>JARCIV010000001.1:23329334-23944334 GCA_029618585.1 Citrus australasica
GCTCGCACTTCAGCAAGTCCCATGTGTTGATGATGCACGTCTCGCACACAATCTCTGCATGCTTTCGCTGCCACCAAGCAGTTGTGTGAGTTGAAGCACACAAGGTACCCGGTCGCAATGTTCACCTTCTCTTGCTCACCTTGGATGTTGGTGGCCTCGAAGTACCTCTCCATGGACCACAAGAAGTTCTCGATCTCCTGGGCATCCCGCTTGCCCCCGTACCTCCTTAGCCTCAGAACCTCGACCCTCATTGGAGGTGTGGCATTGGTGTTGAGCACCCCGTTGGCCACCGCCTTCTTGCAAAGCGCCCAATCCATCTTAGTCTCTTCAAGGCCCGTGTGAAGCTCCTCCACTTGCACCCTTAGCGCCTCAATAGAGTTCAGAACCACCGCTTGGAACTCCTCAAGGCTTTGGCGTTGCGCGACCACATCTTGGCTTAGATCGCCCATCCACTCACCAAGATCATCCACCTCCTCCATCTTTTGCTCAAAGATCTCGAGGCGCTCTTTAATCTCGGCGACATGAATCTCCTCACGGACAACCCGATTCTCCATGGCGTTGAGCGAGTCCACCAACTTCTCCTTGCTGTTTTTCCCCTTCTTCGCATTGGGGTTAGGCTCCCTCCCCCTTTGGTCATCATGAGTGATCTCCGACATCCTTCCTTTCGAACAACGCAACTACCCACGAGTGTAGATGGCTCTGATACCAACTGTCACGGCCTGGTTTGTTCCCACGCTATGCCGTGCGGCCTTAGGCGCCAAATTCGCACTTTCTTGGCCCTAAGTCAGCCTTACACCCAAATCCGTTGCTGGATTCAAAAACCAAAATGAGTAATCACTCTAACTCACTAAGGATGGGAGGAAAGAAATTATATTGCTCGAGAGAATGCTTACAAAGCTAAGTGTGCTGGAATTATATATTGCTTGTGATTGATTTGGCCAAATGAGGCCCTCTCCTATTTATAGAGTACAAAGAAGTATCTAGAGAGTGTCTAGAGTTATCACAAATACCACCTAAACACATTAATTACAAAGGAAATATCTACACGCTCTACACAAGTCTCCATGGTTCTAGAATTCTCCATGGGCCAGACCATGTGGAAGCTTGGGCCATGACACTAAGCCCAAAGTCTTTTGCTATTTTGTTGATTACTACTGCCCGTTACAGGCCAATCCTTGGTCACTCTCATGAGTAAGGTTTTGTCTGGCCGCCACAATCATTAAAACATGAGGGAAAATAAATGGGAAATTATCAATTTTTCACCAGATTGGTAAAAATGCAAAAATAATTGAAAATTTTAGAACTTATCAATTTTTTTTTGGCTAAAAAATGGGATTTGACAGAGAATTATGTCTTGATTATTACTGGTGTATTGTTGGAAAAAAAGTTGTAATTATGATATAAAATTATGTGACAAATATAGTTTTTAAATAGTAATTTTAATAAAAAATAGTAAAGATTTATAGGTTTTCATCATACAAATGTAAAATTAAATCAAACTTAATTTTCAAATCACAACAATAAGTGTTTACTAAATACTTTTAATTCTGTTGTTTAAAATTTACCACTACCCAACCACAATAACACAAGGCCTTGATCTAAGTTGATCCCAACAAATTTCTGATTGTAACCCAAAAAAAATCATATTAGTATTAAAAAATCTAACACCTATTTTTTATTAATTTTTTTAAATATCATATTATATGAACAAAACACATACTCGATTTTTTTTTCAATTAAACCTTGACCAGCAAGGCAATTTATTAAATTAAAAAGCAGGGAGCACTTATTTAGGGGACATAATAAACTATATTCCGCAAAATAATTAAAAAACTGAAACAGTGAGCACTGAACAATTTTAGAAGAACCAATACAGATGGGTGGCCTACAAAACAAGATGGTTTAGCCGAAAACGAAAAAAAATAAAAAATAAAAAAACCATTACTCCATATTAGCATTATTATGAGAGAGGAACTTGGGAGTTTCTGGAAGTTCAGAGTCCCGGCAAGTGAAAGGAGCAGCTCAGGCCCGAATGAGCTAGGCAGCCGCCGCACAGCCCCTCGAAAAGTGTGGCTAATACGAGAGTTCATTTGACTCACTAGATGACAACAATTAAACACATGCTCGATCGAAATGCCAGTGTGAATGGAATTTTAAATCATCAAAATCTTTAACCAATGATTAACACACTTGTTGTTATTCAATGGAGTTGTGATTTTTACACCCCTCCAAAGTCCTTATAATTAATCCCCCTTTTACATACACGTGACTACTAGAAGTTTTGAAAATTATGATACTTTAATTTAATTCCCAATCAACCCTTCATAAATATTTCTACATCTCTAAAGTAATTGTTTACTTTCTAATGTCCCTTGTAAGTAAATGATGAAGGCTGATTTTGCTTTATTTCTATTTTCAGTATCGCTCAAAGAACATCAACGGCCCCATTTGATTTTCGCCTTGGGTGTGAAGCCAAAAGATCTATGTTATCTTCAATTAAGTATTCCTTTTTCTTAATTGTTCTTTTATCTCTCTTTTTCTAAAACCTAAATCATTCAAAAAAAAATTGTAAAATTTCACCCAATTTAGCCGAAAAATTGCCATTCCCACGGTATTGATAATTGAGGAGTGAACAACTTGCATCTATCAGCGGGATTGCAAGAAAAAGAAAACCTAGAAAGAGAGTTTGCTCTTGAAGGATTGTAAGTTTGTTCAGGGGTTATTCGTAGAATAAATATTAGATAATTGTAAGCACCGAAATTTAAAAACTCTTTTAAATGGATTTGTTTAGAAAAAAAAAAAAGGTTCATAAGAGTTCCGGAAGGGGTGCTAATAGCTCAACTCCATTCAATATTCGACGTTACGTCTTGGCTGGATGTGATGATTCATTGATTCCATTGCATCAATCAATGGTCCGGTGGAATATCCTATTATTTTGCCTTAAAACAATTTCTAATTTCTTTCTTGAATGTTCTACAACATTCTGAAATTCATCAATTTATGCTTAATTTTTTATTTCATAATCCAAAATTCAAGGGTTCATTTGATTTACGATTCAGAAATAATTTTCAAAACTAAAAAATGAATTTAAAAATGTGATGAAGGTTTTAATGTCTTTATTTTCTTTATTATTCATATTAATGGCAACCTAGTCCTCTCCCCATCTATGTGAAAGAGATTTGAATCCTAAAATTCTTTTTTTAAGAAAAGAGATTTTACCAACTTAAATGATGCAAGTTTTAATATGTTTATATAATATCCAAAAATAATAATGTCAACAACTGAAACATGTTTAAAATAATTTCTAATTAAGTTAAAAAAAAAAAACATGTTTACGATATCCCATGTTCTTTGTGTCTACATAGTGTATGGTCCATCATGTGCAAATTTTATGGACTTGAATCCAGTGGCTCCTGATAAGAGACACATCATTCCAATAAAATAGGATATTCTTTATTAGAAGCTCACTCCATATACATGTGTGTGTGTGTGTGTTTGTGTCAAGAATCATTGCTATTATAACCTGTGCATAGAAGAAATCATGATCATTATGGATTACATAATTTGAATTTGTGATTTATGATAATTTTCTTATTATCATAATTTTAAAGGTGATGAATCCGTGATTTGTTATTATTTTTAATATATTTAATGAATTTTCTTTTTAAGATAGCGGGGTGTGTAAAGGCCAAATCAATTTTTATGATATGTCTTATAAAAAATTATTAAATTAATGATAATGGGGACTGATTTAGAATAGAAAATGCCAAAACAACAGAAATGATGATTGATTTCTTACTTTTTATCTTTTGTATAAGTTAGACCTTGAAGCCATTTAATTGAAGATATAATGCAATTAACTTCACTGACGATAATGAGTAATAATTACATGTGTTAACACATTTAATATTTAATTCGAAATACACCCAGTACATTAATATTTTACATGACATGATACAACACACCCAAAGGAAAAACCACTGTAAGAACCAAGTAAAATAATTAGAGGTACAATACATATAAAGATTGCCATCCTATCATGCATACAACTTAGAAATAACGCGTCTACTTCTTCTTCTTCCAAGGAAAATTATTCATAAATTCCAAGTAATAGACCTTCCCATTAGCCAAAAAATCAGCACAGTAAGGAAACTCCATGAGTGCTAAAACAATCACTGGAAAGATAGCAGCGGCATAGAGAGCAGCGGTCCATTTCTTCTCCATACGAATGATGAGTAGAAGTGAAGACGAGAAAGTAATCATGCTTGTTAGTACAGAAAAGAAGAGCAAAGTGAAGCCAACCATCAACTTGCGCGGAAGTTCTCTAAGGAAATCAGATGACTCACGTGGCGACGTGAGGATGGATAGGAACATAACAACGGATGACAAAGATAAGGCCAAGGAGGCAACGTCCATTACAGTAAAAACATAGAATAGTGGTGACTTAAGGAAATGGGGAAACCCCTTATCATTGAAACCTCCAGGTATCGTGAAGGCAGCTGTAAAGACGACGGTTGCGATTAGGATTGCCAGCACGGAGCATGCCTGAGAGGTTTCTTTGATCCATTCTTGTGCTTTCCTAAGTTGATCTTCATGTGTTAGATTAAAGAGGTCACTTGCAGTCATCTTATTTTTTTCGTCGCGGTGCATAGCATAATGGCGAGGCATTATCTCTTTTACATGCTGCATACACACACACACACACGTTAAATAGGGACGGAGGCCTATACACATAGCCACATGTGTAGTCATTACCTCTGTAGCATTTTAAAATACAGATTCAAGGTTTTACTCAATTGTAAAAAATTTCTAAGAGGGTTGTAAAAGGTTTTACACAATTAAAGAAAAAAAAAGTGTTTTATAAAATAATGAAATGGTGAATCACCTGAGAATGAATATACATATACATACATATAGACATATATACATATATATAGAGAGAGAGAGAGAGTGAGAGAGAGGGGGAAGGGGACAGAGAGAGGGAGAGAGTACTAATTTAGTCTAAAATTGTGTACTTTATTAAAGTTTAAGAAAACTATTAAACCACGTAGTATATATAGGGGGAGAGAGTGAGCGAATGAGCTATTATTTAATAACAGATTTCTTAAGTTATTAAAGTAAAGAATAAATTAAAAGACAAGTAAAAGTGCAGTATATTTTATCTAGTAATATATATTGATGTATGTGTTTTTCTTATTTTTTAACTTGTTCCTTATTTTGGTAAGTTAAGGAGATCCTTCAATGAAAAAAATTATTTTACATATATGAAGATACTCAAATATGGTGTCTACACAAATTTTTTGTGTGGATTTTAGGTTTTATAAACGTTTGAAAGCCTTTCACATTATTTCAAAAATATTTTACACTGTTCTAAAATCCTATATCTGCATGAAAATTCATGTGCACATAAGTTATATATATATATAACTGAATAAATTACATTTTGTGGGACAAAATTAAATATTATCGAAGGGCTTACCTCGAACAATTGTAACTCCTCCTGAAATTGGAGAACAGGGCCAGGGCGGGTTCCTTCTTTATAATGTTTCATGTCTGCGACATGGTGCAGTAATGTGTAGCCTTTCTTGTCAATTCTTGAAGCCCATTTGGGCACAGACAGTTGCATTTCCTTCGTGATGAGTTCAAAGACCTTATATTGACGACGCTTTACGGCCACATGTACTATATTCTGCTCTTTCTCATTCAAGTTATCTAACAATATTGCTTGAGGATGTTGATGGATTATCTCCTTCAAAATCTCTGTTATTCCATTGCTTGCTGCAAAGAGTAGCGTCAACCTGATTGCCCAATTCTTATCCTTTTTATGATTAGGAACTCCTTTGATAGTGCAATCTTTCTTCACAAACAATTCGACCAATTCTGCAGCTGAAAAATCAACAAATTTTTTTGCCTTGATCATATTTCCTTTGTTAGTGCAATCTTTCTTCAGCAGCAATTCGTCCAATTCTCCAGCTGAAAAATCAACAAGTTTTTTTGCCTTGAGCATATTTCCTTTGCCTAATCCTAAGGAAATTGTGGAAATATTAGCTGGCGAAGTTGTGGAACTTTCTGGGTCTGGCGAGAAAATTTCTGGGTTCGGCAAGGAACTTGTGGAACTTTCGGGGTTCGACGAGGAAATTTCTGGGTTCTGCTCTCCATCCCCAAGACAAAGGGTTTCTTCTTTAACCAGCTTTTTGAGCAGTTTATTCGCATTTTTATGCATTTGCTTTTTCATCCAGATTTTCTTTATCGCCGGACGTCCTGGTCATGCATGCATCAACATCTTGTTAATTTATAAACAACTTCGCACGCAGGTGCGGCAAATCCATTCATCAACTGAATGAATTGCTCAAGTTATGTTACATTTCCCCTGTTCTGCTGCGTAATTCATAAATGTAGAACTAATTAATGAAATTATTGTTGGTCGTACCTTCAATTACTTGCCTCCAAATGCCAATGTACATCTTCCAAATTGGAATTCCTGCATTTTGATTAACTGTTCAGGGGCAATTTTACAACTACATGTATATTTATAAGATGTGAAAAATTAATGCCACCACATCAAAAAGGAAACCGTTCCCTATAATAAAATACTGTATGTCTGGACAAAAATATAAAATATTGTATGTCTTCACAAAAATAGCATGCAGGCACCACCCTTCTAGAAGGTGCGCTCGCTCATTTTGAAAAAGGAGGCGCTGCTTCCTTCTTTGACTCGAATAAATGAAAAAAAAGAAGAAAAAAAAAGAATGATGCGGCACCGCATAGATTAAAAGAAAAAATAATAAAAGAATAAAATTATTATTTTAATTGAAAACGAAGGGAAATGAACCTTATAAATAGAAGGGTTCATTTCCCTTCTCAGCATCCAATTCTTCTCTTCTTCTTTAGATTCATTTTGAGAGGAGAAAAAGCCAGTGATAGTTGAGTGATTAGTGAGTGAGAGATTAGGTGTATTGAGATTCTAGGTGGTGAGCTAAAATATTATAATACTTATAATCTTAATTTTACTAGTAAAATATTTTCTTTATATCTTCGCCCATGGACATAAGCTAAAAGTCAAACCACATAAATTTTGGTGTCCCTGTGTGATTATGTTATCTCATAATTTCTTAATTTTACTTTAGTTGTTTGTATGTTTCACCAATCAATTTCCAACATGTCTTTGTATCAATTGGTAGTTAAGGTCCTCATCATGAGAATTTGTACAAGCCCATAGAAATTGAAGAAAAAAGGAACTTCATCTTTTCCCCGTACTATTTAAGGTATTTCACACTTCCCGCCTTAGTATTTTCAAAATTGGCATACTGTTATTGCGTCTAGAGGATTCCACTTCACTGTGATGATTCTTCATTTATATCTAGTGTATTTTTGAGTTACCAAAAAAAAAAAGGGGGGGGGGGGGAAATCGACGTCTAAAAGAAAAACTAGCTTTTATATTATACTATTTATTGTTTATTTAGGTCTCAAAACTAATATTCTGTTTGGCTTCTAAGAGACAATTGCTCTAAAATGAAAGTTTTAGTTATTAATGGAAAATTCGTGGGTATTTGGTAAAGCTAAACCATTAGATGTCATAAAAGTTCTTTTTTTATTCTCATTTTTGGAGTAAACTTATCAATAAATAATTGTGAAAAATAATCAATTTAAAAGGCAAACTGAGAAAGTGTTTACAGCTGAGTCGTCAAAAAGATAGCCAAAACAAATATTATGACTTGTAACCGCAGCTAAAGCCGTTTGTTCGGATTTTCATTTTTCAATTTATAGATTTATAGTGATTAATGAAACCACTATATTATGATTATGAACAAATTAAAGCTGCCTCAACACTACCTCTAGTCCGCTTTCTGCAGGCGACGCGATTGTCAATTTTACCAGTCTCCAAATCTTCTTTGTAATTGTAGTCAACGCAATCGTCATCATCATACGTTGGAAGACCTGCAATTAGAAATTGCAATTGTAACGGCATGCACCGAAGTCAACTGGACTATATATCCCCTTAGAGATGGAACTATATATATATGTGTATATATAATTAATAAATAAAAAAATGCTAAAGAAATTGGAGGCTGATAGAATGTTAACAGGAATAATGGTATATCAAGTCGGGCTTACTACATGGTAATCTCGGCCAGATGTACCCTTGTTTTTGTTGAATTGTTCTTTGTTAATAGTAACGTTCAGTGAAGGACCTCTTAAGTTATTAAGTTAATTGCTAAAACAGTAACCCCAAACGGATGTATGCACACTTCATTAATCAGCTTTAATCTCTTTCATATGGTTTTTGTATCCACGAAAGCAAGAAATAAATGGATACACGTACAAGAAGAGACAAGACTCGTCCATATCTCCGCGGTCTTCGAATAACTCTTGAAAGAAGATGGCATTAGAGCTAGTAGTTGAAGACATGTCAAGCCATCAGGCCCCTCGGACGTTAGTTTGTTCGCAAGGCTTGAGTGGTGTTTAAGTAACCAAATAGCAGTGTCTGTACGTATTCATGCAAGCAGATTAATTAATTAGTTAATTAAGAAGACAACTAATAAATTTTTAAACTTTAATTTAACTATTTTTTTAATTAATAACCACAAAAAAAAAATGGGGTTAGGTGGGATCCCTGCTTATCATATAAATCAATACAAAAATAATTACATAAGAATGATAACATAACCCAAAACCTTCTAAAACAGATGTAAATAAAATTTAATTTAACTATTGATCTATTTATGCATGAATGAATGAGAGATTTAACTACTATATTTTACCGAAGTGTTGGCCGAGGACAGCCATATGAAGAACGGTCTTGCCATCATTTCTACGGAAATGATGACGTAAGTCACCAACTTGCTCAGTCCAGATTTGTAGCAGTTTAGTTTTCCCAAGAGCAGCAGCCCTGTAAACTGGGGTTTCCCCCAAACCGTTCTTAGCCTCAAGTAGAACTTTGTACGCATGAATTGAAGTTTAGTCAAGCTATTAAGCTTGTTTGGTTGCTGAGAAAGTGACAGAGAATTTTAATAAGGAATGAATGAAAAATGAATCAAATCTTGTTATTACTAATGAATACAGAATCTGAGCTTATATACTCAGATCTGGAATCTTCTACACTTGCTCATTACACGTGTATTTTGTTAGCTAACTTTCTCAGCTCTATAACTAAAATACAAACTAACCATAACAACTTTTGCTTATTCAGCTGCCACATCAGCAGAAGCATTACAAAGATATCATACTCTAACATCCCCCCTCAAGCTTGATGTCGAGAAAGGACATTAAGCTTGCTGCGCAAATAAGCAAACTGATCAGCACAAAGAGGCTTAGTAAGGACATCTGCTAACTGTTCTGAACTGGGAACATAAGTGACTGAGAGCTGATGATGAGCAATATGCTCTCTGAGAAAATGAAGATCAAGCTCAATATGTTTAGTACGAGCATGATACTTGGGATTACTGGCAAGAGCTTCAGCACTCTTGTTATCACAATGCAGAAGAGGGATCTGATCAAACGAAATGTGAAGCTCCTGAAACAAGTAAGTGATCCAGAGGACCTCAGAAGTAGCCATAGCAAGAGCCCGATACTCTGACTCAGCTGAGGATCTGGACACAATTGGCTGCTTCTTAGAAGACCAGGAGATGAGGTTGGAACCCAGAAACACACAATATCCGCCAACAGATCGACGATCATCAGGATCTGACCCCCAATCAGCATCAGAGTAAGCAGTCAAAGTTAAAGAACCAGAGTTAAAAAACTGAAGACCATAATCAGCTGTACTTTGAAGATATCTCAACACCCTCTTGCAAGCTTGCCAATGAAGAATAGTGGGAGCCGAGAGAAACTGACTGAGTTTGTTGACTGTGAAAGCCAAGTCTGGTCGAGTAAGCAAAACATATTGAAGAGATCCCACAATGCTTCTGTATAAGGATGGATGGTCAAATGCAGCACCTTTATCCTTATGCAGCTTCTCAGAGGTACTCATAGGTGTAGCACAACCCTTACTGTCCAGCATGTTTGCCTTCTTTAGAATATCTCCAATATACTTAGTTTGGGACAAATGAAGACCCTGAACAGATGGAGTAACTTCAATGCCAAGGAAGTAATGAAAATCCCCCAGCTCCTTCAAGGCAAACTCAGAATGAAGTTGCTGAATGACATGAGATATGAGCCTGGAATCTGAGCCTGTGACTAAAATGTCATCTACATAGATGAGAATAAGCAAGATATCTCTGCCTGCATGCTTAATGAACAGAGAAGTGTCAGATTTGGAAACTTGAAAACCCCAATGAACCAGGGACTCTTTCAACCGATCATACCAGGCTCTTGGAGCCTGTTTAAGACCATACAGTGCCTTGTTAAGTTTACAAACATAAGAAGGATAATTGGAGTCAACAAACCCTTGTGGCTGATGCATGTACACCTCTTCAGTAAGAACACCATTAAGGAAAGCATTATTTACATCTAGCTGCTTGATAGGCCAGTGATGCATGACTGCTAAGCTCAAAATGATTCTGACAGTGCAAGGCTTGATGACAGGACTAAAGGTTTCAAAGAAATCAATCCCATAAGTCTGATGATAGCCCTTAGCAACTAGCCTAGCCTTATACCGAGAGATACTGCCATCAGCATTGTACTTAACTCTGTAAACCCACTTATTTCCAACAATTTTCCCAGCTGAGGCAGGAGGCACTAATGTCCAGGTGTGATTTCGTTGAAGAGCATCAAATTCTTCTTTCATAGCTGAGTACCATCTGGGATCTGTTAATGCTGATTTGACACTGGATGGTTCAAGATCTTGAGAAACAGCTAGATAGGTTTTAGGCTTGTAAATACCAGCTTTAGACCTGGTAACCATAGGATGAGTGGAGATGACTGGTTGAGCAGAATGGAAATGGCTGAAGGAGGCATCCAAAGACTGAGAATGAACAGAATTTGGCAAGGAGTGACAGTCTGAGGCAGGAGACAAAGCAGGACTGGAGACTGCAGCTGATGGCTCTTCATTGCTACTGTGACTCAGAACAGAGGTTTGAGGATGAAGGAAATGAACTGAAGATGAAGTAGGAGTAGCAGAAGGAGATAAGATGTTTGACTTAGGTTGCAAAAATAGCTCAGAATATGGAAATTCCTGTTCATTGAAGGTAACATGTCTAGCAACAAAGACCTTCCCAGTTCGATCAAGACACTTATAACCTTTATGAATAGGGCTGTAACCAATAAAGACACACTTTTGAGTATGAAAGTCTAGCTTGTGGTGATGATAAGGTCGAAGAAAAGGAAAACATGAACAACCAAACACTTTGGGAAACTTGTAGTCTGGAAGCTGATTATACAGTTTCTGAAAAGGAGATAAATTGTTCAGAACAGATGTTGGCATTCTATTAACTAAGTAGGTGGCTGTATGAAAGGCTTCCCACCAAAAAGAGAGAGGTAAATGAGCTTGGGCTAAGAGTGTTAGACCAGTCTCAACAATGTGCCTATGCTTCCTTTCAACTACACCATTTTGATGGTGAGTATGGGGGCAACTGTATCTAAATTGAATACCCTCTTGTTGGAGAAATGACCTGAAGGCTATAAATTCACCCCCCATATCAGTTTGTAGTGTTTGAATAGACAAAGAGAATTGTTTTTCAACTAGAGACTTGAAGTGTTTAAAGGTGTCAAATGCTTCAGATTTGAGTGTGAGGGGAAATATCCAACAATATCTTGTGAAATCATCAACAAAGGAGATATAATACTTGTAACCATCCATAGACAAAACAGAAGCTGGACCCCATAAGTCAGCATATAAGAGTTGAAGGGGAAATTTTGATTTAATATCAGTAACTGGAAAATGAAACTGATGTAATTTGCCACATTGACAAGCATCACAAAAATTAAGAGAATGAGAATTGATGGAATGTATGGGAAGACTCTTCATGATCATTTGCAAAACATGTTTGGTTGGATGACCAAACCGATTGTGCAGTAGTTGCATAGATTCACCACTGGAAGTTAAAAAGCTGACAGAACTTTTATTATTGAAATTGACTAAATTTGAACAAACATTGGTTTGATTATTCAACTCTTTGAAAGAGTGCACAGTCTTAGTTTCTGGAAAAATAGACAACATTGAACTAGGTTTGACATTCAAGACTTTAGAGTCAGGTAGAGATGTATCTTGAGTCAGTAGCTTAAAGAGACCATCCTCAGCAATCCCCTGAGCCAGCAAAGTTCCTTGCATCTTGTCCTTAATGAAACACAGGTTAGAAACAAACTCAATGATTATAGGATTGTCAGAAAGGAGCTTGGACAAGCTAATAAGATTCTTGGTAATTTTAGGAACACACAGAACATTGGAAAGATTTAATTGACTGCCAAAAGATGTAAGAAGACACAGACTGCCTATGGAAGTTATGCTAAGACCTTGTCCATTTCCAACCAACAATAACTGAGAACCAGAATAAGGTTTACCTTCAGCTAGATTCTCCATATTGTTTGTAAGATGATGCGTGGCTCCACTATCTAAATACCACCCTTGGTCAGCAACTCCTTCAGATGTAGCCATGAAAGCAGCTCTGGAAGTCTGATTCTGATCTGGAAAATTTCCTTGCACAGAAAAGTTAGACACAAAGTTTCTATTAAATCTGTCTTTGCAATCAGCTGCAGTGTGATTATGTTTAAAGCAAATCTGACAGACAATATTTCCTCTGCCTCCTCCTCTTCCAAAGCCATTATAGCCACCAGGAAATCTACCAGAAAAATTTCCAGCAGCACCAGCAAAGTTACCTCCAGCACCAGCAAAGTTGCCTCTACCTTGATTACCATTCCAGTTATTACTCCATTGACCTCTTCCTGAATTTTGTCCCCTTCCTGGATTGAAACCTCCTCTGTTTGTATAATTTCCATTCCAGTTATTAAATCCAGATTTTCCATTATTTCCATTCCAGCCTCCTTGACTATTATTATTCCATCCCCCCTGATTATTACCCTTCTTTTGATTGTTTCCAGCCTGAGCTAAGTTAGCAGCATAATTCTGCTTTACTTCCTTAAAAGCACTAGATTGATTACTTTCTAAACGTGCTTCATGTGTCAACAACATTGAATAAGCTTCATTGATACTCATTTTCAGCACATTTGCCTCAATATACACTACTACTGGATAATAGGGCTGACCTAATCCAGAGATGAGATGAGTTATAAAATCTAAAGAACTAACAGGACTTCCAGCAATAGCAAGCTCATCTGTAACTGACTTCAATTTACCAAAATACTCAGTCATAGTCATAGCTCCTTTTTTCAGATTATTCAACAACATTTTGAGATGTACTTTCTTAGCAGCAGTTTCAAATCCAAATTGCTGCTCTAAACTAGACCACAATTCATGAGATGTTTTAGAGTTTACCACAAGACTGAGGATTTCGATGCTGATAGCAGACAACAGCCAACTCAACAGCATCTGATCTTGCTTTCTCCATGCAGCAAACTCAGGATTCTCTCGTGAAGCAGCAGTTGAACTTGCAGAAGTGTTAATCACGACATCTGAGTTTCCTTGAGCACTTGACAGAAATCGATCTGGACAGGTTCGGGATCCATCAAGTAAGCTCTCAAGCTCATTGGCTCGAACTGAAGATAGAATTTGAGATTTCCAAATGGAGTAATTGGATCGATCAAGCTTTATTGGAGTTGTGAAAGTAAAAGTTGTTACTGCAGACGAGTTGTTTGTGTTTATGTTTGATAATGCCATGAGATTGGATTAGATCGTAAGCTCTGATACCAAATTGAAGTTTAGTCAAGCTATTAAGCTTGTTTGGTTGCTGAGAAAGTGACAGAGAATTTTAATAAGGAATGAATGAAAAATGAATCAAATCTTGTTATTACTAATGAATACAGAATCTGAGCTTATATACTCAGATCTGGAATCTTCTACACTTGCTCATTACACGTGTATTTTGTTAGCTAACTTTCTCAGCTCTATAACTAAAATACAAACTAACCATAACAACTTTTACTTATTCAGCTGCCACATCAGCAGAAACATTACAAAGATATCATACTCTAACAGCATGATCGCTAGACTTTCTGGAAAAGTCGACCAAAACTCTGGCCACGTCAAAATTTTCGACCACGGCCGCTTCGTGAAGACCATTGTTTCTAAACGCATCTGTTTGCTTCAAGACTTCAAGTCTGGTCTCCGGTGTTCGCGTTTCGAGAAATTCCTGGATCAGCTGAGGTTCTTCCATGGCCGCTGCAATGTGAATTGCGGAGTCTCCATTGACTGTTCTGTATCCCAACAAATCTTGATCTCTTTGGCCAGCAAAGTAACGCAAGAAGCCTCGACAGTCTCCCTTCAAGGCGATTCCATAAGGATCCATTTCTCTCTCTCTCTCTCTCTCTCTCTCTCTCTCTCTCTCTCTCTCTCTCTCTCTCACTCACTCACACCATTATATATATAATTGATACACTAAAAGCTGTGCGTGTTCTTCGACGACCTTAATTTTAATTGTCTTAATACATATAGGTTTAATCATTCTAGAAGTTCTAAACGATGTTATCAAATTGGCACAATCACTTTGCTATATTAATAGAATATTAGTTATGAGAATAAAATAAAGGTGAAGTTAATCTCTCCGGTGAGGCAGAAGAATAGAATAAATTATTTCCAACAGCTTTGCTGGTTCCTATTCCTTTTTCTGCGAATATAATAATCACATTTATTCTACAGCTTTTATCTCCATTGCTTTTTAATTTCCGCAAATGTAATAATCACATTTATTCTAAAGTGTTAAAATACCTAAAAATTTTGAATTAAAAAAAAAATTCATCTTGTTTTCACCTTGCCGTTAAGAAAAGACACCATAAATTATTTATTTATTTTTAAATTTCACCTTGACAACTAACAAATTATTTATTTATTTTTAAATTTCACCTTGACAACTAATAAATTATTTATTTATTTTTAAATTTCACTTCATCGTATACATATGTATAAATGCAAATTAAATAATAATTATTTCTCCTAATTAATTTGGTTATTGTTTCCACTGCAAAGGCACGCACCTAAGTCAACTGGACCATATATCTCATAAGAGATGGAACTATACGTACATAATTAATGTATAAAAAATGCTAAAGAAAATGAGGGTGAATAGAGCGTTGACAGAAATAATAGTATAGTAAATCGGGGTTTATTATTTTAATTAATTGATTTTTAATTAAGTATAAGTCGATAATCTCGGCCGTGTGTACCACTGTTTCTGTCAAATTTTTCAATCTTACTCATGATAAATAAATATCATGCATATGTTTTTCATAAGAGAACTGATATTCAGTCAAAGTACTAACAAAAATAAAGTAAATCCGGCCAGGTTTACATAGTTAAATGCCAACACAGCAACCCTGGCTAGGTGTATATATACGGTAGTCCTAAGCGTAAAGCCATTTGCTATTTTGGCGGCTACATGTGTTACAGGCCAATCCACGTGCCAAGAATAGACAGGACTTGTCCATGCATACCATAAAGTGCAATAAAATTGATTCACATGTTTTAATTTAGAATATTAAAGGGTTGTATTTGATAAGGAAAATAACTCAATCATTGGAAAATCATGGAGATTAATTTGCGGAATGCATAGCACTATCAAAGGGATTTCCAACGTCTAGATTATCTCTATAAAATATCTTCAATGATTTAATTCTTTTATAAATATTCCTTTAATGCTAGCTGTACATAAATGTCATGCATTAGTGGCTATAATTTGGCCATTAGTTAGGACAACAATAGCTTAAGTTTAGGCCACTTGCTCCTTTAATCTCACGTATTGTCTTGTATAAATTTATGGTTTCAGTTGCAATAAAGGTTAACTAATTCTCTCACGCTTCAATTTCTTTAGTATTCACCTGAACATGATTCATATTATGATAAAATAATATCATATTTTTGTTCAATGAGATTTTATTATTTATTTGACATTTGAAATTTCTAAGCGGGCAAATGTAAAAGTATTGGTTTTTGGATTTTTTAAGTTAAAAAAAAATTATTGTTCAGAAATTCAGATTAAAAAATATGTCATTTGGATTTAAGTGTTTAGCTCCATTTAAAATTCAGAGTAACTTAAGTTTATTCAGATTTTAGATAAAAAAACAAATGTCACCTAAGTAAATCTATGATCATACAAGCATATTAGTATTTTAAAAAAAAATCAGCATCTTCTTTTCTCAAATATTACACAATATAAATTAAGCTTCATAGAATGCGAGTGTGCATGGAATTTAAAGCATAAGGCCATTCTTTCGTGGATGTCCTTATCTCATTCATAAGTGCCATCTCTGTCTCTCACTTAGTCACTCTATAATTGAGACACAAAACAAGATATACGTGTTCTTCGATATCCTTAATTTTACTTCTCTTAATATATATGAAGTAGGTTTGATGCATCCTTCCACAAATTCTCTAAACGAAGTTGGCACAATTATAAGAATAAAATAAAGTTAGTCTGTCGGGTCAGGGAAAAGAATAGAATAAATTATTTAATTTTCCAAACAACTTCAGTCTTTCCGCGAACATAATAATCACATTTAATCTACCGTGTTCTTCGATATCCTTAATTTTACTTGTCTTAATATACACGAGGTAGGTGTTTAACAAAAAAATATATATTTATGTATGAGGTAGGTTTGATGCATCCTTCTACAAATTCTCTAAACGAAGTTTGTTATAATTATAAGAATAAAATAAAGTTAAGTCTGTTGGGTCAGGAAAAAGAACAGAATAAATTATTTAATTTCCAAACAACTTTTGTCTTTCCGCGAATATAATAATCAAATTTATTCTACCGCTTTTGTCTCCACTGCTTAATTTATCCGCGAATATAATAATCTCCATTTTATTTAAGTAAAGGCGATTGTGCTGTGCCTAAGCGTAAAGCCATTTGCTATTTTGGCGGCTACATGTGTTACAGGCCAATCCACGTGCCAAGAATAGACAAGACTTGTCCATGCATATCTTCGTGCGCCTCGTACTCTTAAAAGCGGATGCCATTAGAGCCAGTGGTTGGTTGAAGGCATGTCAAGCCATCGTCCTTCTTGGACTTGGATCTTTTCCAAGACTGGACTCGCCATTAAGTAACCAAATAGCAGTGTCTCTGTGCGTGATAAGTCCACGAATCATCAGTTTGAAGCAACTGTGGCAACATGCGCTGCATTAGCTAGCCAGGGGTCTACACTCTACACAAAGACCCCTTTAAGGCAAATTCTGGATGTTAGAGATTATACTAATGAAGAATTTGGTCACCTTGAACATAACTCAATAGCAACAGACCTGATGCCTCCCAACGGCTCCTAGAATATCATGCATAAGATTAAGTCATGAGATTGCATCAACGATGAAGCCTTTAGTTTATGTAAATATCTTTGTAATTATGAGATGTGTTTTATTCCTTTTAAAGCATGATACAACTTGTATATATGTTGTACGATTTGTTTGAGCTGAAACAATCTCAATTACTTTCTCATATTTACATTTTCCACAGTACGTATGTATTCAAGCAGGACAGAAATGCAATTAATTTAATTAAAAAAGATAGCAATAAATCTTTAAACTCTTGATATATAAATAAATAAATTCATTAATATAAATATATTCACTACTACTCATATACAAACAAATAAATTCATTAATATACATATTTTAGTTTTCTAAAATACAGAATGAATGGAAAGATTTAATCATTATTACCCAAGTGTTTGGCAAGGACAGCAATATGAAGAATGGAAATATTGTCCCAACAAATCTTCGGCAGTTAGTTGAGCAAAGTAATCCAAGAAGGCTTCACAGTCTCTCTTTAAGGCCATTTGTTATCATCTCCACTGCTATCTATCTCTTTCTCACTTGTACAGTTGATACACAAAACAAGTTGTACGTACCCGTTCTTCGATATCCGTAATTTTAAAATTGACCATTTTCTCACTCTACGAAATTTGGGATATGACATAATAGAACTAGATCTCGTTTGTATTGCCGTGTTGTGGAAAAAAAAAGGATATAACTAAAATAAAAGTCAATAGTTTATGATAAATATAGTTTTTAAATAATTTCGATAAAAATAATAAATAATATGATAGATTTTCATTGTACAAGTGTGGGATAAAATCAATTTAATTTTCAAATCATAAGTCAATAGTAATAAATATTTGTCAAACATTTTAATGTTGTAGTTTAAAAAGCTACTCTATGCACATCCTTGATTGTACAAGCATATTATTATTAAAAACATTATTATCTATTTTTTTTATTACACTACAAGAAAACTGCTAATAGATGACAGACAACTTATGACATATTCTGGGTATGTCATAAAATTATGATAGACCTATGACGTAATTTCCAATCTATCATGAATTAATGATGGCTTTGTGATATAATTATTTTCTATCACGGATTAATGATGGTTTTATGATAGAATTATTTTTTTATCATGAATTAATGATGAGTTTGTGATATAATTATTTTTCATCGTGAATTAATGATGGTTTTATGATAAAATTATTTTTTATCACAAATTATTATTTTTTTACTTAGTCACGTGTCGACTTCTAATTCGTTACTTAATATGTGAACAATTACACTCTATAATTTCTAAAGTATAAAATGAAAAATTGAACCCTAAATCTAACCTAATTAAACACATTACTTGTTAAACAAGAGCAGCTCCCCTACTGCTCTTCAATTTCTGCGGACGAGATTTCCATTGTACGCCACAACGTTTTTGACGCTTGAACCAATCTCATTCTCATCCCCCTTAGACGACCATCCCGTCTCCGTTACAACCATTCTGATGTCGTTGTACTTCAAGACCGACAAGGCAGCAAAAACGACATTGATTTAGGCATCGAAGAGGCTGAAATAACGAAACCCGTTACCCGCATCCACAACGTCGGCGTTCTCCCTAAACAAAGTGTAGTCTAAAGAGATAATGTCAGTATTTGACTCGTAGGCAAAAAATGGGTATGCATTGACCATTAGGAAAGAACCGATTTGGCAGAGGAAATCCAACATGGGCTTGAAAACGGGTTCGATCAATTCGGGTGGGAAAGATCCGGCTGATGACGGGTAAGAATTTTGCAAAGCGCTCAAGGCAATGGGTGATGAGACTTTAATGGAAGAGTGGAGATTGTACTTGACCTTTTTTTGGACCCATAAGAAGGCAAAGGAGGGGCGTTTGGCTGCAGAGAATAGAAGCTCGTTGGGTAAGTCAACGGTGACTATCTGTCATTTGACTTTGACCGATTATTATATAATCCAATATCTTCAGAAGAAATTCAAATAATCTCAATCTGACTTTGAGCAAGATTGTTAATTTTCATTACCTTGTAACTTATTTTCGCATATGCACAACATGTTGCAATCAAACACTTAATTTATATGCTATTGTGTAGCTTTAATTTTTCTAAATAAGCTTGTGAGATGCAAATTGAATAATTTGCAACCTGTGAACTATTTATTCAATGTTAAGGGTTGGAAATTCAGGTAAATCAGTTTGTTTAATTGATACAGCATTACAGGTGCCACCCATATCACTTGCGAGAATGAGATACTCAAGGAGTTGCTTCAGTGAAAACGAAGCAATGAAAATTGCTTCAAGACATCATCCTTTGCAAGTAGCACTCTATTTATACTCCTCTGTTTCTTGTCATATTTAGCATGCTGCTGTATATACACATACACACAACACGAATATGGAAACTTGTTGAATTCGTCATTAACAAACATTTCAAGTTGGCTCACCTTTTTCCACCTCACTGCCACTAGTGTGATGTAAATGAGCCGGCAGTGATGGAATCATGCATGCATCATGTTTTAAGTTGCCATTCTATGAAATATGAGTAGACACATATAATAAATAGATCTAGTGACCCATGTGCATGCATGTCAAGTTATGGAAAATTTTCTACAGGCACTAGTTAGTGTCTTCCCCCAACTGGTTATCATTTTACGCATTCATTTCAAAAAATAATAAATGAATGTTCACCTCCGTCAAGAGTATATAAAAGACTAAGAGAAGTGCAGAAGAATATATGTACATATAAACATTTATTTAGCAAAGACATGAAATTCGGCCCAACACAACTTTGTCCAGTGTTATATTCTTCTTTGTTTTTTATTTTTATTTTTAATATTATCTTTTTTTTTTTCCTTTTTTTCTCCAGTGTATATGTCTGGAATTAGAGTACTGCTGGAAGATGCTAGGTTGCTGCGTATGTGATGCAGTGAATGTTTAATGTTCAAAATATTCCATTGATTTTAGAGAATACCGGAATAAAAGAACAGCTAAATTTACATTGATTCAAAAGAATATCGCGAATTTAGGGGTTAAGACTTGTTGATTCCATAGAATGCCGAGAGTTAACTGCTCAAATACTCACAAAGAGATTTGAAATATTATTAGACTCAAAATTCTACCTTCAAAGGCTACAAGAGGGAGCTATTTATAGTAGTAGTAATTATCCTAATTCATGAAGTAAAAATAAAATCCTAAATTGAAAGGGAACCAAAATTCTAAATTAGAAAAGAATTAAAAAGTCTTAAACTTTAGTTAATAAGGAAACTAATCCTAGTATAATACGGATTCCTACTCTTTATCATTCCCCCAGGGTGGAGAGAATTCGCCCTCGAATTCGGAGTGTCAGCAACAACATCTTGATCATGATCACCTCTGTAAGGAATAAGATGATTGACATTAAATACATCTACGGTGCGGATATGACTAGGAAGCTTTAATCTATAGGCATTAGGATTTATCTTCTCTATAATCTCCAAAGGGCTGATTTTCCTGGCAGAAAGCTTGTTGTACTCACCAACTGAGAATCTATCTTTAGTTAGGACAACCCAAACAAGATCTCCCACTTGAAATTCCAAAGCTCGATGTTTTTTGTTTGCCACAATTTTATAACCTTCGGTTGTCTGCTTCGAAGACTCTTGCGTAGTTTCATAAATTTTCTTAAGCTGCTCAATAAAATCTTCTGTTTTACTATATTTGCGAACTAAATCTGGAATTGGAGCCAAGTCGATGGGAGCTCGTGGATTATATCCGTAATTCACCTGAAAAGGGCTTAAACCAGTACTGCGCTTAACTGCACGGTTATAAGCAAACTCGACTTGATATAACTTTTGATCCCACATCTTCAGGTTATCGCCAACTAGACTACGTAGATGGTTTCCTAAAGAGTGATTGACAACTTCAGTTTAACCATCTGTTTGTGGGTGGTCAGTACTACTTTCAAGCGAGTGTTAGTCAACTTCCATAATGCCTTCCAAAAATGGCTAAGAAATCGTGTATCCTGGTCAGATACTATAGAACTCAGTAAACCATGCAATCTATAGACTTCCTTGAAGAATAGACGAGCAACAGTCAAAGCGTCTGTAGTCTTTTTGCAAGCAATGAAGTGAGCCATTTTCGAGAATCGATCAATAACAACAAATATTGAATCCATACCCCTCTGAGTGCGAGGTAATCCCAAAACAAAATCCATGCTAATGTCAGCCCAAGGTTGTGTTGGAATCGACAGCAGCATATATAACCCAGCATTAGTTGTTGCGCCCTTGGAAACTTGACAAATGCGACAAGTCTCGACATAGTGATAGACTTCACGCCTCATAGTAGGCCAAAAATAAGTGTTGGCTATTAGAGCCAGAGTTTTGTCACGACCCATGTGCCCTTCGTTATGTAACTCTGCAATGATTTTCAATCTCAAACTTGAGTCAAGAACACACAACTGATTACTCTTGAAAATGAATTTGTCATGTAAATGATAATCTGAGCGAAACCCTGCAACAACGTCTTCTAATATAGGAGCAAAGTAAGGATCAGAAGCATATAACTCTCGAAATGTGTCAAATCCGAGAACTTGATTATGCAGCTGTGTCAATAAAGAAGTTCATCGACTAAGTGCATCTGCTGCCCGGTTGGATTCACCAGAGGTATGCTTCACCACAAAAGTAAATTGTTGAAGGAATACTGTCCGCGTGGCATGTCTGTGAGAGAGTTTGTCTTGACTATTGAGGTATTTTAACGCGGCATGGTCAGTGTATAAAACAAAGTCTTTATGAATTAGATATTGTCGCCAATGTTTTAACGCTTGGACTACTGTGTAAAATTCCACGTCATAAGTGCTGTAGTGTGCCTTTGCTCCATTCAACTTCTCACTGAAATAAGCTGTAGGCTTACCCTGTTGACTAAGAACAGCTCCAATGCTGACCTTAGAAGCATCACAATGTACCTCAAAAGTGAGTGAAAAATCTGGTAGAGCAAGTACTAGGCAGTAATCAACTTTTCTTTGATAATCTTGAATGCCTTAATAGCTGCCTCTATCCAAGAGAATTGTCCTCTTTTCATGCAATCCGTGATTAGTGCCATAATAGTACTGAAATAAGGAATAAATAGCCTGTAAAAAGAGGCCAATCCATGGAAACTTCTGGTGGCGGATAAAGTAGTTGGCGGAGGCCAATCTCGAATAGCATCCACTTTTGATTAGTCAACAGATATACCATCTTTCAACACCACATATCCTAAAAATAATACTTTCTCTGTCAAGAAAATATACTTGTCTACTGCTGTGTATAAACTTGCTGCTCTTAAGGCTGAAAGCACTTCTCTCAAATGTTGTAGATGTAACTCGTGACTGGTGCTATATATAAGCATATCATCGAAGTAAACAACCACAAACTTTCTAATGAAAGTGTGAAGAACTTGATTCATGACTCGCATAAAAGTACTCGGAGCATTGGATAAGCCAAACGACATTACCAACCACTCGTATAATCCTTCATGAATTTTAAAAGTTGTTTTCCATTCATCTCTAGGCCGTATTCGAATTTGATGGTAGCCACTTTTCAAATCAAGTTTGGTAAAAATTGTTGCTCCACTAAGTTGATCTAACAAGTCATCTAATCGAGGGATTGGAAAATGATATCGAACTGTAATTTTATTGATAGGTCGATTGTCCACGCACATCCTCCAAGAACCATCTTTCTTTGGAGTTAAAAAGCAGGGACTGCACAGGGACTAAGACTTTCACGGATAAATCCCTTTTCTAGTAACTCTTCCACTTGGCGCCTTAATTCCTCATATTCTGTAGGACTCATACGATAATGAGGTCGATTTGGTAATGTAAAACCTGGTACCAAATCATTTTGGTGTTGTATACCCAAAGAGGTGGTAAACCTTGTAGTAGCTCATTGGGGAACAAATCTTGAAATTCCACCAGAATATGTGTCACAGCTTTAGGAATCTTTGAATCACTGTTACATCACCGTTACTCTCTTTTCCCAATAAAATGTAGACTCTTTGTCTCTGCTACAACATCTATAAATTACTTCTTGCCTAACAAATAATTACCCAAGTATTGCTGGAGAGTAAACTCCTTGTTAGGTAGGAGAACGATCTTGGAGTTGTTAAACATAAAGCTGTAGGTGTTTCTCTTCCCATCATGCACTACGTTTCAATCATATTGCCAAGGTTTACCCAGTAATAGATGACAAGCATCCATAGCCACAACATCACACCAAATTTTATCTTTATAAATTGAACCAATGGATAAGGAAACTAAGCAACGTTTCGATACTGTCACTTGATTTCCCTTTTTCAGTCATGTGAGCTTGTATGGAGTTTGATGAGGTTCTGTCTTTAAATTTAGCTTTGTTATGGCTTCTTCCGAAATGACATTCTCGCAACTGCCTGAGTCTATGACCATACGACATACTTTACTCCCAATTGTGCAAGTAGTCTGAAAGATATTTTGCCGTAGCCACTTGTCTTTGTCTTGACCTTTAGGAGTAAAGAATGCATGGTTCACGATCAACATTGGTCCGCTATGACCATGTTCTTCAACAGATTGAGCACTACCACTACTATCAAAAGTTGGTTCTACAGCAAACTTTTCAATTTCTTCCTCCTGATAGTCTACGCTTTCCTCTGTGCCTACGAATAAGCCTTTACCATATTTTCCTCTCTTTTTACATTCTGTCATTTGGTGCCCATTTTCTCCGCAATTAAAACAGCGTAATCCCGAACCCAAGGATTAGGTTTTGCTGCTTTGACCGATTTCACTAGGCTTAATAGTTTTATTTGGAGGATTTGGAGGAGTGAAATTACGAAATTAGGAAGTCGGGTTTGAATTATCACGAACAACACTTCGAGCACCCCGAAAGCTTGAGTCATTAGTACGTCAACTAAATTGCTTCTCCAACTGCAAGGCTTGTTGGTGTGCCTTTGAAACAGAGTATGGGTCAAGTAAATTTAATTGGTCTTGAAATTGAGATCGTAGGCCTCCAATGTAGCGGGAAACCTGTTGTTCTTCTGTCTCTGTCAAGTCATTACGTGCCACCAACCAATGGAATTCTGTAGTGTAATCATCCACTGATCCATTACCTTGCATTAAATTCTGTAGCTATTGGTATAACAGTTTGGCGTAATTATGAGGCAAGAATGCTCCACGCAAGTGCTTCTTGAACTTTTCCCAAGAATCAATCTTCTTTTTGCCTTGCCTAATCCGTGTGAGCTTAGTTTGTTGTCACCAAGCTGCTGCTCTTCCACGAAATCAAGTTGCAGCAAGCAAAACTAGTTTATTTTCATGAACTTCTTTGTATTCGAAAACTTCCTCAATGGCGTTAATCCAATCCAATAATTCTTCAGGTCGACCACTTCCTTGAAATTCGGGAATGTCAATTCTCAACCCAGATTCCCATCTTCTGTCATCAATAGACTCAGTTTTAGGTCGATGTTGTGCAAATTTTATTGAACTCGCAAGCGCACGAATCTGTTGTAGTGTAGATCAATGGTGACGAGTGTCGATCCCACGAGGAGGTGGATTTTAATTATTTATAGAATTAATTTAGTGAATGGGTGATTGGAATTAAGGTGGAAAATGATTTAAAATATGCTAAAACTTAAATTAAAATAACAAGAATAAATTTTGAAATTGAAATTGAAATGGTAAGAATAAATTGAAGATAAATCTATTGAGATGACGTACCTGGGTATCTGGATCCGTATCAACATGCATCATGGGCTAAATATTCCATATTAATACCAATTAAATCATGAGAGGGGAATCCACACCTCATGAACCACGCTCTAATAAATATGGTGCTAAGGGCTTACCGTGCCAAATAATAATAACCTTATACTAGGGAGCCGGTGAAACCAGGGCAGTACTAGACAAGATTAGTATTATTTGTCGACGAGAAGTCAAAACATCCACAAAAACTAGAGGGGAAGAGAAAGTAAATTTACCAAATCAAGCCCATGACACATGTTGAGACTTCACCTTCAACCCAAGCTTGAAAGAAAATTAGCCACTCATAGTTAAACTAGGGGCAAAATGGAAATTTATTAAAATACGTAGAAAATACAAGATAGAGAGAGAATTACAGAAAATGAATCCCAAAAATGGATTCAGAGGTACCAAATTAGGGGGGGAGGCCCCCTTTTTATAGTTATATCGAGTAAATCATGGCCATCGGATTAAAAACAGTTTGGACGCTCAGGATTTCGCCACGTCAACAGCCACTATTTGCACAGTACAGTCAACAGCCACTATTTGCACAGTACAGTCAACAGCCACTATTTGCACAGTACAGTCAACAGCCACTATTTGCACAGTACAGTCAACAGCCACTATTTGCACAGTACAGTCAACAGCCTCTATTTGCACAGTAACACCAACAGTACCCGTACATATGAATAGTATCGTACATGTGAACAGTATCATTTTTCCTTTTATACTCCTCCTAAGGTTTTCGACCGTCCTGAGTTTAAAAATGATGTCCGTTTTTCCATTTGATCTCTCGTTTATTGTGAAATGACTATGATGCCCCTAAAATACATAAAATACTCAATTAGAATAAAATACACATAATTAAAGTACAATAAACTTAAAATACATAAAAGTAAGGGTTGTTAGTAATACTTGATATGTAAAATAACGATTTTCTCCTTTATAAATATGCAATTTCTAACACACAACACACCCCCCAACCAGCTTATTGCTAGTCCCTAGCAAATAAAGCGAAAACAAAATTCAAAAATGATTTTATTTTTTTTTTTATTTATATTTTTAAACACTCTTGTTTATTCAATCAGATTAATGATAACAATCAAATAAAAGTATAAGCATTATCTCAAGTCTAAAGAAACATCACACCCACATCAACCATCCACATGAATTAGCCCAGTAGACTTTGTCGTAGCTACCTTCAAGAATGATATGTCAAACCCCAAAATCTCACTGGAAGTAGTGACACTCTCACAAAGAAATTAAACCAAAAAATAATCACTCCAATGAATGGTAATTGAGAGAAAATAATAAAGAAATTATCTCACATGCTCTCACCAAAAAGAAATATGCCCTTAGCTTAGAAATAATATGATCTCCAGTCAAATAAAAATGCTAGTCAACCCATTTTATTTATTATTATTTTATTTTATTTTATTTTATCTTTTTTTTTATATTTTTTTTTTTTAATGCATCACCACATCTTTTTAGCCCATATAACTAGCTTCTACTTCAGATTATAGTTCCCTAAAATCAAGAAGGACTTTTATTAGGACGTAACGTAGGCTAGGGACATGGTTAATAAAGAAGGGAAATAGGAAAAATAAAGTGTATGTTTGAGAAAAATGTAGAAATTTTTTTTTTTTTTTTTTTTTTTTGGAATTTGCAAGGTGGATTTCACCTATTATTGTTGTTGTTTTTTTTTTTTTTTAACAACATTTTATTTATGCAACAATTTCTTTCTTCTTTTTTTTTTTTTTTTTTTTGAACTAGGCATAATTTCACTATACAGAATATTTATTTACATTTTTCTCAAACAGAAATTGGTGATGGATCTTGTAAAATATTGGGTAATACTCCAAATCGGAGTGGGTTAAGATGATAAGTTGACAAAGAAAAGTTTTTTTTTTTTTTTTTTTTTTTTTTTTTTTTTTTTAAAGGCTCAAAAGGGTTAACTATGGATATTCATAAAAGGGATGGCTAGAAAGGCTCAAACGGATCAAAGACGGCCTTTCCATCATCTTTTAGGACTCTAAATAATCTTCCATATCTACTAATTAATTAGGCTTCCAAATGTAGTAACACACACTTTTTTTTTTTTTTTTTTTTTTTTTTTTTTTAGGGTTAACTCAAAAGAAATCTAGAGATCGTGTACAATAATAAACTGCTAAGCTGTATAAAGAATGGGCAAAAGGGGTACTCTCCAAGAAAAATGATAGGCTCAAAAACTCACTTGGTATTTATTATGACATGTCCATTCCTTCAAGCAACTCATATTTGTCTCCGACATCAACATGTAGAGTAGCAAACATAGTGTAACATCACTTCATACTAAAGATAATACAAATACTAAAATTTGAAATCATCATGTCATCTAATCTTAAAATAAATCGCAAATTTTTTTTTTTTTTTTTTTTTTAAACAACAGTCTACCCCCCAACCTATTCTAAACGTAAAAGGAAAATATGCATGCAGAAATGTAAAAATGATGCAGAAAAACTAATTAGAAAATGATAGAAAACGATTTTTTTTTTTAACTTAAGAAGATGCGTTTCTAGAGGCACTACACTCTATATTCAGCCATCTTTGACTCAAAAATTTTTGTTTGAAAATGTATATTTATAAAGGAGAAATTAAAAAGGAAAAAGAAAAATAAACATCAAAACATAATAAAGAAAAAGATTTTTTTCATTTTTTTTTTTTCATTTTTTTTTTTATCAATGAAGATGCGTTTCTAGAGTCACTACACTCCATATTCAGCCATCTTCAACACAAAAAGTTAGCAACAGTTAGTTTCTACAACAAAAAATTAGTAAAAACTTAACCAATATTCCACAATTATCGACTATTCCCTCCCCCCAACCAGAACGAAACATTGTCCTCAATGTTTTAAAGGACAGAAGTAGAGTTTAGAAGACATCACCTGGGTGGTGCAACACAGAAGAAAATATTTACAGGCGAAGAGTTAAATCTAATTTATACTTCTTACTGCGGCTACTGTTACCGTCATCATTTGAACGCTCCAACAGAAAGCTCCAGGGGTCTGGCTCCGGTTTATAAGCTTGTAACATATCAAGTAGCTCATTAGCAGTGTGAGCACAAATAAAAAGTTTTTTCGCACTGGAAGGAATAAAGTAGCTTTTTATTGCATGATTAAGAAATGCGATAAAGCCATCATAAAAATTATTGACATTTAACAAACCGATGGGTTTCTGGTGAATGTGCAGCTGGGCCCAAGATGCTAGTGTGATAAGTGCCTCTAGTGTTGCAAGATCTCCTGGAAGGAAAATAAAAGCATCAGCATGATTAAGCATTTCAGTTATTCGTTCTTGCATACCTGAGACGACTAACTCTTCTCCAGTCGTTGAGTCAGACACACTGCCCAAAGGTTTTAGGACTCTAGGGATGATGCCTAACACTTGGCTTCCCCTGATAAAAGCAGCTTCTGAGACCAATTTTGATAACCCTCGGTTACCTCCTCCATACACCAAGTGTAATTTTCTCTCTGCTATGTTTCGACCAAGATCTATGGCTGCATCAACGAACTCTTTATGTTTGCCATAGGTAAATCCAGAAAGCACACAAATGTTCTTGAATTGCCTATCGGAAGTAGCTGCCATTGGAATATTTCTCAAAAATAATTTGTGAGTGCTTAACAAAAAGTCATATTTAAGAATCTTGGTGATAGTGGATCACAACTGTGTATGAGGTGGCAGGTCAATGTCAAATAATGCGTAAAGCACATGGCTCGATAGTCAAAAAGCAAACAGTAAAAAGAAAAAAAAAACAAACAGTAATAAAATTATTAGAGACAATAATGCAAATGATAAAACAACAGTGAAATGAAATAAAATAACAGTAAAGTAAAAGGATATTTACAGATAGTTGCGACTGTGGCTCACATCTTCCTCTGGTTTTACGTCCAGAAACGGCTTGAACGCCCTCTATGGGTCGAGGATAGGCTTCCCATCCAGTTTTCTTATAAACTGGCAAACAGGGTCTTTTATAGTCAGATTCCCGAGACTATATCGTGCATGCTCTTTCTGGAATAATGGCCATAACTGGAGAATCGCTCCTTGCACATATCCACTGGGATGCGTTTCAAGAGACAAAAGGATATCATCCAATGACTCCTTATTCAAGCCATCCCTAATGAATTGAATCTTATCTTCTCTGTTATCAGACACCATTCCTAAAGAACATCGGTTTTTATTGCAACTCATTCTGGCACACTTATGACAAGCAACAGAAATTCTTCGAGCTCGTCGTTTTCTTGCATAATTTCCTTTACCACAACCAGGCATGTATGCAATAAATTTTGGAGGTAACTCACCCGCCAATCGTACTTTCGCCTCGATTAACCAACGGATGTCAGCAGGTATGTTATTCCTCATGAGCAATCGCATGCGTTCGGACCGAGCTTTATAGATCGTAAGGAGGGCATTCTGAGGGAGTGAAGGGAATCGCTTGTGAAGTTTTGCTAGAATCTCTGATCTGTCCATACCTTCGCCTCAGAATATCAGTTATTATGGGAAACTGAAGTAACCGACTTGATTGTCACGGAGTACCGTTATCCGCCACTTCACCGGGGTAACAAACTAAAGCACACAAACAGAAAAACAAATTAAAACACACAAAGAAAATCAAAATCGTCCTCTTATTGAATTTACCTCAAGCTCCAACTGGATGTCGAAAACACTTTTCTCAATATCTCTGAGTTGGCGTTCTAAACCTTCAACATAGGCTACTAACTCTGGTGGTTGTAGAGCCCAAATGCGATTTGTTTTACAAAATTGAATCTGCCTTTTGAGATGATTTTTGACACGTTGAAGTGGTTTAAGAATGTTCAGGAGGAACGGTCTAAGTAAGAGACTCATGATTAACAATGATAAGAGAAAACTTAATGATAAAACAAACACACTTATGCAAAAATAAATTTCAATTAGCAAAAGAATAATAAAAAGAAAAGAAAGAAAAATCAAACCACTGAAAAGAAAAAATCAATTCAAATATGGTGGGTCACTCAAATTTATTTCGGTGTCTTCTCCATGTGGTTGGTACTCTAGATATGGCTTTAATCTTTGACCATTAACTTTAAACGTGACACCGTTCTTTGGGTCCTTAATTTCAATTGCCCCATGTGGAAAAACAGTATGAACAATAAATGGACCAGACCATCGAGAGCGTAACTTACCTGGGAATAGGTGCAAGCGAGAGTTGAATAAAAGTACTTTCTGACCTGGAGTGAAAGATTTTCTCATAATATGCTTGTCATGGAAGACTTTCATTCGTTGCTTGTAAATCTTGGCATTTTCGTATGCATCATTGCGAATTTCTTCAAGTTCTGCCAGTTGTAATCTTCTTTCTGAGCTGGCTTGCTGCATGTCAAAATTGAATTTCTTGATGGCCCAATATGCACGATGCTCGAGTTCCACAGGTAGGTGGCAAGCTTTTCCATACACTAGCCTGTAGGGTGACATCCCAATCGGCGTCTTGAAAGCCGTTCGATATGCCCATAATGCATCATCAAGTCTTAATGTCCAATCTTTTCTGTCCGGCCTCACCGTCTTTTCTAATATGTGCTTTATTTCTCGATTGGAGATCTCCACTTGGCCACTGGTTTGCGGATGATATGGGGTCGCCACTTTATGAGTGATTGAATATTTCGTCAAAAGAGCTTTGAATGCTTTATTACAAAAGTGGGCACCACCATCACTGATTATCGCTCGAGGGAATCCAAAGCGCGAAACAATGTTGCTTTTCAAAAACCCTATTACCACCTTGTGATCATTGGTTCTGCATGGAATTGCTTCTACCCATTTCGATACATAGTCAACAGCAACCAATATGAATTGATGGCCAAAAGAAGAGGGAAAGGGTCCCATGAAGTCGATACCCCATACGTCAAAAATCTCAACCACTAAAATTGGATTTAGTGGCATCATGTTCCTTCGTGTAATGCTCCCCATTCGTTGACACCTATCACATGAAGAACAGAAAGTGTAAGCGTCTCGAAATATAGTCGGCCAATAGAAACCACATTGTAAAACTTTTGTAGCTGTTTTCTTAGCACTGAAATGGCCTCCACAAGCTTGTTCATGGCAGAATGAAAGGATATTCTGAATTTCATTTTCTGGGACACATCGTCTGACAATTTGATCTGCACAATACTTGAACAAATATGGGTCATCCCAAAAGAAATTCTTTATTTCTGCAAAAAATTTGGCTTTGTCTTGCTTGGTCCAATGCTCTGGAAGTTTACCTGTAACAAGATAATTAACTATATCAGCATACCAAGGTAATACTTCCACATTCATTAATTGTTCATCTGGAAAGGACTCATTCAATGTTAAAGGCTCTGTAGTTGTGTCAAAATGAAGACGAGAGAGATGGTCTGCCACAACATTTTCTGTGCCTTTCTTATCTTTGAATTCCAAGTCAAATTCCTGCAAAAGTAACACCCAACGAATTAGTCTAGCTTTTGCATCTTTCTTTGTAAAAAGGTATTTAAGAGCAGCATGATCAGTGAACACAATTATTTTACAACCAATGAGATAGGATCGAAATTTTTCCAATGCAAACACTACTGCTAGCATTTCTTTTTCAGTAGTTGAATAGTTCAACTGTGCATCATTCAATGTCATACTAGCATAGTAAATAACATGGGGAATCCGATCAACTCTTTGTCCTAATACTGCTCCTACTGCATAATCAGATGCATCACACATTAACTCAAATGGTAAATTCCAATTTGGGGGCTGAATGATGGGTGATGTTGTCAACAATTGCTTTAATTTTTCAAAAGCCATAAGACATGAATCATTAAAGATAAAAGGTGCATCCTTAGCAAGTAAATTGCATAAGGGTCTAGAAACTTTGCTAAAATCTTTAATGAAACGTCTATAAAAACCAGCATGCCCAAGGAAAGATCTTACTTCTCTGACTGTTTTGGGTGGAGGAAGATTGGAAATGAGATCCACCTTGGCTTTGTCAACCTCAATACCTTTGCTCGAAATGATGTGACCGAGAACAATACCTTGTGTTACCATAAAATGGCACTTCTCCCAATTTAAGACCAAGTTCTTTTCGATACATCTCTGCAGAACTAGTGTTAGATGGTGTAAACATTGATCAAATGAATCTCCAAAGACAGAAAAATCATCCATAAAGACCTCAAGGAATCGTTCAACCATATCAGAAAAAATGCTCAACATGCAGCGTTGAAATGTAGCAGGTGCATTACATAATCCAAATGGCATCCTCCTATATGCAAAAGTGCCAAAAGGGCAAGTGAAAGTGGTTTTCTCTTGATCTTTTGGTGCTATGGGAATCTGATTATATCCTGAGTAGCCATCTAGAAAGCAATAAAATTCATGGCCTGCTAATCTATCAAGCATTTGATCGATAAATGGTAAAGGAAAATGGTCTTTACGTGTGACAGAATTTAACTTTCTATAATCAATGCATACACGCCATCCTGTAGTTACTCTAGTTGGTATCAATTCATTATCGGCATTCGTAACTACAGTGACTCCTGACTTTTTAGGGACAACTTGCACAGGACTGACCCATGAACTATCAGAAATTGGGTAAATAATACCTGCGTCTAATAGCTTGAGGACTTCTGTTCTAACAACTTCTTTCATATTAGGATTCAACCGACGTTGCATTTCCCTAGTAGATTTAGCATTTTCATCAAGGTGAATGTAATGCATGCAGTCTACTGGATTAATACCTTTTATGTCTGCTATGGTCCATCCTAATGCTCTTTTGTGCTTTTTTAAAACATCCAACAACGAGCCTTTCTGTTCGTCATTGAGGGATGATGAGATGATTACCGGTAAAGTACTTTCTTCCCCCAAGAATGCATATTCCAGAGTGTTGGGCAATGGTTTGAGCTCAAGTTTTGGTGGTGATTCTGATGATGGGATGAGTTTCTTCTCTGATGGTGCTAGTTGTTCAACTCTTGGCTTCCATTTATTAATGTCCATAGATGGTGCTGAGTCAAGTAGGGCGTTGACCTCATCGACCGATCTGTCAATATCAAAATCCAAACCAAAGTGAGTTAAACATGTTTGTAAAGGGTCATCACTAAGGTTTGAAACAAAAGTGTCATCAATTAATGCTTCAATTAAATCCACATCAACAATTCCATCATCTGCATTGTGAGGTTGTTTGGCAATGTTGAAGATGTTCAGTTCCATGGTCATATTGCCGAAGGACAACTGCATATTTCCAGTCCTACATTGAATGTGAGCATCCGCAGTTGCCAAGAAAGGTCGGCCTAAAATAATGGGGATGTGCTTCCTTGACTCCTGTATTGGTTGAGTGTCAATTACAATGAAATCAACAGGAAAATAAAACTTGTCTACCTGGATAAGCACGTCCTCCACAATACCACGAGGTATTTTTGTGGACCGATCTGCAAGTTGTAACACCACTGGAGTTGGGTGTAATTCTCCCAGTCCAAGTTTCACGAAAACTGAGTAAGGCAATAAATTTACACTAGCTCCTAAATCCAACAAAGCATTCTCAATTGTGTGGTTCCCTATGCTACATGAGATAGTGGGGGAGCCTGGATCTTTGCATTTTAAAGGAATTTTATGTTGGAGTATAGAACTAACGTTTTCTGTTAAAAATGCCTTCTTTTGAACATGCATATTTCTCTTTTTAGTACACAGGTCTTTAAGAAACTTGGCATAAGATGGAACTTGTTTAATAGCATCAAGCAATGGGATGTTAACACTTACCTGTTTGAAGATTTCGAGAATCTCACCTGTGGATTTTCCCTTTTTCCCTTTAGCTAACCTCTGAGGAAATGGAGCTTTGGGAACATATTCTCGTGGGTTGGTTTCTTCTTTCTCCTCCGGTGATGATTCCTCAACATTTACAGGTACAATTTGATTTTCTTTTGGCATCTCCACTTTATTGTCGACTTCTTTTCCTTTTCGCAAGGTCATGACGGCTTTGACCTCTCCATGCTGCTGTGGTGAACTGGTACTTGCTTCATGTACTCCTTTAGGGTTAGGCACTGGTTGACTTGGAAATTTACCTTTTTCAACGGTCATTGCCAAAGTTTGAACTGAAGAAGCAAGTTGTCCCACCATCTTTTCCAGACTTGAAACTGATTGAGCTTGTGAGTTGAAGCCCGCTCTCAATTCATTTCGTAGTCCATCAATGGTGCGGTTCTGTTGCTCAATCGTGGAGTGAGTAACATTCCTGAAATTCTGGAATGCATCCTCCCATGGTCTGGGTTGAGAGTAGTTCTGGTTCTGATTGAATGGTCTGAATGGGGGCTGAGAGGCTTGAGGATTTTGAGGAACTGGTTGCATTGGTGGAGCTGGAGCTGCTGGTCCATTCTGTTGGAATCCTTGAGACCATGAAAAATTGGGGTGGTCTCTCCATCCAGGGTTATATGTGTTGGAGTATGGGTTGTAATTCGATGGTTTTCTCATTACTCCTATGGCATTGGCTTGATCTGGATATGAGTCAAGGTCATGTGGCTCTGTAGATTTAGCAGTTGATAACGATGCTATTTGTCGAGCGAGACCTTCAACCATGTCCTTGACTTCTTTGATTCCTGAAGTTGACTCGCTAATTTGAACCTCATTTACTCCCTTAATCCTTCTAGTATTCCTGAGTGATCGACTCCGTTGTTGGGAATTATCCGCTTGTCGCTGGAAGAATTCCCAAATCTCTGATGCACTTTTGGACATTAGCTCTCCTCCACTGGTTGCCATTAGCCATTCTTGCACATTCGGTAATAATCCCTCCAAAAAGTACTGGCATTGGTGCCATTTCTCGTACCCATGATGTGGACACTTCAAGAGTAGCCCATTGAATCGCTCCCATGTTTCGAAAAACTGCTCGTCATCTCTCTGGGTAAACTCCGAGATTTCCCTGCGAATAGCATTGGTTTTATGCACTGGGAAATATTTATTTAAAAATTTTGTAACCATTTGTTCCCATGATGCAATACTATTAGCAGGTAATGTATTAAGCCATGAACGAGCTCTATCCTTTAAAGAAAATGGGAATAGTCTGAGTTTAACATCATCGTCTGAAAAATTCTCATATTTAAATGTTTGACAAATTGCATGAAAATCATTCAGATGATTATATGGGTCCTCATTTTCTAAGCCATAGAATGTGGGGAGACAATTTAGCACACTAGGTTTTAGTTCAAAGCTCCTAGCAGCTACATTTGGGTATCGTATGCATAATGTGCTCAAATTGGCTAAAGGACTGAAGTAGTCCTTAAATGGCCTCTCCTGTGGTTCTTGTAAATCCATTTTGTTTTTAATGTGCTTGTGTATGCGAAGTGTTTTCTCTAGTTCAAGGTCTATAGGTTCAAGATTAGGTAATAATGACCTACGACCATGCATGCAACATAAAATAAAATAAAAATAAAAATAGGAACAAAACAAATAAAAATAAAGAAGAGGGAGAAATTACGATACTAACCTTATGGCGCTATTACAACCTTACTATAAAAATACATAAAAACAAATACGTGAAATAAATTAATTAAAAATAAACTAATAAGATAAATAAAAATTACAAAGAAGAAAATTAAAAAAATTGAAAATTAAATTACAAAATTTAAAGAAGAGAAAAAGAAAAGAAATACTAACCTTTACATGTAGATTCACTTTTTTTTTTATAATAAATAAAAAAAAATGCAAGAAAACAATTAAATGAAAATATTCACAAAAATTAATTCTAAGAATTAAAATTACTTACCTCCCCGGCAACGGCGCCAAAAACTTGTTGTGCAAATTTTATTGAACTCGCAAGCGCACGAATCTGTTGTAGTGTAGATCAATGGTGACGAGTGTCGATCCCACGAGGAGGTGGATTTTAATTATTTATAGAATTAATTTAGTGAATGGGTGATTGGAATTAAGGTGGAAAATGATTTAAAATATGCTAAAACTTAAATTAAAATAACAAGAATAAATTTTGAAATTGAAATTGAAATGGTAAGAATAAATTGAAGATAAATCTATTGAGATGACGTACCTGGGTATCTGGATCCGTATCAACATGCATCATGGGCTAAATATTCCATATTAATACCAATTAAATCATGAGAGGGGAATCCACACCTCATGAACCACGCTCTAATAAATATGGTGCTAAGGGCTTACCGTGCCAAATAATAATAACCTTATACTAGGGAGCCGGTGAAACCAGGGCAGTACTAGACAAGATTAGTATTATTTGTCGACGAGAAGTCAAAACATCCACAAAAACTAGAGGGGAAGAGAAAGTAAATTTACCAAATCAAGCCCATGACACATGTTGAGACTTCACCTTCAACCCAAGCTTGAAAGAAAATTAGCCACTCATAGTTAAACTAGGGGCAAAATGGAAATTTATTAAAATACGTAGAAAATACAAGATAGAGAGAGAATTACAGAAAATGAATCCCAAAAATGGATTCAGAGGTACCAAATTAGGGGGGGAGGCCCCCTTTTTATAGTTACATCGAGTAAATCATGGCCATCGGATTAAAAACAGTTTGGACGCTCAGGATTTCGCCACGTCATCAGCCACTATTTGCACAGTACAGTCAACAGCCACTATTTGCACAGTACAGTCAACAGCCACTATTTGCACAGTACAGTCAACAGCCACTATTTACACAGTACAGTCAACAGCCACTATTTGCACAGTAACACCAACAGTACCCGTACATATGAATAGTATCGTACATGTGAACAGTGTCATTTTTCCTTTTATACTCCTCCTAAGGTTTTCGACCGTCCTGAGTTCAAAAATGATGTCCGTTTTTCCATTTGATCTCTCGTTTATTGTGAAATGACTATGATGCCCCTAAAATACATAAAATACTCAATTAGAATAAAATACACATAATTAAAGTACAATAAACTTAAAACACATAAAAGTAAGGGTTGTTAGTAATACTTGATATGTAAAATAACGATTTTCTCCTTTATAAATATGCAATTTCTAACACACAACAGTCGACGCCCAGAGAATGGGTTAGCAAAGCTTCCACTTGATTTGTCTTCACGTTCTGGAGTACGATGGTGTTCGTTAAGTGACTCTGCCATTCGTGCCATTTGTGCAGGTAACATATCAATTCTAACTGTCATACTAGCCAGGGCTTCATCTTTAGAAACATCTTATTGATTGTAAGTTGCAGTATGAGCATCACGAGCTTTTCTTGGAGGCATTTTTTCAAATTCGGGTTTAAAAAGGTAGTGGGGCTAAACTGAAAGTAAATAAAATTTTTAGGCCGAAACAGTAATTAAGCAAAAGTTTTAGATTTCCGATGACAGTGGTCGGAAATCGAGTAAGGATGGGTGGATTTGAAAGATTTTGGGTTGGTAAGTATGATGGTGGTGGTGGTTTGTCCGAAAAAGTGGTGTTTTGGCCGGAAATTGTAGATAAAGCTGGCGGTTTTGGAGGGCTTCGGTTTCCGGCGGTTTGAACGTCGATCGGCGGTGAGGAATGGTGGGAAAGGTTCATATAATGGAGAGGAAGGGACTGATGGTGGTGCTTCTGGCCAAATCGCGCCGGAAAGTGGTGAACGGAGGTGGCGGCGATCACGGCTGTTTTGGCTTTGTCTTCCGGCGATCTGTGGCTAACGGACGGTGGAAGATGCTTGGGGTTTGATGGCTAGCGATTTATGATCCGTTTAGTGGTCGTTGCGTCCGGATCGGTGACGAAAAACGAGAGCCGACAGGCTTGGATGGTGGCCGAGGGCTGAAGGTTTTGTTTCTGTTCTGTTTCGGGTTTTTTTTTTTAACTAAACGGAAAAAATCAAAAAAGGAAAAAAGGAAAGGTTTGGTGGTAGATGGAGTTAGATTGGTGATACCAGGTTTTGACTCTGATACCAAACTGATGCAACGGAAGTTTAATGTTCAAAATATTCCGTTGATTTTAGAGAATACCGAAATAAAAAAAAAACTAAATTCACGTTGATTCAAAAGAATACCGCGAATTTAGGGGTTAAGACTCGTTGATTCCGTAGAATGCCGAGAGTTAACTACTCAAATACTCACAAAGAGATTTGAAATATTATTAAACTCAAAATTCTACCTTCAAAGGCTACAAGAGGGAGCTATTTATAGTAGTAGTAATTATCCTAATTCATGAAGTAAAAACAAAATCCTAAATTGAAAGGGAAACAAAATTCTCAATTAGAAAGGAATTAAAAAGTCTTAAACTTTAGTTAATAAGGAAACTAATCCTAATAAAATATGGATTCCTACTCTTCATCAATATGAGTTGGACTAGTAGTTGGAGTGTTGCAGGGTAGGTAGCTAGAATTAGAGTGCTCTTGGAAGATTAGATTGCTGCTGGAAGTTTTACAACAAGTACTGCTGCTGGAATACTTGAATTAATCTTTGGAAGTTTGGTTAAGTACCTTGACTTGGTGACTGGAATTTTAATTGCTTTTCTTGGAGATTGATTAGAATTTATTTTTTTTTATGCTTTGGGATGGTTTTTTCAATTTGGGATATTTTATTATTTATTAGTGGTGATCTCATTGAATATTAGATGTATTTATTTTGAAATTAGTTTGTTGGATTGAATGGATGTTAATTAATGTTATTTTTTTTTATTTTTTATGATATTAAATAGGAATTCATCAACAAATTATAATGGTAATATATATTTTTTAAAAGAAAAATCAAAATTTTATGATGGGAAATAGCCATCATACATTCTGTCATAAATAATTTACTGTTAAAATTGAATAATAAATTTACAAATGATAATTCAATTTTCCGCCAAAAATTTTTTAAAAGGCGTGTAAATAAATTTAAATTTTATTTAATTATTTTTATATTAAAATATTGTATGACATAAATATGACTGTGTAAAGCCATCATGAATTAATGACGGAAACTATCTATATATATATATAAAGCTAGGACTTGAGGAGGTGATGTGGCATCACCATTTTGCTTCTTTGTATATTCTCTATTATCTAATAAATAGAGAATTTTTTATTTAGATTTGGCTTTTCATCTTCTCATAATTAATTTGATTGTATTTAACTCATTTAATAAATAGTAACTTTATTAATATATATCATTCCTCATCTTTTTATATTTTCTATTATCTAAAATATCTAAAATATTGGTGGATATTCTTTGTAATTTTTTTCTCTTTCTATTTAAATTCAACAATATGTAATCATTAATAGTATTAATTATAAGTCTTTTGAAACATTTATTTATTTTATTATGCTAACAATTAAACTTTAGTGGCATAAAATACATGAATTAATCTATATATATATATAAAGTTGGGACTAGAAGAAGTGATGTGACATCACCATTTCTCATCATTTCATATTCTCTATTATCTAATAAATTGGTTTAAATTAAAAAATAATTACATTATAAAATATTAAAATAGAAAATAATTATTAGATTATAAATGATTACATATCTTTTCCTCTTTCTATTTAAATTCAACAATATGTAATCATTAATAATAATTAATTATAAGTCTTGAAACATTCATTTATTTTATTATGCCAACAATTAAATTTTAGTGACTTAAAATACATCAATTAATTAATATAGGAAGGAAGGTTCCTTCATCTTCTCTCAACAATACCATTAGAGCCTAATTTTAATGTCATAATCTCATATTTAATTATTCAATCTTTTGTTTAGTGCCTTTTGGCTTCTTCAAACTCCATAAACATTAAATATTTAAGATTTGTGTCATCATTATTTCTCATCTTTTTTTATTCTCTATTATCTAATATTTTGGTTGAGATTAAAAAATAATTACATTACAAAATATTAAAAATTTATATATATATATCTATATATATATATATAAAGCTAGGACTTGAGGAGGTGATGTGGCATCACCATTTTGCTTCTTTGTATATTCTCTATTATCTAATAAATAGAGACTTTTTTTTAGATTTGACTTTTCATCTTCTCATAATTAATTTGATTGTATTTAACTCATTTAATAAATAGTAACTTTATTAATATATATCATTCCTCATCTTTTTATATTTTCTATTATCTAAAATATCTAAAATATTGGTGGATATTCTTTGTAATTTTTTTTCTCTTTCTATTTAAATTCAACAATATGTAATCATTAATAATATTAATTATAAGTCTTTTGAAACATTTATTTATTTTATTATGCTAGCAATTAAACTTTAGTGGCATAAAATACATGAATTAATCTATATATATATATATATATATATATATATATATATATATAAAGTTGGGACTACAAGAGGTGATGTAGCATCACCATTTCTCATCATTTCATATTCTCTATTATCTAATAAATTTGTTTAAATTAAAAAATAATTACATTACAAAATATTAAAATAGAAAATAATTATTAGATTATAAATGATTACATATCTTTTCCTCTTTCTATTTAAATTCAACAATATGTAACCATTAATAATAATTAATGATAAGTCTTGAAACATTCATTTAGTTTATTATGCCAACAATTAAATTTTAGTGACTTAAAATACATCAATTAATTAATATAGGAAGGAAGGTTCCTTCATCTTCTCTCAACAATACCATCAGAGCCTAATTTTAATGTCATAATCCCATATTTAATTATTCAATCTTTTGTTTAGTACCTTTTAGCTTCTTCAAACTCCATAAACATTAAATATTTAAGATTTGTGTTATCATTATTTCTCATCTTTTTTTTATTCTCTATTATCTAATATTTTGGTTGAGATTAAAAAATAATTACATTACAAAATATTATATATATATATATATATATATATATATATATATATATATATATATATATATATATATATATATATATATATAGTTGGGACTAGAGAAGGTGATGTGGCATCACTATTTCTCATCTTCTTGTATTCTCTATTATCTAATAAACTGGTTGATATTAAAAAAATAATTACATAATAAAATATTAAAAATAAAAAATAATTATTAGATTATAAAAGATTACATGTCTCTTCCTCTTTCTATTTAAATTCAATAATATGTAACCATTAATAATAATTAATTATAAATCTTGACATATTTATTTATTTTATTATGCCAATAATTAAACTTTAGTGGCTTAAATATATCAATTAATTAATATAGAAATGAATGTTCCTTCATCTTCCCTCAACAATGTCATTAGAGTCTAATTTTAATACTATAATCTCATATTTAATTATGCAACCTTTTGTTTAGTGCCTTTTGGCTTCTTCAAACTCTATAAATATTAAGTAGTTAAGATTTGTGGCATTATTATTTCTCATCTTTTTATATTTTCTATTATCTAATCTATTGGTTGAGATTAAAAAATAATTACATTATAAAATATTAAAGAAAATAATTAATTGATTACAACAAATTACATGTCTCTTCCTCTTTCTATTTAAATTCAACAATATGTATCCATTAATAATAAATTAATTATAAGTTTTGAAACATTCATTTATTTTATTAAGCCAACAACTAAACTTTAGTGGTTTAAAATACATCAACTAATTAATATAGGAATGAAGGTTCATTCATCTTTCCTCACCAATGCCACTAGGACCTAATTTTAATGTCATAATCCCATATTTAATTATGCAACCTTTTATTTAGTGTCTTTTGGTTTCTTCAAACTCTATAAATATTAAGCATTTAAGATTTGTTATATTTGAGTTTTTTTTAATTATTTAACCAACATCCTCTTTAGAAATGTTCTTGTGTTTTTATTTTTTGACTTATTTAAATTTTTAGTATTGTGTGCTTCATGGAATACTCTTCTCTTCATGAGTTAAACAATGATAAAGATAGTTGGATGATAAGGGTTAGACTTTGTAAAATGTGGGAGTCTGTTAATACCAAGAAAAATAGAGAGTTGATTAGTGTGAACATAATTTTTATTGATGAAAAGGTTGTGTACACTTAACTATACACATTAACATATATTTTTAATGTTAACAAAATAATAATTAACTTTCATAAATAACATTAGTTTTATAAGGCTACGTCATCTTTAAAAAAAATAATCCATATTTTTTATCAGTTTCATCAAGTGCAAAGTAATAAAAAAAGACAATACTAATTTTTTTTAAAGCCGCACGAAGTGCGGTTCCATTTCCTAGTTATGTTATAAATTAATGACAGTAACATAGATGACATATAAATTGTATGTCATGCACCCCCTTTTATAACAGTTATTTTCTGTCATATATTACCTGTTTTCTTGTAGTGAATTAATTACTTCTTTTTCCAATTATTGCAAAATATAGACAAAACTCATGCTTGGTCGAACGTTTTTATTGTTAATAGATTAATGTAAGTTGACTATAAACTTGATTGATATTCAATATTCGACGTAATGTCTTGGCCGGATGTGGTTATTCCATTGCATCAATTAATTGTACGGTTGAATACCATGTTTGTTTTGCCTTGAAACATTTTCTAATTTCTTTCTTGGACGTTCTTTAATATTGAGAAATATATTTAATTTTATCCGAATTTTTTTTTCTTTCATAGTGACATAATCCAAAAATTTAAGGGTCCATTTGATTACAATTCAAAAATAATTTAAACAAATATAATCTCAAAATTTGTGTTGAAGTTTTAATGTGTTTACTTACTTTTTATTATTTAGCCTAACAGCACTCAATTCCCTCTCCACCTATGTGAATGGAATTTAACTCCTAAATCTCTTGTTTCAAGAAACTAAAAGAGATTTTACTATCTTAACTAAATGGTAACCACAAGCTTTAATGTCTTTATATAATATTTAAAACTAATAATTTCAACAATTGAAACATGTTTAACAAAATTTCTAATTAATAAAAAATAAAAATACTTGTTTAGGTGGTGTGATTTCAAAGGTAATATTTACTTAAGCATTTACAATTTTTTTTTCCTTTTCAGCTAATTACATTATATCAAGCAATAACTTGACCAAAATAAACATAAAACAAGCTTCATCAAGATTCAATATTGATTATATTCTGTTAGCTTCTATTCTGTTACATTATACATCAAGAATCTTCTCACTAAACTTGTTGAGATATTGTGTTGAGCTAGCTTAAGTCATGCTAATGTGACGCTGATCTGTCCTGGTTCGGATGATGATGATGGGTCGAAGATGCAGTGTTGATGATAATGTGTTGAAGATGCATAGCACAAAATGTGAGAAGCTAGTTTGTAGCACCTGGTGTAGCTGGAATGCCAGCTGGTAATTTGTAATTGGTCAAAGGATTAAGCTAGTTAGAAATTCTATTATTATATTATACTCCGTTACATTTATAAGCTGATATAAATAGAGCTGTATCTGATTAGTTTGTACATTCAGATTCATTCAATGAAAGTTCCAAATTAATCTAGATTCTTCTTATTATTTTCTCTTCCTTTTCTCCTGATGCAAACAGCTTATGAACTCTTAATAAAACAGAAGGTAGAAACAAACTAAAAAATTTCAATTAAATTAATGGTAATAGGGAAATACAAATTGCTAACGACATAAATGATGATTGATTTCTTACTTTTATGCTATTGAATCTTTTGTATAAATTAGACTTTGGAGCCATATAAAAGAACAAGGGACCAAATTATTATTGTTTTTTCTATTTTTTTTTTAAATCTGTTGGATGAGGCTGAATTTTTATCTCTTTCTTGATAGAAAATATATACTTTGGACATTGACTTTCATTCTGATCTAATTTTCTGATTTAATTTTCATTTGAGCATATACATGGTGGTGTTAGTTGTCAATATAATGCAATCAACTTCATATCGATGATAATGAGTGAACAAATCGATCATATACATACATTATTTAATTTGAAATACACAGATATTATTTGTAACACCAATATAATAACAAAACAAATAGCTTTAATTAGAGATTCATTACTTGTGAGGATTGTCATCATATCATGCATATTAATTAATGACAATGCTTTTTCTTCTTCTTCCGAGAAAAAAGTGTCTATAAAGTCCAAGTAATAATGCTTCTTCTTTTTCTTCCTAGAAAAATTGTCTATAAAGTCCATGTAATAGACCGTCAAAGCCAGAAATGGAGTATAGAAAGGAAACGGCATGAGTGCTAAAACAATAATTGGAAATATAGCAGCAGTGTAGAGAGAGGTGGTCCATCTCTTCTCCAAACAAATAATGAGCAGAGCTGAAGCAAAGAAAGAAACCATGCTTGTTAATAGGGGTGGACAAAATACCCGACCCGACCCGATCCGATCCGACCTGACCCGATCTGAAAAAAGTCGGGTTTAAATCGAATCAGGTTGTGAATAAAACCCGATTGGGTGCATTTGTGTCAACCCGATCGGATCATGTTCACCCGATCGGATCATAATCTATTTTAATAGTTTATTAATATCGTAAAACATGTTTACGAAATAAGTTTTAAATGCTGCGATTTAATGATTTTCTATAAATGAATTTTTATCTACGTATTGATATATAATACTAAAAATGTGCATGATTAATGATTTTATTATTGATTTTGAGTAAATAAATGACAATAGTTTTTAAGAAAAGAGAGTGGACTTAAAGTGTGTTAAATGGGAAAGAAATGAGATTTAAAGTGTGATTATACATTTATGTATTTGTATATAAGAGTTTGTTTTAAAAATCATTAGACAGTATCCTTCCCCTTTAAATACAGTGATACAAATGAGATGAGAGGCCTTTGAAGCCCGTCTAAACACACATAGAGATTTTGGGTCATGTGTTTGGGTGCCTTTACCTTTTGGGGATATATGCTTGTTCAAACTCAGCAGTATATTCTTCAATGGACAGGTCCTTTTTCTTCAAATTATGAAACTTAAGAAAATTGTCTTGCCTATAATTGTCAAGCACCCTTTTCATCTTTTCCCATGACACGATCTTTTTCCTTCCTTCTCGTGCTCTTTTCCTTTTAAGGTTTTCCCACCACAAAGATGCATATTTTCTTAGCTTCAAAGTGGCAAGTTTCACCTTTTGTTGCTCAGGTATATCTTTATGGTCAAAAACTCTCTCAACCGAGTGAAGCCAATCTAGAAATTCAACAGGTTGCATGTTTCCTTCAAATTCAGGAATATCGACCTTGATATCAAAGGACCATCGATAATGTTTATAGCGCCTTCGATCTTGGGAATGAGGACTGGAGCCACTGCTCGAGTCTTGATAATTATGGAAAGGATTTAGGCTATCTTTGTTATTATTTGAAGCTTCATCATCCGAACTTTGATGAGAAACAGCTCCTTGAGTTGCTTCAAATTGTTGTAGACGTTATTGAAGTTGTTGAACTTGTCTTCTTAAATCTTCTTTTTCAATATAATCCAAGCCTCTCTCATGACGAGGCGTTTCTTCAACATTTGGACCACGTTGACGACGATTTTCCATGGATTACGAAACCTAAGGCTCTGATACCAAATCTGGTACCGATAGAATTTTAAAATAAACTTTTATTATTATCTAACAAAGCTCACTACTCAAGAGGAGAGATACGGAGATTTACCACCCAATGATATCCTACAAGAGATACAAGATTTCTCAACTCACCACTCGAAGGAATCCACCCAAGAGATACAGAGTATGAAGAAGGAACTCAAAAAAAGAGAACTCTTCTAAACTATATTTTCAAATCACTCACTCCTATGTCACCGGATGTGATGATTCCCCCGCATCAATTAATTGTAAGGTGGAATATCACCATTGTTTTGCCTTTAAAACAATATCAATTTTCTTCCTATTTCAATTTTCTTTCTTGCTTATTCTTCAACATTCTGAAATACATTAAATTTATTCTAAATTTTTTTATTGGCATAACAACATAATCAAAAAAATTTAAGGTTCATTTGATTTACGATAAAAAAAGATATATAATTTTCAAAAATCAAAACAGAATCTGAAAATATATGCCGGAGTTTTCATGTGTTTATTTACTGCCTCAACTAGATGGCATCTAAAAATATTAATATGTTTTTATATTATCTAAAAATGATAATTCCAACAACTGAAACATGTCTAACATAGTTTTCTAATTAAATAAAATATAAAGTACATATTTAAGTGTTGTGATTTTAGAGGTGACTAATATTTAATGAAGTATTAAGTGTTTACCAAATCACAAATTTGTTTTCTTTTTAATTATTTACATGCTCCAAGCAATAACTTGAAAAAAATAAACATAAAGCAAGCTTCATCAAGATATATTTCAATATTGATTATCTTTATCTAGTTATTTTAGCCTATGTCCTGTATTTCTGTTACATTGTACATCTAGAACAACAAGAAAATTCGTCCCCAAACAGGCAGAAACACACTAAAAAAAATAATAAAATTAATGGTAATGGGGACTGATTTACAATACAAATTGCGAACATGGAATAGATATACCCTGAAACAGTGCAATTACAATATCCATTAGAAATTTTTTTCATTTTTAAAAACTTTTTCTCTCCATCAGCACCGTAGAGCCTCGTGCAGCAGCTGTAGGTTCTTGGCTATTTCTTCCGTGATGACAAGAATCCAAGCTGTCTTCAATACATGCTTCCTCCTTGCTGTGAGCTAAATACTCTATTGCCGTTACGACGTCGCTCATCATTGGCCTTGTACCAGCTTCTTCTTGCAGACACATCGCTGCCACTGCCAGTGCCTGGTACAAACCCTTTATTGGGTAGTTCCCTTCCAGCAATGGATCAGCCATCATTGTAAATTTTCTTCTATCTTTGAATAATGGTGTTGCCTAAAAAAAGCAAAAAAAAAAAAAAAATTATTCGAAGGTTTTGTAAACGAAAGATGAAATCACTAAAGTGCCAAGTAAAAGTCCATAGTTTCGAGGATTTTTAGACGTACCCAAGTGACTAGATTCTGTTCTTCAGTGGGTCTGCTATTGTCGATGACTCTCCTTCCCGTGATTATCTCTAAAAACACAACACCAAAGCTGTAAACGTCGGATTTGGCTGTCAATTGGCCTGTCAATGCATATTCAGGAGCACAGTACCCGTAAGTACCCATCACTCTGGTGGAGACATGAGATTTATCCCCTGTTGGACCAAGCTTTGCCAATCCAAAGTCGGACAGTTTTGGATTGAAATCTTGATCTAAGAGTACATTTGACGCTTTGAAATCGCGGTATATCACTGGCGGTTGGGCTGATTCATGTAGGTACTCAAGTCCTCTCGCCGCACCATGTGCAATTTTCATCCTAATATTCCAATCCAAAGCTTTTCTGTTTGGAGGCAAATCTACACGAAGTAAAAGAATCGAGCAAAATTTTGTCTTTTAGCAATTCTGTGTACATAGAATTAATTGATGCAAGAGAGAAGTTAAATTTTGACATACCAAGAAGGTGGTCTTCCAGGGAGCCATTGGGCATGTACTCGTAAACTAAAATTCTTTGATCCCCGTCAACACAATAACCAACCAAATTGACAAGGTAAGGGTTGGAAAGCATACTCAACATAAGAACCTCCACCAGAAATTCTCGATTTCCTTGAAATCCATTCCTGTCAAGTTGCTTCACAGCAACATCCTGAATGCCACAAAACAACCCAAAAAAGAAGACAAATTTATCAGAAAAGCTCCTTTGACTATCAGAAAGGCCATTCTGAAAATGCACACAGACTCATCTTATCATAAACGAATCAAAGGAAGGAGGAAATAGATTGGGAGTGATACTTGATTTGTGCCTTCAAGTTTTCCTCTATATACCCTCCCAAATCCTCCTTCTCCCAGCAGATTGTCAGGGTTGAAGTTCGTCGTCGCGACACAGAGCTCCCGGTATGAGAAAATCTTAGCAGTAATATTATTATTCCCTTTTCCGATTTTTCTTAATTCTTCTGTTATGTATCTGTGCCTACTGCTCTCTGCAGAACAAATATATATATCTAGCTTTGTTATTTCAGAAATTTTCATTTGTCAATAAATTTGCAGACAGGGCTAAAAACTTATACGGAATAGTCTTGATTGATGTTATTAGGTAGGCACATAGATCACGTGGCGCGCCCGTCTCACCTGAAGGTTTTTAGTGCACACGTATAATAATATTATTGTTACCTGTTTTAAAAGAGATGTTGGCAAAGGAGGCTAAAGATTTAGCCTCGCGGTAGCCTTTAATGCTTTTCTTTATAGATTTTCTGTGGAATTTTTCCTTTGCAACGCAACAATAATGAAAGCAGCCCATCTTTCCTTCTTCAGTTTCCTCCTTCAATCCAGTCAACATCCTCAGATTCAGCAACCATCATAATCTTGAATAGGAGCCGTTTTTATCAGTGTACATAACTATCATGCTTATACAAGCTTTCATGAATTGTACTTTCTGAAAAAAATGAAGGACACCCCAATTCAAGACCAAATGATTTGAAAAATCTGAGAAATGGATCTGCTGAATTGTTGGAAACCTCTACCCCTGGATGAAGCCAATTGTTTTTCTTGGTTTCTCAGGAGAAAACAGAACAACTTTCCCTGCAATGATTGTATTACTACATCTCTGCATGGAACATTGAACTCGGGTTCGAAAAAGACTTTGTCAAATTTGCTAAAATTAGAAATACACGGGTACTTATTTTAGCTTAACTGTATTTTTTATTTCAAATATCGTTCAGCTAAAACGTGGTCGCAAATTAGCATTTCTTTTCATTTACTTCTAGTCTTGCTAACTTTAGCATTAAAATACCAATGCAAAAGATTAGATTTGATTTTTTTTCGGAATGGGAACCACCCTAACTAATGCAAGGCTCATTTATCAGACCTTTTTTATTAGATAATAAAGTGAAGGTAGATGAGGCGAGGCAAGGCAAGGAAAGAAACAGAATCCAACCTAGTTAGAATTTCTAACTGGCTACATATAAGTTATCATAGAGTCCATTTTCATATAATAATATGATACATTATGGTGAATCCAAAAGTAAAACCGTGCATAATAAATACAAAATCAAACAATTTTGCGTGGGAGTGGACCAATACAAAATTACAAATGATGTCAGAATTTCACACAAGTTTGATATACTTGAATCACATAAACTTTTGTTGTGTTTACCAATCCGGAACGGGAGAATCAGAATGAACAACTTCTTTACCTATTAAATTAAGGCTCTGATAAGGAAGGAGCTTTGCGGGCCCGACATAAATTTTGGATTGATTGCTGGAGTTCTGATTCCAGGAGGGAGATTGAATCAAACCCCATTTCTGGAATGACAAAATTATCCCTACTGCTTTTAATATTCCCAAAATATCCTTTTGGAAATTTATAAAAAAGAAAGAAAGAAAACTGAAAACCTAAGCAAGCAGCTGCTGCCCTAAGGGAAATGATCAGACTCGTCGTCGCCGTTGCTCGTGCTTGTCACCGACATCATAGCTGCTCGTGCTCATTGCCCACATCACAGCTGTTCGTGCTCGCGCTTGTCGTCGCCGTTTCTCCCTCCGTCAAACACTTGTCGTCGTCCACACATCGCAACAGCCCGTCACCGATTGGATTTGCGCACCTCCGTCACGCATCGTCGTCGTCCCACATCAAAGCTCGTCATCAGGTGATCTAATTTGCGCTCCCCATCACCGATCGTCCCCACATTTATTTGTTAATGCAATTGTTAATAAGATTAATTATTTCTGTTTTGGTTATTAATTATTACTGTTATTTATTAATGTTATTATTATTATTTATTACTATTTATTTATTATTAATATTATTATTATTATCATCATCATCAAATGAAAATATTACAAAAAGAGTATTTTAATAAATTAAAATTGTTCATTCGGAATCTCAGACAAAATAAACACATCAATAAAAATAAAATTTATTTTAAAATAATTTATTTTAATTTTTATTTCTAATTACGATTTCAATAATAAATGCAGTATTAAAGGACAGCCGATGACCTCAGGCAGCTCAAATGAGTAGGCAATATTCATGAACGTTTACAAATCCACAATGCAATCCAAGCAAATATATTTAGGTTAATTGACTAGAATCTTCGCTGTTCGTACGATGTCAAGATACAAGGACATATATAGCAATGTCATTGTAGTGGATAAAGTCCCGGCTACTCTTCAACATTTTGTGTCGGTGGATTTTCCAGGCTGATTCCTCACCAACTTGGCAACCCCTCAGATTTGGAGTATTTTGGTCTTGGTCAAAGCATTGGCTTACATACTGAGAAATTTTGGTTGCTACTCATCTTTCTTCCCTTGAGCACAAATGACTTGAGTAAAGTTGATCTCAGCTCGGTCTCTGACTGACTGCTGGTTATAGACACACTCACTTCATTAGTAGTGAGCGTGTTCAATGAACTTGAATCATTAGATTTAAGTAATCAAAGGGAATGATAATCCTAAAACTTGGATAAAATTCTTCATCTCGGGAATTGATTGATTGTTGGATGAAATGGCAATACTTGTCGGTCTTGAATTAGGCAACAGTAAGTTAACGGTGGCCTCCCCAGTTGCATGGAAGCTTTAAAGTCCAAGGCCAAACGGGCTAGCTGGGGTTTGAAAGCTGGCCTGGATTTTTTTTTTAAATTAATATTATTTGAATAAAAATGTTAGAAATATAAAATTATTTGTTAAATTTTGATAATTATATTATAAATGTCTTCAACTTTTATCCTACAATTAGTGATTTACCAAACACTCAATAATATATGAAGTTATGATACAACTATAAATTCTTGTACAAACTGATGTGGCATTAATTCATTAGTTAAATGAAAATATAAAATAATAAAAATAAATCATGTAGGCCAAGAGATATATAATTCAACTAATTTTATCATATCACATCAGTTTGTACAAGAGTTTGCCGTTATATCAATACTCATAATACATATATATATATATATATATATATATAGAGAGAGAGAGAGAGAGTCTCATTCTAAGGTGCAAGCGCACTTTTTTTAATGCGCATAAGCTCTTAAACCGTACAGTTTAAGAAAATTATTTTTTAATGAACTATTAAGCTATGAGATTTAAGAGAGTTAAAAATTAACTCTCTTAAATCCTATGGTTTTTGCATTAAAAAAAAAAAGACGCATGCACTAGAGAAAGATTAGTACATATTGATGCTAAACATGCCCTATGTTCCCTCCAACCGTTATACTTTTTCATAAATATTTCGTTTGAACATGTGTCACTTAAAAATAAATTTTTAGGGAAGATTCCTATAGAAATACAAATTTAAAATGTGGATTCTGCTATAAGATTGAGGGTTTTTTTTTCTTTTTTCTTTTCTTATGCTAATTGCTACTGCCACTAATGTAAAGTAATACTATATATAATTATAAACTCTTGTATAAATTGACATGATAATTTATTTTTCTATTTTATATTTATATTTAACCAATCATATTGATCTACGTTGCATAAAATAGATCATACAAAAATTACGGTGGTTTCATTTTTCATAAAAAAAATGATGAACTAAATTGATGTGACATGTCCAAATTTTGCAACAAACTAGTAAGGGTGCATGATAGATAAATTAGTAATAATTACACAAAACATAGGGTCCAGCTATGGTGCCACAATTGTATGGTACCACAGCTGGATCCAACCATTGGATCCAGCTCTGGTGACAACTGTGGGCTAGATCCAATGGTTGGATCCAGCTGTGGTACCATACAACTGTGGTACCATAGCTTTACCCCAAAACATATACCAATGAACGAGGTTCGACTTTTAAATACCAATTTAAAATGTGGATTCTGCTATAAGATTGAGGGTTTTTTTTTCTTTTTTCTTTTCTTATGCTAATTGCCATTGCCACTAATGTAAAGTAATATTATATATAATTATGAACTCTTGTATAAATTGACATGGCAATTTATTTTTCTATTTTATATTTATATTTAACCAATCATATTGATCTACGTTGCATAAAATAGATCATACAAAAATTACGGTGGTATCATTTTTCATAAAAAAATGATGAACTAAATTGATGTGACATGTCCAAATTTTGCAACAAACTAGTAAGGGTGCATGATAAAGAAATTAGTAATAATCACACAAAACATAGGGTCTAGCTATGGTGCCACAATTGTATGGTACCACAGCTGGATCCAGCCATTGGATCCAGCTCTGGTGACAACTGTGGACTAGATCCAATGGAGATGGCAGCAAGCTTGTGACCCATGAGGCAGAACTACACAAGTTGTTCCGAGCTTGGTTTATCATGTCGTTCGAAACGGTATATTATACACCTAAAATGGACATATGTAGTCTAAATTATAACCTCTGGAAGGTACCCTACTTGCCCCACGAAACTATTCTATATCATTTAGTCTATACTTTGTCCTTTAGGAAAGATACTTGGGCCGAAGACGAGCATAAGGTACCAATAAATGACCTAAAAATCAATGGCAATATCCAGTTTAAATATGGATAATTAACACTCATGTCAAGTTAAATCCGAACTTATTCAAGATGTTCATATTCCATACTCATGCCCACCTCCAGAAAGCTTGGACATAGATATAAATTTTATCCACGTTGATAAAGAGTCAAAGGTTAATGTTAATTTGAATGCATCTTTTGACTATTTATTTGTTGAATAAATAAATTTCCCACCTTAGATACAATATGCTTCGTTATACATGCTCCCTTTTCTTTTTTCTTCAAACTTCGCTCCGCCACCAGGGCTAATAATTAGTTTTATTAATTTTCATCTATGCATACTACGGGACAAGGCGAAAATTCGTTCCTTTACTATTTTTGTTAGTAATGATGATATATTTGTAAAATTATGATACTGTTGAGCCAAAAAAAAAGCCCAATCAAAGCCCAAATAAATTTATTCCTAATAAAGTCCACGAAATGGTGAACAAATCACATAGGATAATCCTTCTAGGTAACGAGGCTTCAAAGCCCAAAATGTTACAAGGTCCAAGGCTAAAAGGTTCTAAAGTTCTAGGATCCAATTTTAAGACAAACCACCTAAGATAATCCTCCTAGGTAACAAGGTTTCAAAGCCCAAAGAATTACAAGGTCCAAGGCCGAAAGGTTCTAAAGTTCAAGGATCCTATCTTAAGACAAACTAATTAGGATAAATCTCCTAAGTTCTAAGGTTCTCATTATCCCAGAGTCTTAGTAAAAACAACTTAAGGTTAAAATGATTATTTTTTTAATCTATGAAAAAGTTTGCATATCCATGTGTCAATCAACATGGGCACAAGCAAACAAGTGTCGCCGATGTCACAAGAATAATGACACTTGTCATCAAAATAATTAGGACTCAAGTTAAATCAACTTCGCTTATAAATATATCTTCCATTCTCACTAAAAGGTAAGAAAAATGGACTCAAAATGGGAAACATTGACTTTCTTTCTCTAATCTTTCTCTCGCTAAGTTTACTTATTCAAAAATCTAGTGACTAACTTGACCGTCTGAGGGTTTATGCCGGCAAAACTGACATTTTGATCTTTTTCTTGTGCTTATAGAGTATCATTGGATAAGGACATTTTCACCTCCTAAGGAAGTAGAACCAGAGGAGGAGACTCAAAGGCCCATTAAAATCAACCCAAAGGGAAAACTCATCATCATTAGATCCAACTAAGAGGAATCCCAGTCCTAAAGGGGGCCGTTCTTGGTTGAAATTTTCACCTAATAAGTTGGGAAAAAATTTGCACCAATAGATACAAAATTTGTTCTTTTAATAATGTCATACATAATGAGTTATTCATTTATTAATTGATATTGTAATATTATCTCATTAATGATAATATAAAAGGTCAACTATTATTAAACATGTGGTAATCATTGATTTGGTGAGACAACATTTATGCATCATTACTGTTTTTTGAATTTCTGATCTCTAGTTTGCTAAATTGAAGATACTAACAACAAAATTGTTTTTATTTTTTTTTTGGGATTTTAATTTCATAATTGTTGCAATGGTCTCAAATTATATAGCAAATATTGATGAGGGTGATACAAAAAAATAGAAATAATCACAAAAAGCACACATATGATATATGTAGTTCAATTTTTTAGCCCAAGTTCATGGGTAAAGAAACAATAATAATATTTTATTATGAAAATGAAGAATATAAGAATTGGAGTATTTATTTTACAACCCACAACCTCAGTATACTCAAGCTCCCAAATCGCACAAGAACCTTTTAATTCTCTCAAATGCTAGGGAATTACTTCTCATAAAATACTCTTAAGTTCTCAAATTGATAGAGAACTTCAACCGTACTCCAATGACTTTAGCTTCAAGATCCATCTCTGTTTATGGGCAAAGTGAACATTCAATTATCAAATAATTCGGGACCCAAATCCACTGAAATAGCCTACATTTGAGCTTAATAATCTTAACTTTTATAAGCCACCAAATGAACACAGTAATTGCATGAATAATGGAGCCGAACTTATCTCGCACGCCATCATGCATGAAATGAAGTCGTGGAGCATTTATGGAATGTTGACTCTTTGCTATAAAAGTGTGGTAGAATGGCCATTTAGCGTAAAAGGTGAAGAAAGTGGACTAAATACTAAAGAGCTTATTGTAAAATGAGCTCTCGCTGCGTTGCAACGGTTGCACCATGCCACACTTGTCGTCAACCATTTAGCGTAAATGTGTTTTCGCCTTAACATGAAACACATGTAAAGAAATTCAAATGGAAACAGTTTGGGTAATCGCATCACTAGAGTAAATAAAACGGGGATGTGAATTTGGAAGGAAAATGTGGGGGGAGGGGGGGGGGGGGGAGGACAAAAGTTTCACCTTCACAGTTCACACACGTGTTAGGCCTCCAACTTCCGTTGGAAAATTTGCAAAACAATTTCCTTGAATTTTACCCTTTCTCATAATTTCAAAATTACTTTTTAATTGCTCTACCAAAAAAAAAAATCAACAAGTTGCTTTGAGGTCCCACTTCTGAAAATGGAGTAAACCCCGAGTCAATCGTGGAATTACAAAACCAAAAATAGCATGCATAAGTTAACTATTTTCTGAACAAAAAATCAGGTTATAAAATCTAATAAAAATAATGGTACAATTCAAAATTATTATTATTATTATTTTCTTCTTTTACATGAGTTAGACGGATTTTTTATGATTAATTCAATCCAACTCAACTATTAGATTGAGTTCAAAAAAATTGAACTTAACCCGTAAAAGTTAAATTGAATTTGATTATATTAGATTCAATCCATTTTGTTGGATTGGGTTTTCACTCACCCCTAGCCTTGGGCGTAGGGGGTTTTGGATAACGGCAGAGACTAGGATTTGGGTTCTACTGGACAAGTAAGGTTTCGGTTTTTATGATTCCTGTCTGACTACGAATGCAGTGCGGCGAATGAAACGACAGCGAATCAATTAGAAAAATAAATAAATAAATAAGGTGTTAAGAGTTGTTTTGTTGCGTCGTTCAGTAGGCCATGAAATGGCGTCGTTTAATTTTTTAGTGTTTAAGTTTTATTTTTTTAATTATTTAGTCAGTGAAAATCCAGGTCAAAATCCAAAGTTAAAATAAAAATATATCTTGATTGTGTAAAGACAAATTTTACATCACTGGTAAATCATAAATGTTTAACAGCCACAAAATCTGTCTTCTCTCTCGGCTATGGTAAATCATAAATGTTTAACCGCCTCTTTTTGCCAATCACTACGCCAAAAGGCTTTCTAATTTAAAACAATTCAACAAACTATATCGCTTTGCATGTGACACTCAATGTCAAAATTGGTGATTAAATTATTTTGATAAAAGTTTTAATTTATATCACTTTTATATTCCTTTCCTCTTTTCTTTCATAATCTGCAATTATTTTTCATTTAAACTCCAATTTGTTCATTCTTTTTATTTGAATATTTCTAATAAAAAAAGTAAGAATCTTAATATTTTAGTTTAGTCTCAAAATTAAATTTTAATATCATCTGCCACTCATCTATTTAATAATAAATTTCATAATTTATAAAATTATTTAACTATTGTCTAATGAATAAATATCACATCAATTAGAACTCAAAATAAAACTTAAATACTAAGTACCTTGTATTAGTCTATTCACTATAAATACCTACACTAAAAAAATGAAAAATAAAATAAAAACCAACAGAATAAAAATTAATTTAATATAAAATTATGTCAAGCAACCGTCAAAAATAATATATAAATTATGGGCACATAAGCTTTGCTTTTATAATGCTTGCGACCGACGCTTCATCAATTTTGGAAGCCAAGCCAAATTCTTAAGCCCAACGGCTTTATAAGATTCCCTTTTTTATTTGAATTTAAAAGTCTTACATGGGCAACTCTATTAATGCCATAATGGATTAGGCTTCATATTTAACTTCTTGTTCTTTGATCTTCAAATCCTTGCGCAGCAAATCCAATAGCGTTTAGCTCTTTCAGATTTTGATCTCTTCAATTAAGTTTATTTACTAATCTTCAATTCATAATGTTGTTCAATAAAAATAAATTAATTAATAAAAATTAAAGGTAAAATATATGAATAAATGTTGTCCAACAAGATTCAATTAAGAAGTATGAGGTTAAAAACGTGAGCGCAAATCAATAAAAGCTATATAATTTATTAACTTAAAAGAAGCAAATCATGATTTTTTTTCCTTTTATTAAGATTTTTTTCCTAAATCTTTACTTTCTTTAACAATTCATCATCTGAGGCTCATGAAAGATACAAAACCAAAGTTGTAAATTCTTGGTCGGTGTATGGATCAAGACCTCAATGCTTTTAGCAATGAGTTTAATTTACATCTAACCAATCATATTAATTTAGAAAAAAAATAGATTCCGCAAGTTATAACTTAAAATCCATCAATGAAAATTCAATCAGCAAGAATGAATATTCATAAAGGGAAAAAGCTAAACATTCATGAAAGGATTAAACAATTGCTGCAACTCTTAGCTATCGTGTAAGTTACTCATATTTGTTTTAACAAAAACTGTTATCAATTAATAATACACCTATAAAAGAAGCAAATCATGACAGTTTATTTACTAAGCTGTCAGTTGTTGCCCAAATAGAGCTGACGTGATGGCCAATCGGTGGCCAGCTGCTACTCCATCAACAATGACCAACATTGACTATGAGGGTGTTGTGCTTTCGGCAACGACGTTGAAGGCAATGTTTGGCTTTCATGGCTTCGACGAGTTTTGGTGGGGGGGGGGGGGGGGTGTTATGTTGTTCTTTATTTTTTGTTATTTATATTTTTTTAATTTAAACTGGTGGTAGTTTTGTAATACTAAAAGCTTAATATGGGTAAAATCAATACTCCTCAAAATGAGAGTCTGATTCCCACCGTCTATGAATCAATCACTCACTCTCCAAAATCTATTTTGTTGTGGGTCATACCTAAATAATTTTGATTCCGTACCTTATTTTTTGAAGTAAATATTATCTATTATTCCAATTCTGAATTTTTTTTTCTCAATCCAAGAAGTAAATGCACCAGAAAATTATTTTTTGTGAAAAACTGTAAAGTTATGCTTGAGCCACTAATAATATCAAAGTACTTAAAATTTTCTACTTTGTTGAACCAATAGCGATAAATTTGTCTTTGAAATTTAGATGCAAAGTAATGATCAAAGAGACCATAGCAAAAACGTAAGGACTGTTAGAGGAAGAAGCTAGTGTGCTATGGTATGAAAGTAGAAAGTATTCTTAGTAAGAGAATATGGTTAAATGAAGTAGTTGAGAATTGAGAAAAGATAGGACTTAAACCCCTTATGGTTTAACTTTAACTTATTTTATTAAAATTTTCCGGTTCACACTTTCACAATTGAGCAAATGCTTCAACTTATAGTGCACGTCACCGACATTACAAATGCATTTTATCTAACTATTTTTTTACCACTCAATTAAATTAACTTATTTTTCTGCCACACACTCTTAACACATAAAATTTTCACTAGCTAATTTCCAACCAAAATTACTCTCTAGATATTTAGCGCTTAGCTCTTGAAGATTTACAAATTAATATTTCAAGAAGGACGCTGTAAATAGCAGGCTGTATATTGAAGCGTTCTCTCAACCACATGAATTTCTACTTTCTATTGAAACCAATAATGAAACTTGCTATTGCCCTTCTTTTACTTGAGTTACTTGCTCTAGCAAATATCAAAATTGGCTATTGCAATGGAAGCGCTTATATTGGTTGTATTCAAAGTGAGAGAGAAGCGCTGTTGAGGTTCAAGCAAGATCTCAAAGATCCCGCGAACAGGCTGGCCTCATGGAGTGATGGGAATTGTTGCACTTGGGCTGGTGTTGTCTGCAACGACTCGACAGGCCATGTCCTGGAGCTCCGCCTCGGAAATCCTTTTCTGCATGATGATGAACCTTTTTGGCTTGAAGATTATAAGGACGAGACGTCAAAGTTGATTGGTAAGATAAATCCATCTCTGCTTGATCTGAAGCATTTGGTTTACTTGGACTTGAGCAACAATAATTTTGGAAAAAGCTCAGCTTCCTGTATTCCTTGGTTCCATGGGGAGTTTAAGACACCTTGATCTCTCCAGAGCAGAATTTACGGGAATGATTCCTCATCAGCTCGGGAACCTTTCTAATCTCCAATATCTTGATCTCAGTATCGATACCCATAATCCCATCTCTTTGTCTTTTTTATATTTGGAAAACTTTTCCTGGTTATCTGGTCTATCTTTGCTAAAGCACCTTGATTTAACTGGCGTGGATCTCAGTACAGCCTCTGACTGGTTTTTGGTGACAAACATGCTCCCTTCTTTACAAGTGTTAAAATTGTCAGCTTGCAGCCTCCATAACAGCTTGCCCGAGCTTCCTATTGCAAATTTCTCATCTCTCTACACCCTTGATCTCAGTTACAACGAGTTTGATAACACTTTGGTTACTAGTTGGGTTTTTGGTCTAAGTCATTTAGTCTTTCTTGATCTAGGTTTTAATTCCTTTGGAGGTCCAATCCCTGATGGACTTCAAAACTTGACTGCTCTTGAACATCTTGATTTGCGTTCCAACAATTTCATTTCTTCGATTCCGACCTGGTTGCATAAATTCACCCGTCTTGAGTACCTTTCACTTCGTGAAAATAGCTTACAAGGTATGATTTCTAGCGTTGTAGGAAACCTGAGTACTTCTATCGAAACGCTCTGTCTCGATTACAGTGAAGTTCAAGGGAAAATTCCAACCTCAATGGCAAGACTTTGTAACTTGAGGTCAATCTCTATAATAGGTGTCAATTTGAGTCAAGACATATCCCAAATCATAGATATTTTCTCAGGATGTGTTTCGGATGTGATAGAGATTATTGACTTACGCGATAATAAACTCTCGGGTCAACTGATCAATGAACTTGGGCAATTTAAAACTCTACAAGGTCTTTTACTGAATGACAACATGATTTCTGGTCATATTCCATCTTCTCTGGGAAAACTTTCATCCTTGCAAATTGTAATTCTTTGTGAAATTCATTTTGCCAATCTGACAAGTTTGTTAGCTTTTTATGCTTCTGGAAATTCATTAACTCTCAAAGTCAGTCCTGACTGGGTTCCTACTTTTAAAAAGATCACATCACTAGACTTAGGTTCTTGTAATTTAGGCCCTCAATTTCCATCCTGGATTAATTCACTAGAGCATTTGCTTTATCTGGATATATCCAACTCTGGAATTTCAGGTACCATACCCAGTAGCTTTTTTAAATCTATACCCCGTGGATTAAAGCATTTCAATCTCTCTCACAACCATATCTATGGGGAAATTCCTAGTTTATCTGAGGCTACTCAACTGGAGTCTGTTGACTTGAACTCGAATAGTTTATCTGGTCCAATTCCTTTTATACCCTTCAATATTCGTTTACTTGATTTGTCCAACAATGCTTTTGCTGGATCCCTATTCCATTTTCTGTGTTCTGAGCGAAATGAAGCGAAGCATTCGATGGAATTTCTCATCCTTGCGAACAATTCTTTGTCTGGAGAATTACCCGATTGTTGGATGAATTTGCAACATTTGTCGGTCCTGAAGTTAGGTAACAATGCGTTTACTGGTGCCCTTCCAGCCTCAATGGGAAGTTTAACTTCGCTCCACTCGTTGCAACTTGACCACGACAATCTTTCTGGGCCAATACCTGCATCACTTCAAAATTGTACAAATTTAGCAGTTTTTGACATTGGTGAAAATGGGTTCTCTGGAAATATTCCAGCATGGATCGGAGAAAAGCCTTTACGAAATTTGATCCTCCGCCTTCGATCAAACAAATTCCACGGTCAAATACCAGCCGAGCTTTGTCGTCTAACTTCTCTACATATCTTAGACCTTTCTCATAATAATTTTTCTGGAACTATACCGAGATGTATCAATAACCTCACAGCCATGATGAACCAGGAAAATTCTATGGAGACTGATAAAGAATATGATACCTTCACTATGGAGCTTAGCATATTGGTCGTGATGAAAGGAAGAGAGCTGGAGTATAATACCATGCTTAAATTGGTAAGATGTATGGATCTGTCTGGAAATAATCTTTCAGGAGACATTCCGGAAGAAATGACAAATCTTGTAGCATTGCAATCACTGAATTTGTCACAAAATTTTCTTACTGGAAAAATTCCTGAGAACGTGGGCGCCATGAGATCATTGGAGTCCATTGATTTCTCTGGAAACCTTCTTTCTGGTAGAATCCCACAAAGCATTTCAAGTTTGACGTTTCTGAGTCACTTGAATTTGTCTGATAACAACTTGACCGGAAAAATTCCTTTGGGCACTCAACTGCAAGGCTTTAACGCGTCCTGTTTTGCTGGAAACAATCTTTGTGGCGCTCCACTTCCCAAGAATTGCTCAGATCAGAATGTTCCGATACCAGCTGAAAATGAAAATGGCAGTGAAGATGAAGACGAAATGGGCTATTGGTTGTATGTGAGCACGGCATTTGGATTTGTGGTGGGCTTTTGGTGTGTAATTGGCCCTTTGTTGATCAACAGAAGATGGAGGTTCAAATATTGTCATTTCTTGGATAGCATTATTGCCAAATTAGGATGTTTGTAAGAAATGTTGCTTGACTGGACTATTTTATGTAATATATTTACAGCCGTGTCTTTTCATGTATCTTGTCCAACAAATGGAGATTCGAGAATGAAATTAATGGACAGTTTTTTTCTTATTTTTCATTTTAGTTCTATTCCTATTCTCTTTCCCTTGATATGTGATAGTTCACGAAATTAATTAAATAATAATGGAATCGATTCAATAAGTGAGGATCACTTCAATATTTAGGCCTCAATATAACTCAGCGTACTATTTTGAAGCTTGAGAATGTAATATTTTATTATTTATGCTAAAAATCATTGCAGCGTTTTGTGGAACTTTTAAGGCTTAATTAATGAGATACAGTGACCCTATAGCATGAAATCTCCCATGAACTTGGTTACTGGTTAGTCAACAGCCTCTACCTCTTCCACTATTGTTTGTCGCTCAATTCTCAATCATTTTTAATTCTTAATTTTTATTGATTTTCTGGTTGAAAAACAGAGCGTGAACAATCCTGACATGTTATAGGCATGGAATTGATATGTAGCGGATAAGCTGGACACAACTACTCGCACAAAATCATTCAATAACTAAGGCCGTTTAAAGAGCCAAGCTTTTTAGCCCCAGCAAATAATCTCATCAGGGCGTATTCCGAGATAGAGGAATTTTATTCATTGTGCGACATTAGATTGTACGTCGAATAAACGGAACAGTTTTTTTTTTTTTTTAACCTTTTACTCATTCAACCGTATTGAATTACATTCAATTTTGCTGAGTGCTATTCTTGTCAGTGAGTAATTGCAATCAAAACAGAACATAGGAAACACATGTATACATATGCATAAATATGAATCCACAACATTCTTTCAAATAAGAATGCTTTTTCTTCAAATTTTTTCTTATGTGTTTCTTGTTCACAACCCAAAATGATCAAACCACTCGTAAAAAGGCTCAAGAAATTCTAGTGCAGCAGTTGGAGACAGTCTAGGAAACTCCTTTACCTGTCTGCTAATCTTGATGGGATACTTAACACCTGAATATCCCCAGGTAATACTCATTTTCTGCAATACTTGTCCATACTTTAATATAAACCTCACCAACTCTAGTTGATTCTTGTTACCGTAAAACTCCAATATCTCAACCGTTTTGAGATGATGCGTCAGACATGGAATACCCTTATCTGGTATTTTCCAGAGATCACCATCTTCAAACTGTCAGAGTGAAAACAAATAAAATATCAATGCCAAAAGTAAGGAAGTCATTCTGACAAAACAGGTTATATGCCAAACAACACTCCAAAATCCAAATGCTGACCAGGCGAAAATAAATATTCCAAAATTAGCCGATCAATTGGATGGATCCAATTCCATAAGAAACTAATTCTCAGCTAATGTTCACACATTCTTCTGTGCAAACATGACCTAAGCTGTGGTAATCATCACGATGCTATCTTTATGGGATAGGCCCAAGGAGGCACTCAATTGTTTGCATGCGAGTACTCGCATGCTTACAAGTGTATTATCTTCAGTTTGAACCACAACATTGCCAAATCCAATTAACATTAAACAAGATTAATTACACCTAACTGGAGCAATAAATCTAGGTATTGAAATTACCCAATCAAAATATATTGCAAGTGCTTCAAGATTGGGAGAGCAGTTGAGCAAGTTGATTGTTGATTGTATGGTCTGGTCAAATGGGCCAACAATCAGCTTTAAAGACTTCAAATTATACAATGGAGAAAAGAAGCAATCCGGCTTAGCAAATACAACATTGAGAAGCTGCAGGTAGCACATAAAAAGAAATGATAAACCATAAGGATCGGGATTCCGAGATAATCACAAGCAAAATTCAACTATGTACCAATGATATTCATAAAGAGTTGTGACTTACGTTTGAGTCTCAGTAAGCAACAAAAAAGAGTTTTGCTCACAAGTTGGCTTGGCAATGGTAAGAGCTAAGAACATCAACTAATGCTTTCAATGTTCATAGCATATAAATGTTCTACATAAGGCTCATAAAAAGTGAGGCGGTAGGAAAATTAGAAAGAGAAAATGGACAAAATTAGAAAGACAGGTCTGCAACTAGCAAATATCAAATGATATAATTACATCCTAATTATATTTATAGTACACAAGTGATATGTCAAACATACATCAAATTCCAAAAACGGCTTACATCACAGTTATTTAAAGCAAACTAGACTCCATTGAAACCAGTTGCATTGTCAAATGTAAACAGTCAACAAAATCACCAAACAAGAAATCAAATAGTAGCACATATAAGGAGAGCATAAATTCATACCCAGGAAACAACCATATTTAGTTTCAGAACTCCAGCATTGCGAACTCCATTGAATATTTTACTCACACCATAACAAACATCATCATCACCATCATCACCGTCAATATCTAAGTAAATGTATGCCATTTTTAAGGACTTTAACCCCTCAAAGGAGAACTCAAGTTCGGCTGAGCCTGAAAATTTCAAAGACAGAAGATTTGGGCAGGCAAGCTTTACCTCACAGTTGGCCAAACCTTTTGGTTCACAGAATCCAACATCATCTATCGTCAAATGTTTTAAACTGGTTGTTGAAATATCAAGAATCTTGAAATCACGGAAAAAGCAAGCCGCCATATTCAAATTTTCAAGGAGTGGACAACTTGAAATAAACTTACGGAACAAGTTAGAATCCAATAACTCAACCTTTTGCAAATCGAGGGACTTGAGCCGGGTAAAACCAGCACAAGTAGGCAGCTCTAAGACACCTTGACGGTACACTTTTTTGCCAAAACCTAACTTCAATGACACCAATGACTCACAAGTTACAAGACAACGGGGTAACTTAATAGGTTCTTCTGAAATAATATCCAAATCAAGTACTTGCACATTTCGTTGTGCCACAGCACTTAACCACCTGTAAAGTGTATAATCATCGACACAATTGAAGCACGAAAGAAGAAATCTTTGAATATTAATGGACCCATTTTGAGACAGCAGCACCCAGTTGACAAAATCTTTGAACTTCTCATTGATTTTTGCAAGTGACCATTTTTCCTGCGGATTTGACCAAATATTGTGAATATTGAAGTTCAAGTAAGGAATTGAAAGCCAGAAGTACCTCCATTTTCGCGAAACAGCGCTTGCTCTAACAATATCAATTGTGCCAAGGAACGAGAATATGTGATGAATAATGGGCTCAGGAAGATTGCTGAGTCTGTCAACATCTTCACTGCCAAATCTCAATCTCGGAATTTTTGTGCTCTTAAAAGCGTCTACCATTGAAATAGAATTTTGGGTTTTTATGTTAGTATCGATCTGGGGTATCAATGGATCTACTTACTCATCCATAGATACTTATCAAGTGGAAAGGGGAATGGGAATTCCGACGTTAGAGATGAATACGCGCGCGGGGAAATTTTCCCGCCAAATTAAAAAACCCTAATTTTGGGGATCTTATAAATGGACGAATTGCCTACTTCAAACGAATAGTTGTCTCGTTCTCCATTCGTGGATCTTTAAGGCAATAAGGCCTGTTACTTTTCTTTAAAAAAATAAACATTTTCTTTCAGATCACGCCAATTAATTGATATCCCAATCAACATTTTTATTTTTATGTAACACTTTATTTTCTAATTAAGGAATATATACATATATATATATCAGAGACTCCTGAAATTCGCCATTTTTAACGCTTATTTTTATTCATTAAATCTAAGAGAAATGTATGTTCACCTCTATCGTATTTGTGGAAGATGTTACACACCTCCATCCAATTGTGACACTTATATGAGTTCAAGTTCAAACCTTTGTCCTATTATACATGTATTATACATATCATCTATGTTTACTCTGCATGACTGCATATCATGAAAAGTATAATATCATAGCCGACATAAATATGAAATAAATATGAATACCGTAATTCATAAGCCTTTTCAGAATTGGACAACAGAAAACTGAAAAGCTGCATAATTAGATGGTATTTCAAAACAAAATACATTGCTGTCCTTGTAACTGGCTCTGTTTCCACTTTCCACAAATCCAAAAGAATGTTCGCTTCAAGCAAATCAAATATAAATAACATACAAAGTTACCCTCACATATATCATGTTTCCATCATAAGTCAATCATCTTAATATTTCACAGAAGTCAATAAGTGATTTAGGCTGAAGGAATTTCAGTATAACACTTGAAGATGATCTCGGAAAATTCATTATCCTCAAGATGATCTCCCTACAATTGTAAACATCTTCCAACCAACTAATCCTCAATTTTTGTAATACGTGTCCATTCTTTAGAAGAAACCTCACCAATTCAAGTTCATTTTCATGACCTTTAAATTCAACTAAATCAACCGTCTTGAGATGACATGTCAAACACAAAATAGCCTTGTTAGATATTTTCCACTCATCAAAATATTCATCCTGTAAAGAGAAAATGGATAGGATGTAGGTAAGTAATGCAAGGAAAAAAATCTGAACAACAATAATTTTTTAAAGCAAATAATAGGGTAAGATAAGACTTAAGTATTAAAAGGTAAATCATCTTAATTGGCAAAACATAATATTCTCAGTTGGCGGAGCCACCCTGCTGAGTCTAATTTTTTTTTAGAAACCATTTTTTTTTAATTTCAACAAAAAAATTATTTGCTCCAATTCAATTTTTATTTGTTCCAGCCGGATTTAAATAATATACAAAAAAGTAGGCTCAAAGACTCAAACTCACAATAGATGAGTATGTTAAATCCAAAATGAATTGCAAACAATAAGTAAAATCAAATTCTTCTAAGTAAATTAAATTTACCCTCACTCGGTTTAAGGTCAGGCTATGCCATTGCACATGTGCCCTTTCTTGTTATGGTAACACAACAAAAGAGCATCAAGATTAACTTTTACCATCACACTTCATCAGACCTACTTTGAAAGTATTGTATTAATTGAAAGCAAGCCTGGTGACAATTTAAAAAGACTAAACTCCTAGTACATAGATGAGATTTATGATAAAATAAGTGGGTAGAAGAAACTGTGTCTAACAAATGAACAAACTTAGGTGTTGAGATTACCGCATCGAAATATATTGTAAGAGCTTCAAGGTTTGGAGAGCGGTTGAGCAATCTAATTATTAACGGCACGGTCCATTCAGCCATAGTCACGCAAAGTATTAAAGACTTCATATTATTGAATGAAGAGGAAAAATATGATCCTTCTTCAAGTGAAGCGTTCAGAATCTAGAGATCCACAAAAAAAAAAAAAAGAGTAAACATAGGTCAATGGAAATGAAATAATTAAAGAGAAAACCTAACCACCGATGATTTCTACAAATTCGAGTCACATACCAATTGGTCCAATTCTTGATATTAAGAACAAACTGATTATTCAGATTAATGTGGCATCATCTTTCAATGTCATTATGGCTTACAAAAGTATATTGAGTTCAATTGATGTTTATAAAGCAGATAACAAGTCATTTAATGAAAAAGACAGAAAAAATTAAAGTTGTAGACAAGTACTAATGAAGTCATGTTACAGCACAATGAAAAATATGAAAACATACCTCGTAAAGAGTACACGACAGTTTCAGAACTTTAACTGCACAAAGTCCATTAAGGATTTTAGACAAACGATGACAAATCTCTATATCCTCCACATGCTCACTGATATCTTCCAAGAAAACAAAAGCAGTTTGTAAGGAGTTTAAGCCCTCCAAAGTGATGTCAGGTAATAGTAGAGCAAAAATATTGAAAGACACAAGATTTGGGCAAGCGATCTTAAGCTTGTAGCTGCCCAATTCATCGCCACCAAACTTGATGCGATCAAGTGTCAAAGACTTCAAACTAGCAGAAGAAATGTCAAGAATCCTCAAATCAGGAAAAAGACATGAATCCATAATCAAATTCTCAAGGAATGGAGAACTTGAAACAAGTTTAAGAAAGAAACTATGGTCCAAGAACTCAACATGTTTCAAATCAAGAGATTTGAGCCGACTAAAACGAACATAAGTAGGTGGTGGTTTTAAAACACACTTGTCAATCCCCCAACCAAAATGTAACTTCAGTGCCTCCAATGACTCACAGATTACCTCACAGCTGCGCAAACCTTTTGGTCCACTTAATAAGAACTCATCTATGGTCAGATACTTTAAACTGGTTGTTGAAATATCAAGAATCTTGAAATCACGGAAAAAACACTCTTTCATATACAAATTTTCAAGGAGTGGACAGCTTGAAATAAACTTACGGAACAAGTTAGAATCCAATAACTCAACCTTTTGCAAATCAAGGGACTTGAGCCGGGTAAAACCAGCACAAGTAGGATGCTCTAAGACACCCTGACGGTACACTTTTTTGCCAAAATCTAACTTCAATGACACCAATGACTCACAAGTAACAAGGCAACGGGGTAACTTGATTGGTTCTTCTGAAATAATATCCAAATCAAGTACTTGCACATTTCGTTGTGCCACGGCACTTAACCATCTGTAAAGTGTATAATCATCGACACAATTGAAGCACGAAAGAAGAAATCTTTGAATATTAGTGGACCCGTTTTGAGACAACAATACCCAGTTGACAAAATCTTTGAACTTTTCATTGGTTGTCTGAAGTGACCATCTTTCTAGCGGATTTGACCAAATATTGTGAATATTGAAGTTCAAGTAAGGAATCGAAAGCCAGAAGTAACACCATCTTCGCGAAACAGCGCTTGCTCTGACAACATCAATTGCCTCCAGGAACGAGAATATGTGATGGATAATGGGCTCTGGAAGATTGCTGAGTCTATCGCCACCTTGGCAATCGCCGCCAATATCAGAACACACTACGAATTTCGGAATTTTAGGGTTTTTTCGAAGAGCATTTTCCATTGAATTGAATTAATAAATTTTGGGGGTTTCTGGTTAGGTTTGTATGTTGAGGTGGATTTGGGGGTTTCAATTGAAAACTTAGCATGAGAATCTATTACGGCGGGAAAATAAATGATTTTCGCGCTTCTTATTTCTCTGATGAGAGTGGGCCTTACATTCCATTGTCGACCCAATAAAAAGCAGACACCTCATCGCGGTTCGTACAAGCCCATAATCACTGCACTCACGGTGAACATCGTCACCGTAACTCAACAAAGGTGGGGACGATAACGGGCACTCCTCCAATGCCGTAAGTAGACCATTGAGAGTGGTGGTGCTATCAGTGGCCATATCGAAAAGGAAATGTTTATTTTCTTCTTTTGAAAGATTTTTCTTTTATTTGGTCCCCAGTGATGAATAAATTATAAATATGCAGCAATATTTTTTTGAGTACAGCTTACCGTTGCCCGTTCATTTACGAAATTTTACGGGGAAATTTAAAATATTAATCAAAATATTTAGGTCTTTTTCTCAATTAACCCTTCAGATTTTTTTCTTTCAACATTAGCCATATCCCCAATTTGTGGACGAAATTACCCTTCCCATTCTCCCGTTTCCCTCACCAAAATTTCTCCCTCTCTCACCAAAGTGTCATCACCGGAAGTTATCTAGATTATTGGCGGCGGCGTAGATCGGCAGCGGAGGAACTTGGCGACGGCGGAAAGAAGTTAAATCACCTTGAAAACTGTAGAGATAACTACAATCAAAGGAAAAAATTGAAAACCCTAGGTGAGTTATTATTGTCGTTATTGTTTTTTTTGTTTGGCTTTTTGTTGTTGTTGTTGTTGTTGGTGTTGTTGGTAGTGTTTAATGGCGGTGGTGGGTGAGATCCATGTGGGGAAAGGGAAGAGAAAGAGAGGAGAAGGGAAAGGGATGTCGCGCGACATGGAGGTCCTGTCGCGCGCGCCTGTCGCACATTACCTTGCGACAGGCGCGCTTGTCGCAAGCTTATGCGACAGGCGCGCACCTGTCGCAATGTAACCCGTGCGACCGGCGCGCCCTGTCGCACAAAACCTTGCGACAGGCGCGCGCCTGTCGCACCAGATTTCGTGCGACCGGCACGCCCGTCGCACGAAAAGTTTATTTTTTAAGAGTTAAATTTTTTTTAATATAATGTAATAATTTTATAAATATAACAGATACATGGCGAAATCTGAATCACCGGATATTGAAGTTGGCAAGATGTATATTCCTTATGCCGATCACTTTCCTGGTCGAATTACGAGCATGTGTAAGTTATCTTCAGTCGTGAAAGTGATCCAAGAAAAATTAACAAAGCGGCAGTTGAATATGTTCAGAAAAGATATATTTGGGCATTTCTTGGAATGTCGAAGTTTTCCATTTAGTGGGGTAATATTGCACAATCTTTTACTAAGGCAAGTGGCCCCTGAAGAAAATAGCCATGAGGATCAGTTATGGTTCGAAATTGGTGGGCATTTGATTCGCTTCTCAGTTGTCGAATGGTGCTTGGTTACTGGACTTTCATTTGCGAGGTCGAGCAAAGAAATGAGTGATAAAACGGGGCAGCAGAGGTTACGGAATAAGTATTTTGGCGGTTTGTATCGTAAGATGTATGTGAAGGAATTAGATGCAGAATTTTCCTCGTTCAAATTCAAGGAAATGGATGATATGGACGCATTAAAAATTGCGCTGTTTTATTTTGCGGAGAGAGTACTCAATGCAAAAAAAAATAACGCTCAAATTAACTGGTTTTGGCTTGACGACGTTGATGATATAGAATTCTTCCGAACTCGTCCATGGGGTCTATTGTCGTGGAAATTACTTTCCGAGAGTCTTGACGATGCATTGTCCGATAGAGATAAGAAATTTAAGAGGACTCGGTTGCAAAATCCAGATCATAACATCGAAAAATACAATCTTTACGGCTTTACGGCTGGGGTTCAGGTGCGTTTTTTAAATGAATAAGTTTTATAGTATTAAAAATTTGATAGTTGTTTTATGTGAATTAAAATAAAAGTTGTTGCAGGCATGGATTTACGAAGCAATCGGAGGTATGCCATCAACGTGGGTTGTCAAAACGAAAAACAAAATGCCCCGCATTTTGCAATGGAAGCCCATGGCGTCTTCTGCCATTAACTTTGCGGAGGTTTATGCGTTCTTTAACGACGAATCTCATCTTGTAAGTAATATGTATTAGTTATTTTTTTAACTTTACGAAATTTAAGTTTTGTATATTTACTTACTATTTTTAATTGAATTTATGACAGGGGGACCTTTCACAAACTCTTGAGCCAACTTCAAAGGAGAGTAGCCAAAAATATTGGCTCTCTTTGAAGGGTTACAAGCCAAGCATTCCAGACTGGGTTCATACGGTTGATATATTTTAAGTACAATCAAATTTTAATCGATATTGTTTACATTTCATTCATTAATGTTAAATGATACTTCATACAGCACCAACCCTCAATCATTGCGATGCCGTCGGATACAAGGCAATCAGACGAGCATGACGATCATGACGACATACCAAACCTAATACCAGAGCAGCGTCATGACACTTCTGAGGATGAGGTTGAGGTGGCTGCTGATGACCACCAGGAGCAAACAGACAACTCTGATGACGCACGTGAGGTATTTATTATAAATAATATTCGATATTTTTCCTTTATAATTCATTATTGTTTTATTGTTATTCTAAAGTTTTTATTTGTTTTTTAACAGTCACGGACAAAGCAGTTTAATGATTACGTCCAACGACGGTTGGATAAGCTTGATCGTAACGTGGAGAAGCTTGATCGTAATGTTAATGAAATAAAGTCAAAGTGAAAAGATTTTACAGAAACCGTTGTTGGCTTTATCGACACCTTTAACGTACGTCGAAATAATGATTCTCCCACTGCACGCTCGTATGCGGTGAGCAATTTTAAATTTATTAATTAAGTTCGTTTAACTTTTTTTTTATAGTTGTTTAATTTTTTTTCTTTGCGAATGGACAGGCCCCGGATGATTGTGGAGTGTATACTGACGTGGGCAATCAAAATTTGTCTACGCCCACGTCATTGTATAGTTTCTGCGGGGATGTTAGTGGAGAGAGCGTGCAGGTGTTCACTGAGTTGCCTCCGCGCGTTAGTAAGTTCGGCCGCGCGTACATACCGTCGTATGTTTATAACAGTCCGTTCGTGATTCCACAAGCCAGGAGAGGACAGAACGTGCGGCCTTTACCTCGACCCCAAATCATGGAGCATGCGATTGACATGAGTACGAATGTGGATCTAAATCCACTGCGGGGATTTGAGGACGCTAGTATGTTTGCTGAGTTTGATCGATGGTTCGCTGGTGATATCACAATGGATTGGCGACAGCGGCACCCGCGGTCATTCTTTGAAATCATTTTGGGTACAGCCTCGCTGGGATGGCTAGGCGATGAGGTATTTATACTATCGAATATTGTAGACTGTTGTTGACTTGTGTATAAAATATTTCTTTTACAGCGTAATGTTTATGTTTCGCTACAGCACATTCACGAGTATCTCCGTTTGATTAGCGCGAAGCAACGACAGTTTCCAAATGCCTTAGTTCAACGTGTCACACATACTGACACATGGTTTTGGGTAACGTTCCGACAACTTCTAAATGCTATTTAATTTTTTTTTAATTATTACATTTAAGTTTTGTTAATTTATGCATTTCTTGGTTGTCTATGTACTAGGTGTTCTTGAAGCAGCTATGGAACAACGGGAATTGTGCGGTCGATTCATTAGAATTCGACGACCGTGTGAATAGTTATCTGTGTGGGCGACAACACACACTGTCCAAATCAATGACGGATGTTGATATGGTATGTATTTTATTATATTTCAATATTCGAGTTGACGCTTTTGAATGGTTTCTGTTTCAACTTCGTATATAACGAACATGTTTTTCAAATTTTATATGCAGTTACTCATCCCTGTTAACTTGGACAACGAGCATTGGGTCCTAGCACGAGTTGACTTTCGGAAAAATAGAGTATGGATTTACGACTCATTGCTCACATTTCGCGACGACAAAAGGTACAGGTTGACATTCCAGCCGCTTGAGGTTATATTCCCGCGATGGTTGGAATATGTTGGCTTTTTACAACATTCGACCTGACTTGCGGAGCGCAGACCCCTGGAAAGTTATAGCAGTTAAGAGCGCGCCTCAACAAGAGCCCGGAACTGGCGATTGCGGAGTTTTTGTATTGATGGTTACGATGTATTTAATATTCGGGCTTAGATTAGAGTTTGACGCTAGGCATGTCCAGTACTTTAGAAAGAAAATTGCGGCTGACATATTTAATGACGATATTGTATTATAAACGGTTGTAGTAATTTAAATGTTCAAACTTGAATTTTTACTTTAATTTGCGCAGTTAAGTTTATATCATTTGAATGCTCACATTTTAATAATTAAAATAAAATAAAGTTGTATGACATATAAGTGTACAATACACAAAAATAAATAACAATTATAACCAACGAAACACTAAAAGTAATAAAAGTTTAAACCGACAACTAACACAGAAAATTCACTAGCTTGAAGTCGACGCAATGGGATTTTTACATCGCTTACGATTATGGCCTAGTTCATGACACCGCCCGCATCGTACAGTCCGCCGGTTAACGTCCTCGCCAACCGAGGGTCTTCTGAGCTCCTTACGACGGCCAGGTTGTGGTGCCTCAACTGGTGGGTATACTTGCATCTCCTGAATTTCATCTGGAACTTCCCAATCAGCCATATCACCAACTGGCTCCACTGGTTGTGCATAAGCCATCGCCAACGATTCTGTAGTGTAAAAGTCCGAGCAAAGGCTAATAAAATCCACTCGGTGTGTTAGACACGCCGCAATTGCATGAGCACATACAAGCTGATCAAGCCGAAACACTCTGCAGGTGCAAGTTCTCTTTTGCAAGTCAACCAAACCTTCCTTAAGCCCACCGCCTACAACTTGAAATCGATGCGGTGACACCGGTTGAACTCTCATTCTTTCAGCTATAGTTCTTCTCTCAGTGACTATTTCATCCGCCCATGTCGTTAGCCGAGTAGTCATTGATTCAGCCACAATTTTCCTATCATAAAACCATTGCTGTAATATTTTCCTAAAGTGATCAACAAGATGAGTTACAGGAAATTTTTGAGGTTCCCTCATGAAAGAATTAACACTCTCCGCGATGTTTGTGGTAAGTATGCTGTACCTCCTACCTTCAAACTGAGACCTTGCCCAATTACACGTACCCACATTATTTTCGAGGTAATCAGCCGCACCAGAGTGGATCATCCACAGGCCTTCAAGTTGTCTCTTAAATTCCTCGTCGCCATATGCTTTTGCTGCATTAATAAAGGTAGGCTCAAATTGATCCCAGAGAGCTTTGGACATTCTAAACTGTGACTTAATGTTACCTTTAACGTGGTAAAAACAAACACCATGAGTTGCATTGTGAAATACTTTAAGAACGGCTCTCCTGATGGCAGTGCATCGATCAGAGATGATTACCAACTCAGGTCTATCGCCAATCACTCCGTGTAACTTCATCATAAACCATTCCCAAGCATCATTGTTTTCAGAATCCATGATTCCAATGGCTAACGAATACAATTGATTGTTACCATCAAGACATGTTGCTACGAACATGCTTCCACGATATAATCCCTTTAGATGAGTACCATCTACAGCAATGACAGGCCGAATGAACTGCATAAAACCCTTGATGGAAGATCCGAGTGCCACAAAATAGTACAAGAAATTACCATCTCCATCCTGCTTGAGGTGAGTGACTGTACCCTCATTCGCTGTCCTTAGTACGTGAGATTATTTCGGGAGCAAGTTATATGACTCTGCAGGGTTGCCTCGAACTATTTCAAGACCAACTTCTCTCGCCCGATATGCCTGCTGATATGTTAACTGAACACCGTATTGCTGTTGCATATCTGCTCTTATGTCATTCGGAGTATAAATCCTCTTGTCTTGAATATATTTATCTGCGATAATATGACCGACAACCCGGCTCCTTACTTGATGACGTCCATCAACCAATACCTCATTATGACAAGTGTGTACATTGTCAATTCTCTTCACCACCCAAGGAACATTTTGCTCGTTCGAACATCTAGTTGCTCGAATACGCCATTTACATGATTCTGAAGAACAGTGAGCCTCAAAACGTGTCGTAGTAGACCGTGCAATTTTGAACTCATACTTATCTCTAAAGGCCACCTTGCGTAGTTGTAATATAAACTCACTCTTCTCAGCAAATAGCATACCCACACTGATATCATCTGAGTCACAACTGCTAACAAAGTTTGGAGCAACCGTGTCCGAAGGCAAAGTTGGAGCAAGACTTGTAAGAGGATCAATTCTCCTTCTCGACCGAACCATAGAAGGAATATGTCTATTGCCTCTGTTATTCACAGGAGCATTATCTTCATACTCATCCTCATGTTGATCCGACGGAACATTCGAAGGACCGGCTCCTCCATCATCACCATCATAATTGAAATGAGTGCCCCTCGTATTATTAGAAGGTTCTGCACAAACATTATCCCCCGCTGTCTCATCATGAAAATCATTATTGTCCCGAAAATCATTGTTGTGATACGGAGAATACTGTTGCTCCAACGACGTCATTATTGGGAATACAGTTGCTCCAACATCCTGTAACGTAACGCCATCATCCTCAATGTTGTCATAATTGTCGTGGATTGGAGAGTAATATTTCTGTAGCGATACTGTCCTTGGCAACACCTCCTCATCATTATCGGGGCCAGACATATTTGCTCTAAACGAAGTTTCTGTATCGACATGCGGCTCAATACCTTCACTCGGAACTCGAGGTGATGTGGTCACGAATATAGGAATGCATCCAAAATTGGCTACGTCGGATGCCATATGCAACACAACCCTCACCATTTCATCATCAAATATATCCATAGGCAGTGCACATATACGATATAATGTGTTACTAGACCTCAAAGTTTTCTTCATTGTAATACTATATTCATTAGGATTTATTTGTAACACCTCGTATACTCTTGCCAATAACTGATCAAACAGACAATTTTTTCCCAACCAAAAAAGCTCGATTTTTACCATTCACATACTCCATACGGCCATCATCTAATGTCTCCCACCAACCATCGTAACACAATTCAAGTACAACTGAATCCATTATACCTGAAATTATAAAAAAAAATTACTTACATCCGAAATTATAAAAAAAAATTACCTCAAATTATAAAAAAACGAAATTATAAAAAAAAAGCTTGGGGCGACGGGCTGCCCGTCGCCCAAGCCTTGGGCGACAGGCAGCCCGTCGCCCCAAGCTGTTCTTCCTACAGGTATCTCGTCCCAGAATTTAGATTCACCAGAAAATAACTCATACCAGTAATTGATGGCGATTAATGTTGGATCTGGATAAATTATGACTGTCTTTTACTATTACTTGTTGCCGTCGTTGAAGTACAAAGCTAAGCTGCTGGGTTTTGTTTGTTTCACGATGCAGAGAATGTTGGTTTTGTTCCGTGAAAAATGATAATTTGGGAAGAAAGATTTGGATTTGGCTAATGTTGATATAAAAAAGTTGCTATGGTTAATTAAAAAAAAAACCTAAATTTTTTGGCTAATATTGTAAATTTTTCAATTTTATGACTTCATTTACAGTTCTCTTAATGAAAGAGCTATTATTGTCGTCTTATACGGTTATGCTGTCTTCTTCTTATTGGGGGGGCCGACTATGTATCGCTGAGGGCCTGAGGCCCACTCTCATCAGATAGAAAAGAAGCGGGAAAAGAAAACCATTCATTTCCCGACCGTACAAATTTCTCGGTCGGAGCTCAAATCTCTTTTACTTGAGGGGATAAGTCTTCAATTCAACCCCTAAATAATCATCCGCGACATAGAAGCCTAACCAGAACACCTCCCAAATTTTAATTCAAATCAATGGAAAATGCTCTTCAAAGAAGCCCAAAAATTTCAAAATTGACATGCGGCGTATGTTCTAATGTTGGCGGCGAAGATGGTGATAGACTCAGCAATCTTCCAGAGCCCATTGTCCATCATATCTTCTCATTCCTGGAGACAATTGATGTTGTTAGAGCGAGCGCTGTTTCGCGAAAATGGAGGTACTTGTGGCTTTCAATTCCTTACTTGAACTTCAATATTCACAGTATTTGGTCAAATCCGCTAGAAAGATGGTCACTTCAAACAACCAATGAAAAGTTCAAAGATTTTGTCAACTGGGTATTGTTGTCTCAAAATGGTTCCGTTAGTGTTCATAGATTTCGTCTTTCTTGCTTGAATCGCGTCGATGATTATACACTTTACAGATGGATTGCTGTTGTGGCACGGCAAAACGTGCAAGTTCTTGATCTTCATATAATTTCAGACTAGCCCATTAAGTTGCCCCGTTCCCTTGTAACTTCTGAGTCATTGGTGTCATTGAAGTTAGATTTTGGCAACCGAGAGAACCAGGGTGTCTTAAATCTGCCTACCCGTGCTGGCTTTAGCCTGCTAAAGTCTCTTGATTTACAACATGTTGAGGTATTGGATTATAACTTGTTCTGTGAGTTTCTTTCAAGTTGTCCCCTCCTTGAGAACTTGTATATGAAAGAGTGTTTTTTCCACAATTTCTCGAGTCTTGATATTTCAACAACCAGTTTAAAGTATCTGACCCTAGATGAGTTTTTATTAAGTGAACCAAAAGGTTTGCGCAGCTGTAAGGTAATTTGTGAGTCATTGGAGGCACTGAAGTTACATTTTGGTCGGGAGATTGACAAGTGCGTTTTAAAGTTACCACCTACTTGTGTTGGTTTTAGTCGGCTCAAGTCGCTTGATTTAAAGAATGTCAAGTTATTGGACCATAGTTTCTTTCTTAAACTTATTTCAAGTTCTCCCCTTCTTGAGAATTTGAAAATGGATTCATGTTGTTTTCCTGATTTGAAGATTCTTGACATTTCTTCCAATAGTTTGAAGTCTTTGACACTTGAGCGCATTGAGTTTGGTGGTGATGAATTGGACAACTACAAGCTTAAGATTGCTTGCTCAAATCTTGAGTCTTTCAATATTTTTGCTCCACTCTTACCTGACTTCACCTTGGAGGGCTTAAACTCTTTACAAAATACAAAATGCTTTCATTTTCTTGGAAACTATCGGGAAGTACATGGAGGCTAAAGAAATTTGTCATCGCATGTCTAAAATCCTCAATGGACTTCGTGATGTTAAAGTTCTGAAATTGTCGTGTACTCTTTACCAGGTATATTTTTATATTTTCATTATGCTAAAGAATGACTTTATTAGAACTTGTTTACAGCTTTCTTTCTTCTTTTTTCATTAAATGACTCATTCTCTGCTGTGGTGAACTTCAATTGATCTGAATATACTTTTCTAAGCCATGATGACATTGAATGATGCCACATTAGTCGAAATAATCAATTTGTTCTTGACGTCTAGAAAGGGACCAACTGATTGACTTGAGTTTATAGATATCATCAATAGTTAGATTTGTGTTTAGTTAATTACACTTCCATTGACTTCTGATTACTCTTTTCATTTCTTTTGTGGTTCCTCCAGTTTCTGAATGCTATACTTGAACAGCGATCCTATTTTTCTGCTTCATTCAATAATTTGAAGTCTTTAATACTTTGCGTGACAACAGCTGAATGGACTGTGCCATTAATAATTAGACTGCTCAACCGCTCTCCAAATCTTGAAGTTCTTACAATATATTTTGATTCGGTAATCTCAACGCCTAAATTTATTTGATTTGTTAGCACACATTCTTCTACCCATTTATTTTATCATCTCTCACCTATGTACTAAAAGTTCAATCTTGTTAAAGTGTCACTAGGCTTGCAGCTTGCTTTAATTTAAGACAATACTTTCAGAGTAGGTATGATATGTTATCTTAATTTATTGCTTAGAGCTTAATAGTAGAAGTTAATCTTGATGGTCGCTTTTGTTGTTACCAAAGCAAGAAATAGCAGATGTGAGTTTTTCATTTTGCAAGTTAAAAATATTTACCCTTTTCTCTTAGTCTTATATTCTTACCCTATTATTTGCTATTATTCTTCTTAATATTTATTACGTTGCATTACTTACCTACAGTCTTGTCTGTTTTCTCTTGACAGGACGAATACTATGATGATTGGGAAATACCTGACAATCATTTTGTGTTTGACATGTCATCTCAAGACAGTTGAGTTAATTGATTTTAGCGGTAATGAGAATAAACTTGAGCTGGTGAGATTTCTTCTAAAGAATGGACATGTATTGCAGAAATTGAGGGTTAGTTGGTTGAAAGGTTTGGGGAATCGTAGGGAGATCATCTCAGCGATAATGAAGTTTACTATATCATCTTCAAGTGTTGCTCTGAAATTCCTTGAGCCTAAGCCATTTCTTGACTTTTTTAACACATTTTGATGATTAGGCGCGGAGGGAAAGTATTAAATATGCGAAAGAAACTTTGTATATTATATATATTTGCTTGAAGCAGACGTCCCTTTGAATTTGTGGTAAGTGGAAACAGTGACAATTACATTGTCAGCCATATGTTTTTTGAAATACCACTAATTATGCAGCTTTTAATTTTTTTTCTGAAAGAATTTATGAACTGTAATATTCATATCCAATTCATATTCTCTGCTTATGTGATTATAATTATCTAGTATGTATTATACTTTGTTCATGATACATAAACACAAATGACATGTATAACCTATGTCGTCCACGCATTCTAAAATGTGGTTTCAACATTTTGCAAGGCCTGAAAAGGTTTTGCAGTGGTAGAAAATGCAGGATCGGCGTAGCCCCTGTCAGTACAAAATCTGAAAGAAAATGACTTTTGGGAAACAAACAGGCCTGACTTAAAGATCCACGAAGGGAGAAGGCCTAGGCAATTGGTCCATTTATGATTATGAATTAGGGGTTCTTTAATTTGGCGTGGAAATTTTCTTTTGACAATTCAACTGGTTTCGACTTTCGAGAAAGTCTTGTTTGTGTTTGTGTTGCATAACTATTGCTTGGAGGCATTTAGGTGTTAAGTAATCCCAGCAAGATTAGCAGAGGGGTAAAGGAGTTTCCTTGATTGTCGCACTGGAATTTTTCTTGTGCTATCCGGTTTCGTTGCAGCCTGTGGATGTAGAAAACAGAGTAAATATGGTGGATTCAGAAGAAAAGCTTACTAGCCCGCATAGTCTACTATTAATTAAGGGTTTGATTGATATTGAAGCTGGATAGTTACAGTTTAAATACTATAATTCCAAAGTGTTTAGTAAACACTAGCTATTATAACTTGAAAATTAAGTTTTGTTTTTATACTTGTATTATGAAAAACTTATAATATCTTTACTTTTTTTGTCAAAATTATTATTTAGAAGTTGTATTTACTATAGATTATCAACTTTTATTTCATAATTATATTTTTTTTTCTACAGACTTAAAAGTTATAACATTTCAATATCAAATAGGACATCCATGCTAGTATAGGATGCATCAAAGTTTTGTAGTTGGGTGCTTAATAAGAATTTTTCTATACACTCGAAAACGTCAAATGCTTCGATTCATTTCTTCCATGATATAAGATGAATTGATTGTTTAAATCAAATGCTTAGGATGAATCCGAGCGGGATTCATCTTACCAATCTACTTTGGCTTATTAATTTTCTTTCAAAAATTCAGATTCCCGAATTTCATTAGAACTTAACGCTGTTATATCTTTGTGGCTTAGTTTGATTATAGTGATGGGATTTTTTCAAATCTTGCAATCACTCCCCATGGTCGCTGTTACTGCACAAAATTTAGCTGCTATCTCCATGTGAATAACGAGATTCCGAATCATCAAGCTAATTGAGTGCTACGGAATTTGGTTATGTCAGAATAATTGTATTATATTGATGGTAATAGCATGGGAAAATTTTATCCCAACACAACTTACCAAGCTAATTGTATTCGCTCGTAAAATGTTGTAGTTGCCGTCTTTAATTTTTTCATTCCTCACAATTCTCAAAACTAAATATAATTTGAGAATACTTTTCTATCCTTGCCCTTTGTTGTAATCTCAAGCAACTGTATAATTTGACATGCAATCCAAAGTCATTAGAAGCGATTGTAATTGGTTTTTGATTACTTGATAATTTGGGTTAGATTTAGGAGAATTTAATTTTTTTTTTTTTGGGGTGGTTCGTAACCTACTTTTTTTAAAATTTTTTATTATTCTAATACGAACAAGAAAACCATGTAACGATTTCTTTAGGTTTTCATAATATCAAATCAAAAGAAGAAAAAATCATTTAAACGGCAATCACATGATAAATTTTGCATAAAAATAATTAGAGAAATGATAGGGCTATTTGAACTCACTAAAATACTTTTTAAATGCAATTACTTATTAAACTCATTGCTAAAGTTAGAAATTTTTAAATTTACTCTATAAATTCACCTAAATACCTAATATATCCCTATTTAAACTAAAATCTCTTTATAACATAGTTTACAGGAAAAACAACGGAACAATGAGAGTTCTTTTTTATTTTCTTTTTTCCCGATCGAGTTAAATAATAAAAATGTATAATCGCAGCCTCTGTTTCTTCCTGCACAGGTGCACTGCAATTTGGCTATTATATTATAACCGAAAAGTGCTTTTTTTTTTAATTCAAAAATTTAGAGTACACCACGAATTAAATTAATTTGCTATCACTTGGATCTCAAAATTTTAGGATGCTTCAAATTTTTGTTTGAAAAAAATTGCATCATTCCAACGAGAGAATTGAAAAATATTAAATTATAAGGAGATTATTGTTTATTTTTATTATTTTATGAATTGAATTCTAAAGAGATTTAATTCAAAAGAGAAGAAGATATTTAATAAAATCCAGTATCAAACACTGTATACCCAAATTACAATTACTAGAACAACAAACAAAAGTTGGAAAGGCTCAACTTTGGATGAGGGATGAACTTATTAAAAATTGTGCTTTGTTGTGGGTTCAAAGAGGGAGTAAAAGTAAAAATTTTTTTATCTATAATAGTAATTTAGATTATGAGTAATGATGTAATAAAATTATTAATAAAAAAGTGAGTTTGAAAAGTAATTTGGTAGGCCGTAGGCCCAGAAAAAAGCGTGATAAATTTCGTTTCTTGTCATTACTAGAATGCCCTTGTGCATGAAGAATATTAACAAAAGGTCTTTCTGAAACCATTTGTCATTATAAAATCTTTTAAAGCACCGGACAACTCACAACTCAATCTCGATGATCAAGATTCAAGCCAACGACATCAAGTTTATGCTATTAACGGTTATCTGTGAAGCCGAAGGTTTGAAATAATTCTCTTTTTCTCGGGGAAGCCGAAGGTTTGACATTCCCTCTTCTTGAAAGCCTAAACACACCGAACGCTTACAAGTTAAAACCCACAAACTCATCACACAAACTCGTGTGTTTTTGAGACAATGTTTTATTTGTGAGGTTTCAGCAATGGAGGAATTAGAAGAAGACAATGGGTTTGAAGTGAGAGAGGAGCTCATGATTTCACCCAATGGTGGTCCAAAGCCTACAAAGAGACTTGGCCATTTTCTCAAACCTTGCATCAACTCCATTAAAGGCCAAGTTTTTGAGCTTCCTACTCACTGTCTTTCCTCCTTGCCCGCCATTTTTGAACCCAAAAGTTGGCCTTTAAATCTAAACTTTCACGGATGGAGGCCGCCTCAAAAGAAATGGAAACCTGGGGTTGGAAGGATGGCTGCTCTGTATGAATGTATATGGAAGACAGCCGGTATACATGAAGCAACCTTGAATTCGACCCATGAAATTCGGAGAAACGATGATTTGGTTCTTGGTCTTGCTGAGAAATGGTGTCCGGAGACCAAAAGTTTCATTTTTTCATGGGGTGAAGCTACCATTACCATTAGAGGATATGATGATTGCAGGGTACTCTGTTTTGGGTTCCCCTGTTTTTAGCCCTCTTGAAACAGATGAGCTGATGGAAACACAAGAGAAATTGGATCAAGCTGTAAAGGAACTCAATAGAAGTACAGCTAAGAAGCCGTAACATGGTAAGTGGATGGCTAAATTCATGGATAGTGGAGCGAAATTGAACATGAAGCCTTTCTTTCCCTGTGGCTGTCGAGGTTTGTTTTTCCAAACTCTAATTCTGTAATTAGCAGATCTGTTTTTCCAATTGCTGTAAAATTAGCTAGAGGGACTAGAATTGCACTCGTGCCAGCTGTTCTTTCTGGAATTTATATAGATTTGAGTTTTTTTAAAGAAAATATTGTTGCTTTAAGTTTGGTAGACAGTTGGGAAGATGAAAATAGGAAGTTAGAGATTACTATATGGTCACCGTTTCAGTTAGTTCAAATATGGGCTAGGGAGGGGTTTAAAGATTTGAGATCTGAGCCTAGTTTGATCATGAGAGGTGAACCAAGATTTTCTCAGTGGCACAAATTAATGATGGAAGATGAGAATGTGAGGATGGTTCTAGTCTTCTTCTAGATTCATCCCTGGAGTGTTTTGACTGGGGTCCCTATGCGAAAACTCTAAACAACTGGAAGCTGCCTGTGTTTTACGGAGAAAAGGAAATAAGGGTACTGGTTGATGGTGACTTGCCAGAAGAATTACAATCATGGGGTCAATGCTTGAGGGTTTCGGAGCTACTTGGGCTGGACTGTGTAGAGCAGTACCTACCGCAGAGAATCACAATGCAATTTGGGATGGACCAAGACCTTCCAGCTAGTGTTGCTCCAGCAAATAAGAGTCCTAAATCTGCATGGAGTTCTTTCTGTAAGCCTGTCACTTATGCCAAATTGTACATACCTTCCAGGCATTACGAGGCAGGTGTTACCACCCGATATCTGAAGTGGTGGAAGAAATCACTGTCACGTCTGCAAAGTGCCAGTGATGGTGCTTTGCCACAAAAAAAGAAATCTCTCGATGTCTAAGATAATACCAAAGGGATCAAAAGGAAAGACAGAAAATAGTTTCCCTGGTTTTAAACAGATCCCTAAGAAAGAAAAGAGAATGAAGAAAAGTGATGCTGCTGCCTCTACTTGTTCTCATTTTGCATTGAAGAGCTTGGGAAGATCACCGAAGTCATTAAAAAGGAAGAACAGAAACAATGATAACAATAAAGATAATACCAAAGGGATCAAAAGGAAAGAGAGAAAATAGTTTCCCTGGTTTTAAACAGATCCCTAAGAAAGCAAAGAGAATGAAGAAAAGTGATGCTACTGCCTCTACTTGTTCTCATTTTGCATTGAAGAGCTTGGGAAGATCACCAAAGTCATTAAAAAGGAAGAACAGAAACAATGATTTCTCTCCTGCCCTTGGTTGTCCTCCAAAGAAAGTTCAAAAGCTAGTTGAGCTTTCAAAACAAAAGAAAACTGAATCTGCCCCAGTTGAATTACCTTCAAATAGGCCATCATTGTGTCTAGAAGTGAAGAAAGATGCTAATGACTCTCCTGTTCCTCCTTGTTTTCCTCCCAAATCTAATCATGTGGTGACAACTGATTCCTCTGAAGAAGATAGTCTGACCATAGCAGAACTAATCAAGTCTAGGAAGAAGCATGATGGTTTGTGGGATGAACATGTTGGCAATGCTGAAATTCTGCCTGATCAATCTGAAGCTTATTCTTCAATTGCAGAGTGTGAAGTTGTTAAAGTTATTCCGCCTGAGACAAATTTTGTATTGGGCTCTGGTGTCCAAATTTTGTATGGTGGAATATTATATGGTTAAAAGCTTTGGTTGCTTCATTAGCTGATGATACATACATACTTTTGCTTCTTCTGTTGCATGTTTTGCATCTTTTAATTGCTGGTTTGTTTCAGGGCAATTACCTGTAAATTATATGCATATACTGGAGTTATAATCAGCAGTCTATTTATCATTTGGGTGTAAATTCTTTTTGAGTGGGGCTGGATTTCCATTTCTACAGAATCTAAATTGTGAAGCTCCCCCGCAATCATATCTTGAATTTTCGCATCATACTAGAAAATTTCTGCAACAATGTTGGATGGCAATTGTTTTAATTTTGATCTAGGGGCAGAAAACTTTAATACTAGACTTTAATGCCAAGTGTTTGATAGTGTCTATTTATTCTGTGAGTCTTTTAATTAATGTTTGATAGAACAAAGTAAAATAAAATTTTATAAATAATCCTAGTTAGATATCATACATATTTTGACAGTTTCAAATGTTTGAATGGGTGACTTCAAATATTGGAGTCAACAAATGACTCAATACAATTTCCTTCGCATTTATTGGCTGATCAAATTACATAGGACGAATAAACAAAAGCTTGTACGTAGGACGAATAAACAAAAGCTTCACAATGAAAACATCTACCAACATTTTCTCACAACCCAGAAAATTTTGTTGCCAAGTCTATCAAGGAAATGATAATACGTATACCTCCATTTTCTACTGACAAGTAAAGGACCCGTCACCAACCAGAAGCCAACTACAAATCCCAATGCCAAGCTTACATAGAACCAATTCACTTCATCTTCATCACCATCATCATTTCCATCAATATCATCCTCACTTTCATTTTGTGGTGCTGGAGCAGCCACAAAACAGTTGTTAGGAAGTGGAGAACCACAGAGTCGATTTCCAGTAAAAGATGAGGGACCAAAACTTTGAAGCTGTGTGCTTAAAGGAATTTTCCCACTCAATTTGTTATTAGACAAGTTCAAATAACTCAAAAATGTCAAACTTGAAATACTCTGGGGGATTTCACCATAAAGTTTATTTGCAGAGAAATCAATAGACAATATTGATTCCAAAGCACCGATGCTCTTAGGAATTCTTCCGGTGAAAGAGTTGCAAGACAAATCCAATGACACCAATGCTCTGAGATTCATTATTTCTGAAGGAATCTCTCCTGAAAACTTATTTTTGGAGAGGTCTATAAGTCTTATCAACTTAAGAATTGTGTTATATTCAACTGCTTTTCCTTTCAGCACAAGTAATGCATCCTCAATATACTTTCCTGTGGAAACACTTGGATATTGTATATCAGTGCCTATTGAAAAATTCGCTGTCACCATGGAACTAATGTTACTGATGCATTTTGGTATGCTCCCAGAAAGATGGTTATCAGCAAGGTCTAAGACATGCAAAGAAGTTAGACCACAGAGTTGGTTTGGTAAAACACCACGAAACTTATTTGAACGAAGGTTGAGGATCATTAAGCTTGAAAATCTTATTCCAATCCATGTTGGAACATTTCCTACAAACTGATTTTCGCCAATGTCAAGCATTACCAGCTTTGTGCAATTCTGAAATGACACTGGTATTTGTCCGGAGAGAGAATTTTTCCGAAGGTTTAATGATTGAAGGGAACTTAACATTCCCAGAGAGATTGGAATATTACCGGTAAAATTATTGTTGGCTAAATTCAAGACCAACAAATCTTGCCAATTCATCCAACAATCAGGTATTTCCCCAGAAAAATGATTTTCACCTAGTTTGAGAATTCGCATTCCCTTCAATTGATTGATCCCATCACACAAGAAATGAGAAATGGATCCTGACAAGGAATTGCTTGAAAGGTCAAGAGCATACACACTGAATGAAACAAGAGGTAAGGGACCGGATAAATTGTTGAAACTCAAGTCAAGTGACTCAAGTTGACTCACATCAGTTAGATTGGGGATCTCCCCGTGGATATAATTGTGAGAGAGATTTAGATAATTAATCTGGGAGAGATTTTTCCAAACCCAAGTAGGAATTGTACCTACAATTCCTGTATTGGATATATCTAGAAAAGTTAAATGCTTTTGTGAATGAAGCCATGGGGGAAATTGATTGCCTAACTCGCAAGATTGCAAACCCAACACTTCAAGTTGAAAAGGGGGAAACCAATCAAGACTGACATTGAAGGTTAATGAGTTAGAGATGAGAGTTGCCCAAGAGATAATGGAATTTGACCAGATAAGTTGTTGAAACTTAAGTCCAGAGAATCCAAATTTTTAAAGTTCCCAATTTGATTAGTCAAAAGACCAAAAAACGTATTGTTACTCAAATCCAATGACTCTAGCACTTTTGAAGCACATGCTGAGAAAATATCTAAGACTTGAGATATCTCCTGACTCAATTTGTTACCTGACAGGTTGATGGCCCTTAAGTGATGAAGTCTTTTGAACGCTCTTGGAATTTTGCTTTCAAGTCTATTGAATGAGAGATCAAGGCTTTTTATAGAGGCTAGGTTCCCTAGAGAACATGGGATGGAACCTTGCAACTCATTGTAGCTGAGAGAAAGGTACTCAAGATCAATGAACTTGTTGAACCAGTCAGGCACAGAGGAGCTGAAGTGGTTTCGAGATAAATCAAGACGTTGGAGAGAAGTGGAGTTTTGAATTGCATCAGGTACTGCACCTTGGAAATTATTAGTGCTCAGATCAAGAAAAACCAAATTAACAAGGCCAAGAACTTGATTAACAATCGAAGAGTCAGCGAATTGATTATCAGAAAGATCAAGAGTAACAAGAGATGAGAAATTGGCAAAAGAGAGTGGAGAAATGTGATGCAGTAGACAACCTGAGAAACGCAACGTGTCCAAAGAATGGAGTGAATTTGTGATCAGTGGTCCATCAGATGTCTTGCTTGTTGTGCGCGGAATGCGGAATCAAGCGCACCGAATAATCACAGAAAAATAAAGGACACAAAATTTACGTGGTTCGGCAATATGCCTACGTCCACGGGAGCAAGAGAAAAATAATTGTATTATTAACAATTATTTGAGTACAAATTTGAGTAAAGAAATCTCACTTTCCCAGAACCCAAATACACCCAGTACTCACACACACACTCTCCAATTGCTCACTCTCAAAAGCTTAGAAACTTATAAGCTTCACAAATTTGGGATGATTTCAAATGAATGAAATCCTTAGCTATTTATAGGAAAAATGAATTACTATGCTAAGAATAAAATAATTAAAAATATAATTTTAATTATTATTATTTTCAAAGCCATCACCTATTCTCCATTCTTCATTTTCGGCTTCCACATTTGTGTTCAAATTCAAAGTTGGCCGGTGCCAACTTTTCCAATTTCATCACGTTTGGCATGCTAGCAAATTTGGCCAACTTTGACTTGCTGACTTTTTCAACAATTCTCCACCTCGGCGAAAATTTAGCCAAATCTGAGCCGACTACCAATAGACCAAAATACTTCATCCCCAAATGCTCCTCGCAAGGATCCAAGGCGGCTGCATCGTTGTGACTGCCTACGTACCCAAAATTTGGGATCAAGCCAACCGTAGTTCAAAATTCCCGAAGGACATATCTTAACACAATCGAAGGATTTGAATTAGTTTCAAGCAATGTTGAAACTTAACTCCAAAAACTACCTTCGTCAATATATCCAAAATCTCCCTCACATAATGATTTTCCACTACAGCAACTCTGAAACCACAAGGCTGAATCATATTGATTTCCTCCTCCAAATCTCCATGTAAGAACGCCGTCTTAACATCCAATTGAGCCAACTCTAACTCATATTCTGCAACTAAGGCAAGTAGGATACGAATGGAAGTATGTTTTACAACTGGAGAGAAAACTTCATTGTAGTCAATACCTTCCTTTTGAGCAAAACCTTTTGCCACGAGCCTTGCCTTGTATCGAAGAGTTGTTTGATTCGGAGATCCTTGCTTTTTGGTGTAGACCCATTTATTGCCAATAGCCCTTTTCCCCTTTGGTAACTTTACAAGTTCCCAAGTCTGGTTTTGATGGAGAGACTTCATCTCTTCCTCCATGGCTAACTTCCACTGGTTACTTTCACTGCTGCGTAATGCTTCACCGAAAGTGTTGGGGATGTCATCATCAATAACTGGAAGTGCATAGGCTACCACCATATCTTTGGTAAGCCATCCGGGCTTCTTTATTTCTCTTCTTGGTCTCCTTGTTGCTATAAAATCATCATTATCTACATCATCAATTGTTTCTTCATTTTGTGGGACATCAAAAGAAACAACCTCTTCTTCAACTCTAGGTGTCACCTCCATAGTTGAACCATTCTTCGATGTAGAACTAACTGGTACATATGGAGTTGCATCAAACTCCACCCGCTGCAATACCTCTTTGGTCTTGTTCTCCACCTGCTGAGAACTTGAAGTTTTCATCATTGAAGCTTCATCAAATGTGACATCTCTACTGCACACAAACTTTTTATCTTCGAGATCCCAAAGCTTGAAGCCCTTTACTCCACCTTTGAATCCCACAAAGATAGCTTTTCTAGCACGAGGATCCAGTTTACCATCTTTGACATGATAATAAGCTGGACACCCGAATACACGAAGGGAATCATAGTCTTGTGCATGCTTTCCAGACCACATTTCCATAGGAGTTTTACCTCCAATTGCAGCAGAAGGCAACCGGTTTACCAAGTGACTTGCGTAGCTCACAACTTCAGCCCAAAACTTTTTATCTAAACCAGCATTAGATAACATACACCGTACCTTCTCCAGTAAAGTACGATTCATACGCTCAGCCACACCGTTCTGTTGCGGAGTATGTCTCACCGTGAAATGTCTTTTAATACCCTCGTTCTGGCATACTTGCAAGAATGGATCAGAAGTATATTCACCCCCATTATCAGATCGTAATACTTTGATCTTTCTGCCAGTTTGAGTCTCCACCAATTTCTTCCATTTCACAAAAATCTCTAGAACCTCATCCTTTGCTCGCATGGTGTACACCCACACACGTCTAGAGAAATCATCAACAAATGTAACAAAATAATGGCTTCCACCAATTGATGCAGTCTTGGTTGGTCCCCATACATCACTGTGAACATATTCAAGGATCTCACGAGTATCGTGATTAGCTGTACCAAACTTGACCCTTGTTTTCTTGCCTACTACACAATGCTCACAGAAATTTAATTTACAGGTTTTGGTACCTTTTAAGAGTCCATGCCTCATCAGAGTTTGCAAAGACTTCTCTCCAGCATGTCCCAGTCGTACATGCCATAGCTTGGTGGTGTCACTGTGCGCCTCAACAACATTTGCTTCATCAGTTGTACCTCCCTTCAAATAGTACAAATTGTGACGCCGAACCCCTTGCAGAATCACCATAGCCCCATGTGTAAACTTCATTATACCATCTTCAATGGTAACCTTGTAACCTTCAGCTTCCAAAGCACCCACAGAAATTAGATTTTTTCTTTAAAGTTGGAACAAATCTAACCTCTTTGAGTTCTCTGACCATTCCATTAAACATTTTGAGCCGAATTGTTCCTATCCCCACTGTGGGACAAGGTTGATCATTCCCCATCACAACTTCACCGGATTCCAGATTACGAAAATCCGTAAACCATTCCTTAATAGGACACAAATGATAGGTTGCTCCAGTATCAAGTATCCACTCGCTCGAACTAGCCACGTATGCTGCAGGAGTAATACTTAGTGAATAATCAGAGTCTTCATCTTTCTGTGCCATGTTTGCTGCTACTGGTTTCTTGCCATCTCTCTTTTGAGCCTTTGGACAATCTTTCCTCCAATGGCCCTTTTCATGACAAAAGGCACACTCGTCTCGAGCTATATTTCTGCTTCTCGATTTGGATCGAGAATTCTTTCCACCATGCTTCATTCGAAAACCATATACTTGGCTCATTGCATGAAGGCGATTTTCAGGACTTTTTACCAGGTACTTCTCCTCCAATGTACGCCACAAAGTCACCGCACACTCATCATCTTTCACCAAGTATTTCACTTCCTTGGTCAAACAAGATCTGATTTGACCACAAGCTTTCTCGTTCATACGATCCCAAATTTCTTCATCATACAAGTGCCTTTTATTTTTCAGAACAACATCAAGATCGATTTGAATAAGGGCATCCATAACTTCGCGCCTCCACATGCTGAAGTTGATTTTCCCATCAAACTTTTCAACATCGATCTTTTGGCCTCCTATAACAGGTGCTGAATAGCGATTTGACAAATCTCGCCTCCCACCTGAATTATCTCCAGAAATAGTCTCGGTAGATCTCTCCCCAATTCTGGAAGTTTCACCTTCTACCATTTTCACAACGAACTATTTCCACTTGAAAAACAGTCTCTATGATGTTAATTTCGCGTGAATAAATGCACCAGGAAAGTTCCCAGGAGACTGGACGGGAACTCGGTCCCAATTAAAAACCAGAATCCTTAGACTCTTATCGCCTTTGTTGACAGAACTTTCCTAGACATGCAAAAATACACACTACTTACAATAGACTGTCTCCCAAGTACAAATGGCCGTCTCCACCGTATTCGTGAATAGTACCGTATACGTGAACAATATCGTATATGTGAATAGTACCGTATACGTGAACAGTACCGTATCCCCCAAGTACGAACCGTCGGCTCTGATACCACTTGTTGTGCGCGGAATGCGGAATCAAGCGCACCGAATAATCACAGAAAAATAAAGGACACAAAATTTACGTGGTTCGGCAATATGCCTACGTCCACGGGAGCAAGAGAAAAATAATTGTATTATTAACAATTATTTGAGTACAAATTTGAGTAAAGAAATCTCACTTTCCCAGAACCCAAATACACCCAGTACTCACACACACACTCTCCAATTGCTCACTCTCAAAAGCTTAGAAACTTATAAGCTTCACAAATTTGGGATGATTTCAAATGAATGAAATCCTTAGCTATTTATAGGAAAAATGAATTACTATGCTAAGAATAAAATAATTAAAAATATAATTTTAATTATTATTATTTTCAAAGCCATCACCTATTCTCCATTCTTCATTTTCGGCTTCCACATTTGTGTTCAAATTCAAAGTTGGCCGGTGCCAACTTTTCCAATTTCATCACGTTTGGCATGCTAGCAAATTTGGCCAACTTTGACTTGCTGACTTTTTCAACATTGCTAAGATCCACACCACTCAAATCAAGCTGCTTCAATAAAGAAAGATGAGATACCCAACCAAAATCCTCAACATATAATCCACCCAAGTAATTAGGACGAAGGTCAAGAAATTGGAGATTGGAAAGATTTCCAATTTGGTGTGGAATAATTCCTACAAATCCGGCTCTAGAAATGTTCAAGTACATTAAATTCTCCAAAGAACCAAGAAATCGAGGAATTTGGATTCCTTGAAAATCGTTGTAGCTCAAGTCCAAGTGAATCAAATGCTTTAAACCGAGCAAAGACGGGTTTATCTTACCACCAATTTTTGACCTCTCATAAGCTTCATATTCAGCAGGTGATCCGTCATCTCTGGAAGGATTTCTGAGGCGGAGCTCAAGGACATGGGCTGTGATGTTGTCACACACAACACCATACCATTTGCAACAATCTCCAACGCCAATATTATTCCAAGAGGCAAGCCGGTTCGAAGGATCTTCCAGATCTTGCTTGAAGCTCAGAAGTGCTTCTCTCTCACTCTCAATGCAACCTGCTGCAGCATATGAGCTTCCATTGCAGAAGTTTATGTTATTATTAATGGTTGATATCACCAGAAAATGGAGGAATAGAAGGGCAACACCGACACTCATGGTTGGTTGGTTTGATTTCTTGATAACATGAACAACAGATTGCTATTTTATTTATAGTAAATTAACATCTCATTTTCAGCTTGCAGGATGCGGGAAATTTCTTTCCCTATAACTTAATTCGTTTTCTGTTCTAGTTAAAGACAAGACTAAAGACATCAATATTTGTAGTCTTCGTTGACTTAAATTTTATATTCCAACTTGAACACTCTGTTTCAACTTAATAGTAACTAAGATTGAACTTCCTGTTTCTTTTCTTTTTTAATAATTCTTTTTCATAAAATATGAAATTCTGGAAATGAAACCCAAAGCTTTTGTAATTTCCTAAACCTAGAAGTGGGACCAAAAGCAAATCATCTTTAACATCTTGAGGCAAAGTAAGATCAAGGAAATTTCGTTGAGAAATTTGAGTGATGCAGATCTTTTTAGGTGGCTTGATAAATCAACACGAAACATTTAGACAGCCTTGATTAAAGTGAAAACTCCATTTCTGGTCAATAACCAATTGAATGGAAAAGTTTGTGAAATTCACTTGCAAATCTCTCAAGTCTAAGTTTGTGAAATTTGTTAATTTTCATCAATGAATAATAATTAACTTAAATAAATGATTCATCATATGAAAAATGATTTTTAATAATTAAAAAAATTAAATATCTAGTCCATGAAATAATAATTGCTAATTTATCGTTTTACGTAGAATACTTTAAAATATCTCTATAACTAAATTATTATCGATCAATAATAAGACATGTCATCTATTTTCTTATCATAGAAACAACACATCATACAAATCCTCAAAAAATATATGACATGGCACCCATAGGAAGAACTTACAAAACGTGAGATCATACAATCTTAACCCATGTATCATATGTATGAGTTTTACAACGCGTCATCTATGTAGTAAAACTATACACAACTTGTCGTACAGAATTCGTAAATTGCACCAGATGTCAACTTTATGACAAGTTCAAATTGACAAGTCATACAATTTTCTTTTAAGAGTAAGTATTGTGTGGCTGTGGTGGTGGCCATGACACGTCATCCCTGCAAGAACTGTGCTACTTTGGCCCCGGATGATCCTGAAGCTCGGTCATAATAATTTAGCTACAGGGATATTTTAGGGAAAATGACACAAAGACTCCTAACGTTTGAAAAAGGGACACAAAATTTCCTAAGGTTTCAAAAAAGACACTCAGACCCCTATTTGTGTGCGCAAGGACCATTATACCCTTATACCATATTAAAAAATAATTATTCATTGTTTAATTTATTCCTATATTATTAATAAAATTACGAATATAACTTCATTACCTAAATTTTTCATTTAATTTTTGTCAAATTTAATTTTTGTCAAATTTTCTCTTCAAACTAAATAAATTTAATCTATTGCTCAAGAATAAAAATAAATTAAATTGATTATTAATATAATAAAAATAATAATTCTCCATATGTCAATCTATTGAATATGTTATTTAGTACAATTAAGATTTTGTAATTATTGTTGTAACCAATTTTTTTTTATTTTGTTGATTATATAAGTTTAAATGGAGAATTGTTATTTTTATTATATTAGTAATAAATTTAATTTATTTTTATTCTTGAGCAATGGATTAAATTTATTTAGTTGAAGAGAAAATTTGACAAAAGTTAAATGAAAAATTTGGGTAATGAAGTTATATTCGTAATTTTATTAATAATATAAGAATAAATTAAACAATGAATAATTATTTTTTAATATGGTATAAGGGTATAATGGTCCTTGCGCACACAAATAGGGATCTGAGTGTCTTTTTTGAAACCTTAGGGAGTTTTGTGTTCCTTTTTCAAACGTTAGGGGTCTCTGTGTCATTTTCCCAATATTTTAAAACAGAACTTAGAACACGATCTGTATAGTAATGAATATCCACAACAAGAACAGTGGAATATTAAAAGTAATTTTTTTTTTGAAAACCTAATTACGTGAACATAAATTTATGATCATATTGTCGATCATCCTATAGATATCCTATGACTTTAGTGATATTTTACACAAATATTCCGTAAGAAAACCATGTCACAATACAACTATTATTGTCTAATAAAATTTTCACTAGTACAGAGACGCTCAATTATATCAATAAATCATTTGTGATTAATTAATATTGTGTGATTCTGTGAAAAGAAATAATAATAACATCGTGTGTTCGGTTAGACAATATACAGAGCAAGGACTATCACATCAATTAAGATATTAGAGAATATTAAAATCAATAATACAATAATAACAGTCGAGATATTAGAGAATACTAAAATGAATTTTATAAAATGAATTAAAATGCTGAATGCTTTATGATCCTTTGACTCACTCGTGCTGAGGGATAGCAATTGTTTTATTTTGTTTTGTTGGAATTTTTTTTTATTGTACCTATTCATACCTTTTTGGTGTGTTTCAATCGGCTGAAAATAGTTAAGAGAAAAGAGATATTAACGATTATGTGTAAGTGGTCATAAATTATGGCATTCACAGTTGTGTAGTATTCCCAAGTAAAATTCTTCATTCAACTATAAACCAAAACAGACAACAAAAACTCAACAAAGAAAGCTAACTAGTTATAAATCCGTGTAAGTCATGGGTTTTATTATTAATTTATATTTCATGCTAACTAGTTATAAATCCGTATAAGTCATGGGTTTTACTTTTAATTTATATTTCATGACACATTATACAATATTAAATATCATGAAAGAGATTTCTCTTATTTTTTATTTTATTATTATTATTATTTTAAATAAGCCATTGCGTAGCGTATAAAAAAAAGAAAGAAAAAAAAAAAGGCCGTTGCACAGTGAGGTAGATAAATTCAGCAATCTGTGGATCAATAAATGCAGCCATCTCCCGTGAACTTGCTCGCTCTAGCCCACAACCTCATACAGCCCAGACATAAATTTGTTATGGGTATCGCCATTCGCCGCTGAGTTTCTCAAATTGAATAATCCCAATTCAAATTGAAAATAGTATTTCTAGACGAGATACCCACCTAATATTTTTTATATGTTATTTTATTATTAAGATTTTTTTGACAATTATATTTTCATTACATGATATTGCAATTGGTTCCATTTTACTACCAAATAATTAATTTGTTTTAAAAAATGATGTGGTCGCAGGGGTATCTAAGGTATTTCAATTTCATAAATTTAAACAGTAATGATAATTTGATACAAAACGAAAAAGACATATAGTAATTTGATAATTTTTTCCATAATTTAGGTAGTAAGTTGATAAGTTTTCAATAAAATAAAATAATTATTTAGGATTATTAAATTAAATATTGTAAGTGATGTGTACTTATTAAATTGATTAGCTAAATACAAATGTTAAAAGAACAAGCAACCAGGATAAAATAGTTTTCTTAAAATAATAATTTATTTTTATAAAAATTTATTATAATTTATTTTTATTTATTAAAAATGATATAAAATAAATATTATAATAACATTATTTTATTAATATAAGCAGTTATTTTCAAAAAATTTAATATTGAAAATATTTTTTAGAATTTTTTTAATTTTAGAGGACAAAATCATTTTTCTATGCACTAAGGGTTAAAATGGTCTTTTAACAAAAAATATTAAATATTCTATTATTTTTAATATTTGGTGGTGAAATGTAATTATCAGAAAATTTTAGTGATAAAATAATATGTAAGAAAAGATTAGATAAATATTTCTGAGTATCCATTCTAAATTGAAACTTTGAATTCTAATAATTATAAAAGTTTGAAGAATTTAATATTTTGTGTTGGTTAACTTTATTATGGATCTGTTAATATTGTAATACTGATTAATAAATGAAATATCACACATAACTATGTATTCCACCAAATTTACAACTAATATAATAATATATATAGTATATGTGGTACTAAAAAGATGGCTAAATTAAATAGTAATAGTGGAGGGAGGAGGGTATTTCGTTGTGACAAATGACCCTTCTATAATAAATACATGATGCTTCCACTGCACAGAAAAAATTTCGACTTTAAAGAATACAATTTCAGTGATCAACTTTCAAGTTTCAAGCCCACGAAATTTAAGTTTTATATGCCTCAAGAATGGGGACTGTAAGTCTGACCAAAAGTATTCTTTCACATGAAGAAACCTATTTAAATATTAAAGAATGAAAAAAGGAAAATCAACCGTTCAAATCTCAAATGCTGACACTGTTTCTTCATATTTAACTCCAATCTCCTTTTTTTGAGAAGCAAGAGGCTCTATAGATTCCCTCCTTTTGGAAAGCCACAAACACTTTATTATATAATCCACAAACTCATTTCTCATTTTCTTGTTCACAAATAATTCATTTGTGAAGTTTCGGTAATAATGGAGGAATTAGAAGAAGAGCACGGTTTTGAAGTGAGAGAGGAGTTCATTATTGCACCAAACGGTGCTGCAAAGCCTTCGAAGAGACTTGCCCGTTTTCTCAAACCTTGCGTAAACTCCGTTAAAGGGCAAGTTTTTGAGTTTCCTTCAGATTTTTTGTCCTCCTTACCACCCACGTTTGAACCCAAAACATGGCGTTTAAATGTAAATTTTCAGGGATGGAGGTCACCGCAAAAGAATTGGGGAGCATGGGTTGAAAAGATGGCTCCTTTGCATGAACATACATGGAAGAAAGCTGGTATATATGATGCAATTTTAAATTCAACGTATGAAATTCGGAGAAATTATGATTTGATTGTTGGGCTTGCTGAGAAATGGTGTCCTGAGACTAAAAGTTTCATTTTTTGTTGGGGTGAAGCTACAATTACTTTAGAAGATATGATGATTGCAGGGTACTCTGTTTCGGGTTCCCCTGTTTTTAGCCCTCTAGAAACAGATGAGTTATTGGAAACAGAAGAGAAGTTGAATCAGGCAAGAACGGAACTTACTAGAACTGCAGCTAGGAAGGCACACCAAGGAGCGTGGTTGAAGAAGTTGATGGACAGTGGAAGTGAAATCGAACATGAGGCTTTTCTTGTCTTGTGGCTATCAAGGTTTGTTCTTCCAAGCTCCTCTAGAGTAAACCTTGTAATTAGCAGAAATGTGTTTCCTATTGCTGTACATTTAGCGAAAGGCACTAGAATTGCACTTGCTCCAGCTGTTCTTGCTAGCATTTATATTGATTTGAATTTTTTTAAAGAAAAGATGGCTTCTTTAAGCGCGGTAGACAAGTGGGAGGACAAAGACAGTAAGTTAGAAGTTACTACAAGGTCTCCGTTCCAGTTGCTCCAAATTTGGGCATGGGAGAGGTTTACTGATTTGAGACCAAAGCCTAATTTGATTAAAAATGGTGAGCCAAGATTTGCTCGGTGGCACAAATTAATGATCAATGTTGAGAATGTGAGGACAGTTCTGGATTCAGCCCAAGGGAGTTTTGATTGGCGTCCCTACGCAAAGCCTCTAAACAACTGGAAACTGCCTACGTTTTATGTAGAAAAGGAAATAAGTGTATCAGCTGATGGTGACTTGTCTGAAGAATTACAATCATTTGCTAGATGCATGTGTGTCTCGGAGCTAGTTGGGTTTGAAAAGGACTGCATAGAGCAGTACCTTCCACATAGAGTAGCAATGCAATTTGGGATGGACCAAGACCTCCCAGCTTGTGTGGCTCCAGCAAATGACAGTCCTGAACTAGCATGGAGTTATTACTGTAAGCCTATCACTTACACAAATTTGTGCATACCGTCTAGGCATTATGAGGCAGGTGTTACCACCCAATACTTGAAGTGGTGGAAGCAATCACTGTCACATTTGCAAGGTGCAAGCAATGGTGCTTTGCCAGATAAAAGAAAGTGCTGGAGTTCTAAGATAATTCCAAAGAGACCAAAAGGAATGATAGAGGGTAGTTTCATTGGTTCTACAAAGGCCCATATGAAATTGAAGGGAAAGAGTAAAGGGGATGCTGTCCCTACCAGCCCTCATTTTTCTGTGAAGAGCTTGGAAAGATCACCAGACACATCAAAAATGAATATCAATGATGCTGATTCCTCTTCTCCTCTGGGGTGTCCTGTGAAGAAAGATAAAAAATTACTTGAGTTTTCAAAAGAAAAGAAAAGGGTTAGTGGTGGATCTGCCTCTGCCGAGTTACATTCAAAAAGGCTATCACTGAGTCTAGAAGTGAAGAAGGAAGCTAATGACGCACCTGTTCCTCCTGGCTTTCCTCCCAAATCTAATTTGTTGGCGGCAAGTGATTCCACTAGTGAAGATAATCTGACCATTGGAGAACTTCTCAGGTCTAGGAAGAAGCATGGTGGTTTCTGGAATGAAGAGGTCAGTAGTGCTGAAAGTTGGCCGAGTCAATCTGACACTCTTTCTTCAACTGCCGTGTGTGAAGTTGTTGGAGTTTTTGAACCACAGTTGCAGACAGAATTGGTGGAAAAGAGTAGATGGAATGAACCATCAGAAATATCTATTGAAGATTCAACTGAGATTCAATTGGTTAATTCAGCTCATGATTTGGTGAGGATGCAGGGTGGTGATAGAGATGGCAACATTAATGACAATGAGATAAGTGAGAGACCTGAATTGCATCTCGAAGAGTGGGTTAGTAGGCTTGAGAGGATCCTTGCAAAGCTAAAAGCCAAAAGATTTGGACATACAGGCCAGCTTTAGTATCAGCGTTCACTCATCTTCTATTTATATAGTTTTACAACTTTAGCTACACATGTCAGATTCGGCCACTGCCATTTTGCTTTGGGTGATGACGAATTAACACTGTGCAGAATAGCCTTAACCGCTATGAAATCTGATAAGTACTGTGGTTTTGTAATATTTGCGGAAGAAATTTGATGTTCAGCACGTCACTTATGTTTCCTAAGCAGCCACACATAATGTGTGTGTTATTTGCAAATTTAGATTCAGCCGAGTATTCTCCTTTGTGTATCTGAGATCAATGTCTGAATTTCTCAGTTGAAATGCTCCCTCTGCCTAAAATTGAGCTGCTGATGATATACATACATGCTTTTGCTTCTCCTATTTCAAATTTTGGCTCTTTAACCACTGGTTTCTTATAGGGGAACTAGCTGTAGATTATATGTATATGTATATGGTGGAGTTATAACCAGCTGTATGTTTATCATCTGACAGCAAATTCCCTTCAAGTTAGACACGGATTTCCATTTCTTGAGAAAATGATATATTGAATCCTTGTATCATACTGCTGTAATAACTTTCAGCAACAATTATTGATAGCATTGTTCAAGTACATGTATCCTTGTCTCACCTTTCATTATGCCTTTAAGAGAAAGACTTAATAGACCCTGAGAATTGAGAAAATAAGAAATTCTCAACCTTCATCATGGTCTCAAAAATTGTTTGCAGAATTGAACTGATCATCAGCTCACAAATGGCAATTCTAGCGATGGCTGTTCCAAGCATGAATCCTAAATCAATGTTCATAAAAATTTCCATCAAGCGGAGATCTCACTTGTGTGTTACTTTATATTCCTGCTAAGTGATACTTGCAGCACTAATCATGTGAGAAGAGACACCTGAGGAGTTACTTATGCTGCTGACTTGTTCCAAGCTTGGCGTTGAGCCTCCTGATAAAAAGCTTTTGATTAGTGCCACAGCAAGTTTGGGTCTGTGCAATGGTACCTGCATTGATGACCACAACATATTATGGTCAATGCATTTATTTTAATGCAAAACAAAACAAGGTTGGCTCAGTGGCTGGGATGCAGTAGTTTGATCCATTTTGTTGCCTAATCGAAGCAAAGAAAGAAAATATATGGCCCACAGGCTAGTGGGGCGGCTCAAATCTTTTTCTAGTACTACATTTAGAAACGGGGTTGACCGGAAAAGTAAAGAATCTTGTCAATAAAGAGGTTTTAGGGGGGGGGGGGGGGGGGGGGGGGATTGAAAAAAGAAATGAAATATGGAGAAGGAAAATTATCTCATACTTCCCCCGAGGTTTGACAATTTATCACTTAGATATTATATTTCATTCAAATGTAATAGGCACTCACCTTGAATCTTGATACTAATTATTAAACAACTTTCATCCTTTAACAAAATCTAGTGAAAAGACTATTACAACGGTAGTATAAAATGAAAACAATGACTAATTATTGAATTAGAAAATAATTTATACATTTTCTTTTGAGACTTAGGTGATATAAACTAGTGGAATTTCCCAACAAATGTACTCCATGCATTTTTAAATAAATTTCCACCCTTTATTAGGATTGGTCAATTTCAAAATGGGTGTGTATCAAAATATTATTAGACATATGCACAAATGACAAATGGTCTGCTTGTTACATGTACCATTTCCTCATTTCTCTCAAACTTATTTCATCAAACCCGTCATGGGCAATTCCTAATTATTCTCACTTCAACTTTCGAGTACCATCTTGAAATGTTTACATATGTAGTTCTCTACACATGACTTTGCTAGAATTCAACTGAGAGTTCACCTCAACAAAATCTCAACAATCCCCAATGTGTCTCTCTTTTGACTAAGTTTCACTGTAATAACAACTCAACAAAATTCTCCCAAAAAAAAAAGGTAACAATGAACACCAAAAGAAGTTTTTCTCTCTTTGTCTTCCTAGTTTCCACCAACCCAACACTTAAATTAGAGCCTTTAAGACAATTAGTTTCAATGTTGTAAACAAATTAATACACAATTATAAAAAGAGAAAGGTTGATTTCAATCAAATAATTTTAGGGGTCCTAACCCAGATTTCCGTTGAATTTAATATTTATTTTCATTGCTATTGAAGAACTTATGGTGTGTTCACTTCAAAGGAATGAGAATAGGGTGGAATGAGAATGAGCTGAGAATGAAAATAGGTTGGAATGTGAATGGGCTAGAATGAGAATGAGATTTTAATGTTTACTTGTTAAAAACAAATGGGAATGAGAATGTGCTTGAATGTCATTGATGTGTTTACTTGGCAAAAGAAATAGGAATGAAGAATGAGAATGTAAATCAATTTACCAAAATACTCATAATATTAATAATTAATAAAAATAATTAATTTATCATTATTAACAATATTATCATTATTGTTATTGTTATTATTATTATTATTATTATTAAAAATAATATTAACAATAATTAATAATAACTAAAATAATAAAGTTAATAAAATTTAATAATAATAAAATTAATAATAATAATAATAAAACAATAAGAATAATATTGTTAATAATGATAAATTAATTATTTTTACTAATTATTATTTTTATTGTTAATAATGATAATATTAATAAAAATAATTAATAATAACTAAAATAATAAAGTTAATAAAATTTAATAATAATAATAACAACAATAAGGATAATATTGTTAATAATGATAAATTAATTATTTTTAATTATTATTTTTATCATTATTTTTATTGTTAATAATGATAATATTAATAAAAATAATTACTAATAACTAAAATAATAAAGTTAATAAAATTTAATAATAGTAATAATAATAACAACAATAAGGATAATATTGTTAATAATGATAAATTAATTATTATTATTATTAATTATTTTTATCATTATTTTTATTGTTAATAATTATAATATTAATAAAAATAAATTACTAATAACTAAAATAATAAAGTTAATAAAATTTAATAATAATAATTATGGCGTGTTTACTGACATTTAAAATAATAAAATTATTTGTGATTTGAATAAGGGTAATTTAGGAAATATGAAAAATTATAAGGATAGAAAAGTAAATTTATATTTCATTCTTATTCCCACATTTTCATTCCCAACCCCCTGCGAGAATGGGATTTCCATTCGTTATTTCAAAATTGTGTAGGATCCACACATTTTATTCTCATTCCCAAATTACATTTTGCCAAGTAAACATAAGTTGGAAAATTTACACCAATAACCATAAAAGTTTTTGCTTTTTCCATCTTAACCCCCAAACAAATTTCTATCAACATTAGCCATAAAAAAATCTTTGAGACCAAAATACCCCTCTCTCATCTCTCCCCCAACAATCTCTCTCACTCATCTCTCCCAAACCGAACTCCCATAGTCGGCGGCAACATCAGCCCTCGTCGGCGGCGGCTCCATCCCTCATCGATGTCCGATGTACCATCTACAACCTTTAACAAAACCTAGGTTAGCCATTTTATTTATATTTCATTAATTTAAAATGAAATTTTAGAATAATAGTGGTTGTAGTTTGAGAATAATGGTGGTGGTGGTGGTGGTGTTTGTGGTGGTTGTTGTTGTTTTGAGAGTGTGTTGTTTTGGGAGTGTTTCTTTCTCAATTTTCATTTGCATTCATGAGGAAACTGCTGCCCAGCGAAGGGCGCTAGAGCGCGTGCCGCTCGTGCCTGTCGCTGGGCAGCAGCGCGTGTGCTGTCGCACCAATATTTCAAGCTTGTCGCACCATTTTTTGTGCGACAGGCTTGCCTGTCGCACCAATTTTGTCCTTGACAACACCTCTTCTTCATTATCGAAGCCAGACATATTTACTCTAAACGAAGTTTCTGTATCGATATGTGGTTCAATACCTTCGCTCGGAACTCGAGGTGATGTGGTCACGAATGTAGGAATGCATCCAAAATTGACTACATTGGATGCCATATGCAACACAACCCTCACCATTTCATCATCAAATATATCCATGGGTAGTGCACATATATGATGTAATGTGTTACTAGACCTTAAAGTTGTCTTCATTGTGATACTATATTTATTAGGGTTTATTTGTAACACCTCGTATACTCTTGCCAATAACTGATCAAACATATAATTTTTCCCAACAAAAAAAACTCTATTTTTACCATTCACATACTCCATACGACCATCCTCTAATGTCTCCCAGCAACAATCGTAACACAATTCAAGTACAACTGAATCTATTAAGCATGAAATTATAAAAAAATAATATTTGAGCACTATCAAATTAATAGTCAGTTGCAATGAATCTGCCTCCACCATGTCGCACCATTTTTGGTGCGACAGGCGCCTGTCGTCAGATTCACCCACGACTTGCAGTTCACTAAAACTCTCGAGCAAGTTCAGAAAATAACTCATACCACTATGTAATGCCGATTAATGTTGGATCCGGATAGATTATGATCGAATTTCACTTTTATCGTTGTCTTTTGCCATCGCCGTTGATGATTCAAGAGTAGAAATCTGCCTTTGGTTTGACGAAATGAGAGAAAGAAAGTTGCTTTTGGTTTGTAAAGAAGGGTAATTTTGGGAGAAAAGCGTGTGTTTGGTTAATGTTGATAGAAAAAAGTTGAGAGGGTTAATTGTAAAAATAACAAAAGTTTTATGATTATTTTTATAAATTTTCCACATAAGTTTCATTCTCATTCCTTCATTTCCATTCCCTAAGCCCACAAGTAAACACACCATTAATGCCCAAAATTCTTCTATAAAGTTGATAGACATTAGACAGTCGGCACTATGATTCTCAAAACCTCAGGGGCACCATGTGATAATTAACCTATTGCAGAATAACCAACCTATAGGCGTGAGCGTGATGACAGATGTTAGTACTATGTAAGGGCAGTTCCTCTGATCGCTGGTTATTTTCTTTCTGAAAAAGAATTCAATCACTCACAAATGCTGCCGCAGTCCCTTCTTCAATTTCCAACTCTATATATATTTCTTGGAAAGCCAAATTGTTGACCAAAATCTGTGATGCAAAGTTTCCTCACATTCTCTCTTTTGCAAAAGCTATAAACAAACACAACCCACAAGCCCATTGCTTGCAAACACATCATTTGGGAATTTCCGCAATGGATTTATCAACAGACATTGGTTTTGAAATTAGAGAGGAGCTCATGGTTTCACCAAGTGGTTGTGCCAAGCCTACAAAGAGACTAGCCCATTTTCTCAAACCTTCGACAAACTCCATTGAAGGGAAAATTTTTGAGCTTCCTTCACACTCTCTTTCCTCTGTGCCCGCCTCCTTTGAGCCCAAAAAATGGCCTTTGGTTGTGAAATTTCCCGGATGGAATTCACCTCAAAAAAAGTGGGTAACATGGGTTAGCAAGATGGCTGCTTTGCATGAATCCACATGGAAGAAAGCCGCCATACATGAAGCAATTTTGAGCTCAACGTACGAAATCAAGAGAAACACTGATCTGGTTCTTGGCCTTGCGGAGAAATGGTGTCCCGAGACTAACAGTTTCATTTTTCCTTGGGGTGAGGCAACTGTTACATTGGAAGATGTGATGGTTTCAGGGTACTCTGTTTTGGGTTCCCCTGTTTTTAGCCCACTTGAAACAGATGAGTTGAAGGTGGTAGAAGAGAAATTAAGCCAAGTGGAAAAGGAATACATCAGAAGTGCATCTAGGAGAGCAGAGCATTATGCGTGGATGAATAAATTCATGGACAGTGGGAGCGATATTGAACACGAGGCATTTCTTGCCTTGTGGTTATCAAGGTTTGTTTTTCCTCGGTCCTATTGTCTAATTGTCAAATCTGTGTTTCCTATTGCTGTACATCTAGCTAGGGGGACTAGAATTGCGCTCGCACCGGCTATTCTTGCTAGCGTTTATAGAGATTTAAGTTTGTTGAAAGAGAAGATTGTTGCCTTAACCAAGTTAGTCGGTTGTGAAGATGAAGATAGTGCATTAAAAATGATTATACGTTCACCGTTTCAGTTCGTCCAGGTTTGGGCATGGGAGAGATTTGTAAAATTGAGACCAGATCCTAATTTGATAAAACACGGTGAGCCAAGATTTGCTCTTTGGCACAAATTAATGATCAGCGTTGAGAATGTGAGGACTGTTTTTGATTCATCCCAAGAGTGTTTTGATTGGCGTCCCTATGCCAAAACTCTAAATAACTGGAAGTTGCCTGTGTTTTATGGAGAAAAGGAAATGAGGGTATCGATTGATACTCATTTGTCTGAAGAATTACAATCATTTGCCCGATGCTTGCGGGTTTCTGAGTTAGTTGGCATTGACTGTATAGAGCAGTACCTTCCGCATAGAGTAGCAATGCAATTTGGGATGGACCAAGACCTTCCAGCTTTTGTTGAGCGGGCAAATGATAATCCTTATATAGGATGGTGTGCTTACAGTAAGCCTATCAGTTATCCAGATTTGTATGTGCCATCCCGCCTTTATGAGGCTGGTGTTACCACCCAATATTTGGAGAGTTGGAAGCAATCACTTTTGGGTCTCCAAGGTGAAAATGATGATGCTTTGCCACAGAAAAGAATTCTAACAAGTTCTGAGACAGCACAAAAGAGATCAAAACGAGCTAATAAATTAAGTTTCACTGGTTTTGGGAGGAAGCCAGAGAGAGCAAAAGATATGAAAAGAACTGAGCTAAGAGCAACGAAATCGAAACAAACAAAGAAAAGGAAATTCGTTGCGAGGACCAAGATAACGCCAAGGAGATTGGATGGAACTAATGATTTGGATAATTCATTGGAGACTTCAAATCAGAAGAGGAGAAGTACCGATGCCTCTGTCACTCCAGGTTCTGCTTCTAAAAGAGCGAAAAAATCAGTGTACACTACAGAAGACAAGAAGGAAGGTAGTGATGCATATGCTTCTTCTGAGTTTCCTTTAAAAATGCTGCCACTGAAGCTAATATTAATGAAAGAAGCTGATAATTCCCCAGTTCCTCCTGGTTTTCCTCCCAAATCTAATTTAGTTCGATCAAGAGATTCAGCTAAGGAAAATAATCTAGCTATTACAGAATCACTCACATCCAGCAAAAAACAGAATGATTTTCAGAATACAAAGATTGGTAATGGTGAAAATTCTTCATGTCAATCCCAAACTTTTCCCTCCTTAATTGCAGATAAAGAGGCTGTTAAAATTACTGAGCCAGCAGAAAAGTTTATGCAGAATGAACCTGCTAATGGTGGATCAGAGACTGTTAGGGAAGATTTGACTGAGAGTGCAGAATTGTTTCTTCCTCGTGATATGTCAAAGAATGAGTGCAGCAACGGTGAAGGTAAGAACTTTGCTAGTATGGTACCTGATGAGCTCGAAGCTTGGGTTGGTAGGCTTGAGAGGATAGTTGCAGAACTAAAGGCAGCAAGATTTGGTCATAAAATGCCAGTCTGAGCACAATCATGTTTGTCATTCAGGTATACGAAATTGTGTTAGTTCCAGCACTTTAGCTACACATATTAGATTCAGCTTTTACCAATTTGAAACTGCCTCATGAGTTGTTGATCTTAGCAAAACAGCAATTGTACATCAAAACCTTTACCTCAAGCGAACCTGGTAGCCTTTACTCTTGCTTTCAATATGAACACAGCTGTTTCACATGAAGTAACATGTGATTCATGTAAGCCACATTTAGAAGATTATCAAGTTCTCTTCTTATTTTATGTGTTATTGACGATCAATATTGTCAGTTAGACTGCTGTATGATTAAAAATTTCTGACTGTTTGAGACATTGAGTTACTGATGATACATGATTTTGGCTTTTCTGCATTTTGATTTCTGCCTCAGAAACATTGACATCTTTTATAGAATAAATTCTAGAATACATTAGAAATACCATGTCAGTCATATAACAAATAAATGATATTATAACATGTGTGTGTTTATTTTGAAAAACCATGGTGGTTATATCAAATTCAAAAGTGTAGATTGTATGCTTATGCTGCATTGATAACCTGCAGGATTGTTGCTTCTACAAGAAATTAAAAAAAAAAAAAGGAAGAAAGAATTATTATTTTTAGTCTAACTAATTGTTGCCGTATGTCTATAGTGAAAGTTCTACAAACATTTTTAAATGACTTTGAAAGTATTGAAACGCAGAACTTGATGAAATTCATTTTCTCTTCTTCTGGTTATGTTTGTTATTTTCGTTGGTACCTATTTAGTAAATCTAACAGGATAGCTTCCTTAGCAAATACATAAATGTGCCTGGTAATAAATTAAAGGGTGTGAACAATGTGCACGTGACAATAAATCTTGAAAAACTAAGGCAAGTTAAGATGAGAAGAGGATCCTTAAATTTCTATTTCATTGTATCGGCAAATAAATGCATTCAAAAGAACACGAAAATGGGGGATAGCTAGTATTGAGATATGTCTTCACAATCTCTAATATATATATATATATATATAATCTCTAAGATGACTATATATTACCTAAATAATTACAAATATAATATTAGTGTTTTTTTATTGGAATATTTGATGGTTTTTGTTCTCCGGTAGTTTTAGCTTAAAAAAAAAAGTACAGCAATATCAACCAGGCCTTAATTGTACGGTGATAAAGTGAGCGTAAATCCGTTGTAAAATGGTGCCGTTTTTGGACTCGAAAGGGTGATTTGAGAGTTGAGACCAACGTTTGATTTCATGGTATATTAATATCTGAATGTCTTCAAAAGCTTACAGCTATTATATGCACAACAGATTAGGGGTGGACAAATTCGGTTTGGATCGGTTTGGATCGGTTTGGATCGGTTTGAGACATATTATCAAATCGATCCAAACTTATCGGTTTGAAATATTTCTAAACCGATATCGACATAAATTTTTTGTAAATCGAACCGATCCAAATTGGTTTGGATCTTCAGTTTGAGCTTATTAGCAAAATGTCCACTTCTTTTATATTATTGCATTTAAATTATTTGTTATTTTTTTATGTCTGTCATCCAAATTGATACTGCTTTTATATTTGTTCACAACAGAATACATTCTAATAAAGAAATTCTCCCCATGTTCAATCTAAACGAACTCACAAAATTTGTTCACGCCAGAATACATTCTAATGAAGAAGTTCTCCCCATGTTCAATCAAACACAAACTTATTAAATTAAAATAAACTTGAACAACTTTTGACAATCAAAATATTGTGCATCTTGTCGTCAAAACTTATGGCCCAATTGCTTTTCATTTGTCAAAATCTGCATAAAATGACAAATATAATTAGTTAGAAAAATAATCAAATAAATTATAATCAATTATACCAAAATCCATTTTAGCTTTGACTAAAATGAAATAAAATCGTAGCAAGAAAAATAAAACCAAAACATACCTCAGGGCTCAGGTTCCGATTTGTGAAATTATTACAATGAGACTTGAGAATGAGCGATTGAGATTGAGAGAGTTGGGAATGACAGGAGGTGAGAGCTTCTATAATTAATAAAGATTAAAAAATTAGTTATGGAACTAATTAATCAAATAAATTATCATCAATTATACCAAAATCCATTTTAACTTTTGACTAAAATGAAATAAAATCATAGAAAGAAAAATAAAATCAAAACATACCTCAGGAGACTTGAGAATGAGCGTTAGGAAGCACGGGAGGTGGAGGCGGAGGCAGCTGTGAGTGTTGGAAAATTAGGTTTGTGTTTTTGTTTTTATAGTAAGAGGTATGCTATTGTGTATGAAAGTGTACATTTCTTTTGTTAATAATTCAATACTAAATTGACACATCATATATCTTAAAATTTTTTAAATTTTGGATTGGATCGGTTTGAATCCATTTGGAATCTTTCCAAACTAAAATCTAAACCGAGTGATGTCGGTTTGTAATCCAATAAACCAAAACCAGTGTTTTTACTAATGAAACCGATCCAAACCGATCCAAATGGTCAGTTTAGATCGGTTTAGATCGGTTTAGATCGGTTCGGTTAAAATATGCCCACCCCTACAGCAGATTAGTAGAACTATACAAGTTTCATTTCTTTTCACAGTTTCTTTTGTCATGCATTTAAAATTTTTCACTAAAAATTTTCTAATTTGTGTTATATTTTACCTTTTTCAAGAATTTTAAAAATATAACATGAAATTTGAAAACCTTAATAAATAATGTTAAAATGGTATCCAAAAAAAAATAGTTTATCAAATAATAGGTGGAGTAATTTGTTGTAACACACTCACCCTTTTGTTTTTAATAGAAAATTCACCCTTTTTATTTGTTTTTAAAAATTCACCATTTTAAGAACTTGCAAAAATAGGTCGGTGTCTACACTCTCTGAACATATTACAACGCAGCCAATAGACTGCTACCGCCCAAAGCTTTGTCAGAGACCAAGCAGAGGTGGAAACACAAAAGTGAGAAAACTCAGAAATCCATTTATTCTAAAGCATTGTTCTTGATTTTAAAACAATAGAGGAACCATTAGATGACGGTTTTGAAGTGAGAGAAGAGATGATGGTTTCATTAACTGGTGGTGGAAACCCTACGGAGAGAGTAGCCCATTTTCTCAAACACAACATAAACTCTATTCATGGCCCAGTCTTTGAGCTTCCTTCTCATTGTCTTAACACAATACCAATAACTCTTGCGCCTAGAAACTGGCCTTTAGATGTGAAATTTCATGGATGGAGGTTACCCCAAAGAAAGTGGCAAGCATGGGTTGGCAAGATGGCAGCTTTGCATGAATCTACGTGGAAGAAAGCTGGCATACATGAAGCCATCCTGAACTCCAAGTATGCAATCCGAAAAAACAATGATTTGGTTCTTGGTCTTGCGGAGAAATGGTGTCCTGAGACCAAAAGTTTCATTTTCCCATGGGGTGAAGCAACTATTACATTAGAGGATATGATGATTCCAGGGTACTCTGTGTTGGGTTCCCCTGTTTTTAGGCCTCTCCAAACCGATGAGTTGAAGGAAATAGAAAAGAAGTTGAACCAAGTGAGAAAGAAACTCGATAGGAGTACACATGGAAAGGCAGAACACAGCGCGTGGATGAATGAATTCATGGACAGCGGAAGCAAAATTGAACACGAAGCATTTCTTGCCTTGTGGTTGTCAAGGTATGTTTTTCCATCCTCCTTTTGTATAGTGGTCAAATCTATTTTTCCACTTGCTGTTCATTTAGCTAGAGGGACTAGAATTGCACTTGCACCCGCTCTTCTTGCTAGCATTTATAGAGATTTGAATTTGTTGAAAGAAAATGTTGTTGCTTTGATTGAGATAGACCATTGGGAGGATGATGACAGTAAGCTATCAGTTACTCTACGGTCACCGTTTCAGTTAGTCCAAATTTGGGCTTGGGAGAGGTTTATTGACTTGAGACCAAAGCCTAATTTGATCAACAGTGGTGAGCCAAGATTTGCCCAGTGGCACAATAAAATGAGTAGATTTGAGAATGTGAGGAGAGTTTTGGATTCAGCCAAAGAGAATTTTGATTGGCGTCCCTACACCAAAATTTTAAGAAACTGGAAGCTGCCTGAGTTTTATGGAGAAAGGGAAATTGGGTTGCTGTTGATGCTGGTTTGTCTCAAGAATTATGGTCATTGACTCAGATCTTGAGGGTTTCTGAGCTAGTTGGTCTTGATTGCGTAGAGCAATACCATCCACATCGAGTAGCAATGCAATTCGGAATGGACCAAGACCTTCCAGCTTTGGTTGACCGAGCCAACAAGACACAGTGTGTAGCATGGAGTGATTACTGTGAGCCAATTAGTTATGCAAAACTGTATGTCCCTTCAAGGCTTTATGAAGCTGATGTTACAACTCGATACTTAGACTGGTGGAAGCAATCGTTGTTGCGTCTACAAGTTGCGAGTAGGGCTGTTCTGCCTTGGCTGCATATTTTCAGTACTTCTGAGATAAATCCAAAGAGATCAAAAAGAGTGAAAAGAAGTTTTGCAGGTTCTAGGAGGATGCTGGAGAGAGTACAAACAATGAAGAAAATTGATAGGTTCTCGTGGCCTAAGATAACAGCAAAGAGATCAAAAACAACAAAGAGAAGGAACTTCATCACAACGGTTAATGCAAAGCCTAGAAGATTGGACAAAATGAAGGAAGGAGATGGTTCCTTAATTCATGCTAGTTTTTCTTGCAAGGGCCTGGAAAATTCACCATTACTGACTTTAAATATCAAGAAGGAACTCAGCGATGCATCTGCTTCTATTGGTTTCCATTCACAAATATTACCATTGAGTCTAAGACTAATGAAAGAAGCAGATAATTATCCTGTTCCTCCCGGCTTTCCTCCCAAATCTAGTTTAGTCAAAAGGGATTCAGCTAAGGAAGATAACCCGGCTATTAAGGAATCACTGAAGTTCAGTGAAAAAAAGAATGATATCCAAAACACAGGGGAAATTGTTATGCAGAATGAATCTACTGATGCTGTCTCAGTGACGGATACGGAAGATGTAAAGAGTAGAGCGAGGGACCATGTAACGGAAGGAAATGGTGAGAAATCATGTTTAAGATGATAAATGAGATTGTTGTAGTTCTAGCACTTCAGCTAGGTATATTAGATTAAGCTCTTACCCATTTAGCATGGGTTAGTTTTGGTCTTTGCAAAACCAAAAGTTGTACTTAAAAACCATTATCTGAAGATATGATGCCTTTTCTTCATTTTGATTTCTGCTTCAGAAAGATTGGTCTCTTTCACATGGAGTTATCACAACCAGCAGTAAACTTGTAATTTCTTTGAAAGTTTCGGAGTTATTACAAGATTGTTTCTGCAGAAAATAAATTCTGAAGCCTCTTGTGGATGAGACTTCAACTCAAAAGGCTTTTCACTATTTCAGTTCATTAATAGTTTGAGCGGTAGTAGTCTGAGCTTGGCTTGGAAAAATACAGTCAAGAATAAACTGGCGGGGAAAAGAAATATCAATTAACATCAAATGCATCAAACTAAGCAACAAAGGTTTAAACATTTATTTCTGAATGGTTTGGGGATATAAACTAGTACAGGCTCATTTCTTAGAGCAACGAACTTGGTCCCAGCATTTCGAACTAACAACCTAGCAACCTGTATGACATCATTGACTTGAAATGAAATGCTCACAAGGCTTCAGGAAAACCAAACTGGTTTGTGGTAGTTGCCACACATGCAACGAAAATGTCGGCAGCGTATTGAGAAGATGACATTATCAACCCTTTGCAACATATTCTCCAGCTTCAGAGCCATATTTGGCTGTGCTTCCAACTTCTATATCCATCTTGATAATCTATCACATCCCATCAGCCACCACAATCCAAACAAATATAACATGGTTCAAATGCATGGTCATGACTTGATAATATTGCAACAAAACAAAACAAAGCATTGCATTCATTTATAGTTGGAAAAAAGATTCACATCCCTCAGTATCACTGAATCATCAAAGATCAAGCCACTACTTTTAGATTGCATAGCATTCATCATAGGGATGTGGAAACTATGATACATATATAGCTTACAAAGAACACTACACTCAGTACAGATTTATGGTACAATAATTCAGTGCTTTTAAACTTATAAATCTTCCCATGAAAAAGCAAAACAAACTTCTATAGAAGATAGAAGCAACAGCCAAGTTTCAACAGAGAAAGACACATATGTCCACACAAAATTAATTCAAGGATTCTGAAAAAGCAACTGATATATGAGTTGATAAGTTTCAAACACAATCGAAACTAAAGAAGCCCATCCTTTGGGATTAATATTTCATCAGTAACCAACAATCAGTCCAATACTTTTAATTTGCTTACTACTCATCATCGGGATGCAATGAATCAAACCAGCCAAATATCAGCGGATCACAAAGAGGCTATCTATGTTCACAAAACATTGAAACGTTAAGCACATTGCTCACCATTTCCATTGCAATCAGGATGTTAACAGATAGTCCCTCAGAATTTGTTTTTCATCATGGGAGATTCAGTCCACTACTTTTAATTTCAAAATCATTCTTCATAGGGACTTAAAAAGTCAAATTCTTTAGCAACAGATAATGCTAACCAAAAAGCAGATAAAAGTCATAAACACAACTGAACAGCAAATAAAACTCAATAAACCCGCAACATGGAAAATGAGATAATAAAAAAGAAATTCAGGTTGGTGACGAAAAAAAATAAATTTTATCAGACAACGGATTTAAGAGTTAGTTTCTCCTCTTCATCTCCAACTTGCTACAAAAGAGGAACAGCTAATACAGTTGATGACTTGATGCCAGGTTTTTGTTTGGCTTTTATCAATGGATGGAATAAAAAGGTAATTTTGCATTTGTAGTCCTTGTGATATAACATAATTAAACTAGACCCATTCTTGGATATAAAACAAGTATAGGGGCTTTTCAGTAATTTAATGAAATTGTGGACCCAGTTGGACTGATTTTGTTGTGTAGCTGAATTTTGAAGTAGCTGAATGTTGAAGATTTTGAGAAAGGGTTTCTTCAAAAAATCAATAATTATGGAATCACAGAAGAAAAAATTGGTGATGGGTTTCTTTGGTTTTGTCTTAACAACAATGTTTGTTGCATCAAGTGTTGAAGCTTGGACTGGTGAGATTCATGGAAGAGTTGTCTGTGATGTCTGTGGTGATTCCTCCATTGGACCTGAAGACCATGTTCTTGAAGGTCACTATCTCTCTCTCTCTCTCTCTTTTATTTGGCAAATTTTGTTTTTTTGGCGTAATTTTTTGCTGTTTGGTTATGTTTTTCTGCTCTATGCTGACTTTGGCTTGGGATATTTAATGGGTTGCTGACTTCAATTTACGGATTGTGATAAAGCTTCTGCCTTTTGAGTCGTTGGTGGGTGTTAATGTGCTTTGAGCTTCTCAAATATTGTAATCAGGCTATATATATATGCATTGAAATAATGAGTTGGAGAATGATGAAATTGTACTCAAATTTGCTATTATTCTGTTTCTCTGAATTTATAGACTGTAATGGCTGTCAATTGCATAATTGAGAGGGTCAGGATCTGAAGTTATTGGTTTTGCTAGGAAATGATTTGATTGCTGCTTAAACTGCGGGAAAACTAGATGCTGAATGCATTGGTTGATGTTCTTTATATGTGATGATTTCTTCTTTCTTGCTGGTTTGCTTCTGTCTCTCACAGTAATTCTGCTCGGAAGGAAGTCTAAATATGTCTTTATTGGTTATTCCTGTAAGAGACTCCTATTATCTGCCAAAATTGGGTTCCTTTGGATTCATGAAAACAATTCCATATCTGGTAGCTAGCAGTTGTAATTTATGATGTAAGGCGTTTTTCCCTCATAGACATATGTTCTAGGAAATGGGAGTACAGAAATCAGCTGAATGCAGCTGTAACATGTAATGCATTCTTTAATTGCTAAGACTCCTTGGGGGCTAAAAATTGACATGAAATATAGTCATATTTTGTCGTTTCAATGTTGAATTTATTTGCTGGTTCAGTATATTTACTTCACTTGAGTGATTTTTTACAATGAATGTTTTAGCTCAGTTTTTCATAATTGGGTTTGTTGAAAGTTTAAACTGATCTAGAGATTGGCAATGCTTGTCATCTGCTCATGGAGTTTCTCTTATGTGACTGTAATAGTCATCATGCCATCACTCTTAAACTTCGATGTCTTAAATTCTTCAAGATGCATAGGGAGACTGCTAAGGTGTTTGAAACCATCCTATTATGATGAGACTCCTTTGCTACCGTTCTTTTCTTTAGTTGTTGGGAAGTCAAAATCCTAGCTTCTCCGCCTTTTTTGTTTTAGATTTTAAATAAGTACACAAATTTTTGGGTATTATTGAAAAAAGAGAGGATTTTGTAGTACAAGCTAAACAATGTTAACATACTTAATTTTGCTGTAAATTTTGAGAACAAAATTGATTTCTTTTCCCGCCCTTACCTTATTGTTGATGTGTGTCTCTAGTGATATCTCTGGAAACTCTAAATGACTTTTAAGTATTGCGCAAGTAAAAGACAGTATTCCACGGATTCACTTTATCGCTTCCTCTGGTCGTGATTGTCACTGCAATGGTGCACATTTTGTAAATCAAATATAAACCCTTCGGAAGAAATTGGAAACCCTGCAAAATGTATAATTCTATTTTATTTGTCTTGACTTAAAATGACACTTAATAATTGAATTGACCTTTTTGTTATAACTGAAGTTTGGTTCACTAAGGTCCACCCTTTAGGGTAGATTCTGCCCTCCAAGTACTAAAGAGAAGAAGGTAGGATGGACCATTTAAAATTATAAAGTTGTGGATTTTTATAATCTTTGGTCGTTTATAGGGATGGGGATTGAAATTTATGAAGCTTCAATAAATTTTTGTTGTTGATGCATGTTCCTATGATCAAATAGGTGCTGAGGTTGCTGTTCTTTGCATAACAAAATCTGGGGAAGTCTTAAACTATCAAGCATTTACAAATGCTAAGGGAATGTACACAGTAGCGGAGACAATGCCTGAGAGTGATCGCTGGGATGCTTGTCTGGCACGGCCTATCAGCAGTTTCCATGATCACTGCAGCCATCTAGGAGAAGGCAGTGCTGGGGTCAAGTTCACTTACAATCATCCATCAGGTTATTTTCACACCGTGAGACCTTTTGTCTATCGTCATGCTAGTGTGCCAACCTACTGCATTTAAAAAAATTCAGAGTGTTGGTGTGTACATGCTAATATGTATAAGATATCAAAATTTATGCTTGTTCAAAGTGTAAGGTAAAACAAAAGAATGTTTCGTCATGTTTAACAACTTATTCATGTTCGCCGTGATATTACTAGTGAGCACCTCATTGTCACCGTCATAAATATTTACATTTCCGCAAAAGTAATATAAGAAATTGAAGTTCTTTTAGAATCATCATACTTGCTACATTTGAAAAACAAATTGGAACTTGAAGGTTACTTTCAGACCGGAGCAGTTTTCTCAGTTTGAGTTATGTTACTGATAAAGATTGATCAATAGGTACACGCATGATGTGGATTCTTTTCAGTGATTTGAATTTCCAGAATCAATTTGGAGGTTTGTTTTGAGTACAAGTAGATTGTTAATCTTGGGTGTTAAAATCAAATTTCATTTTCATAAAAAAAAAATCAAAATTTATTTAACATCTGTAAATAATAAAATCCTTCAAAGAACTTTAAGCAAGGACGGACAATGGAATCAAGTATCAACCATGTTATGTCTCTTTTGTTTTGTGAAAGTTGCAATCACGTCCACAAAATTTGTTGATCGTCCATTTATTATAATGCGACCTTTGTCAACAGGATATCCCATCATTTCCATTCGAAATGGTGAGGTGGTGGCATAGAGACAATAACTTGTAAATCTGATAAATAAAATGACTGATGATTGATTACTAAGGATGGAGAAAATCAAGCTACTAGGTGCTGTATGAATTTTCATAGCATTGAATTGATAATGAGCTTTTTTTAATAAAAAAAAATTATTATTATAATTATTATCCATTGGATTAAAGGGTTAAGATCTCCACCTTAATTTCTCATGAATCTTTAACTAACTTATATATATATATATATATATATATATATTAAATAATCACCTAGGTGATAGGTAACTTCTTGCTTTTTATTCTTTTTAAAAAAGTTATTCATTTAATTAATTGCAGCAATTATTTTTAAGTTTATTTGTAAGGAAATAAAAAGTATAATGAAGATATTGTTTATAAATTAAAGTATAGGATTTTTATAAAGATTTAGTTCTCATTAAAGTGTTCTACAATTTTTGCTTACATGTACTACATCTTTATTTTTTAATTTTTCAATTGCAAACGCTTTAATGCAATGATATATAAGAATGAATATATGTCTTCTCTAATTGATTTATAATTTTGCAATACAAAGTATAAGTAATTAGATTTATTCTTTGTTGAGTCTCAATTAAAAGAGTTGTGTTTTGCTGAATTATTAATATGTAAAAAATATCTATATATATATTATTTTTAGACTCTTTTATCTTAATTATTATAAAATAAAAACGTAATTAATTTTAAAATTTTGTGGTGGTTGGATGAATATAAGATAAAAAAAAAAGTGGTGTAATGATAATTTTTTGAAAATTTAACTTAATTTTGATTAATTATTGAGAACCGTTGGATCTGTTAACGAAGGTCGCGGCGAGTGGGGACTCCACTCCTGATGGAGACTAAATCAGACAATACACGTGGCTGCGACCAAAGCCCTTGGTTACTGTCATTTCATGTGGGCCAATATGCTGATATGGCGAGTATTCATAGGGGCATTGGACGTGTTCATGGAAGTACCGAATCCAGCTTAAATGACTAACTCACCCCTACGAACAGAAAGCCTGGTCAATCTTCAAGCGTCCGCCCATCAGGGGTGTAAACGTCCATAAAAATCAACCGCAATTCGAAAGTTGCCAAACAGATGACGGGACAGACACAAAAGTGTGACGTTATAATGTAGGAGGGAAAAAAGGGAGACAGATTAATAGAACAGAGATTTAGAATGAGGATGAAACAAAGATTTGAAATTCCTTAAGACAAGCAAAACACAGGGAAAGAGAGAGAGCTTCCGAAGTCAAATCGTTGAAAAAGAAAGATGAAACAGTTGAAAAATGCATTTGGCGTTTCATTTCTTTGGCTAATTTGCCTGATTTACTTCACCCAGGTTTCATTTCGACAATCTCTCTTGCAAAAAGTTCGATCTTGATGAATTAAATCTTTCGGGTTTATGGTTTTGATCAATGGGGGTTTTTTTTTTTTTTTTTTTTGAATATCCGGCCCAGGTGGGATATTTTGGCCGGTGAGCTTGTTGATTTTGGTATCTGGGTTATTTATATGATATTGGTGATTTTTGGGTGTTTTATGTGATGAACTGATTGATTTGAAAATTGAAAATCTAGCTGCTGGTATTTATCATACTTCTGGTTTGTTTGTTTTATTTTTCATGTCAAATTCTGAGACTAATTAGTTTTTTTTTTTCTCTCTCCTGTCATGGTTTATGTCAATGCAGGGTTTCAGATCATTTGTGTGGACGGCGGTTTCCTATCAGTTGAAAGACAAGCTTAAGTTGTCCCCTTCAGCTTCTCAATTTGTCGCCGCAGTAGCATTTTTCCCTTGGAGCATAAAACCTTTATACGGGTATGAATTTCTTAGCAATTTTATCGACTGGCCTTTGGAATTAATCATTTTAGAAAAAAAAAATTTGTAATTTTGAATAAAATTGAATTATCATTAACTATGAAAAAAAAATTATGTATATACATACAATTTGGTTTCTCATAGAGTCTATGAAAATGCTATGTAAGATATAACTAGGATTTATAAGAAAGTTCTTATGTTCAGTAAATATTTATTTATATATATATATATATATATAGAGAGAGAGAGAGAGAGAGAGAGAGAGAGAGAGAGAGAGAGAGAGCAGATTCTCACATACAATTATATATATATATAGAGAGAGAGAGAGAGCAGATTCTCACATACAATTTTGTTTAGTAGCACGTGATAATATAAATTTAGTTGACACTATTACCTGATGCATTGTCGTATGTGGTGCCCACTGTGCCGAGGTAGTTGTGTTTTTTGTACTCTTCATTTGGATTTATTTTCTATTTTATGTGCAGGATTTTGTCCGATTGTATTCCAATTAAAGGAAGAAAACGGATTCCGTACCTAGTGATTTCAACTGTGCTCTCCCTGGTGCCATGGCTAATTCTAGGGCTAAACGCATTCTTTAGGAGTTCTACATGGCATCTAATAGTGTTGTTGACAGCACAAAATCTGGGCTCAGCCATGGCAGATGTCGTAGTTGATGCAATGATTGCCGAGGCAGCAAAATCTGAGCGGTATGTCAACTGATGACGAGCAACATTTGACTCCTGTTGCCCAACATGTTGTTTTTGTCTACTGTTTCGTGTGTGGATTATTTTGCTTGACTGAACTGCTCTTTTATGTTTGCTGTTTATTTCTTGGTGAAGTTAGTTGTTTTGTTTATGTTATTGAGAAGTTATATTGTTCCTTACCGCTGCACTTGATCAGGGCCGCATTTGCTGGAGACCTCCAATCTCTATCCTGGTTGGCAATGGCTTTCGGTGGCATATGTGGGAGTTTGTTAGGAGGATACGCTTTAACAAACATAGAGATAGATAGAATTTTTCTTCTTTTTACTGTATTACCAGCCATACAACTATTATCTTGTGGCTTGGTGAAGGAGAATCGAGTGAGCACTAAAGTTTTGAAAGAGTTTTCGAGTTCAAATGGCTATCATCAGGTGAATGGGAACGAGAGTATTCTGGATGATGAAGATGGTTTTTCAGAAGAGAAATACAATATCAGCACAAAAAAAAGAAAGAAGAATAAAAAGAACCAGAAGAAGAGGGTGTTTAAGATTCGAAAATCCCAGATTCCTGAAAAAAGCAATCCCTTAGTCATCCAGTGGTTCCACTCTCTGAAAGCAGCCATTTGCAGTCTTTATTCTGCATTTAGGCAGCCAGGGATTTTGAGGTAATTAGTAAACACTTTTATGATGTGATGTCAGTCTATGTTTTGGCAATTGAAGGTCACAAATGAAGCATCCCTTTCCACAGGTTTTTCCCGTAACTGTTCTACAGATTAGTCGATTATGGCTAGAATTGATTTTTCCTTGCTCTTGAATATAGGCCAATGGCTTGGTTTTTCTTAGCTCACGTGGCTGTTCCAAACCTATCAACTGTCATGTTCTACTACCAAACTGAGATCTTGAATTTGGAAGCCTCCTTTCTGGGAACTGCTCGTGTTGTTGGATGGGTGGGCCTCATGCTTGGAACCTATACTTACAACGGTTACCTAAAGAGATTGAAGCTACGGAGAATTTTATTGTAAGCAAGTAGTGCTCTGGTTTCATATCTTTGGTAAATTTGTTCTGTCATTTAAATTGCTTACCCTGCCTGTCCCTGATGCACAAGAGAAATGCAGGTTGACTCAAGTTGGTTTGTCAATCTTGAGTTTCCTTGATATTGTTTTAGTGTCTCGAATGAATCTCACCGTTGGGATATCCGACAAGACCATGGTGCTATATGGATCTGCTCTCGCTGATGCAGTCAACCAATTCAAGTATGTGCATTTAGGGCTGCTTGTATTCTGCTTTGTTAACTCACCTTAAGCTCAAGAAATCTGGACAAATGATTCATGAATAAATTTTAGCTACATTTATGCTTTCATCCTCCTATCCTTCTATGCACCAGAATGATTCAACTTCTCTAATTGTGCTCTTACTGTGTTTCCTGATATAACTGCAGGTTCATGCCATTCTTGATATTATCAGGACAGCTTTGCCCACCAGGAATCGAAGGAACTCTCTTCGCCCTTTTCATGTCAATCAACAACTTTGGTTCCACAGTGGGATCATTTCTCGGTGCTGGATTGGCCTCAAGTTTGAGCATATCCTCAGGATCTTTTGACAACCTTCTCCTGGGCATTAGTATTCAAGCCCTCTGCACTTTCATTCCAATTGCCTTTCTATTTTTGATACCAAAGGGAGCTACAGGAGTATCGGCGTAGTCACTAGTCAGCTCGAGGTTATTTTTGTACAAAACAGAATTGCCTAGCAACTGAGATGAATAGGAATATATCCTTTCGAATTTTTGTTAGCAATCACTTTTGAATTTTGACAAATTCACAGTAATAGCTTCTTCTGAATTACATAGATTCTGTCATGTATGTGTATACATAAACAGTTTTAAGAAGCTGATTAATATGAAATACAAATTTAACTTTTATCTTCTCATTCTTTTTCATCCCCTCCAAAGCTTTATTTATTTATTTATTTATTTTTATTTTTATTATTTTTTTGGGAGACACTTCAAAGTTAAGTTGTTATTGAATGGATGTGAAATTTCAATATAGACTGAACGCTAATTTAGGAAAACAAAAAATAACAACCACGGAAGCCACTCCTATATCAGAGCCAGGTTTCGATCCTGGGACCTGTGGGTTATGGGCCCACCACGCTTCCGCTGCGCCACTCTGATTGTTGATTACAAGCCCAAATAAATTTTATTTATACAAAGCATTCTCTTTATGTCATTTGCGGCATCCGGGTTACCAGAAAGTGTTTTATCCTTGAGACTTCTGAAACTCAAAAAACAAACGAATAATTTCTTTAAAAAAAAAAAAAAAGAAGAAAACACAGAAGAATGAGAAGAAGACCCGGAATTGGCGGTTTACAGAGTGCAGCTGTTGCAAGGGTTTTTTTTTCCCCTTCGTTCAAGAGAATCAATATCAATTATTGTTAATTTTTTTTTTAAAAAATGAGTGTTACATAATTTATATATTATACAGGATCAATATCGGTTACTGGGAGAAAATGTAGCAAAATTACGAACCGATCTCATGAAAGAACAGCTTGCCACCTTTCGCTCTCAGCTTGAAGACTTTGCCCGCAAGCACAAGGTCAAATTTTCTTCTTTTTTCTTTTTCGTGTTTAAATTTCAGGGGTTCGGCTAAATTTTGTTAATTGATATGGGAATCTGCGTAATTGCTGAATATGTGTTTAATTTGATTAAATTAATGACTGTATGGTGAAGTTTAAGTTATTTACACATTGAAATTGTTGAACGAGTGGATGGTCTGTATGAGAACTTGTTGAATTCGGTTGAAATGTTGTTCTTTTTGTTGGAAAAATATGAAATTGAGCTGAGAGTTGAAATGGGTCGATGCAGAATGATATACGCAAGAACCCCACTTTTAGGTCTCAGTTTCATGAGATGTGTGCTAAAGTGGGAGTGGATCCGTTGGCATCAAATAAGGGGTTTTGGGCAGAGCTGTTAGGGATCGGTGACTTTTATTATGAACTTGGTGAGTGTATCGTCTGCTTGAGTTGTGCTGCATCTCTCATGAGTCAATTCATTTGTGTTTGAGGTGTCATGTTGTATTCATTGTTGGTAGAAGAATTTCAAATGCATTTATAAACACACAGTCTCAGCAAGGGAAACATTTGCACATTTAACCTTTCGTTAGCCACATTGTAGATAAATGAAGAATATGAATCTTTTTTGTATGAAATTTGCCCACTAAGATATAAATATCCCAGAATTCTTTACATGTAAATGCTGATATTTTAGTTGAGATTTTGTGTTCAAGGTAAGGGTGAGGAGGATTCTCTGTATGCATATAATACGCGAATTTGTGAGATCATTCATACTAAAGGCTTGTTTTGTCCTCTATATAATACTAAATAATAATTTGAAGCCGGTTCTTCTTGCATATCTGAAAGAGTTGGATTAGTGCACTTATACTTTTAACTTCCTGCATTTGTCTTAATTCATGCTTTGCAACTAGGATATTAACTTGATCTCTTTTGACTCCTGGGCCACAGATGGCAAAACTTAGAGAGGCCTCTATATCAGATTTGAATTTACAACTATAATTCTTAAGAACAAACTTTGCATCATTGCTGCAACAAGTATACATGTGGCATGAAATCTTAATTTATGACTTGTAAACTAATCTGTTGACTGTTGTCTAGTTATTTATAGACGTAGATTCACTATGTTATAGAGTGTTTTTCATAATGTTATAAGTTAACACTGAAATAAAAAGAGTTTGGCTAGACAGGGGTGCAAATTGTTGAGATTTGCTTGGCAACAAGACCCCATAATGGAGGTCTTATCAACCTCCAGGAACTGTGCAATCTCCTTCGTCAGCGACGGAAAAGCAATCGTGAAGCTGTGTCTGAGGATGATTGTTTGCGTGCTATAAGCAAGCTGAAGGTATTTCAGCGATGACCTTTCTGGATATATGCCATTTGATAATAATAAGTTTTAAGATACAGGAATGCTGGTGCTTTATTAGCATGAAGTCTATTGATTTTTTTTTAGGTACTGGGTAATGGTTATGAGGTGATTTCTGTTGGAAAGAAAAAGCTTGTTCGTTCTGTTCCTACTGAGTTGAACAAAGACCATAATCAAATATTAGAGTTGGCACAGGTTACATCCATTCTCTATCAATGTTTTCCTTTTCCTCATATTTCTTTCAGGTTGTTTGTTTTTGGTATGAACTTTCTGCTATTTAAATACTTATAAATTGACAAAAAAAATTTCTGATGCCGTTGCACTTTTGGTTCTATCAGGCTCAAGGTTTTGTAACTGTTGATGAGGTAGAGAGACAGCTTTCCTGGACATCTGGTCGTGCTATTGATGCCCTTGATATTTTATTAGAGGTAAGCTGTTGCTGCCACTGGCCTAAATTATTATTAATTCATCATAGTTAGATCCTTGGAGCTCAAAAATTCTATATTGGTCAATGCAGGAAGGTCTTGCAATGGTAGATGATGGCCATAGAGATAGAAAACGCCGGTATTGGTTCCCTTGTGTATCTTCCATTTCATCGTCGTTGGGGGCCGGTTCTTAACAATGTTTTCTCATTCAGTAACATGTCTTCTTTGTATCTTTTCCCCTACGGCACTTGGAATTTTGGCGTTGTAAAAGGTTCTTGCTTGCAAATCGAATATGTTTGTTCAAATATTTTCATTTCGTCTTTGAAAATGTTTCTAGATATTTCTTGCTTGAAATTTGTCATTTCATTATTTAACTTGTAGAAAAAGAATTCTGAAAAAAACTAAGGGATTTTGTTCATGGATGTGCTTGGAGAGGACAACTGTTGTTGAATTTCAAGAACAAGAAAACAAACTGCTCACTATCGTTGAAAAAATAAATGATATGACGGTGGCTAAATACTAACTCGAATTTATTTATAAAGATCAAAAGGATCTCTGAGAATGAGCAGAAGGAGGCTGTTCACTGTGAACCGCATGCTGGCTCAAGTTTTTGCTAATGGACACTATGATTAGCATTCATTTCTAAGGAAAGCTCTGCGGCTCTGCCTGTTTAATGATCCTTTTAAGGTGTTCTAAAATCAGGTCACCCCACAATCTGTATCCTGAAGAATTGTATTATAAACTTTTGTTTAACATTGTTTTCCTACTCCACCTAGCAATCAAATAGAACATGAATATGGAGCAGATTTTTTAAGGAAAAATAATAATGCCATCAGAAAATTAAAAAAAAAAAAATTCAGTGGACTAAAAGTTTAGATCTTGGACTCTCAAGCCTCTTCAATCCATTTAGAGCTAGGTTCACTCCAGGATCGAGGTCGAACACCAAGTTTAAAGAACAAGATCATCTCCAATGCTTCAAAAACCTTCTGTTTATCCAGAAACTCGTTCCATACACCACTCACTATGCAATAATTGTTGTTATAAGGCGGCCTGTGATGAGCAGCGTGTTGCGAACGCGACACAAGCACTCCAGCATCCTGTAACGCCACTACTAATGGCGGCAACTTGCTCTTTGTGCTATGAGCCCATGCATGAAACTGCTGGCTAAACATAATGCAGCCCGCTAACATACTAACAAACCCATGAATGGTTGAATCATTACAAAGGAGGTCAAAAGGCAGCACTGTAAACGCAATGACACGAGCCAATGCGTGTAAATTGTTAGCAAATTGACGCCTGGTGATTGTCCGGGGCCATCTGTGATGACCCTGGAATGCTTCAATTTGTGACCCGAAAATTGGTGTTGACTCATCACCATAGTTATCAATTCCCCAGTGATAAACACCGGATCCCAGGTCAGCTAAAACGTAACCAATGTAGCCTGCCAACATGGGCTCGAGCCAAATATGTGAACTGGCTGCCGCCGCTATAGATTTGGCTAGTGAAACGAGCACAGTGCTGCACCCAGTTGCCACCCAGGCTCGATGCGCCCATGTTGATTGCAAAGCTGGGTCATTAAGCAAAGGAGGAGAACTTCTAGCAGTCGTAGTGGTACTAGTGGTTGATGAAAGAGCTAGCCTTGGTTCAATGACTAGTCGGTTAGGGTTGGACCCGGGCTTGAGATTGGTGCTACTAGTGGCAGAACATGTTGTCACACGGACGCTGTGGCTCCGGTGCTGATGTTGGCATGTGGGAACTGGGTGTAATAAGGACTTCAATGGGTAATGTTGATGGGAAAGGACAGCCATTGAAGCTGAAGGGTGTCTCTACTCTGAGAGAAACCACTATGAAATTGCATTGAGAGAATGTATATATAAATAAATGTTTAGAAAATGAAAGAGTGGCTGAAAACAGAAATGGCTTTTGTGGATGGAGTGAAAAATACGAGGAAAATATTGTGGTGTGCAGAGAAAGTGCGTGGGGTGATAGAAATCGCTAGTGCCTACACATATGTGGCATTTTGCCCTTGTTGTGGTGAGCTTGCGTTTCAAATTTCTTAAAACTTTTGATGGCATTATGTCAATTTTTCTACCTAAATAACGACAAATTTCCCTTCACAAATAACAAAACCCACAACCATAAAAATTCCAACCACTATCACATAACAACTTAATACAGCTTTTTCAAGACTATTCACTTTTGTTATATCTTTGATTATGTGGCAGCCATTTGAGCCCTTGGATGTTTTTTTTTTTTTTTGGAGGGATTGTGGATGAAAAATCAAATAGATCGAAGATTGTGGTTGGATGATGGTTGAGGAGCAAGGATAAAGCTGCATGGTAGAACTAGAAGATTGTGACAAAATTAAATTTCCTTCTCTTGTTTGTCTTGTCTGGAGTGCATGAGCATGTGAAAATTCTAGTGATATTCGGGTGATTTTGACGCATTTTTGTAAGCAAGAATCGTGGGGGCATTGGAATATTCAAGTCCTGAAGCATTATCCCTTTGGGTGCCACCAGCAAGCAATCCATGCCATTTAAAATCTGCCACATAATATGATGATTGATCAATCGTGTTTTATTGGAGAAAAAAAATTGGGAAAAAAAAAAGAAAAAAAGAAAAAGGTTTTTGTTTCCGGACCACAAATCAATACCAATATGTGATAAGAAAAGATACTAGGAAGAGACCTTGGGATCAACCTTTCAAAAGTTACTTAGCTAGGAAGAGACCTTGGGATCATCCTTTCAAAAGTTACTTAGCTAAAAAAATTAATTTACTTGTTAATATTAAAATTTAAAATTTATTTTAACAGAGAAATTAAGAGAGAAAAAAGACTAACAGTAACAGGGAATCCTTAACCTTCATTTTAATATGTAATTAATGTTAATCATTCATTCAAAGAGTTCTAAATAGAGAATGTAGGGCGGAAAAAGAGGCTGTGGAGTACATGGGAATTGAATCATCCTAGAACGACGACGTTTTTTTTTTCCTTTTTTTCATTTTTTCCCCGCTCTTTGACATAAAACAAATCGAAAGAAAAAGTTAATGACAATGAGTCCAATAATTAAGCAAGACAAAAGAAGAAAGATTACGAAACTGGAGTGATCTGTTTGTTTCTCCCACCTTCAAAAATTCAATCTCAATTATGCTTCCAGCGTCATCGTCATTATCTTCGCTTTCTAATTCTCTAACACTACTACTCTTAATCTGCACACTATTACTAACGAGCCCATCGAATGCACTGAAATACCCATTTCACCCTCGGGACATTCTGCCTGTGTTGCCTCGGCAGGTGTCGTGGCCAATTTTGAACGCTCTCAACGGCGCAGCAGACTTGCTTCCGGCATTCGTGGGCTCTGCCTCGGACCAAAACGGCACCGTGGAATGGAAAGGCGCCTGTTTTTACAAGAACCAAGCTTGGATGGAGTTCCATAACAAGTCTGGGAGCGAGTTTGGTGGTGGCACCCTTCATATCAAGGTTCTTTTTTTTATTATTAAACATCTTTTTCATATAATTGCTTTTATGCTTATTTGAGAACTTCTGCGTTGTTGAGTGCCTTTTAGTTTCCTTTTTTCTTTCGTGTTCTTTTGAAGTTTATTGCTTAACTTGAGCTGTTTTGCCCTTCATATTTTGTTCTAAGGATGAAAATTTGAATTTTGGAGGTTCATTTCTTGGAAATTTGGCATGTGGGTTTTTTATTTTACTTTTAAAAAATTGTTCTTTCTGTAGTTATCTGATTATTTTGAGGATATTTGGGAGGGTGGGATTTGGTTTAGTTCAATTTTTGGGTTAATGATCATTTTTTGTTTAAAAACTGTGTAGTTGTGGGTGGTTTTCTGACGATTCTGTCTGGTCTAACGGAAGTCCGGAACATTGGGTATTGAAAAGTTAATTTCATTTTTGAATTTGAGCTGTTTGTTTATTGAGGAAGTTTAGGACTGTCGGGTAGCTTTGTATATGGTGACTTCTGGAGCTAGTATTGAAGGATTTTTGAAGGGATTGCGATAGGTTAGATGATGTTTGAACAGATGTTTTGCCCTGTTAAGGAAAATGTGGATACTTCTTTTCCTTCCTAAACAAAATCAAATACGTGAATTTTTGCTTGTGACTAGCAATTTTTCTTGAGAATTTTGATTTATGTCGTACTGATGGTTCCTGTCGTGATCGATTCATAATATCAAGACATGGGCATCATCTTTAAGGGGTGTACGTTTAAAGCTACTATCAAACTTCTTTTCTCATATTTATGCTATATGGAAGTTCAATAATTTTACTACTACAGTTTCCTATGTGATGAGCTGGACAATTGGTTGTTACAATTTTTGGTACTCTGAAGTTTGTAAAAGAGTTCTATCCGTTCAAATCCAGGTTAGTGATGCTCATAGTTGGACATGCATGGATCTTTATGTTTTTGCAACTCCATACCGCGTGACGTGGGATTATTATTTTTTGTCCCGGGAGCACACATTGGAATTCAATGAGTGGGAAGGGAAACTTGAGTATGAATATGTAAGTAGCCACTTTCCTTAATTTCAGGACTTACCTTAGGTATTAGATGCTATCGAAGCATACATTATTTTCTGTTTGTATTTTTTATTTTTATTTTTATTTTTTCAGGTCAAAAACAAGGGAGTTTCCATTTTCCTCATGCAAGCTGGGATGCTAGGAACCCTTGAAGCACTGTGGGATGTATTTCCTCTATTTACTAATACTGGATGGGGTGAGAACTCCAATATCGGGTTTCTCAAGAAGCACATGGGAGCTTCCTTCGAACAACGTCCTGAGCCCTGGGTTACTAATGTCACTGTTGAAGAAATTCATTCTGGAGATTTCCTGGCAGTATCAAAAATCCGTGGACGTTGGGGTGGTTTTGAGACATTGGAGAAGTGGGTGACGGGAGCTTATGCTGGTCATACTGCTGTTTGCTTAAGGGATTCTGAGGGGAAGCTATGGGTTGGTGAATCAGGACATGAAAATGATGAGGTGAAGCTCACTGACTTGCTAACTTTTTGTGATAGTATGGAGCTGATAGTCCAGAGATTTCTATTAATTTTTTAGGAGACAACAAATATAGCAAATCTTTTTCTTATTTTCTTGTCATCGGAAACTATTAGTTCACTCTTGGACAGCCTATTCTAAAGTATAAGTAGGATTTAAGTATTGTTTTTAGAAAGTTTTAGTGTACTAGATGTTTTGGGATTATTTGAAATCAGAGGAGCTTATTAATCTAGCACAGGGCCAGTTCTGTAGTTCTGTGCAAGTAAACCATGATTGGAATTGTTGTTCTGTGCAAGTAAATCAGAGGAGCTTATGAAGGCAGAAATTGTGCTTCAATTTGTCTGTTTCAATTTATTTGTTGTTTTACTTTTTGGCTTGGCAGGGACAAGATATTATTGCTATATTACCATGGGATGAGTGGTGGGACTTTGAGGTGAACAAGGATGATTCCAACCCCCATATTGCATTGCTTCCTTTGCACCCAGATATGCGAGCTAAATTTAATGAGACTGCTGCTTGGGAGTATGCATTAAGCATGGATGGAAAACCATACGGATATCATAACATGATATTTAGCTGGATAGACACTAGAAGTGGCAACTATCCACCCCCTTTGGATGCTCATCTGGTAGTTATTATCTCTGGAGCTATCTATAATTTTCCCTAAGTTTGCCACAATATTGTTGTTGTGATATTATTGCAAATCTTTTTATTTCAATTGTTTTTTTCAAAAAAATTTAGCTTTTGATTTTTCTTTCCTGGGTGGTGCTCCAAAATTGGTCAAGCTAGAGCCTTTTGTTTCTTTCTTCAAAATTTGGGTAGTATTTAGTACTACCCAAATTTTGATGCTATGAAATACTTGATTGGTATAAAATTAGAAAAATGCACCATGCAACCCCGTTTTTTACACCCTGAATTTCTAAATGTTGCACTTGACCAGTATGATGGTGCCTATAATTTTGGTTTTGCTGTGTGTTCCCCGCGTGAGTGCAGTTGTTTGTGATGCAGTGAAGAAGGTTGCTAAGGTTTTAGGTTCTGATTGATACCTTTCTGGTCCTTCCAGGTTGCTTCTGGTATGACAATGTGGAACCACATACAGCCTGCATATGCTGCTAACATGTGGAATGAAGCCTTAAACAAGCGACTTGGAACGGAGGTACTATAAAGATATGTTTCACCATTTTTCATTTAATGCTTCTCGAGGTATAGTTTATTGAAATATGGTTATCATGGTGTTTCCTTGCATAAAAGATTGAAAACAATGCTATTCAGTTTGTGATCCTTGTATCTGATTGATGAAATAGTATCTGCATTGATCATATGCTTTCCTCTGTTTGAATCTGGGGACTGAAGTGTTTCATCTGACCTTATGAAAAATTTATCGCCTGGCCGTTCATGAGTCGCAACAAGTATACCTCATGAGACAATTGTGGACGATATGGCTTAATGTTATCCACCTTGCTCTGGTATTACAATTAGAAAGCTATAGCCTAGAGAATCTTTGGACTATTATAGTGTTTTTGTCATTGGAAATAATGTTAAGTAAGCAAAATCATTATAGATATATAATTTGTTATCAATACTAGTGAGTAGCTAATGTAGTTTTGTTTGACGCAGGGTCTTGATCTTCCTGATATATTAGTAGAAACTGAAAGGCGTGGAACACCGTTTGATGAACTGCTCACAATTCCTGAGCAGGATGATTGGATTTACAGTGATGGGAAGTCGACATCATGTGTTGCCTTTATTCTTGAAATGTACAAGGAGGCAGGATTATTTGATCCAATTGGTAGCTCTATTCAAGTCACTGAGTTTACGGTGAGTTTGTCAAGAGTAATTCATATCTGCTTCATTTAATGAAGTCTCTGCATTGCATTTTCGGGCTACTTTGTCAGATTACAATATTATTTATATATTTCTATCACAATAATACACCTGGATCTATGTACGCACCCATTCCACCTAAAGCAAGAGTGGAGATGTTGAATTGTTTGCCTAGTAGAGAATGTAAATGTATAATCCACAACTTAAATGGTCAGAATTTTTTAATTAAAGCATTGTCTTAGGCTAAGAAAACGTTCCAAGTGAGATGGATGATTTCTGTTTAACATGCATTAAAGAAATTGAAAATGAACAAATACTGTAAAGGTACAAATCTATTCATATTGTGATATTGTGGATAATTTTGGCTAATCCATTTTTTGTTGAAAATGCAGATTAAAGATGCCTACTCACTCAGGTTTTTTGAGAACAATTCAAGCCGCCTACCTAAGTGGTGCAATGATGCAGACACTGTGAAGCTTCCTTACTGCCAGATCCGTGGAAAGTATCGAATGGAGTTACCTGGTTATAATGTCTTGGACCCATATCCCCACATGAATGAAAGGTGTCCATCTATACCCCCGAAATACTCCCGGACAGCTAACTGCTGAACAGCACCAATTCTTCTACTGGAATCTCTGAAATCACCATAGTTTCCATACCAGGGTTTTGTGATGTTATCATGTTTTGTGAGGGATAATGGTTTGGGATCTGCTAAAGGAAAAATTGGTTGATGCCGGATGTAAATATGGTGATTAGACTGTAGAATTGTATAATGTAAATAATAGTAGGTGAATGTACCAAAATTATTTGCCACTCTCTTTAGAAATAGAGTTTTATGCTGAAATGAGAACGGAAACGATGAACCAGTGTTGTTATCACAGAACATTAACATTAGAACAACCTTGGGCATTGATCTTAAATAGTCTATCCTCCATCTTTATTGAGTGAAATATAAACTAGCCACGCGACCGTGGTCTACCTCCAATTACATAAGCTCGGTTCTATCTTAGTAGCTAGAATCTCTCAGTATTTTCTTTGGCGTAATTTGGACGGGCAGTCTTTTTTTTTTTTTTTTGAAATTGATTAAGCATCAGTTGCTCATTGTATTATACAAAAATATATACAACTGTTATGACAGCAGGTCATTATATTGATATTTACAATCAGATATATACATGTAACTTATATTATTACATTTTTATTCTATGAAGTACATGCTCATCCAATTATTCCTCATAGAGGAGGGATGTTTCTACTCCATTCGCATTTCACAAGGGAGAAAGATGTTAAAAAAAGTCTCCACACAATTATGTTTAATTGAGGGAGGTTGAGTCCGTGGGGACTCGAACCATTGCCCTTATAGTCATGCTTAACTTTGAGGGCAATGGTTCACCACTGGGCGTTGGATTTCTGCTGAAAAAATTGTCTGAACAAAGTAGCTTCCATTTGAAATGAGTAATTAGATAATGAATTGCAACAAGGGTTTCAATCCTGGCAAAATCAAATCCTGGACATATCTGAGGTCTTGCTCCAAATGGAACGTAGCAGTAGGGTGGGATTGATGCTTGGTTCTCAAATCTGATGGGATCAAACTTTGATGGTTATGGGAATATGGTATCATCCATGTGAGTCATGCTAGCAATAACCCAGAAAATCTAAATAGGAATCAGCAGAGTATCAGTTGAAGGTATAATTAGAAGCAATGGCAAAGATGACAAGATTGGAGAGAAAAATGAAGGTTCAAGGTTTTCACTTACTAGCCATCCTTCAGGAATAACGTATCTCCCATACTTGATATCTTTCAAAGCTTTCCTAAAGCCACCAAAGATTGGAGGCAAGATATTCCCATGTTAGAAACTCACCCCTCTGCTTGCCTCTTGCTATCTCTTCCATTTCTAAAAAATCAAACAAACAAGCATCCTTTGTTTTACTTTTATCACATTTTTCTCTTTGGCTATGCACTGAATGATCTAATGGTTAAGCTGCAGAACAAATTTGTTAACATTTGCTCGCCTTGGAACTAAGTCTCCAAAGAAGAATGATTAGAATTGTAGTGATTTAACACCCCTTAAGACTCAAGATGATAAACCACAGCCTAGGAGACTCTAACCAAGATCAAACAAGTTGCAAAAGAAACCAAGCTTTGATATCAAGGCTCTAACACAGATTCCAATTAGCCCCAGGTCTAAGATTAATATCACAAAGTATAACCTAACCAATAAGCAACTCACAACACACAAGAAACAGGATCTTACGTGGTTTGATTGTGCATGAAATGCACAATCTACATCTACGGGAAAAGCCACAGGAAAAGATTTATTGATGAATCAAGAAGACAAATACAGAGCTTTTAAACAAGAGATTACAAGCAACAAGAAGAACCTTTCTCACTTCTCAATCTCTCTTTTAAGCTCTCAATGAACCCCACGTCTTTCTCCCTCAACAACCAATTTTAAACTCCTGATGCTGAAACCCAGATTGCACAGAATCTGGACGCGTGTGTAACGACATTTAACAACCTTGATTCGTTTCTTCACAAGCTAGCTCACGTGCTCCACTTAAGTTTCTCCAAAACGACAGAGGCTGAGTCGTTTCGTCTTTAAACTTAAATGCCTCGTGTTGCACGTGACATATGATTGAAACCATTTGATCCAAATGAAGCCGTTTTGGGACTCTGAGTTTTCGATTCATTGCACTCAAGTCCACATTTCTCCACCTTGAATCAAAAACTCTTTTTCCTGCTTCCTTCTATTTCTGCTTATCAACTTAGCGGCTACTCAGACCAACTAAGTCCAAGCACATGTTGAACTTTGCTGAGGGAACTGCTTTAGTCAACATATCTACTGGATTTTCATCTATATGCACCTTGGCCATCTTCACAGCTCCTTTAGATACTTCGTTTCTGATGAAATGAAGTTTTATGTCCATGTGTTTGGTTTTTTCATGGTGTGCAGGGTTCTTGCACAAATGAATGGCACTGGAACTGTCACAATGTATAGTCACTGACTTCTGCTTCACTCCCAATTCACCAAACAACCCTTGCAGCCATAAGGCTTCTTTTACAGCTTCTATGGCAGCTGTATACTCAGCTTCTGTGGTTGAGAGAGCAACCACATGCTGCATAGTAGCTTTCTAGTTGATGAGGCATCCTTCATATATAAACATTAAGCCTGCGAGTGACCTCCTTCTATCCAAGTCTCCTCCATAGTCTGAATCAACAAACCCCAGCAGCCCATCACCTCTCCCTTTGGATCTTCCATATACTAATCCATTGATTAAGGAACCATTTAAGTACCTCATGATCCATCTAACAGCTCTCCAGTGTTCTCTCCCTGGTTGTGTCATATATCTACTAACTACACTCACTGAGTGTGATAGGTCTGGTCGAGTGAGTACCATAGCATACATCAGACAACCTACAACATTAACATTGGGGACATTTTTTATATCAAGCTTCTCTTCATTAGTTTTTTTACACAACTGATTACTCAGTTTGAAGTATGCTGCTAGAGGAGTTAGTACAAGCTTGGAATCCAACATCTTGTAGGTTTTCAGAACCTTAGTCAAATATCTCTCCTGACTGAGAAATATTTCCCCATTTGTTCTGTTTCTTTTAATTTCTACACCTAAAATCTTCTTGGCATTCCCCAAGTCCTTTATATCAAATTATGACTTAAGCATTACCTTCAACTTTTCTATTTCTTCCCTCCATTTGCAAGTTATCAGCATATCATCTACATATAGGAGGAGATAAATGTAGTGATCATCTTCCAGCAGCTTGAAATACACACAACAGTCATAGTTGCATCTCATGAATCCATTTGTTATCATAAACTCATCAAACCTGAGATACCATTGTCTTGGGGACTGTTTTAAACCATAAAGAGACTTTTTGAGTAGGTATACATGTCTGGGTTTCATGGAGTCCTCATACCCCTCAGATTGAGTCATGAAGATTTCTTCTTGGAGTCTTCCATGCAAAAATGCAGTCTTGACATCGAGTTGATCAAGTTCCATGTCTTGTACTGCAGTCAGAGCTAGAATCACTCTTATGGAAGCATGCCTGACAACTGGTGAAAATACCTCCTTGAAATCAACCTATTCCTTTTGTGTATACCCTTTAGCCACTAGCCTGGCTTTGAATCTTTTTGGTTCATCTCCTGTCAAACCATCTTTTATCTTAAAGATCCATTTGCAGTCTACAACCCTCATCTTATCAGGTTTCTTAACCAGTTCCCAGGTGTTATTTTTATTAGGGGTGGGCAAAATCGGGTTCGGATCAACCCGATCGGGTTGGTCAGGTTGGATAAAAATCGATTCGAACTCCACCCAAACTTATAACCCGATCCGAATTAAATTGAGATCAGATCGGATCGGGTTAAAAAGTTGGGTGGAGTTCGAATCGGATCGGATTCGGGTTAATTCAGGTTCGGATTTAATTCGGGTTATTCGGGTCAATTCGGGCCAGGTGTAATCAGATCAAATAGGGTTCGGGTCAATTTGGGTTATAGCTAATTTGGCAATTGGGGAGGTGAAATTACGAAATTAATTTATTATAATTTTATTTTTTTCCTGAGGGGTTTTGGTGCTGGAAAGATTGTAAAAGTCACATGAGCCATGCCTCGTGCATTATATAAATAATAGTTATTATTATGAATTATATCATATTATATATTATATAAGTCGATATGACCACATTACCCACACACACTCCCCAAATAATGTTACTAATAGATTCACGATGCATTTCATCGTATTTTTTTACACTAAGCTCTTCTTTTTTTATTTTTTTAATGCACTCTTAAAATAATTATATTTTAAGAAAAATAGTATTGATGAGCTCTATAAGAAGAAGCAAGTTTGTTAGACAATGGGACAAATATGACAAATATGAAAAAATAAAATTATCTTTTCTATTTTGTGCTGTTGATTATGAGGCTCATAATGAATCTTGCACCAAGCATGCTTACAAAAATTTTGTTCATATTAAAAGAAATTAGGTTTGTGTTCATTCTGGCAATAACAACATGAACATGCATGTCCATTTGCACAATTTTAAATAACTCTATCCGTTATAAAACAAGCATTTGGCAATGTTGATTCTTTATTACCCAATTGAGCAAAGCATATTTTCGATCAAATGATAGCTATTTTATCACGATCCTACCCTCAATCAAGTGACCATCGTTTTCTTCTTCATTTTTCCTCATTCTGAATTCCTTTTAAAATTAATTTTTCTATGAAGAATTTGTGCACTTGCACTCGAAAAATAAAATAAACTTGCAATTACTTTTGCTTTTCCTGATTCGGTTTCTATTGAAACTAAAGCTTATCCATGCAAAAATCTCTCTATATGGAGGAAAACCAACCAAACTTGTCAATACAAAGAAAAATCTTCAATGAAGTATGTCATCAATGCTTTATGCTATAACAAATACTCACACCTCTGCCATTTAAGAATGAAAAAAGTTGATCTATCATGTGCATCCTATAACCAAAACTTTGCACAGTCAAATCAGAAAAAATATATATGCATGGTATCCAAAATTCCAAATAGTCTAAGCTGGATTCTAGTCTTTGTTTTTTTCTCAGAATTCTTCAATTGTTTTCTTTTCCACTCTTGTAACCTTGCTAACTAAGACATTTCTCTCCCACATTCCTTGTCCTCCCTCATTCATCCATCCATTCATTTCCACCAACAAAAAAAGAAAACTACCATAGAATTAAATTTAAATGATTCAAAATTAAAAATTAACACAAAGCAGAAAATTAAAATTAACACAAAATTTAAATTTAATAGTCTCCATCCAAAGCGCAATGTCCAATTCTAAAATCTAAACATTAATCTTTAGAACACAAAATTAAACATAATTAAATAGTTTCCATTTTCCAAAACACAAATGACAAAGTTCCAAAATCCAAAACACAACAAAGTTTAAATGTAAATCTAGATCAACTTCCTCCACGGCTCCACCGTTCCTCGCAAGCACTTTAACAACTTTTAACTTCAATTTCTTCTACTCCAAGTTGAAGAATTGAAGCATATATCCCCTAGAGAAAAATTGAAAAAAATAATATATGATAACCGTTTAACTACTTTCTTTAAGCCGCATTACAAATAAATGGATATTAAACACAAACACATATGCCCAATTTATGTGTGTACTTGCTTAAATATAAGAAAAAAAATTTAGTCAATCGTGGCTTATTTCATGGCATTCATTACCAAGTAAATTTAATAATACCATTCCGCCAATTTCAAGTAATACCATTCCGCCAATTTCAATGTGTCTAAAATAAATAAAACAATTATAATATTACAATTTGACGTCAAACTTAAAAGTTAAAATTATAACAACTATTGTCTATTATCATAGTGTAAATTACAACCTAAACATATAATATGAAATTATAAATAATAATATCTATTAAGAATTACCTTTCAAATATCCATAACACCTATATTAGCGCTCACTGTTTCCACCGGTGAAGCTTGTGATCTTACAAAATCTTTAAAATGTAAAAACTAAAATAAAATTAGTAAGTAACTTAAGTACATGTAGATGTTATTTATAAAGTTATAAGACATCTTAACTTTATAAAGTATGAGAAAAATATTACCTTCTTGTAGCTCCATATGGAATATCTGCTCTTTAATATCTTCCTAAAGGTTGTAGACATGATTAGCAAAAAGTTTAGCTTGTAACCAATTTTTAGTACATATCAATGCCTCAATCATACAAGAGGTCAAAGAAGTTTGATATTCATCAATGACGTGACGCCCAGTGCTAAAGGCAGATTCAGAGGCCACTGTGCAAACAGGAACAGTGAGGACATCTCTTGCAATTTTCTTTAATATCGGATACTTCGATCCATTAACCTTCCACCAAAGCAAAACATTGAGTTTAAGATTGCTCGGATCTTCAACTGGGTCACTCAAATATCGTTCCACCCTAGATACTACTCTCTTGCCCTCATTCTGAACAAACACTTTCTGAGCATACCCAAGAAAAGGGCGAGAAACTCGGAAAATGTCATCACCATCACAACTAGGAACCTCCGGCAAACCAACCTCAGTTGTAAAATAAGGAGAATAACTTGTACCACAATAGCTACCTCTAGAAACACTCACTACACATCGATGGTGTGGAACTAGAGCACATTGCACTATATGCATCATAAAGCTCATTCAACAAATTTTTCACTGCTTTGGTCATTTCTTTAACTTTCCAACCATCATTGGCAAAAATGATCTAAAAAATATGTTTGACAAAGTCCATTTTAGCTCATGGATCAAGAATAAAGGCAACAATCAACATTTTATTTTTCTTCCCTGAAGACTCCCAATATTTATCAAAATTTTCCCTCATATTATAAGCCATAGCCACCAACCAAGGATCTTTACTTGCCTCTAATGCAGTCAATGAGCTCTCAATTAAGCCAATGATATCATAATGAAGATTAGAATTCACACTCAAAGAGGTAGAAAATAATAATGTGGCATCATAAAATACCTTCAAAAACTTCACAATTCATTCTGCACTCTCCCAATCCTCAGGTCTAGGCGGGCCCACCCTCTTAGCGTTATTTTCTTTCTCGAGAAAGCATGCCTCATACGGTTTATCCACCTCTGCCATTCTATCAAATGCTGCTTGAAACTTCAACGCAGTCATCAACATTAAATATGTGGAATTCAACCTAGTAGGACAATCCAAAACAACCGTTCCATTTGGACATTTCACCTGTTGAGCACACTGTTTAAATGCATGTAGCCTCATAATGGAGGATCTCACATACTTCACAGCATTCCGGATGGCGGCAACACTAGCATGCAATTCATTCAACCCCGAAACAACAATTAAGTTCAAAATATGTGCACAACAACACACATGCATATACTGACCCACCAATACAATTGCATCGTCATTCCTCCAAGCAAGTAATTGCATAGTCACATAATTAACAACATCATTTGTACTGGTATTATCAACGGTTATTGCAAACAACTTTTCTATCCCCCAATCTTGTAAACAAGCTACAATATTTTAACCGATCGTTTTCCCTCTATGATCTTCAATCACACTTAAACTAAAAATCCTTCTGTTCAAACACCAGTCACTATCAATAAAATGAGTTGTGATCACCATGTAACTCATGTTTTGAACAAAAGTCCATAAATCAGTGGTAAGAGACACTCGCTGTTTGTTGTTGCAAATCAAACTATTCAACATTGTCTTTTCTTCCAAAAATAAATCCATAACATCCCTACCAATAGTTCTCCGAGATGGCATAACAAACTGCGGAATGGCTACACTACAGAAATGCTTGAATCCTTTGTTATCCACAAAACTAAGTGGCAATTCACCCATAATGATCATTTTGGTGACTGCCCTTCTACGAGCGTCTTGCCTCCACCCTCTAGCCAAAACCATATTACTTGTATTTCCTTCCCCACCCTCAATTGTCAAGTTTTGTTGACTTCTCTCTTGTTGTTCCCGGAATGTCTTGTATGCATGGCAAGCCAGTATATGATTTCTCATATTTGTAATCCCATCACGCCTTGAATGACATTAATATTGTCTACCACAATAGTTACACTTGCATTTGTTTGGATTGTCCTCAAGTAAAGTAAAATGATTCCACGTCGCAGATCTTTTCTTCATCACTGGTCTTTTCCGCTTTGCCTTTTGAGTTCCTTCCATTTGAACACTTTGATTGTCATCATCACTTATCGAATTCGATCTTGAGTGTCCAGACATCTAAACATACAAATAAATAATTATTAATCATTAATTAATAAATTAAAACACAAAGACTATTAAAAAATCTACTTAATAGTTAGTATTACAAATTGATTCAAATAATTGTTAATTTAATTTTATGAAACTTTTTGAAATCGATATTTCCAATTTTCCACCATAATGTTTATATATGATCAAGAATTCAAGATGCATATTCCATAAAAGAAAACCAAGAAAGTAATGTAATTATTTAATTTATAATATCTAATTATCCATTGGCCAAAATAATATAATTTTAATTACATATCCGTATCTTAAATTCTTAATTCTTATTATGCCCACATTATATGTACTTAACCACTTAATATTTACTTATTGGTTATCGTGCAATTAATTAAATTGATTAATTATTTGTTGAAGTTGAAAGTTGAAACTACTGCAATTAAATTGGTTAATTTTTTTGTTGAAGTTGAAATTACTGTACAAGTACACATATCATATGACATATATAATTATAATTTATATTGTAACATAATATTTAATTTTAATTTTTAATCTAACATTACTTTTCATAAAAAAAATCAATTATTAATAAGTAACAGAAAATTAATGCCGAATTATTTTCATTTTATTGGTAAAATTTAACAATATATAATTATATATAATTAACATACAAAATTGTAACTAACATTTCTCATATAACATATAACAAATAACAATTATAATTAATGCATATATAATTATATATTATATACCATCTCTTAAATAAGTATAAAGGCCGGATTCACTGATTCGGGCTTCCAAGTTCCAATTTCCAAAACACAAGAGAGTGAAGAGACTTTTTGAGACTGGAGGCCGTGAGGCGTGATTTGCGATTTCGTGTGAATGGGTGTGGTGGCCGGATGTCAACAAATCAACACTCAACAGCCGTGACCCGTGAATGCCAATGGTGGAGACTGGAGTGGATCGGGGGCAGCTAGTCGGGTGGATCTTCAATCGGACTGAGTGATAGTGGAGTGGAGGATTCAAGGCGTGGATCCGGCATTTGGTTGCAGTAGATCTGTAGATCGGGTCACGATCTTCGCGAATCAGCTTCGGCTTCGGTTAGCGTCGTTCTCGGCAGCGGTTGCTGCGTGTGGTGGCCGGATGAAGCTAGCTCCATGAACTGTGCTTGTGTGTTTGCTGCGTGTGGTGAGCGACGGAGGCCGTGAGGCGTGAATGGGTGTGGGCTAGCTGATTGTGCTTGACAGCTTGAGTGCTGGTTTGTGTGTGACAGTGAGTGTTTGTGAGGCCGTGAGTGTCTGAGTGACAGTGAGGGTTTGTGAGTTATTACTTTGCTTGTGTTCTTTTCTTTGTGAATTACTGAATTGTTGCGGTGAATAGTTTGGACTGAATACTGACTTTGTGAATTACTGAATTGTGTGGTGAATACTGTGAGACAATGAGTGTGTGATAATGTAACTCCATGAGTGTGTGACATTGTGAGTCTGTGAATCAGTGATTGTGTCGTGTGAGTGTGTCATGTGTGTGATACTGTATTTTTTGCCAAAAAAATTTTTTTTGTCTCAACCCGATCGGGTTGAGACAATTTCACCCAATCGAGTTTTGTTCACCACCCGATCCGGTCTGATCCAAACCCAAAATTTTTGAGATCAGGTCAGGTCGGATATTTTGCCCACCCTCAATTTTTATAGAGGGACATAATTTCTTCATCCATGGCTTGCTGCCACTCCTTACTAAACTTGCTTTGGACTGCTTCTTTGTAGGCTTTTGGTTTATCTTCATCCATCTGATGTGCAGCTGCTAGAGCATATGAGATAATATCAACATATCCATACCTTCTGGTCTGTTTGATTTGTCTCTTGGCTCTATCTCTAGTTAGTTGGTAGCCTTGCCCATGTCCCTGAGACTCTTGTTCTTGTTGAGGAATTTCTGAATCACTTGAACTGTCAGTGACTCCACCTGAATCTTCAGCTTCCAGTGAGTCATCAGACTTAGGGAACTCCACCTCAAACTATTGCTTTTTACCAGCCTCAGTACCTTCCTCAGTTGGCTGTTGAGCTGACTTCTGATTTAGTAAATCTTTTTCATTAAAGGTCACATCCCTGCTTATGATGCATCTGGGTAGACTTAAGTCTGTGCACCAGATCTTATAACCCTTTACTCCCTCTGGATATCCTATAAAGAAGCCTTTCAAAGCCCTAGAAGCTAGCTTTCCTTGGCTTGTGTGGGCATAGGCTGGACAACCAAATGCTCTCATGTTTCCATAGTTTGCTGGTTGACCATTCCACTTCTCATAAGGTGTTTTGAAATCAATTACTGTAGAGGGATTTAGGTTAACCAGATGACAAGCAGTTAAAAGTATTTCTGCCCACAAAGTCTTTGGAAGTTTGGATTGAACCAGCATACTCCTCACCCTCTCCATGAGTGTCATGTTCATCCTTTCAGCTAACCCATTCTGCTGAGATTTTAACCGCACTGTTTTATGTCTAGTTATTCCCTCATTTGCACATAAGCTATCAAACCTTTGATTACAGAATTCTAAACCATTGTCTGTTCTGAGCTTTTTAACCTTATTTCCACATTGATTTTCAACTAAGTTTCTCCATTCAAAGAACTTCTCAAAAACTTGGTCTTTGCTCTTGAGAGTATAAACCCAAACCCTCCTAGAGTAGTCATCTATAATGGACAAGAAGTAATTGTTACCACCTAGAGATACTTGTTGAGCAGGTCCCCACAAGTCAAAATGTACATATTCTAACTTGTCCTTAGACTTGTGTACTGACCTATTAAAACTTGCTCTAGTTGCCTTCCCTAAGACACAACTCTCACAGAATTCCAAATCACCAATCTTATCATCTTCTAGTAAACCTTGCTTATCTAACTCTTTGAGCCCTCTCACCCCAATGTGCCTCAACCTCAGATGCCATAGCCTGGCTTTGTCAGTATTGGCATTGACTGACACTTCAACTTCACCAGTAACTACTTCCCCATTTAAGACAAATGTTTCATTCTTCCTTAAACCCTTCATGATGGTTTCAATGCCCTTAATTATCATCATTTCACTAGACTCAATCTTAATATTATATCCCATTTGGTCAAGCATTCCTAAATAAATCATATTTCTCTTAAGATCAGGTACAAACCTCACATGTTTAAGCTCCCTTATGGATCCATTATGGAGTTTAAGTCTTATATTTCCAATACCTATGATCTTACACATGGCATTATTACCTATCATAACTCTGCCCTCATCCAAGTCATGATACTCAGTCAAGTAATTTTTATAAGGGCAGATATGGAAAGTACAGTCAGAGTCAAGTACCCATTTACCTCTGTCTCTGCTTTCTGTTACTACACAAACACCAGCAGATTCATATCCTTCTTCTTCTACAACAGCTGCATCACCATCCTTTCCCTTTTTTCTGAAACTTTTTTTCTGGACAATCCTTCTTGAAATGCCCCTCTTTGTAACACAGGAAGCATCTCATATTCTTTTGTTTTTCTTTATTCTTTCCTTGCTTCTTTTTCTTCCCTTCTGGTCTTGCTTTTACAGTTAACCCCTCACCAGAGCCATTTCCAAAGCTTTCTTGTTTCCCTTGCAATTCTTTAGTGCTAAGAGCTGACTTCACTTCATCCAGAGACAATGTCTGCTTTTCATACATCAAGGTATCAATAAAGTGCTCGTATAACTTAGGCAAAGAACTTATCAAAAGCAAAGCTTTATCATCATCACCTAATGCTGCATCTATGGTTTCAAGAGTGTCACACATTTTGTTAAACTCATCAAGATGTTCATCAAGAGATGAGTCTTCAAGCATTTTCAACGTGAACATCCTCTTCTTGATAAACAATCTGTTGGCCAAAGACTTTTTCATGTAAATGCTCTCTTGTTTTGCCCATAAATCAACAACAGTGGGTTCTTTAGCCACTTCTCTTATCCTAAAATCTGCAAGACTCAAGTTGATAGTTCCATTGGCCTTCTTATCAATCTTTATCATCTGTTCTGGAGTTTTTGATGTAGAGAAATCTTTCCCCTCCTTCTTGGATACTGGTAGCAGGGCATCTCCAAGATCATGAGTTATTAACACTACCTCCATCTTAACCTTCCATATGTTGAAATCGTTTTTCCCGTTGAACTTCTCGAGATCAACCTTGGTAGAAGTCATACTTGGATCTTGGACTTCAAGACTCCAGCTCTGATACCACGTATAGTGATTTAGCACCCCTTAAGACTCAAGATGATAAACCACTGCCCATGAGACTCTAGCCAAGATCAAACAAGTTGCAGAAGAAACCATGCTTTGATATCAAGACTCTAACACAGATTCTAATTAGCCCCAGGTCTAAGATTAATATCATAGAGTATAACCTAACCAAGAAGCAACTCACAACACACAAGAAACATGATCTTACGTGGTTCGATTGTGCATGAAATGCAAAATCTACATCCACGGGAAAAGCCACAGGAAAAGATTTATTGATGAATCAATAAGACAAATACAGAGCTTCTAAATAAGAGATTATAAGCAACAAGAAGAACCTCTCCCACTTCTCAATCTCTTTCTTAAACTCTCAATGAACCTCATGTCTTTCTCCCTCAACAACTAGTTTTATACTCCTGATGCTGAAACCCATATTGCACAGAATCTGGACACTTGTGTAACGGCATTTAACAACCTTGATTCATTTTTTCACAAGCTAGCTCACGTGCTCCACTTAAGTTTCTCCAAAACGACAGAGGCTGAGTCGTTTCGTCTTTAAACTTAAATGCCTCGTGCTGCACGTGACAAATGACTGAAACCATTTGATCCAAACGAAGCAGTTTTGGGACTCTGAGTTTTCGATTCATTGCACTCAAGTCCACAAGAATCATTTACAATAAGATGACATCAACATTTAATATAGAATCTTAAGGTTAAAGGAGGGTTAAAAGAGGTGAGTTTAGTGTAAAATACCCTGAAGTACAGCTGCGTAAACGGCAGGGTCATTAGCAAAAAGACGCATCAGAAAAGTAATTAAGATAGCTGAAGTGTGATGCCTTGCAACCATAACAAGCATCACATTGTGCACAATTTCATCATTGTAAATCAATACTTCATTCTTCTCATTTTAAACGGCAAGTTAACTGTGACCGCCCTGAAATTCTAATTAGGCAACCCAAGAGGGGGGGTGAATTGGGATTTAGAAATAAATCGACTAAAAAACAAATAATCAAGCAAATTCAAAACCGAAATTAAAACAATAATAAATAAATTGATCACAAATTAAAAGGATAGGGAAAGAGAGAATCAAACACAACGATGTTTACGTGGTTCGGCCAACCTCGCCTACGTCCACGCCTCCAAGCTTTCCGGGCTTGAGGTTTTCACTAAGCAAGCCTCCAAGGCTTCAATTGCTTACACTTGACTTCCAAGGTGTCAATAACCTTTACAACAAGAGATTATTCCCAATCTCTTAACCCAAGTGTATCCCAACACTCACAATCCCTCAAAATGAAAGATTACAATTTGTTTTTCTCTCACACTATATTTAAGATTACAAATCAAAGATCAAAGTGTGAATAGATGAAGTGAAACTATGTTTCTAGCTCTTGTGAAGATTGCAAACTCGAGTATATGCTCAATGGTTGTGTTGTGATCAGTCTTCTTTGAATTTGAATGAGCTTATTTATAAGTAGAGCTGAAAAACTAGCCGTTATGCACTGTCGGGCAGAAAACGGTTCACCGTTTATTGGTTAACGGTTAACCGTTTGCGCTAGTCAATGTTACCGTTGGGCCATTTTTCAAATAAACGGTTTGCCGTTAAAATTACCCTTTCGCCGTTAACTTCCAGAGACCTGCAAAATGAATACTGGTTATCCGTTTCAAGTAAACGGTTAAAGCTTTGCATGAGATGACTCTCTGGATGTTATCGGTTAACCGTTTGTAGTAAACGGTTCACCGTTAGTTTCCAGTAAGCTTTCCATTTCTGTTTTTCACTAAACGGTTAGAGCCTAGGCAAACCTTTGCTCTCTGGTCGTAATCGGCTAACCGTTTGTAATAAACGGTTCACCGTTAGTTTCCAGTGAGCTTACCATTTTCCGTTCTCACTAACCTGTTAGAGACTAAGCAAACCTTTGCTCTCTGGTCGTAATCGGCTAACCGTTTGTAATAAACGGTTCACCGTTAGTTTCCAGTAAGCTTACCATTTTCCATTCTCACTAACCTGTTAGAGCCTAAGCAAACCTTTGCTCTCTGGTCGTAATCGGTTAACCGTTTGTAATAAACGGTTCACCGTTTATTGCCAGAAACATGATTTAAACCAGATTTTGCAAATAATCTTTTTCCAAATAAAAATCCATCTTTTACAAGTATGAATGGAATATTTTTTATGACTTTTATTTGTTAAGAAATAACTCCAATAAATTGATCAAAAATCATTTAAAGTTTGTTATTATCAAAATCAATATTATTAACATATTTATGTTAACAATCTCCCCCTTTTTGATGATGACAAACTTTGTTCAAAAATTTTGGCTCCCCCTTAATATATGGCTCCCCCTTAGTATATGGCCAATTTAAGAAATAGTCAATAAAATGATTTTTGCTCAAGTAAGCATTAGAAAACATCATCATCATTAGAAAATCTTTCCATTTATAAAATGCATCATTTCAAGTTCATTCTAAGCATTTTCAAATCATTTTAAAAAACACTTAGGATAGTTCCCAAATTATCTCCCCCTTCATCATCAAAAAGAAAGAAGAGAAAGAGAAGAAATGCAAGGCATTTGGTAAAAAAAAAAAAAAATTGGGCAGAGTTTCCCCTTAAAAATGAGCAAAACCAATAAGATAAATGAGAGAAACACACTTCCAAAATTGTAATTCCAATCAACACCATCACCAACCCAACAACTCCATAAGCAAACCAAGCACTTCAATAATCAAAAAAGCTACAATTCATATCAATTTCAGCCAAGATATCTAATATCAAAATCCACCAAATAAGCATAAAACTATGGCATCAAAATTCATAAATGGCATAGAACAGTAAACATATACATGTCAAAATGCAAACAATCAAAACATGAACTATATGTGCGAAAATAAAATCCAGAAACTAATGAGGAGGTGGCGGAGAATATGAGCTCCCCGGATCATAACCAAGAATGCCGAGAAGAATGCGCTGAGCATGGATGATCTCAAGCTGATGATCGATGCTCTGCCGCTGAAAGGTCTCAAAAGCAGAGCGCATTTGCTGATGATCTCGAGAAAGGCTGTCCAACCGATCGAGAATCAGCTGCTGCATACTGTCAGAAGCGGGTGGCATATCTGAAGCCGGAGGAGGCACGGATGCAGCAGGCTCCTCGGGATGAACAGAAGGCTGCTCAGGTGCAGCAGATGACGCTGGAAAGGAGAATGGCTCAGGCGCAGGTGGTGGCTCAGAGGCGGATGGAATATCAGCGTCCGTGGCACGCTCCTCAGGGTCAATATCAGCAGGAGGCCGAGGGACAAAACAGCGACGTGGAGGAGGTGGCTGAGCGCCTAATCTAAAATCAGGAAGCTCATCGGGCCGATAGACAACATTAAGCATCCTATCGTCCTCTGGAGTTATCAAGGTATCCCGGTTTTTAGAGCTGCTGGTTTTGATCCACTTCCCATTCCTCCAAGAAAAACCTATACTCGTCATTGCCTCGGATCCAATCCGTTTAGTCTCCATATGTCCAGTATCGACTAGAGGCACGTGAAAATAACGAAGTATCTTGGTAATGATGCTACCATACGGAAGCAAGCGGTGATTAACCGCAGGAGTACTCAGCATATGACGCACAATGATATAAGCGAGGTTTATTGGACGATCTGAGAGTAGGCTGTCCAAGATGCCCACGTCCAACCTCGTGACCTCATCCGTGTGACCCTTCCTAGGAGTCACTATGTGCTGAAGAATAGAATGCAGAATACGGACTTGAAGAGGTAAAAGCTGAGACCGAAAGGGAAGTAAGCAAATATCATCAGTTAGGTCTCTACGCCGACATATATGTCGGACTGCATCCGTATGACGAAAATGATCAAAGTCTAGGATTTTTCTAGAGGTATATATGTCATGACCAGCACACGGGATACCAAGTAATTCAGCTAAATCTGCATCATCAAATTCAATGAGGACACCACCAACTTGAGTAACAACCCTATGTTCACTACTATGGGAAATGTCCATGTTGGAGTAAAATACTCGCACTAAGTTAGGATAAATACGCTCACTAAAGTTTATAGCCGACTCCCAAGGCATAAGCATATCCCGAACATTTCGATTACAAACAACTAAGTTCAGGAAATCATTAGGGATAACACAAGAGGAATCAAGTACCTTTCGCCCATCGAAGCGGTCTGCGAACCGTTTCGCCAAGGGACGAGTGGGGAAGTGAATTCTGGAGAATTCAGAGACTTCCCTAGGCTGAAAGGGGTGAGCATTAGGTGTAGATTTGCGCCGGGCATTTCTCCGAGAGGATTCAGCCATGGATGAGTAAGGTGAGGTTAACACAGCCGAGTGAGAGAGAAAAAGGTTGGTGATTTAGATGAGAAATGAGCAAGCAATGTGAGTGAAATGCTCAATTTGGATAAAAAAAGGAGATAAATCGGCTCAAAAATGGAGGAACCCAACTTGAGGCAGTTAGGGTTTGATTTTGGGAATTTTTGATTTTGGCTTTAAATAGATGTTTTGAATCGGTGGAAATGATTAAAAGATAATATGAAATGGTTTAATCGGTTTAATTTGGCATAAGAAGTAAGAAAAATGAAGATTTGAGGAGGAGAGGAGCTTCGGTTGCGCAACAATGGAGAAAACGGTGAGAGGGTAACCGGTGAGGAGGAAGAGAAAGCCTTTGAACAATTATAAAACGCGAAAACGGTTAACCGTTTATAATAAACGGTTAAAGGGTAACGAACAGAGGCTTGAGACCAGAAAACGGTGAAAGCCTAAAGAGCTTAACAGTTAAGGGGTAACACTTTGGAGAGTTACTGCCAACAAACGGTTCACCGTTTGTAGCAAACGGTGAAAGGGTAAGAATACAGACACAAAATTCTGGTTACTGGATCAAAACGGTTCACCGTTGATGGGAAACGGTTATCCGTTTATTTTAACAGAATTTTCGCACATTTAATTTTAATATTCGGCCAACAACTCATAAATTCCCAGATCATTTAATTGATCCAACAATATATTATGAGCCATTTTGATGCATGATTCATGAACATGTTTTCAACTAATTTATTCATACAATCAAAACATAACAAGCCAAATTCATCATTTAACAATCAACCTCAAGCAATTCATGGTCATTACTTCACAATTATAAATCAATCAATTCAGTACACTCAATAGCATGGATAGATACATCAATGTGAAAATTTCATCATCCCAAGTTCATGTCGAATTTTTGAAAAATGTTCTTCACAAAGAGGTTTAGTAAAAATATCGGCAAGTTGTTTTTCCGTAGAAATAAACTCTAATGCAATGTCTCCCTTTTGAACATGGTCTCTCAAGAAATGATGTCTAATTTCTATATGCTTGGTTCTAGAGTGTTGAATGGGATTCTTTGAAAGATTTATAGCACTAGTATTATCACACTTAATAGGAATTTGTTCAAGATGAATGCCATAATCTTTAAGTGTTTGTTTCATCCAAAGTGCTTGTGCACAACAACTTCCGGCGGCTATATATTCAGCTTCGGTTGTTGAAAGGGCAACAGAATTTTGTTTCTTACTAGCCCATGAAACAAGTGAGTGTCCTAGAACAAAACAAGTTCCACTAGTGCTCTTCCTATCCACTTTATGACCAGCAAAATCCGCATCCGAAAAACGTGTTAAATCTATGTGAGTTCCTCTAGGATACCAAAGGCCAACATCTATGGTTCCAATCAAATAACGGAAAATTCTTTTAACAGCAAGCAAATGGGATTCCTTGGGACATGATTGAAATCTTGCACACAAGCATACACTAAACATGATATCGGGTCTACTTGCAGTCAAATAAAGTAAAGATCCGATCATACCTCGATACATTTTGATATCCACTTCTTTTCCCTTTTCATCTTTGTCAAGCTTGATAGTGGTACTCATAGGAGTGCTTTTTGCCGTTCCATTTTCATAGCCAAACCTTTTGAGTAGATCATTCACGTACTTGGCTTGGTTTATGAAAATGCCTTCCTCGTTTTGTTTGATTTGAAGTCCAAGGAAGTACTTCAACTCTCCCATCATACTCATCTCAAACTCTTGACTCATACATGATGAAAATTCTTTGCACAAAAGCTCATTAGTAGAACCAAAAATGATATCATCAACATAAATTTGAACAATAAGTATGTCTTGCTTCTTATTCTTAACAAAAAGAGTTGTGTCCGCTTTTCCCATTGAAAAATTGTTATCCAACAAGAAATTTTTAAGCCTATCATACCATGCCCTAGGAGCTTGTTTTAAGCCATATAAAGCTTTGGATAACTTATACACATGATTTGGAAATTTTTCATTTTCAAAACCAGGAGGTTGTTTCACATAAACTTCCTCCATAATGTATCCATTTAAGAAAGCACTTTTAACATCCATTTGATATAGAATAAAGTCTTTATGGCATGCATATGCTAACAACATTCTTATGGATTCTAATCTAGCAACAGGAGCAAAAGTTTCATCAAAATCAATTCCTTCTTCTTGGTTGTAGCCTTGAGCCACTAGTCTAGCTTTATTTCTTACAACCATACCGGATTCATCCATTTTATTTCTAAATACCCATTTAGTGCCTATAATGGATTGATGTTCCGGACAAGGAACTAACTCCCACACATTATTTCTCTCAAATTGATTCAACTCCTCTTGCATTGCCATAATCCAAAATTCATCATTTTCGGCATCCGCAAAAGACTTTGGTTCAATTTGAGAAATGAATGCAGCATGCTCACATGTGTTCCTAAGAGATGATCTAGTGGTAACACCTCGTGAGGGATCTCCTAAAATTACATCTTGAGGGTGAGAGGAAACATACCTCCACTCCTTGGGGAGTGTTTGAGAAGTACCTTCATTTTGCTCCACATTTTGTTCTTCATGATACTTCTCTTGAATTCCATTTGTTGTGTCTTCTTGGTTGTCATTTGATGCTTCTTCTTGTTGTTCTTCTTCTGCATTATCATTAACAATGGCTTTTTCCGTAGAGGATGGGTTAGACTCATCAAAAGTAACATGCACAGATTCCTCCACAACCAAAGTTCTTTTGTTATATACTCTATAAGCTTTGCTTGAACTTGAATAACCAAGAAAAATACCAACATCAGATTTTGAATCAAATTTACCAAGATTATCTTTTGTATTCAAAACAAAACATTTGCATCCAAAAACTTTAAAATAACCAATGTTGGGTTTTCTATTTTTCCAAAGCTCATATGGAGTTTTATTAAGATTAGGTCTAATCAACACCCGATTTAAAACATAACAAGCGGTGTTGACGGCTTCGGCCCAAAAATACTTAGGCAAAGAGTTTTCATTCAACATGGTCCTAGCCATTTCTTGAATAGACCTATTCTTTCTTTCTACTACTCCATTTTGTTGTGGTGTCCTAGGTGATGAAAATTGATGTTCAATGCCAAACTCATTACAAAAATTTTCAAATGCATGATTTTCAAATTCTCCACCATGATCACTTCTAATGCAAGTAATAGAATAAACTTTTTCATTTTGAACCTTTTTATGGAAAATTCGAAAAGCATCAATGGCATTATCCTTATTAGCTAAGAACAATACCCATGTGAATCTAGAAAAATCATCCACAATTACAAAAGCATAATATTTGCCACTTAAACTAGCGTGCCTTGAAGGTCCAAACAAATCTATATGAAGTAATTGTAGTGGTTTTGATGTAGAGATATGATTCTTGTTTTTGAAAGAAGTCTTGATTTGTTTTCCAAATTGACATGCTTCGCAAATTCTATCTTTTTGAAAACTGATTTTTGGAAGACCTTTAACTAAATCATTTTTCACAATTTTTGAAATCAAATCCATGCTAGCATGTCCTAATCTTCTATGCCATAGCCAACTATCATCATGTAATGCGGAAAAGCATTTATCAAGAGTAGATGCACATTCTATGTCAATGGTATAAACATTACCACATCTATTACCAATAAACAAGATTTTGCCATCACATGCATTCTCAATAACACAACTTGATTTATCAAAGACAACTTTATAACCTTTGTCACATAATTGGCTAATGCTAATCAAATTATGTTTCAAATTCTCAACCAAACACACATTCTCAATTAAGGTTGAAGATACTTTACCAACATTTCCAATTCCAAGGATTTTTCCTTTTGAGTTATCTCCAAAAGATACGTCTCCACCATTTTCAATTTTGGTGAAGCTTGAGAACCAAGAATAGCTCCCTGTCATGTGTCTTGAACAACCACTGTCCAAGTACCACTTATTCTTCTTCTTCTTCAAGCCCTGCAGAGAAAATCTCAAGTTTTAGGTACCCAAACATTTTTGGGTCCTTGAGAGTTAGCAATGGTTCCTTTTGGAACCCAAACACATTTCATACCATAGTATGCATTTCTCTTCACTGCACATCTATTTTTCATATGACCATCTTGATTACAATAATGACATGTAATTTTATTGCTAATAGATGTATTCCTCACAAAATAGCTCTTGTAGAATTTTTGTTTCAAATTTGGTTTATAACCAATCCCACTTTTGTCAAATACACATTTTTGTGAGTTTAGCAAATTATCCAACATCTTTTGCCCATTTGTAAATTTCAAGACAATCCCATTTAACTCATTACTCTTTTTCTTGAGCATTTCATTTTCATTTTTCAGCTCATCTATATGTGTTTCTAAATGCTCATGTATGATGTTAGGCTTCTCATTTGATAATGCAATTTCATCATGCAAAGTCTTGTTTCCTACTTCTAGGCATACAATTTTTGCATTCAAAGATTCATTTTCATTTTTAAGCTTTGCAATTTCCTTTTTAAGACATGCATTCTTTTTACCAATCTTCATCAATTCATTATGCAAATCTTTAAAGGCATCATACAATTCATCATAAGTAGGATCACTTACCTCATGGAGATCATCATCATCCCCCATTGCCATAAGTGCTAGGTTTGAGACTTCTTGCGATTCTTCTTCATCACTTGAGTCTTCCTCGCTATCATCCCAAGTTGCAACCATGGCTTTCTTCTTGTGTTTGTTGATGAGTGGACACTCCGATCTAATATGGCCAGGCTTCTTGCATTCATAGCATGTAATTGTCTCCTTCTTCTCCCTAAAGTTCTTGAAGTTTCTGAAGTTTTTTCGCTCTCCGGTTTTCTTGAAGAATTTTCTGAACCTCCTTGCTAGCATAGCTAGCTCTTCATCATCCGGTTCACTCTCGCCATCACTCTCATGTTTTGAGGCTTTGAGAGCAATGTTTTTCTTCTTCTCCTCATGCCCTTTTTCTGCTGCCAAATCTTCCTCATATGAAATAAGAGAACCAATTAAATCATCAAGAGGTAAAGTATTTAAATCTTTTGCTTCCTCAATGGCAGTCCTTTTTGGTCTCCACTCCTTAGGTAGTGACCTAATAATTTTCTTGACTTTTTCGCTATTTGAAAAAGTCTTCCCTAGAGCTCCTAGAGTGTTTACTATGTCCGTGAATCTAGTATACATAGAATACACATTTTCATTTTGTTCCATTTGAAACAATTCATATTGCCGAGTGTACCTACTTATTTTAGATTCTTTCACTTGGTTTGTGCCTTCATAGACAACCTCAAGTTTGTGCCAAATCTCATTAGCACTTTCACAACTAGACACTCTATGAAATTCTTTCTTATCTAGTGCACAAAACAAGGCATTCATAGCTTTGGAGTTTAGAGAAGCTTTCCTCTTTTCAAGTTCATTCCAATCACGTGAAGGTTTTGGAATATCTTCTCCAACTTCATTTTTAGTCAAGGGCATAAAAGGATCATCACTAACAATTTCCCAAATTTCATAATCTAAGGCTTGCAAGTAAATTCTCATCCTAGTTTTCCAATAAGGATAATCATTACCATCAAAGAAAGGTGGTCTAGTGGTGGATTGTCCTTCCCTAAATGTAGAATCATATTGAGTTGCCATTGATCTTTAGCTCTAGACGATTAAGTCTAAACAAGAGCACCTTGCTCTGATACCAAATGAAATTCTAATTAGGCAACCCAAGAGGGGGGTGAATTGGGATTTAAAAATAAATCGACTAAAAAACAAATAATCAAGCAAATTCAAAACCGAAATTAAAACAATAATAAATAAATTGATCACAAATTAAAAGGATAGGGAAAGAGAGAATCAAACACAACGATGTTTACGTGGTTCGGCCAACCTCGCCTACGTCCACGCCTCCAAGCTTTCCGGGCTTGAGGTTTTCACTAAGCAAGCCTCCAAGGCTTCAATTGCTTACACTTGACTTCCAAGGTGTCAATAACCTTTACAACAAGAGATTATTCTCAATCTCTTAACCCAAGTGTATCCCAACACTCACAATCCCTCAAAATGAAAGATTACAATTTGTTTTTCTCTCACACTATATTTAAGATTACAAATCAAAGATCAAAGTGTGAATAGATGAAGTGAAACTATGTTTCTAGCTCTTGTGAAGATTGCAAACTCGAGTATATGCTCAATGGTTGTGTTGTGATCAGTCTTCTTTGAATTTGAATGAGCTTATTTATAAGTAGAGCTGAAAAACTAGCCGTTATGCACTGTCGGGCAGAAAACGGTTCACCGTTTATTGGTTAACGGTTAACCGTTTGCGCTAGTCAATGTTACCGTTGGGCCATTTTTCAAATAAACGGTTTGCCGTTAAAATTACCCTTTCGCCGTTAACTTCCAGAGACCTGCAAAATGAATACTGGTTATCCATTTCAAGTAAACGGTTAAAGCTTTGCATGAGATGACTCTCTGGATGTTATCGGTTAACCGTTTGTAGTAAACGGTTCACCGTTAGTTTCCAGTAAGCTTTCCATTTCTGTTTTTCACTAAACGGTTAGAGCCTAGGCAAACCTTTGCTCTCTGGTCGTAATCGGCTAACCGTTTGTAATAAACGGTTCACCGTTAGTTTCCAGTGAGCTTACCATTTTCCGTTCTCACTAACCTGTTAGAGACTAAGCAAACCTTTGCTCTCTGGTCGTAATCGGCTAACCGTTTGTAATAAACGGTTCACCGTTAGTTTCCAGTAAGCTTACCATTTTCCATTCTCACTAACCTGTTAGAGCCTAAGCAAACCTTTGCTCTCTGGTCGTAATCGGTTAACCGTTTGTAATAAACGGTTCACCGTTTATTGCCAGAAACATAATTTAAACCAGATTTTGCAAATAATCTTTTTCCAAATAAAAATCCATCTTTTACAAGTATGAATGGAATAGTTTTTATGACTTTTATTTGTTAAGAAATAACTCCAATAAATTGATCAAAAATCATTTAAAGTTTGTTATTATCAAAATCAATATTATTAACATATTTATGTTAACACGCCCAAGTTCCTTTTATCATATCTTGAAGTCCTCCAAGAAATTGATCTCTTTGCTTTCCCCTCTCAAGTCCGAATAGAAATGAACATATTATGTTGAATGTGAGAGTCTTTATCAGGGGCAACACCTATTAACAACAAAAGTCTAGCTCATATGATGTTTATCTTAGTGATTAGAACAATTTCAGTGCTTTATTTCCTGCGCAAAACAAAGTTTTGGGAAGCATAAAGCCATCAACATTACCGTGACATGTTCCTTCCCTTGCCAGTGAAACTCAATGTGCTGCCTGATTTCTCCATCAATCTTCCCCACATACTTCTTCAGCGATTTTGGTTTCAAGAACGACAGAATTGCATCTCCAACATGCTTGTGATCTTGCCCGATTAGGTTAAGCAATCTCTGATCACCCAAAATCAGTGTGATTGCCTGTGTTTGTTGGTTACTTCTACTATTGCTATCACTACTGAAGACCAGCTTATTTGTGTTGGGAAAATATGCTCTTTAAAAGCATAGTGTTTATTTAATTGTAATAAATATTTTTTTATTAATAAAAATAATGAAGTATTTTATGCAAATATCTTAATTGCATTAATATTTTTATTAAAGTCCATTTAATCATATTATATGTATTTATGTGATCACCATGTGGATTCACAAAAGACATAAATACAAGTTATCTTATGATTAAATAAATTTAGTTCGCAGCTAATAAATAAAGTTGGACACTTTATTTAGGTATAGACTGTAATAAATTCATTTAATGATTTGTCTTAATCATGTATGAATTTATTGATGTAGTACGACTACATTGAACAGGATCACATATGAGATTTAATTAACTTTGTAATAACTGTCAGACTTATTAAATCTCATAAGCATTGATTTTACTGTAATCTTAATCTTGAGTTAATTATGATTTCATGATTGTAATTGTTATTCCATTTGAGTTACCAATGGGCATGATACATACTTGTAGTCTAGATTACCCGGTATCTTGGTGTGAACATTTTTGAGTATTGGAGTTATAGATTAACAATATAGAATTTGTACAACACATCTCTTTATGGGTTTTCGGCACTTGATCATAGAATTCTCTGGCCAGAGTGTGTCAACATATTTAGTATGTTGAAAATGATCGCTAGAGAAAACTAGTAAGTATCAAGGAATAAGATATTATTAAATTGATTGGACAGTTGAGATATCAATTTAATTAACGATGTGGTACAAAGTATCGTACAATAAAGAAATCAATGTGGCTTGGGACGAATTATTCGAGCATATAATTATGGAGGTCAATTCCAATCTTTTAGTGGAGTAGATTTGGAATTAAATAATTAGGCTAGTTTAATTACAGGCCTAATTGTTATAGCCACTATTGTATGTTCCCAAATGATCCCTGGGTTAGCTCATTTAATTGACTGCACCACTACTGGACTAATAAGTAAGATAACTAGCTATTTGGGTCAAAAGTCTAAATATATCATTTAGTGAGAGACTCTATTTAATTAGTTTTTGTGTAAGGGGCCTTACGTTATTTTACAAGGTGGGTCCCCTATAGAAAAAGCACGTAACGTTGAGTTTTGTTTTTTGATTTTTTGGATCCTAGGGTTTTCACTAAAGGGTGATATAAATGGCTTATTTTCTCTAAAGAAAATGGAGAAGCCACTTTATACAGATCAGAGAAAAAGATTTTTTTCTCTATTGTTGAGAGAAAAATTTTCTCGTACTAGTTACTTTGGTAGTGATAAAGACGCCCACATGTCAAGTGCAGATCGAACCTGAGTCATAACTTGGAAGATCATTGGTGACAATTCGTGATCTAACAAGTGTGGTGGTGACAGATCGTGATCCAAAAAGAGTGGTGGTGGCGGATCGTGATTGATTAGTATTAAATATTGTTGAATTATCAAGCGATAATATGTTATTTTATGCTTATGTTATAATTTATATTTGTGTTTATGTAATATGTTAGGAATTATTAATTATGTTTTAAATATATTTAATTTTGTGTATTTTTATGTGTTTATTAGGAAAAATATTAATTTCACGAACTTCGAGGCTCCAAACAGAAAAATGGAGGTGAAATTTGAATTCCGGAGGTCCGAAAACCTTAAGATCGATCAAGATCGGCTTAAAATTGGGCTTGTATAAAAAAAGTTGACTTTTTCAGTTGACCGAGCACTGATTGGATGATGAAATGAGCTTACAATAGATATGAGTGCATGGGATAGCTGGCAATTTTGACTAAATCTCAACCATCCATGATTCAATGGCTATGATTGTGCCACGTGTGAGGAGCACATGCATGAAGCTTATGATGGACCGCAAAGCACTAGATTAGGAATTTATTTTTCTATAAATATAGCCTCATTTTTAGGTTTTGAATCATCTCTCTACAACTCTCTTCTTCTCAAATTCTCTCCATCTCCTTGTAATCTTCATTTCCAGGTGTGTTGTTAATATTTTGTATAATTATTTTTATAAATAAAATTAGTTTTATTTCGAATTTTAGTTGTTTTAATTACTTTTAATTATAAGTAATTCAATTCTACTCCTTCTTTTTATTTTAATTATGCTTAACTAAATAATATTAGTTAGGGGAAGGTGAAACTCTTAGGTAATAAATATGATTTAATCAAATTCTATTTTTAATTTTATAAATTAAATTATTTTCTATTTAATTTTATACATGTTTTATATTTTGAAAATTTGATTTATTGTAGACAAACAAATGAATTTGGCACAATAAATTCTTAAGATCTTAATATAAGGCATGGTGAAATGGTATTTTGACTTATTGTAGACAAAATAAATTTTGGCACAATAAATACTTAATCCATCATAAAATTAAAGGGAAAATAATAATAATTTGTATAATTAATCTTTTGGGTAATAAATTTAAATAAATTGGCAAAAAGAATTTATTAAGTTTTATTTATTCCTAAGAGTGGATCCATAACCCTAACTAGTTCAATTCCATAGTTTCACTTAATTTAAGTTATTTAAATTCAAGTTTTAATTTCAATTTTTAGATAAAATAAAATAAACAAATTAAATCTTTTCTCTGTGGATCGACCTCGGACTCACCGAGTTATATTACAACACGACACTCTTATACTTGGGAGTTTAATATTACTTTTAAGTTGTGTCAAGTTTTTGGCGCCGTTGCCGGGGAAAAGTTTTTATTTTGCTTTATTTTTCTGTTTTTTATTTTCTCTTTATGTAAATTTTCGTTTGCCCCCTTTTCTTGTTCTTAAATTCTCTTTTGACCCTATATCTTTCATAATTCTCGTTTTACCCCCAACAATTCTCGTTCTAGCCCAATTTTCTGATAATTATGTTCGGACCCTAATAGTTTTCAGGCATTTCACTTTCATCCTAAATTTCTCAACTCTAAACTTTTACATATTACAGTTTGGCCAGAAATTAAAAATAATTTGTAATTGAATCCCTAGACGTAATTCCTCAAAAAAAAAAAAATCAAGACTTGGACTTATATCTTGGACATATTTTGGACATATTTGGACATATTTTGGACTTAATTTGGACCAAACTAACTTTAACTACTAACTCTAATTACTAACTTTTAACTTACTAACTACTAACTCTAATTTTTATTTTTAGTTATTTAATTTTCAGTATTTTTTTTCTTAATTGGTGGGTTCAACCACTATTTTTATCTTTTTTTTTATTATTTTGCATTTATTTATTATTTTTTCTTAATTGGTGGGTTCAACCACTATTTTTATTTTTTTTTTTTATTTTGCATTTATTTATTATTTATTGTTAATTGGTGGGTTCAACCACTATTTTTATTTTTTTTATTATTTTGCATTTATTTATTATTTTTTCTTAATTGGTGGGTTCAACCACTATTTTTATTTTTTTATTTTATTATTTTGCATTTATTTATTATTTATTGTTAATTGGTGGGTTCAACCACCAAAATTGTTATTTAATTTCTTTTGTATACTTATATTATTTGCATATTTAAATTGTTATTAATTTGTGTAAATATTATTTTTATAACATAACTATTGCATGAGACGCTGGTCTCGATCTTCAAGTGGCAGATTAATTCGTAGATCTCAATTTCCACCGCTAATCATGGATGAGAATCAAGGTGAAAATGTTTTGGGTGAACTTAATCTTCAAGTTGATCAGGGAGACAACCAATCTCAACATGGGCATGATCAGAATCAACCAAGAACGCTGAGAGACTACATGAATCCAACCAGAACCGGAGCACCGTCGTGTATAGTATTTCCTCCAGAAGCATCTCGATTCAACTTTAAACCAGGTATTATCCAACTTTTACCAACATTTCATGGTTTAGAATCTGAGAATCCGTACTTGCATCTAAGAGATTTTGAGGAAGTTTGTAATACATACACGGACCAAAATTGTAGCATGAACATAATTAGATTAAAGCTTTTTCCTTTTTCATTAAAAGATAAAGCTAAAACTTGGCTACAAAACCTTAGATCTGGATCAGTAAGAACTTGGAATAACATGCAAGAACAGTTTTTGAAAAAATTCTTTCCACCTCATAGAACAAATTCTTTGAAAAGGCAAATCACTTCTTTCACTCAAAAAAATGGAGAAACATTATACCAATGTTGGGATAGGTTTAAAGAGTTGCTTAACATATGCCCACATCATGGTTTTGAAACTTGGCGATTGGTCACTTACTTCTACGAGGGCTTAATACCCCAAAGTAGACAGGTTGTTGAAATGATGTGTAATGGTGAATTTAGGGATAAAAATCCTGAAGATGCACTAGATTACCTCGACCAAGTAGCTGAAAATGCACAACATTGGGATACTGTTAGAACTTTTGAATTGACAAATAAGCAACAACCATCTCCATCTAGTGGAGGAATCCATAACCTTAGGGAAGATCATGATTTACAAGCAAAATTTGCATCCCTAGTTAGGAAAGTTGAAGCTTTGGAGCATAAAAAGAGTGATCAAGTAAAATCTGTTCAAGAAATTGCATGTAACATATGTAGTGCGAATGATCATTTCTCCCAAGAGTGTCCCACTTTGCCTGCACTTAACGAATGTCTAAATGATCAAGCTAATGTCATCAACACTTTCAATAAACCAAACCCATATTCACAGACTTATAATCCTGGTTGGCGAAATCATCCGAATTTCAGTTGGAGGAATAATAATAATGCACAATCTTCACAAGCGCCACCTCCACAAAATTTTCAAAATCCTCAGCCTTATCCACCATATGTTCCACCACCCTGGAAAAATCTGGAAGACACAATGCATTCATTCATCAAAAAGCAAGATGTTATTAACAATCAAAATGCACAAACTTTTTCTGATTTGAAAGATACTCTTGCTAAAATTGCTTCTGCACTCACCATTCAAGAAAAAGGAAAATTTCCAGCTCAACCACAACCAAATCCTAAAATTCAACAAAATCCACCCACAGACCAAGTCAAGTCAGTTATAACTCTTCGTAGTGGTAAGGTTGTTGATAGACCTATGCCTGAACCTTGTGAAAATGATGAAAATTCAAAGGGTAAGGAAGGACTAAATGAACTTACACCTAGTGAAGAAGTAACTACTGTTCCACCTGAACCACCATTTCCACAAGCATTGAATAAACTAAGGAAATCAAACCACTCTTCTGAAATTTATGAAATCTTTAAGCAAGTGAAAGTTAACATTCCTCTATTAGATGCAATCAAGCAGGTACCTTCATATGCCAAATTTTTAAAGGACTTGTGCACTGTTAAGAGGAAATTGAAGGTAAGAAATAGTGCTTTCATGGCCGAACAGGTAAGTACAATTCTGTCTACTAATAATAAGTTGAAATATAAAGATCCTGGTTGTCCTACCATTTCTTGCATTATTGGTAACCACAGAATTGAGCATGCTTTACTAGATCTTGGTGCTAGTGTTAATTTGCTTCCATATTCAGTTTATCTTCAACTTAATCTTGGTGAGATAAAATCAACTTCAACTACACTTTTGCTCGCCGATAGATCAGTTAAAGTACCAAAAGGAATAGTGGAAGATGTTTTAGTACAAGTTGATAAATTCATTTATCCTGTGGATTTTATTGTCTTGGAAACTGAACCTATTGTGAATAATTATAAACCAGTTCCTGTAATTTTAGGTCGACCATTTTTAGCAACTGCTAATGCTTTGATTAATTGTAGGAATGGTTTAATGAATTTATCCTTTGGGAATATGACTTTGGAATTGAATGTTTTCAACATGTGCAGGCAACCTAATGAAGAAAATGAGAATGAAGATGATTCTGATGAACAAAAGGAATTGGTTGAATCTTGTATCGAGGAAAATATTCAAAAAGGGGATTTTCTGAACTTTCTAATGTTTGTTTAGTTAATTCAATTGAGTCAAATAAGCAACTTGAACTTGATATTACTAATATAAATTTGTTGCTTGATTCTGTGCAGACTTCACAAAATTATGATGACGAGCCAAAATTTGAGGAGTTTGGAAGTATTGAAAAGACAGAACAACAAGAAGCACCTAAAATGGAATTGAAACCTTTGCCTGAAGGATTGAAATATGCTTTTCTTGGAGAAGAACAAATTTATCCTGTTGTGATTTCTTCTACTTTAGCAAGTGACCAAGAAGGTAAGTTACTAACTATTCTTAAAAAGTATAAAAATGCAATTGGATGGACTTTAAATGATATTAAAGGCATTAATCCCTTAATCTGCACACATAGAATTAATTTGGAAGAAAATGCTAAAACATGTCAACAACCTCAAAGAAGATTAAACCCACATATGAAAGAGGTAGTCAAAACAGAAGTCCTTAAATTGCTTGATGTGGGAATTATCTACCCTATCTCTGATAGTAAGTGGGTAAGTCCTACACAAGTAGTGCCTAAAAAATCTGGAATCACTGTTGTTAAAAATGAAAAAGGTGAATTAATTCCAACACGAATTACATCTAGTTGGCGCATGTGCATTGATTATAGAAAATTAAATGAAGCCACTAGAAAAGATCATTTTCCATTACCATTCCTTGACCAAATCTTAGAAAGAGTAGCAGGACATCCTTACTACTGTTTTTTAGATGGATATTCAGGTTATTATCAAATTCCTATAGCACTTGAGAACCAAGAAAAGACCACATTTACATGTCCTTTTGGAACATTTGCATTTAAAAGAATGCCATTTGGGCTTTGTAATGCTCCTGCAACATTTCAAAGATGTATGTTAAGCATTTTTTGTGATATGGTTGAGCATTGTTTAGAGGTCTTTATGGATGATTTGACTGTGTTTGGGAATTCTTTTGATGATTGCCTTGATAATTTGGAGAAAGTGTTAAAAAGATGTGTTGAAAAAGAACTCGTGTTGAATTGGGAAAAATGTCACTACATGGTTACTTCTGGAATTGTTTTGGGTCATGTTGTTTCTATTAAAGGAATTGAAGTTGACAAAGCAAAAATTGAAGTCATATCTAAATTGCCACAACCAAAAACAGTTAGAGATGTGCGATCCTTTTTAGGACATGCAGGATTTTATAGGAGGTTTATAAAAAACTTTAGTGCCATATCTAAACCACTTTGTAACCTCTTATTAAAAGATGCACCGTTTGAATGGAATGATGATTGCCAAAAATCTTTTGAAAAAATAATTTGTCTTTTAACATCTGCACCTATTATGCAATCTCCTGATTGGTCTTTGCCATTTGAATTAATGTGTGATGCGAGTGATTTTGCGGTTGGTGCTGTTTTAGGACAAAGAAGGGATGGTAAGCCTTTTGTGATTTATTATGCGAGTAAGACTTTGGATAGTGCTCAAATGAATTATTTTACAACTGAAAAAGAATTACTTGCTGTGGTATTTGCATTAAACAAATTCCGTTCATATTTGCTTAGCTCTAAATCTGTTGTGTTTACTGACCATGCTGCTGTAAGATATTTGATGAGTAAACAGGATGCCAAACCGAGACTAATTCGTTGGATTTTGTTACTACAAAAATTTGACCTTACCATCAAAGATAAAAAGGGTGCTGAAAATGTTGTTGCGGATCATTTATCAAGACTCACATCCGAATTCTGCAATGATATAACACCTATAAATGATTCTTTCCCTGATGAATTTTTATTTTCTGTTACTTCAATGCCATGGTATGCTAACATTGTTAATTTTCTTGTTACAGGTAAAATGCCTTTGCAATGGAATGCTCAAGAGAAGAGGAAATTTTTGGTTGAAGTAAAGAAATTTTATTGGGATGACCCATATTTGTTCAAATATTGCCCAGATCAGATTTTTCGACGATGTATTCCTGATAATGAGGTAAGTAGTGTGATTAATTTTTGTCATTCTGAAGCATGTGGTGGTCACTTTTCTTCAAGAAAAACTACTGCTAAAATTTTGCAGTGTGGATTTTATTGGCCTACCATGTTCAAAGACACATATGAATTCTGCAAAAGTTGTGAAAAATGTCAAAAATTGGGATCAATTACAAAAAGAAACATGATGCCCTTAAATCCCATACTTGAAATTGAAATATTTGACTGTTGGGGAATTGATTTCATGGGTCCATTCCCATCATCTTTTGGATTTTTGTATATATTAGTTGCAGTTGATTATGTCTCAAAATGGATTGAAGCAATTTCTTGTCGAAATAATGATAGTAAAATTGTGGTTAAATTTTTAAGGGAAAATATTTTAAGTCGATTTGGAATCCCTCGAGCCATTATCAGTGATGGAGGTAAGCATTTTTGTAATAAGTCATTTGAGTCTTTAATGAAGAAATATGGAATTACACATAAAATTGCTACCCCTTATCATCCTCAAACAAATGGTCAAGTTGAATTAGCAAATAGGGAGATAAAACAAATTTTGGAAAAAACGGTTAACCCAAACCGAAAAGATTGGTCTCTTAGACTTAATGATGCACTTTGGGCTTACCGTACTGCATTCAAAACATCTTTAGGAATGTCACCCTATCGGTTAGTTTATGGTAAACCTTGTCATTTACCTGTTGAACTTGAACATAAATCACTTTGGGCTATTAAAGCTTTTAATTCAAATTTGGATGATGCTGGTAATATGCGAAAATTGCAATTGAATGAACTTGAGGAGTTAAGGAATGATGCATATGAAAATTCAAGAATCATTAAGGCAAGAACAAAAGCATTTCATGATAAAAGAATTTTTCGAAAAACATTTGAGATTGGTCAAAAAGTGTTGCTTTATAATTCTCGTCTTCATTTATTTCCAGGGAAGTTAAAGTCAAAATGGAGTGGCCCATTTGTTGTAAAAAATATATATTCATATGGGGCCATAGAAATTGAGAATCCAAAGAACGGTGTCACATTTAAAGTTAATGGTCAAAGATTAAAACCATATCTGGAACATCACCCACGTGACGAGGACACCGAAATTAGTTTGGGTGACCCACCAGTTCTTGATTAAGTCTTTAATGATTGATTTTTTTTTACTATTATTTTGCCGTTTTATTTTTTTTATTTTATTTTTTGATTTTTTAGATTGATGCACTGTACATATTTTTGTTTAACATTAGTTTTCTTGTGTAAGCGTATTTGTTTGACAGTTGTACATTCTCTCATCAATTTTCATTTTACATCATGAGCACCTCAATGAGAAAATACATGTTCGGACATCTTAAAAGATTTCATCGTGTGAAATTTCACTTAAGAGGCCTGATTCAAAGCTGTAAATCACATCGACTTTGGGATCTGCAAGTACCAGAATTCGTGTCCTATGTTGAGGATCTAGAGGGACAACTCAGAAATATAGAGAGAGGCATATATGAATTTCAAATGGAGCTTGAGGTTAACTCAATAAGAGGACGAATGTAAGTTCATTTTCCTTTTATATTGTGTGTTTCTTTTTGCTCGCCTTCACGTTTGATTTGATTTTGCAGATTAGATTTTGGTGTGTTTTGATTTATTTCCCCGTATAAATGGCGGATAACGGTACTCCGTGACTTCTTAAGTCGGTATCTTCAGTTTCCCACAATAACTGAAACCCCAAAATCAAACATGGAAGAAATACAACATAAACTCCATAAACATTTTCCTTCTCTCCCTCAGAATGCCCTCAAGAAAATTTACAAAGCTCGTTGTGAACGACTGCGTTTGTTAATGATCAATGGCATTCCTTCTGACATTCGTTGGTTAAAGGTCCGATTAGCAGGTGAGTTTTCTAATTCATTTGTTTCTTACATGCCTGGTTTTGGTAAAAGTACGTTTGCTAAGAAAAGGAGAGCTAAACGACTTGGCTCAAAATGTCATAACTGTGTAAGACTTGGTTGCAAACGACCGAATTGTAAATCTTCAGGAATGGTTTCTGATACTCGTGAAGATAAAATTAAATTCGTTAAAGATGGCATGAGTAAAGAGTCGTTGGATGATATCTTACGATCTCTTGAGACGCATCGAAGCGGATTGGTGCAACGTGAGATTTACAATTTGTGGATACTATTCCAAAAACAAAGTGCACAGTTAAGTCTTGGGAATCTGACTCAAAAAGACCCTGTTTGCCAGTTTATAAGAAAACTGGATGGGAAGCCGATCCTCGACCCATAGAGGGCGTTCAAGCCGTTACTGGACGTAAAACCAAAGGAAGATGTGAGCCACAATCACAACTATCAGTAAATATCCTTTCCTTTCACTGTTATTTTACTTTACTGTTATTTTATCATTTGCATTATTGCATTTAGCGGTGTGATTTTATATTTAATAAATATTTGTTTTCTTTTACTGTTTGCTTTTTCTAATCATTATTTTCTTTTTATTATTTTTTTTTTGTTTTGAATTATTGAGCCACGAGCTTTACTCATCATTTGACAAATATGCCAACCCATTTACAGTTGTTTCTCATTATTTATGTCACCAAGATCTTTAAATATGAGCTCGTTTTTCAAACACTCACAACTTGTTTTTGAAAAGTTAGTCCAATGGCAGCATCTTCGAGTAAACAATTCAAAAACATTTGTGTGCTTTCCGGGTATCACTATGGAAAGTACAAAGAGTTCGTTCAGGCAGCTGTAGATCTTGGTCATGTCATAGCAGAGAGGAAACTGCATCTTGTATATGGAGGAGGTGAACGAGGGTTATCAAGACTTGTCTCAGAAGCTGTTTTTACTAGAGGAGGCCAAGTACTAGGCATCATTCCAAAAGCCATGAAACCGCTTGTGTGCATGTCTGGCCCACCAATTGGAGAAGAATTAGTGGTATCAAGTATGCAAGAGAGAATTTCGGAAATGATGAATCATGCTGATGCTTTTATTTTCTTGTCAGGAGATCTTGCAACTTTTGAGGCACTAATTACATTTGCATCTTGGGCCCACTTGAACATCCATCAAAAACCCATCGGTTTGTTAAATGTTAATAATTTTTATGATGGCTTGCTAACTTTTATTAACCATGCAATAAAGAATCATTTTGTTCCATATTCTGTAAAAAAACTCTTTATCTCTGCTTCTACTGCTAATGAGTTACTTGATCTTTTACAAGCTTATACACCAGAGCCAGATCCAAAGACTTTTGCACTGAATTGGTCGACGGATGATGGTAGAGGTAACAGTAGCAGTGACAAAAAGTGCGATTTAAATTTAACTCTCCGTCTGTAAATATTTTTTGTTTTAGTGTTCATGTGCTGTCTTCTAAACTCTTTCTCTTTCCTTTTAAAACATTGAGGACAATGTCTTTTTCAGGTTGGGGGGAGGGAATAGTTGATAATTGTGGAATGTCTTGGTCCTAGTGATGTGTTTACAAAAAAAAAAAAAAAAAAAAACAATTTTTTTTTTCTGTAAAGACTAACCTAGGACAAATTTGAGTCGAAGATGGCAGGATATAGAGAGTGTAGTACCTCTAGAAACGCATCTTCTTAGTATTAAGGGTGTTGTTAAAAAAAAAAACTGACTTTTTCTTCATCTTTGTTATCCTCTTTTAAGCTTCTGCATCAAGTTCAGGTGAGACCTCTTCTTCTTCTTCTTTTATTATTCTCTTGTATTATTATTATTATTATTATTATTATTGCATATTTGTAAAATTATAAAATTTTAAGATAATGTTTAGATTAGGTTGTGGGGTGGGGATAATTGATGTATTTTTTTTTTTATGTGTGTTGTTTTTCTCTTTTCTCTTTTCTTTTCTTGGTTAAAAAAAAAAAAAATTTTGTTTTGTGTAGGATGGCAGAGTAAAGAGTCAAAACTTTTGAGACGCATTCTAATAGTCTTGTTATATTATATTTTGATTTTAAAATTTATAGTAAATTATTTTTGTTCCCTTTTCTTTGAATTACTCGAATTTGTGAACTCTCCACTTGGTTATTAAGTTATTTAATTGTTTACTCATTTAACAGGTATTATTGAATCATTCTTCACACACACATTATGACACATACTAGTGGGTTGTAAGTTAAAATTTCACAGCATTTAGTTCTTTTGATTTATTAGGAATAGTATCTAAGGTAGTAGAAAGTGTATATTGCAAAAAAAAAAAAAAAAAAAAAATCAAAAAAATCAAAAAAATCAAAAAAAAAATTTATATCTAGAAACTCGAGTAATTAAGTCCGTAGGGGTGCTTCAACACCTAGTGCCTTAAGGCCAACTGGTCTGGGAGTCACTGACTTAAAGCTCGCTACATGGGTAATAGATATATTGTTTATTTATTAGAAACCCGAGTAATTAAGTCCATAGGGGTGCTTCAACACCTAGTGCCCTAAGGCCAACTGGTCTGGGAGTTACTGACCTAAAGCTCGCTACACGGGTTAGAAATGTAATATTTTAAAAATATGTGTGAATAATCTATTGCCTAAAAGATATAATTTCTAATAAATTTTGGAACAAAATTGTTGTTTTTCTTTTAATGAAGCCCCATAAGTATTGTGTTAATTACTTGAGCACAAAAGAAGGTTTGATAATATTCTGGATAATGAGTGAACATCAATGTGGTAAAGAAATTTGGGAGAGTTCATGTATTTGGTAATTTAGAGGATAGATGAACAACTATTAACTTGCATGTGAATTTTATAAATCTTAATTTAATATAACGCTTTAATTGCTAGAGGACTAGCAATAAGCTGGTTGGGGGGTGTGATTAGTATTAAATATTGTTGAATTATCAAGCGATAATATGTTATTTTATGCTTATGTTATAATTTATATTTGTGTTTATGTAATATGTTAGGAATTATTAATTATGTTTTAAATATATTTAATTTTGTGTATTTTTATGTGTTTATTAGGAAAAATATTAATTTCACGAACTTCGAGGCTCCAAACAGAAAAATGGAGGTGAAATTTGAATTCCGGAGGTCCGAAAACCTTAAGATCGATCAAGATCGGCTTAAAATTGGGCTTGTATAAAAAAAGTTGACTTTTCCAGTTGACCGAGCACTGATTGGATGATGAAATGAGCTTACAATAGATATGAGTGCATGGGATAGCTGGCAATTTTGACTAAATCTCAACCATCCATGATTCAATGGCTATGATTGTGCCACGTGTGAGGAGCACATGCATAAAGCTTATGATGGACCGCAAAGCACTAGATTAGGAATTTATTTTTCTATAAATATAGCCTCATTTTTAGGTTTTGAATCATCTCTCTACAACTCTCTTCTTCTCAAATTCTCTTCATCTCCTTGTAATCTTCATTTCCAGGTGTGTTGTTAATATTTTGTATAATTATTTTTATAAATAAAATTAGTTTTATTTCGAATTTTAGTTGTTTTAATTACTTTTAATTATAAGTAATTCAATTCTACTCCTTCTTTTTATTTTAATTATGCTTAACTAAATAATATTAGTTAGGGGAAGGTGAAACTCTTAGGTAATAAATATGATTTAATCAAATTCTATTTTTAATTTTATAAATTAAATTATTTTCTATTTAATTTTATACATGTTTTATATTTTGAAAATTTGATTATTGTAGACAAACAAATGAATTTGGCACAATAAATTCTTAAGATCTTAATATAAGGCATGGTGAAATGGTATTTTGACTTATTGTAGACAAAATAAATTTTGGCACAATAAATACTTAATCCATCATAAAATTAAAGGGAAAATAATAATAATTTGTATAATTAATCTTTTGGGTAATAAATTTAAATAAATTGACAAAAAGAATTTATTAAGTTTTATTTATTCCTAAGAGTGGATCCATAACCCTAACTAGTTCAATTCCATAGTTTCACTTAATTTAAGTTATTTAAATTCAAGTTTTAATTTCAATTTTTAGATAAAATAAAATAAACAAATTAAATCTTTTCTCTGTGGATCGACCTCGGACTCACCGAGTTATATTACAACACGACACTCTTATACTTGGGAGTTTAATATTACTTTTAAGTTGTGTCAGTGATCTAGGAGCCTAAATCACTTCAACGGAAAAAGCCAAATCGGATTTTCAAGGTATGATTTTTAGATTACAAATTCTTATATATTATATGAAAGCGATCTTCAAAAAGTTTTATAAAAAATTTAAAAACTTAATTTTTCCCCAACAATTTGCAGCTTGCCCATGAATGAATATTGTTGGTTTTCCGAAGAGGTTTAGCTTTGATATGGGGCCGTACTTTCTTGCTCTTAGCTCTAGCCATTGTTCTGCAGTGTTGGATCGCATGGCGTGGAGAAAGGCGAGGCTCTGGCCTATTATGGGTACTCCTAGTGAACCTGGGGGGAGCCCTTTTGCTGACGATCTTCTCCTGGTCAGGAGAAGTAAAATAAAAAAGACCAGAAGGAAGATGATCAACAAGGCAATCATGTTCTGTAGGTGTAAGAGATGGGGAAAGACTAACTATTAAGCACGAGAGGCTTAATAGATGGTCATTTAACAGATGACAGGCTATCTAGAAGTCTAGAATCAATAATTCAGATATAATTACTTCAGCCCCTTTTGCTTTTATCTCAATTGGGATTCTCCTCCCTTTTAGATTCGAGATGCCTTTGAAAGGTTTTTGAAAATGTGTTCCGCCAGCAGACTACCAATTATTTGTAACATATTGCAGACTCTTTGAGAAATTATAAAATACTTCTAATGTATTACAATTAATTGATGCATGCATGACATATATAGTTAAATTTAATATAACCACCATATACATGATGGTTTTTCAAAAGAAATGCACACATGTAATAATATTATTTGTTTGTTGTATGACTAATATGGTATCTATGATGTATTCTAGAATAAAAATTGAGTGTAATATAGTATCTATGATGTTTTTAATTTGTAATAATACTATATTTTCTTAATAGATAGCAAGACAATGTTACTGGCCATTTTCTGCCTATAACACCAAATATTATATGAAGACAGACGTTAAATGCTATAAGATCACTCAAATTTTCAAATATGCTGGACGTATTTGGCTTGGGGCAGGATCAAGAGATACGACACACAAACATAATTTTAAACATAAATTTTAAATCCTTGGATTAAAGAATAATAAAAGGTCAAGGTTTTATGACATGAATTAATAATTAAGATTCTCTCTCCTCTAATTAATGTTGAGATTAATAAATGATCAATATTAGAAAGGGGAATCAATGATCATTTAACTTTTTTTCTCACTCTGATTTATTCATATTTTCTCTCCAGCATTATTTACCCCAAAAAAAAAAAAAATTCTTCTCTGGTCATCCTCTTCATCTACTTCTCTTTTTTTATTACTATCATCTTCTCTTCTTCTTTCTAGCCACTCATGATATATTTAATATGCTCTCATTTTCTCTTTCTTCTTCCCTCAAAATTAAAGATAGTCACTCAAGAAATATTTTACGTTAATTTTGTTGAGATTGACAAAAGACAATCCGTTATTATTGAAAATGAATTTGAATTCCGTTATTATTGAAAATGAATTTGAATTCATATGAATGACTCTTAAAGTTGGATTCACACACAATCCAACTTGTAATGAAGTAGAATTTTGAGGTTATACAAGTGTTTAATTTGTTTATGATTGTAGGCTTCGTAAAAATTAAAACTTTTCGCTTTTAGGTGAAATTTTAATGTGTGTTGATGAAAAATTTAACGGACATGTAGGTTATTCATTTTATCCTAAATACTATTCAGCAATTACAAGATTAAAAGATTACAAAACTATTTAAAAAGTAATTTTACTATGAGATGTAGTTTAAACAAAGAGAGAGATATATAAAGTAGTTAGCAATTGATGAGAGGGAGAAAAAAAATTAAATGAGTTAAAAGTCTTCCCTTATAATAAATCTTAATCATTCATTATCCAATAATCTAGTGGTCAAAAATTGTGCCTCCTCAACTTGCCCCTCTATATATATATACACACCATGGTGGCCTCAACAATTGTCTTCGACGGGCCTGTCCCAGTGGCTTCAAGATTTTATTTAACTACAAGGGATTCATATAAGAAGATATTGGAAAATTATTAAATTATTATTATTGTTGTTGTTTATGTGTCTGTTTCGTAAGATGTCACGTATCTGAATGGTAGAGTCAACTTGATTATTCGAATATTATAGAATATTTTAATTTTGCTAGGTCAACGATGATAGGTATGACGTAGGATATGATGATGAACATTTCAAAGAGGGAATTACAATCCAACCCAAAAACTTTCCTCATAGATTCTACATTTTCTCATGTAGGCGTTTGTTTGCAGAACCAAAAATAAAAGAAAATGAGAATGTGCAACAAAGTTATCAGAACAAAACCAATCTTGCTGAGAAACTGTTTTTGTTTCATCCTCAAAGACAAGCCATATTGTTTCTCATGCACAAAGCTAAGGAATATATTCTAATACATTTTTTGTTCAAGAAAGTAAAATCTTACAACAGATGAATCTGCATTTCTGTAATCTCATCAAATCTTTTCATATTAGTCTTATAAATGATCCTCAGATCAAATCACTCAGCCTTGGCTGGAATATGGTTGCCACCGGTTGCAATTTTGTACAGATAGAACCCGGTCATGAGGGCACTGCAAAACAGATGCTAGAGTTTAGCTATTAAACATCAAAATCAATGTTTAACCCAGGATTAAACTAAATAACATGCAGCTATTAAGAAATAATTGATGAAATGGCTAATTTAAAAGATTACTAGTAGCACCAATTAAGGTCTGATCTTTTAATATTTAAAGAAGCACACGCATGGAGTGGAATTGGTTATTTCATAATCACTGAAAAAATTTAATAAAGCAGCAGGGGTCAAACTTCTTTTCGGTCCTAACAAATGATTGGTAGTATAGCAGCATGAGTGCATTCAGAGAGTATGAACTTAAGATGCCACAAGCTCTCATAAAGTCCTTTTTGTCTAAAATCCTTTTTGCCAAGCACACGATACAAGAATCTACATATCCAAAATACAACTGCAGATATTGTATGGCTCACAGGAACATCAAAATTAACATCAATGTGAAGGTTGAGCAGTTAAACGAATGAATAAAAACTAATTTTCTTTCCAAGTTCCACTATGGCCAGTTAATGCTAAAGTAGCCTTCAGTTATGCAGTGCTTCGAATGGGTTAAAAGATACTGTCAATCCGTCATGTTATGTATAGTATTGCTTGCAACTGGAATATGGCAATCATCATTTAATGTATAACCAGGATTGGGAATATCCTCCGTATGAGAATTAAGAACAAAGAAGAAGCCAGACACATCTTTAATTTACCTGATCCCAGCAACAATACCCGCTGGCATAATCTTAGAGGTTTCCATATATCGCTGTGCCATGACCACAGTCAGTGCAGCTGCGCAAACTGTATCAACGGCATAAAACTCAGCACGAAATCGAAATTCTTGCATTATTGCACCAAAAGAAGAAAGACAACCAAAAAGAAAAAAAATTGAGAAACAAAAAAATTAGCCAAAATATCAAATTTTCTGACCTATAATGTTCAAAATTTCACTCATTTACTTATGAATCACTGAAATCTACTTTTACGCGCAAACTGTAACAACAGCATAAAACTCAGCACTAAATCAAAATTGTTACATTATTGCATCAAAAGAAAGAAAGACAACCCAAAAAATAAAAAAGAAACAAAAAATTAGTCAATATATCAAAATTTCTGACCTCTAATGTTCACAATTTCACTCATTTACTGATGAATTACTTAAATCTATTTTTATGTGCATACTTGACCTTAATCATAATTTTTCTCAAACCCATAGATTTCTCTTTTTTTTTTTTTTCAAAACACCAAGACGGTGGGGTTAAGCAGGACGACCACCTGTAATATAAATCAATCAATGAAAAACATAAAGCGGGGACATAAACTAAAACCTCCCAAGAGAAGCAAAAATATCACCATAGATTATAAAGGATCTCTTTTAAGTTTATATGGTTGAAAACATAGTCTTGATGCTAAGTTGCCAAGCATTCATTTGCTTGTTTCTCATCCAACTATTGGATTGCCAAATCAAGCAACAATTTTCCACAGGAAAAAAAAATTTAACTCTCACACACACACGCATTAGTAAAGAACTTCAATAAAGATCAAAACTGAAAGACTCTCTAACAAAGTTACCACCCTGGATCTGCAGAAAGAAAGGTCAACGCAAAAAGAAGCTAAATAAAAAAAGTCAAAAAAGAAAACCCAAAAAAAAAACGGAAGTTACCAGTCTCAATAACTATAGCAAAGTAAGAGTTTTTCTTCTTCTCAAAGGCTTTGAGGCTCAAGTAACCAGCCAAAACGAGGAGCAATCCAGTGCCAACACCCCCAGCTAAGGATGCTGTGCTCCCTTTCTTCGCAAACCCGACAATGCCTCCACCGATAAGGATCAGACCGTAAGGGATCGTGAAGCAAAAGTCATGCATTTTCTCCAACTGGGTGTTTGTTTCTCGCGAAAATTTTGTGTCAGAAATGGAGAGTTTCTATGAAATCTGCTAATGGCGTGTGGCATTCTTTGGTCAATAGTGTGGTTGTCACGAATTATTTTGGGTTAAAATCGTGAGCAACCCCTCATATTGCAATTAATTATAATTGGGCCCAATGTTTCAGAATTAACTCATAACAAGCTAAGTTCTTTTCACGTGCGAGCGGCAGCTGCAAAATCTAACTTTCCAAACTATTTTCTTTTCACTCATAAGTTGTAGCCGCACACACCCATTTGTCTTTCACCCATGAGTTATAACTGCACACCTGTGAATTTTTCATGGTATTCGTAACTATTTTTTATGGATTTGTATTTTTATATTTAAATTTAAAAATATGTATTAGATTGATATTGAAAATTTAATTTTCTATTTATATTTATTAAATTTAAAATTAAGTATGTTATGTGAAATTTTAGTATGTTCAATATAAATTTATATATTGAACATTTATAATTTTAAATATAAGAATCCGTAAAAAAAAATTATTAGATACTATTATAAATTTTGTAATTGTTAAAACCCACAATAAATGCGAGTGTAACTTAACTTTAGTAATTTAAATTTTGTACGAGTACGGGTTTGATAATAACAAATCTGCTGCAGGGCAATGTGCACTGCCATCCCTAGTCCCAATCCCATGTTAACCGACTTCTCAACAGTTGACTTTGATTGCTTGGATAATCTGATCTTTGTATTTTGAATTTTTGACTAAGTGTTAAGAAGCAAAAATAGAGATGAAGTTTTTTTTTTTAAGAAAATAGAAATGAAGTGAATTCCTAATTTGTTCCAATAAATAATGACATCTTATGTTTAAGTTATGAACTACGAACTTTATAATTTCTTAGATAAACATGTAGATTCTATTTATTTAAATAAAAAAGAAAGTGTTACAATGAATTGGTGTTGGTCCACACTATAATATTTTAATTTTCTATTGAGACAAATCTTAGAGACCTAAGTGTATTTTCATATTAATATTTTACATAAAGCTAAAAGTGGATATTATTTTTGTGGAATCGAAATGAATCAAACTGAAATTACTTCATTCGGTTCGGTAATGTACGATCGGTTCATGCAATTTAATTTTGAAATAAAATAAAAAATCCTAATCGGCTAAAATTTAAAAAATAAATAAATGGTACCCTAATTCTCTAACTGCCCGCGCCCGGCGCCTCTCTCTCTCCCGCTCACTCTCACTCTCACTCGCACGGTCTCACCGTCTCACTCTCTCAGTCCCACTGCCGTCACTTACGCACCATCCACCGTCGGCAATCGTGATTCAATTTTTTTTATCAGCTCGCTGCAGATCGTGATCGTGATTCACAGTCTCACTAGCTCGCGGCAGTGATCGCCATTCATCCACTTCGTCGCAGCCTCGTTCAACCGTTACCATCGCGCCGGCCGCCGGAGACTGTGAGTTGTTGACTTCGTTTTTTTTTATAATAGTTCATTAATTTTTTTCCTTAATTAAATTGTTTGAATTGTGATTCGTACTTTAATTTAATAGATAATAATTTAATTTTGCAGCAGCTTTTTTTTTTCAAATTGTCTTGACTCTGCTTTCTTAATCCACCATTACTTCAAATGATCTGAGCTATTAGTGTATTTAGGGAAAAATTTCTGCAGCTGTTAGTGCATTTATGGTGCTGTACTGCTGTTCTTACAATTGATATTACTTATGGATATTTTCCTTTTGGTAATTTCTGTGCCGTAAATTGAATTATGGAAGAATGCTTCTGCTTTTACAGATTTCAAATGAAAAAATTATGGTGCTGTTACAGGGTTCAAATGAATTGAATCAATCTACCTAGAGGCAACAAAAATTATAGTGCTGAAATGAATTTAAAAAAATATAGCTTACACCTTAATGATTAAATCAATCTGGAAAAGCAATGTGATTACCCAAGTAATTTTTCTGAATATTTCTGAGATATATTTCCATTTTGTCAGGGATTGGTGATGGCTTGTCAAGCACTTAAATTGGAACCAACAAAGCAAGAGAAGGCTTGCTTGGCAACCTTTAAAAAGAGAAAGAACAGTTTGATGAAGAAGGCTTATGAGTTTACAACTCTGTGCGATGTTGAAGTATGCATCATCATCTATGGTCCAAAAGTCAAAGGCCACTCTTTGAAGCCGGAGACCTGGACCTCAAAGGAAGGTGAATTGACCAGTATTATCAGAAAGTACGAGAAGAAAATTAGTGCAGTTGATCATGGTCAACATAGAACATTATCCTTGTCTAAATTCGATGAAAGTAAGATGAGGCAAGTTGATGATGCAGCTACAAGGGCTTGCAAGAAAATTTGTGTAGGAGATTTTACTACATGGGATCAAGGTATGGACAGTTTATCAGAGGATCAACTGAAGATGATTCTCAGCACAATGGATGATAAGCTCAAAGATGTGGACAGGAAACTAAACATGATCAAAAGAGATCAGAACGTTGTGAATAAGGCCACATCTAGAAAGTTAGAGCATGACCATTCAAATGATGCAAAATCACTTGTCAATTTGCGGCCTGCTTATCAGGTTAGTCAAAAGCTACCATCTGATTCAAGTTTCATGGAGATTCAATGCGGCGGGGGATCTGGTAGTACTATTCCATTCACCCCACTTCAAGGACAAATAAATTGGAATTCCTCACCGACCATGTCTCCCACGTCATCAGGCATTTATGATGGCAGTGCTGCCCAAGCAAAGAAATCGAATGATATTCTCAAAGATCAATCCAGCCAAGAAGAATGAAAAGGCTTCTTCACAGGTGGGGTTTCTCAAACAATAGGACAGCTTTAGAGATTGGACAATGTTAAAAAAGTACTTTTACTACTATTCTTTTGATTTCAGTTAGGGGCTGTTCAGTGATTTTTTAGTTTTACCCAGTTTCTGAATTTATGACTTCCATTATAGATTTATGATACATCTATAGAGTAGTATATTCATGAATACATTCCACCACTCTGTCTCACATCCGTATTGAAAATGACATTGTGATAAATTTGTTAGCTGTTCTCATATCAGTTTCACATTGCCAACAAAATTACAAAGCAACGATAGTACATTAGTGACAAAATGCAAAAATCATACTCTAATAATCAATTGCAAACCTTCTTTGAGAATCTGAAATAGTAGTTTTAGACTTGTTAGCATCCAAACCAATACCATAGCCAAGCCCTCGCCCGTTCCCGAACCCGAAACTGACGTTGCAACTCGTGCCAGCTCCAAAAACCAGCTCAAGACAGCCACCATATCCGATTCCTCCAGCCACGCCAAAACTGTTTTTCATCATCAAAGACGAGCAATATTTTTTCTCTTCCACAACCACTAAGGTATATATACTAATACATTTTTTTTCAAGTAAAGTCTTACAACAGAAGAATCTGCATTTCTGTAATCTAAAACATATCTTTTGGTAGTAGTCTTATAAAAGATCCTCAGATCAAATCACTCAGCCTTGGTTGGAATCTGGTTGCCACCAGTTGCAATTTTGTACAGATAAAACCCGGTCATAAGGGCACTGCAAGATAACAGATTGCTAGAGTTGAGCTCTTAAACATCAAAATCAATGTTTAACCAGGTGTAAACAAAATAACTATGACCAGGTGTAAACAAAATAACTATGCAGCTGTTAAGAAATAATTAACGAAGCAGCTAATTTAAAAGTTTCTAAAAGCACCAGTAAAGGTCTGATTTTTCAATATTTAAAGAAGCACGTGCACGGAGTGGAATTAGATTATGAAATAATCACCAAGAAATTTAATAAATCAGCAGGGGTCAAACTTCTTTTCGGCACTAACAAATGATTGGTAGTATAGCAGCATGAGTGCATTCAGAGAGCATGAACTGAAGATGCCACAAGCTGTCATAACAGAACAAGTATACAAAATGATAAAAGATTTTTCTAAGATCCCTTTTGCCAAGCACCCGATACAAGAATCTACATATCCAAAATGAATAATGATATAGCCACAAACTCTTGTACAAACTTATTTTGTATAAACTGATGTGGCATGATAAAATTGGTTAAATTAAATATCTCTTGACCCACATGATTTATTTTCATTATTTTGTATTTTCATTCAACCGATGAATTGATGTCACATCAGTTTGTACAAGAGTTTGTGGCAGTATCATCACTTATCCAAAATACAACTGCAGATATTGTATGGCTAAGTGGAACATCAAAAATAATATCAATGTGAAGGAAGAGGCAGGAAAGAGGTTGAGAGTTTAAAAGAATGAATAACTAATTTTTTTCGAAAGTTCCACTGAATAACAACTAATTTTTTTCGAAAGTTCCACCTATGCAATTTTTCATGTTATGCATAGTATTGCTTGCAATTGGAGAATGGCAATCATAATCAGGATTGGGAATATCCTGTGTATGAGAAGTAAGAACAAAGAAGCCAGATGCATCTTCCATTTACCTGATCCCAGCAACTATACCAGCTGGCATAATCTTAGAGGTTTCCATATATCGCTGTGCCATGACCACAGTCAGTACAGCTGCACAAACTGTATCAACAGCATAAAACTCAGGACCAAATCGAACCTCTTGCATTATTGCATCAAAAGAAAGAAAGACAACCAAAAAAAATTAGTCACTATATCAAATTTTCCGACCTCTAATGTTCACAATTTCACTCATTTACTTATAAATCACTTAAATCTACTCCAATGTGCATGGTTGACCTTAATCATAACTTTTCTCAAATCCAGAGATTATGAAGGATCTCTTTTCAGTTTATGTGGTTGAAAACATAGTCTTGATGCTAAGTTGCTAAGCAGTCATTAGCTTGTTTCTCATCCAACTATTGAATTGTCAAATCAAGCAACAATTTTCCACAGGAAAAAAAATTTTAACCCTCACAACCACACACATTAGCAAAGAACTTCAATAAGATCAAAACTGAGCAACTCTCTAACGAAGTTACTACCCTGGATCTGCAGAAAGAAAGCTTAACGCAAAAAGAAGCTAAATAAAAAAAGTCAAAAAAGAAAACCCAAAAAAAAAAAAAAAATTACCAGTCTCGATAAATATAGCAAAGTAAGAGTTTTTCTTCTTCTCGAAGGCTTTGAGGCTCAAGTAACCAGCCGACACGAGGAGCAATCCAGTGCCAACACCCCCAGCTAAGGATGCTGTGCTCCCTTTCTTAGCAAACCCAACAATGCCTCCTCCGATAAGGATCAGACCGTACGGGATCGTGAAGCAAAAGTCGTGCATTTTCTCCAACTGGGTGGTTGTTTCTTGGGAAAATTTTGTGTCAGAAATGGAAAGTTTCTATGAAATCTGCCAATGGCGTGTGGCATTCTTTGGTCAAAAGTGGGATCCCCCTAAGTTACGTAACTTACCATTAACCTCAAAAGTGTGGTTGGCACGAATATTTTTGGGTGAAAATCACCAACCCCTTATTTTACAATTAATTATAATTGGCCCCATAATTGGCCCCAATGTTTCAGAGCTAGTCATCCCGATCCCAATGTTAACTGTCTCGTTAATTATGGTAAAGACAGTTTACTTGACTACTTGGATAATCTGATCTTTGTATTTTGATTAAGAAGCAAAAACAGAAATGAACTTTCTTTTTCCGGTTCAAAGAGAAAATAGAAATAACGTAAATTCTTGATTTAAATTACAACATCTCAAAGCTTACTCAAATAAATAGTTAGACTTATCAATAGACCTTTGGTCCAGCTGTGAAGTTCTGTTCTCACAGTTAAGCATAATTGTAAGGTTAGAGATTCGAATTCCCATAAACTTAAACTCCCTCGATAAAGCATTATGCATAATTGTGTGGAGTTATTTACAAGTTATTCTCTTTTGCGAAATACGAGTAAAGTAGAAATATCTCTAATTTGTGAGAGTTATTTGTTTGGGCAAGTATTCTATAGCATTTAATATAATATTGTAAGTCACAGTTATATGTCTGATTATAAATATCAATATAATGTCTAGTATTTAATATAATATTATAAGTCTCAGTTATATGTCTGATTGTAAATATCAATATAGTGTCTGATGTAATAGCAGTGGTAAATATCTAATTTAATGTGTAATCAGTATTAAAAAATAAATAAATAAATAGTTAGACTTCATGTTTTAGTTATAAACAGAACTATGAAGTCTCTAGAATTTTATAAATGAACATGTAAATTCTATTTATTTAATAAAAAAAGTTTTATAATCCATTGATCTTAAACTTCTATTTATTTTAAAAAAGTTTTAGTGAATATTACAATACTTTAATTTTGGTATGTATTTTAATATATTGATGTCTTTGTCTTCGTCCAAATATATGAAAATCATGTTTAAATATTTAGTTGTCTATTTTTAGAAGAGCTGGAATCTAATTATTTATTGAAACTAATCTCTTAAAGGCCCAAGTGTCTTTTTCTTGTTAATATTTTACATGAGGTTTAGATACTTTTAACATTTTGCATACGATGTATTTAATAGCTCAATCGAGAAAAATAATAGAATCTATCAGTTACTAGAGTATAGCCACAAAATTTAAAATTTGTCGCAAAATCTTGAAAAAAAACTTAGATTAAAAATTAAAAATAGCCCCACTGGACCTTAGAAATAGCACATGAAATACAAATTGTTTAATGCTTGTTTTAAATTGGTCGAAATAAAAACATTTTGTATTACGACGACATCGTTTTGGCAGTAACAGTCAGTTGAACAAATAGAAATGACAGCATTTCAAGCAGCTAGGGTTTTTCTTCACTGATGCAAATAAATCCAAAATTCCAAATTCTATTTACTAGAAAATAAAACCCAGAAATTCAGTCAATGCGATGATTAATTTACTCAAATGTTGGTCCATTTTGGAACCCGTATCCGATTACCGAAAATCCTCAATTGCCGCAACCACCAAAGACTCAACTTTGCAAAAACCCTAAAAATGGCAGCGACTGATGCCAAATCTAAACGATCCATTTGCCCGTCTTGTTCCAAACCGACCCGTCTCTGCCTGTGCAACCGGATTCAGGATCCGGGCCTCGAAAATTCAGTAAGTGTCACCATCCTTCAGCACAGTTTAGAGAGAAACCACCCTCTTAATTCTACTAGAATTGCGAAACTAGGGCTCAAGAATGTCACTTTAGCCACCGTCTTCGATGTTAATTTTGAGGCACGGTTTGATATTAGGTTGACTGAATCGTGTCAGGAGTCAGTTGATGATGGCTTTGGATTGAAGGGAGAAAATGTGATTGGTTTAAAGTGTAAGAAATTTAAGAAGGGCTTCGAAGAGGAAGATAGCAGTTTGATTGATGTCAATAAAGATTGTTGTTTGGGGAATGATATGAGTGGCACGTTAGATGCTAATAGTTATTTGAAAGGTTCAAATGTTGTGAACGATTTTGATGGCTTAGTTTCAGTGCAAGAAACTGAGGGCAATGGTGAAAACGGTACATTCGCCTCAGAGACTCGTTGTTGCAGCCTATTTAGGAAATCTTATTTAGGTCATAAAGCAATCTCTTACGGAGGATATGGTGATCCAGCTATAGCTGTGACCATTAGCAAATATGGTGTTATTAGTGGTCTTGTCTGCAATTGGGTGCTAACTGATTGCCAAAAGCCAAATTTTGATCAGATTGTAGGCTCTCAGGTGGCTTTGGATGCTTTGGAAAAAGGATTTGTTGTAAAAAAGATGGGAAAGCGAGAGTTGGATGGAAACATGGAATCTGAAGAGTATGAAGAGTACAAACTCGAGGTTTCTCCAGGGTCAGTGCTTTTATTCCCCAGTGAGAATGCTGTTGGTGTTGATGACCTTAAAGCCATGAATTTTGAAGTGAAGAATTTGATTGTTTTGGATGGAACTTGGTCCAAGGCAAAGCGAATGTACAAAGAGAATCCTTGGTTGAAGCTTTTGCCACATCTGAAGTTGGATTTGGATAAGATGAGCTTGTATAGTGAAGTGAGGCATCAGCCGAAGGCTGGATATTTGTCCACCATTGAAAGCATTGTGTATACGCTTATGGCATTGGGAGACAATACTGAGAGGTTGAACAATCTCTTAGATGTTTTTGAGTCCATGGTTGGAGATCAAAGGCGATGTAAAGATGAGAGGTTGAGCAAAGTCTCCCATTGTGAGACTTATAACTAAATTTTGCCAACTCTGCGAATACAGTTTTGAAACTCTGCTGCATCCTGCAACCACTGAATCCTAAACTGAAATCCCTAGCATCAACATTCTAGTTAGCTCCTCTAATTCAAGTTAGATGGACATTTGTTTTTAGCAGATCACTCTTCTTTGATTGAAGGGGATTCTCTTGTAAAGCAATATTCTTATTTTGTATAGCTTACAGATATTGGTTGATTTTATTTACCCTATACTAGACGACTGAAATTCTTCATTTTATGTCTTCATTTCAACATTCATTTCTGCAACATTTGCTTGATTTTGATACATTGGTTTCATCTTGTATAAAATGTAAAGAAAGAAATCAGTTTTGTGCACATTGATGGAAATATAGAAAAGTACAAAGGGATCAGCTGAAATTAGAGGTGTTTAGAATATGATATAATTTGTTTAATACGTCTGATTTGTAAAAATTTGATTTGAAAAAAAATTAATCCGTAAATTAGAATGGATATGGATTTACTTCTTTAAATATGTAAAAATTCGTGAATCTTAAAAAAATAAAAATATTTATTAATAAAAAATAAAACATGTAAATGTGAAATTACTATTTACTAGTAAATAGGTTAAAATCTAGTTATATTAACACTATATTATATATTTTATCCAACAATAATATAAAATAAAAATAATTGAAAAACTAAATAAACAAATATAGCTTCCTAAACATTAATAAAGAACATTAAGCCAAACATTTAACATTAGTGGTCGCGTTCTTTATCAACATCGGTGCTCATTATCTATAAGGATGATAGAAGCACTAATTTGCACACGAAATTAGTTATGTTCAACTCTAATAATTCTTGATGAAGCAGTAGATGAGATTGACCATAATGAGACAGGTAAATGTAGCAGCTTAACTTTAATTGTATTTATTGATTATTATATAATTTTATGTTGTTATTCTATTTTTAAAATATTGACATTTTTCTTTTGTCTTATATGGACAGAGATTTTGGGAGTTGACAATAACATATTTGATGAAGCTTGATAGCATTTGATAGGATAGTAAGTAAGGATAAATATTTATTAACTTTTTTATTAAATAGAATATTTATATTTGTTATTATTTCAATTATGTTTGGACATTTTGATAGCATCTAAGCCCTCAAGTTTCAACTTTTGCTTGAAGTAATTTATAATTAGAGTTAATTTTCATATATTGATCTAAACAAATGAGATTTTACTTTTTGGTGTGTTAAATTTTGAAACTTTGAATGTATTATTCCACCTTTATTTAAACAAATTATTTATTTAAATCTTATTCAATTTTGAATTTGATTGGTAGTAAAATTATTTTTATATTAGATTTTTTATTTCATTAATTCATGGATTGGACAGAATTAAAAAAAATTTAATCCGTAAAATGATGGATTAGATATGGATTGAGTCAAATCCGCATTTGATCCGCAGAATATAGATTGAATTTGGATTGAATTTCACTAATATGTGGATTGGATTGAGTTGAAAATATATAATCTGCAAAATCATGGACGGATATGAATTGATGTCTAAACTCCAAAATCCGATCCACGAACACCCATAGTTGAAATATGATACATGTGTTGTGTGCATTACCAAAATAACCCATGACTCACTCATGACTCATGAGCCACCTTCTTCTCTGGGGGATTTTATTTAAATATATTTTATTTGCCAAATTTATACCCCATCACATCCATATGCCTCATGAATGTGGAAAAAGTCAAAAATATCCTTAAAAGACCATGAATATACATCATTTCTTCCTCTCACAGTTTCTTCCTCTCATCTCACACTTTCATTTCTCACCATTTCTTCATCTCTTGGTTTCCTCCTCCATCATCATTAATCTCATACCTCCAATACAAAGCTTTTTGATAAACATAGACTCTTTAAAAAGTGCATTATGAAATGGTGGATAAGGATAAGTTTCATCTCTTACCTCTAATATAAAGCTTAAGGTTGGATTTGATTTCATTACAAGTATATTTGCTAATGATTTATGGGTTTTAATAGTACATTATTCATTTTTATGATTGCACAAACTCTATTGCACAAAATGTAGAGATTTAAGAACTCAATTTAAGTTATAAGTGATTAAAAAATCAGTCTAAGAAGAAGTCGAGTATAAAGTCAAGTAAGTTGAGTATTTAGTCAAGTAAGAAGTGAAAAGAGATGAGTAAGTCGAGTAAGAGTTGAGTAATTTTTAAAACAAGTGGAGTAAGTTTTTTTGAGAAGTCAAGTAAGAGTCGTGTAATTTCTTAAAGAAGTTGAGTACAAACGTATAGGATCCTGTAATATTGTCTTGATCAATTGTGTCTTAAACAAAGGTAGGAATGAGACCTTGATTAATGTCAATTACATCTATGGGAATCTCAACATATTCCTCTTCAAAGACAAAGTCTCTCACTGTACCCCTCCCCCCCCCCCCCCCGACCCAAACTTGACATCCCGAAGAACCGCACATTTCTAGACTTGAAAATCGACTTACTCATGGGATCATAAAACTTGTACCTCCCGGATCTTTCTAAGTATCCAATAAAAAAAAAACAACTCATTGTTTTTAAGTCTAGTTTCTTCTTGTAAGGCCTTGTATCAGCTAAAAATTCCCAAACGTACAAGTGCTTTAAACTAGACTCCTTGTCCGTCCAAAGTTCGTAACGGGTTTTAACAGTCGCTTTAGTTGTAATCCTATTAAGGATATATGCTACAATGTTAAGCACTTCTGCCCATAGTGATTCAAGTAAAGTAGAATGAAAAATTATACTCTTTACCATGTCCTTAAATATCATGTTTCATTTTTCAGCAACATCATTCATAGTAGATGAACTCGGTATAGTGTATTGTGGAATGATACCGCATTCCTTAATGAACTTAGCAAACGGTCTTGGACACTGTTCATATGAACCATCATATCTACTGTAGTATTCACCATCATAGTCAGATCTGACTTTTTTTTTATGCTTTTGCTAAGTTGATTCTCAACTTCAGTTTTAAATTTTTTAGCATATCCAAGGACTATGACTCTTCATAGAGGAGATATAAACATATCTAGAAAAATCGTTTATGAATGTTATAAAATATTGTTGACCATTCCGAGTAGCCATTGGGAATGACCCACAAATATTTATATGTATGAGTTCTAAGATGTCCAAAGTCACGTTGGCTTCAAATCTCCTTTTATTAGTTTGTTTCTTCTTGATACGGTTAACACAAATATCAAAATCTGTAAAATCTATGAGGTCGAGAATTTTATTCATCATAAGTCTCTCTATTCTTCATCTGGAGATATGAGCTAATCTTTTGTGTTATAACGCAGCCGAGTTCTCATTGGTTAATTTTCTGTTTATTCCTCGTGTACTGAATTACAATGATTCAGTAAATGAAGCAATCATATCAATTAAATAAAGAATATCATTGCCTGACAAAGAATAGGAATTGACCAATTTTGAATCATCAAACAAACTAAATTTTTCATTTCCAAATAAATAAGGCCTTACCTATCAACCTAGACTTTTGAGTTAAGTGATGTTTTTAATATGACATAAGAGCCAAGCCCTTAAGTTTGATTCCTCTACATGCAATCTCTTTTAATTATTTATATTTAATTTCCTGACTCACTTTTGAGTTCCTATCTTTCGACCTATTTTCGAGTTTCTATCTTATATCTTAGTCCATATTTGACGTGGGAGGGGATTGTTAACACTAGTCCTAAAAATTATTGTTGCGCTCTTAACTATTAGCTTAAGCTTTTTGGCCATGTGGTTTCTCGAATCTCTTTGAGTTAAGTAATTTTTCTAATGTGTATTAATAGTCATCTATTAGCGAACCACCGAGGTAAATCACTCGAGTTCAAGTTCCCGTAGCTTGTGAGCATAATTGGAAAACAGATAGTTATGTTAGGAAGAGTTCAAGTCCTCTCGTGTGTATGTTTCTTTTGAATATCTTATGGAAGCAAATTCGACTCATTTTGGCCAGATATCTGGGGCTGCATTAGCATTACAAATTTCTGATATAATATCGTAGATTGAAATATAATACATCTGTATACAGGTTCTTAATTTTCATGTGCATTGCTTCCAATGCAAGTAACCTTTCTGCAGTTCAAATAGAAGATACATTGAAGTTCAAGATCATGATTTCATCAATAATCGCTTTCAGGGTCTTGGAAAAAGCTATGTTTTGATGGGTTGTTTGGTAAGTTCAATAATAAACTCACAAAATGTCCATCTCTTTTTTATTTTTTTTCCCCTTCCTTTAATTCCTTTTGTTGCCTCTTCAGTGCAGTATTCATTTTTCAAGCAATTCCATGGCTCTGTCACGAAATCAGATTACACCACATTGCGGCTTGGTTTCATTATGGTAATTTATCTAGTGTTTTTTTTTGTTACCACTTGGACCCTTTTATGGTAATTTGTTGCCTTAATTCATTTATTGTTTAGATTCAGTGCAGGGGAAACCCCAAGTTTTATTCTCACAAGTATTTGATGCGTACCCTTGAAGCTGATTTTAAGAAAGTTGTTGGAATAAAGTATAATTATTGGTCACAAATAAATTTCCATTTTGTTTATAGTTTTGCATGCAAACATTTTCATTAATCTATTCGTCTCGTTGAGGGATTCACAAACAACAATTTTTTATTGACTACAGCTGGTATCTTTGGTTATTTGTTGTGATTTTCTTGCTGATCAATGTCGAGGGTAAGCTATATTTATATAATTTATATATTAAGGGAGAATGACACTTTCATTCCTCATAGAAAATTTGATTTACACCTCGAGTCCTTTAGTAAAATTACCGGTGCCGAACTGCTTACCTGAGAAAAAAGGGTCGAAAAATATATGTGACATTTTATCATAGAAATGAGATAGTTTTCAATTATATACATCCAGTAATCAATTTATATGTTAAAAATATCACATTTAGCTTTCACCAATTAATTTTTCTTGGTAATGTTTTAAAACGGGGGAGAAAATTAGCAATTAAAAATTTATATAAGAGATTGAAAGTGTCATTCATCCAATTCCTTATTTAGCATTTTAAACCCATGCCATAGCATAGTGTCCATTAATTATGCAACACCAATTTTCTTCTGCAGGTTGACACACATATTTCTGGATAGAATTTGTTCCCTTCATTATAAGTAAACCAAACACACAATGCTATTTAAATATCTCTATTTGCAATTATACATTTTTGTGTATTCTATAATTTACTTTATGAACACTTGCTTTGATAGTCATGCCTTGGAATTTATTTGGTACTTTTTTTTCCTTTTTTCTTTTTAATGCAGCTTCTGCTTGCCGTGGGCGCTAAGCTAGAGCACATAATATCACAATTAGCACATGAGATTGCTGAGAAACATATAGCCATTGAAGGGGATTTAGTAGTTCAACCTTCAGATGATCACTTCTGGTTTAACAGACCCCGGATGGTTTTAATACTCATTCATATTATTCTCTTCCAAAATTCTTTTGAACTTGCATTTTTCTTTTGGATTTGGGTAAGAAAATGATCATCAAATAGCCTACAAATAATGGTGACACTTTTATTTAAAAAAATTATAAAATTCAAATAATGACCATTAATTTGTTTCGGGTTCCATATGGTTTTGATTCTTGCATAATGGGACAAGTTCGATATTATCATCCCAAGACTGGTTATAGGGTAAAAATTAAAACTTCTTTACTTCCTCCTCAAGTTTCTGTATTGATTCACAATGCCTTCTATTCTTACATTTGAGTGTGAAAGTTTTTAGATGTTTCATTCAGTTCCTCTGCAGCTACAGTACCGTGTTGTCACTCAGGTGAGATCATTAGTAATCACCTTCATTTTCCGAAACTCTGACATGATATCATTGTCGTATAGCCTTATTGATCATCGTTGCAAGTAGGACATTACATCTTTCTAAAATTTGTGGCTGTTAGAAAATCAGAGCTGGCAAATTTTTATCTTTTTTAACTTCTATTTGTGAATATGAAGATGGGAAGTTCATTCAAGAAGGCAATATTTGATTAACACATTCAGGATGGACTTGTTGGTTGGGCTAGAATGGCTAAAAAGAAACAAACAAAAAAAATGCAGCTGATGGCTCAAGCAAAGTGGGTCGCAAGGAGGAATCTCCTTCAGTAATTCAACTGCAAAAGCTAAGCAACAAGCAATATTCAATTGAAAAAGAAGAGATGTCCATCCCCCAAAGCCAAAAATGAAAACTTTATGGTCTTGAAACTTCTGAAAACTAAACCTATATTGTTGATAGTGTTTTTTCCTGCAGCTTTTTTCAATTTTCAATTCCGGTAGTCTCCATTTTTCAATAGGTCTGCTTTCGTTTTCATACAAAGATTGGAAGATGGTACTTCGACCTTGGAACGAGCATGAAGAAATTAACGCTTCTTTATCTTTTTGAGTTGTTCTGCCGAGATCGGTCCCCCCAAGCGCTTTGGTCACTTAGCAGATGCACTATCTCAGCAGAAGTACTTTTCTACAGTTATTAAGCATTCAGATTGCAGTAGGCAACAATAAGAAAATGACATGAAACAAAAGCCTTTTCCATTTGGTCAAAAATAGTGCAAATAAATATTCTCATCAAAGCTTTATGTTATCCATGAATTTTACCTGGACTATTAACATATATGTTACCTCGAACAACAATATTTATATACTAGAGCATAACAAAATTGTAGTGACCCATATTCAACTCTAAGGGACCAAAAACACAAACTCATGCCTCCCCATGATTAGGTTTCCAACTCCAGCTTTGCATCACCATTTCGGTGCCATGTCATGTAAGACTTAGTATGCAGCGAGAGTAAACTGTTATAGCTTGTATGTATAACATCACTTTTTTGGTTGTGTATCATTCTACGCCTTAGATTACATGGTGATTCTTCATATATTTCACCAGTTACTCAATTGCTTTTGGATTTTGGAATTGTTGGAGGATTTGCCACCCTTATCCTTGTAGGAATTTCTTGAGGCAAGAGACTTTCGTCCCCCACGGACAGCTGCTACTGCACGTCTCCTCTGCTTCTCAATGCGCTTCATGAGTTCAGCATCATTCTCATTCACAGTCTCATTGTCATCTTCCTGAAAAGAACAAAAATAAACTAACAAATCTATTTCAAATATTCACAAAATATAGTTGCTCCCAATTTGGCAATCAAAAAAGACATATATAGTTCTATAATATAGAATTTATTAAGAAAGAGAAGAAAAGATACAACCAATAAGCCCAAAGTTAATTGACTTCCTAATTTAACTAATCGGCAAGTACCTACAGACCCAAACCTCATCAAACAAACCCACAAGACATAAATTCTTTAAGAGACCCCTAATTGAAAGAAGACCAAATTAAAAATACAAACAGACAAGTTTGAACCCTAATGCTAAGGACCCTAATGACTTAATCGTGAATTTCCATTTTTCTTTCATTTATATAAGATCCCTTTGGAGATTCATCATCAGCATCACATCATATTTTGACATGGAGATACCTAGAGACTACTGCATGGCCATAGGCAAATCAAGTATAAAAGATCCAGACAAAGTGCACACTTAAATGCATATTTCAGACCATGTGCGAAAGGGTAATATCTCGAGTGTAATACCTTGTCACTAGCATTATGCCTATCATGTTCACTGCCTTGGCCTGCTTCAGAGTTCTGTTGATTCCCCTCACTTGCACCTTCCTTTTTGCTATTTAAATCTGGATTTTTGTGAATCACATCCTGCATTAAAACTTACAATATGAAACATATCCCACTAAAATTCATTTACAAAAGAAAGCAAATCAGACTGCAAAAAATAAAAGACAAAACGATATGGTCTTAGCACGAGTCACATTACTTTTTGAACTATAGTGCAACTCCATGAATTATACTTCAACAGAGTTTTTTAATCTCTTCATTAGATCGTCCAACTAATTTGAATACTCAAGCAGTTCATTAGATCGTTCATCTACTTTGAATCCTCAAGCAGGACCACTGTGACCGTCATCCTGAAAACTGCACTTTTGGACTGCTAATTTCTATTGACTCATCCGTAATTCTCCACCATTTTGATCATTTCAAACAACACATCCTAAAATTTCAATCTGTCTCGTCTATATCGTATGTTATACTGCATTTATTTCCATTACCTCAACCATTCAAATATAATAACAATAGTCACTGTCCTCTATAAGTTTGTAGATCACCAATTTACCCACTATGAAAAGTCAAAACAATTCCTCACCACATCAAGGAAAACTTTTTACAAATTAGAGAGTTGAATACAGAAGGAAAATATTTCACTCATAGACTACACCAGAGTTAAATTAAATCTCTTAAATATTTAAACCCAGTGCTCATAAGAATCATACCTGTTCCGCCAAGTGTAAAGAATCAAGACCAACTACATTTGTTTCATTCGTCTCAGATTCATTTCTGTCATCACTTCCTTCATCATCAGAACCTGACTCCTCAATACTTCCTCCTATGAACTGCATATATAGTAGCATAATGTAATGCTCTCATTTACACTTGCAAACATTTTTCAAGGTACATAATATAAGAAAACAGCAGAAACAGGGCAAACCAATAATCCAGAAAAATAAAAGAACATACAACATGGAATAAATAAATGACAATAGCCGCACCAAACAAGAGATTATAAATACCAACACAATGCATTGTGGTTAATCATGCCAATCACTGTGCTCTTACGGAAAAAGCTAGACATATTTTTTAATGCTCCCTATCTATTTGTGATGGCCATTGGTGAAATGAGCACATTGCATTCCAGGTTATTGTCCAACACACAACTCAGCTAAAACAAGAAGTCTCGGGAGTCTATACCATCAAAAGGAATCTGATGTAGCAAATCAGCAATGCAATCCAGCTATGAAGCATCCTAAAATAAGATTACCATCTAGTCATCTATCCCCTTCTCTGTACATACCTATGTGCTCAAGCACACACACCATCTATCTTCATTCAGATGCATGAGCATTCATATGAATGTGATAAGATATGTTTCACATTACCTTCTGAATGACATCCTGATCCTTTCTGGTAAACCCACTGGCAGCAAGTTCCTTGTCTAGAAAGCCAGCAGTTTTAGATATTGAAGCAAAGGAAAGCCTACTACCTTCATCTGTGTCTATATCTGAGCCATCATCACCATCTGTGGTTTCTTGAAAATTTAGGTGGAACCTGGGTAAAGAAAATGAATATATTATATAAACTATTCAATAACGAACAAACTAGCATAGCTGAAATTTTGCAGCAGCCAACTAAAAGTCAGAAGTCCAGGATAAAATCTGCTAAATTCAAATCATGGCTTGTAAGGTACATTCAGGGACATTTTCCAAGCTAAATTTAGTCCATCTCCTGTTCCTAAGTGTGCCTCACACGAGGACTGAGAACTTAAAGAGTGTAACCCTGACAAACTATCCTCCCTATTCAAATCTTAAAAAGAATAACATGGAATAGCAGTTCAACAATTTTCTTTATCTTACGGGTCTAAGCAAATCACATATTAGCCAATTAGAATCAGAATTCCATCAAGTCAAAAAAAAAAAAAAAAAAACTGACCTCTTTCTGAAAAACTTAAAGATGCATTCAACATCACGGTCAAAGTACCTGAAAAATATAAACTTATCAGGAATGTATACAAGATATGATACACATGAATAGTAAAATTCAGACTTAACCAATTTGATCAAGATAACCATCAATGAGTAGAAATTAGATAGATATGAGTAAAATCCAACATGCTAATAAACAGATAGTATTCCTTACATCTGAGCATTCTGATGTGATACAGACACCATTTGTGGGAAATCAATCATCGTTACCTTCTCATCATCATCAATCTAAAAAGAAAAAATATAACAAGATGAGTGAGATCCTTACCAATAAGCTAAAAGAGCAAGCATAAGGCATTTAAATATTACAACATATTCCAGTGGATGCACAAAACCCGATAGGATAATTGAAAAAAACGAGCAGAAAACAGAAACCCAATTCATCAGTAATGACAAATGCGCTGCAAAACTAAAAGTAGAAGACTGAGACCAAGCCTGAAGTGCATACCATAATGTTGAATTCGTTGAAGTCACAGTGAATAAGACCATGTTCTGCCAATCGAACAACAAGACCAGTGATAGTTTCAAAAACAGAGTCTGGATTTTGTAATTGATTCACTTGCACACTGCAATGAGCAGATAGAGTTGATATAATTACCAAATTTTTCGCTAAAAAAAAGAAAAAGAAAGAAAGAACAGTCATTTTCCATATCTAGCTGAATAATTTTCTTCAGAATTATAATTGTGCCTTGCCAGTTCCTAATGATAAACAGCCATCTCTGTAACTATTTTTTTTCAATTCTTCATATTTGTCTAACAGAAGCTAAATCCAAAGTAATATAATAAATAAATTACTAGACTTTTTAAAGTAGAAACAGAAAGAAGATAAAAGCTGTATGCAAATTGCAAATTGAGGTATGAAAAGCAAACATATTTAGAAGCAAAAAGGGAAGCCTTACAGTGGATAGCCTTGGACTAGAGACATAATCACACAATGCCTATTACAGTCCACGGCATTTGGAACAGGGAAACCATGATCTTCCAAAGCCTGCTCAAGCATAGAATAAGTTTCACCCCAACATGAAATGAGATGGCAAAGCACCATGGAAAAGTAAAATATAATGAAAATGTGTAAGAAACCAGCAAAAATACCTTCATAAAGGCGAATTCTTTGAGAGCAGCAAGTCGGGACAAATAAAGCCAATTGTAACTATTACGATGCCTCAAGTAATCACGCTTAGATTTGACAGCCCTAAAAGAAGTTCTCCCAAGCCTATGCAACTTCATCGCTAAAACGGTACCATCTTCCCGTGCAACCTCAAAGATATCTTGAACCAAACAAATGACAGAAAATTGTCATAATAAAAACTTGCAATCTATCCATGAAGAACTTGTATGTAGTTAAATAAATGCATACACTTTACCAGATTCTTTTCCAACCCCAAGTTGACGTCCTACAGCCGTAAACACCCCACGATTTACCAAGGTCTTTATCGCAAGAAAATCATAACCAAGGTATGTAAGCCTAAACCCATCATCTAAACACATAAAAAGGGAAATCAGAAACACCTAGAAGAACAAAATACAGTAGATTAAAATACGCATTTGATATGATTCCATAAGATAAAATCAAAACTCACATTTGGAAGAGTCATGGTGCAACAACTTGTACCTCAGCAAATTCTTCAAAACCTTGTAGGTTCCTCCATGTCTATACACACATACGCATATGGTTATGAAAATTATTCAAAAAAAATTGAATAAGAAATAAATAACAAAAGGGTAAGTTTAAAATTGAGAAGTAAAGTAAGTACTTCAGAGAAGCAATTCGGTGCACGAGTTCCGAAGGTACAATTTCATGCTGAAAGTTAAAAGAGAAAAAAAAATGTGTCAAAAAGAATATAGAGATGATGATGATGATTCCAAAAAATCAAAACATAAGTATAAAATTAAAGAACCAACATTTCTCATGCCCATTTCAACGGCAGTGAGAACCCTGAAATCATCCTTTGAGAGATAACGTAACACATCAACATCAAGCTTCATCCCTGTCAAAAAACATACAAAAATTTAGTTAAAAACCTAAACGCGATAACAATTTTACCTATTTCACACTTGAATGAAAATTAAATTAATTTAAAAAAAAGGAGGTTCCTCGCCTTAGAGTCTAGGGGTGGGCATCTGTTCGGTTCGGTTTTGGGACAAACCAAAATTTTTGATTCAGTTCGGATTGGGAAATTAAAAAACCGAAAGACATTTTTTGAAAATAAAAACCGAACTGAAACCGAAAGTTCGGTTCAGTTCGGTTTTGGTTTTTTGGTAACGGTGCACTTAACATCCATAACCATAAGAAACTATTACAACATAAAATTACAAAAACCATAAGAAACACTATTATTTGCTCCCCTTTCTCACCAACTTCTGCAACTTTAATAACTTCCAACATCCACACACTTTCTAATTTAAATCTACGCAAATAAAATTAAAATGAGTAATGTAAACATAGATGTAACTATTAAAATAATATATCAAATTCGTATAAATGATACCTATTATTTAACAAAAGAAAAAGGAAGCTGGAAAATGAAAAAAAAAAAGAGTTTGAATTAAATATTTTTCTCAACAAACTTTTACTTATTAAAAAATGTTGTAGTGTCAAGCAAAACATTTAATCGAGAACCACTAATAAGGAATGACAATCAGCTGCCCAGTGCCCACATTCTATATAAACTCACTAGTGCTCAAAATAAAATTATTAAATGTATTAATTCAAATGTCTCGTACCAAGTTACCAACTAATCTCTCACATTCCCTATCAAGATTTAGTTTCAGCCGTTGAAAATGTATCAATTCAAATGGAAAGAGAGACATAAGCCGTTCAAAAAAAAGAAAAAAGCAAAAAAACAAAACAGAGCCATTTCAAATAAAAAGAAAAAGAAATCAGAGACGTGAGATTACCTGGTTGGCTGACTGGCGACGGAAGGAAGCAGCAACGGCAGCGGCAGTGGACTGAAGCGTGGAGACGGCGAGAAGCAAAAAAGCAAAGGTCGGCAGTGATCCGAAACCGAAAGGCTGCCGCGGCAGCGATTGGTGAAAGCGAGAAGCAAAGAAGGCAGCAAAGGTCGGCAGAGTCGCAGCGAAGCTCGTCAGCGATGTGGGGTTTTGGTTTCGGTTTCAACCTAGGCCGGGGTTATGGCGTGAGGGAGAGGGTTGATGTTTTATAGGCACTAAGTGAAATTACAAACATGCCATTATTGCGGTTCTTTTCGGATTTTATAACTTTTGAACCGAAAACTGAACCGAACCTAAAAATGATTATTAGGTTCGGTTCGGTTTTTAATTAAAAAAATACCGAACCGAAAACCCAAAAGACGAACCCATCTGAATTTTTTTTTTTTAATTGCGGTTTGTTTCTGCTCACCCTATTAGAGTCTGTTAGCGAAAGCGTCCACCGCGATGTGAAGAAAGAAGAAAGGGGTTTAATTTTATTACACAGTGGATGCAATGAAGATGACAAAGAAGAGAAATTTTTTAGGACTGAGGTATTGGGCTATCGGACCATCGTAAAACGAAAAATGGGTCCAGCCAAGCCTATTTAGGAAATCTTATTTTGGTCATAAAGCATTCTCTTATGGAGGTTATGGGGATCCAGGTATAGCCGTGACCATTAGCAAGTATGGTGTCATTAGTGGTCTTGTCTGCAATTGGGTGCTAACTGATTGGCAAAAGCCAAATTTTGATCAGATTGTTGGCTCTCAGGTGGCTTTGGATGCTTTGGAAAAAGGATTTGTTGTAAAAAGGATGGGAAAGCGAGAGTTGGATGGAAACATGGAATCTGAAGAATATGAAGAGTTCGAACTCGAGGTTTCTCCAGGGTCAGTGCTTTTATTCCCTAGTGAGAGTGCAGTTGGTGTTGATGACCTTAAAGCCATGAATTTTGAATTGAAGAAATTGATTGTTTTGGATGGAACTTGGTACAAGGCAAAGAGAATGTACAAAGAGAATCCTTGGTTCAAGCTTTTGCCACATCTGATGTTGGATTTGGATAAGATAAGCTTGTACAGTGAGGTGAGGTTGAGCAAAGTCTCCCCATAGACTTCTAACTCAATTTTGTCAAGTCTGCGAATACAGTTTTGAAACTCTGCTGCATCCTGCAACCCCTGAATCCTAAACTGAAATCCATACCATCAACAGTCTAGTTAAGTTTCTCCAATTCAAGTTAGACGGATACTTGTTTTTATTAGATCGCACTTCTTTGATTGAAAGTGATCTCTTGTAAAGGAATATTCCTGTCTTGTATTGCTTACTGAACGACTGAAATTCTTCATTTTATGTCTTCATTTTAACATTCATTTCTTCAACCATTTGGCATGATTTTGATATACTAGTTCCTGCTTGTATAACAATGTAAAGGAAGTAATTAGTTTTGTGCAAGATCAATCTATGAAGAGAAGAACGAAGTTTTGGATTAGTGTTAGTTTGGATGCAGCAAACGAATTCTAATCAAGATATCGAATAAAGAACCTGGGGATATAGATGGAAATATAGAAAAGTACAAGGCATCATCCGAAATATGGTACTTGTGCATTACCAAAATAACCCATGACCATGACTCGTGTCTCGTGGGACTCATGAGCCACCTTCTTCTCTGGTCAGACCTCAGAACCTGGTATAAACAAAACTGATTCTTCTAAATGTTAGCAAAGCTCCCCAAAACCCTTAAAACCCTAAACCTAATTCCAGTAAAAAACCAAAATTTGCTTCTTTTTACACAGATTCGTTCTTCTTCGGAATACATAGACGACGACCCTCCATTTTCTCCAAAGCGCCAGAAACCCCGAAACCCCAGAACACAACAGAATCCACCCGTGCCGAGTTCAAATACGAACAAGCTCCCACCAAAATCGGACCTTCCGTTTGACTTCAAATACTCGTACTCGGAAAACAACCCGGCAGTTGAGCCCATTGGGTTTCGGGAACCGAAGCGGTTCTCTCCATTTGGTCCAGGCCGCCTCGACAGAAAATGGACGGGGACAACTGCATTGGCTCCGAAAGAAGTGGATCGGGTTCGGTTCGAGGAAGAGAGGAACCAGGTTCTGGGGGACCCGCTTACGGAGGAAGAAATTGCGGAGCTTGTTGAGCGGTACAGGCATAGCGATTGTGCCAGGCAAATTAACCTGGGTAGGTTGTCTTCAATGTAGTGTCTTGGCTTCAAAGATAATTTTGATTTGTTATTGGTATTGGTAATCACATCCATTTGGGTGCTTTTAAAAAAGGTTAAGGTTAATGAACTTTCTGAGAATTTAAAATTATTAAATAAGATCGCTTCTGATATCAAAAGTAATTGTAAACAGGTTTTTAGCTTGATACTTGATGTATGTCTGTAAATGATGCTTGTTTGCAGTTTTGAAACAAATAGAAGGTAAAGTGTCTGTTAATCAGTTTTCATATACTATGACGGCTAGCAATTCCAATCCGCAGCAGCTTTAGATTGAAATTCATACTGGTTAGGTTCGAAGGTGCTCTTATGCTGCACAAATATACATCTCATAATTTGTTAGCTCGTGTGAAGTTGTCAGAAGTGCTTTTGCATTTGATCAGCAGCAGGAAGCTTTTCCATGGTTATATGAAATGGAGTTATAAAGGTTTATGTTTTGTTTCAGGGAAGTGGGGAGTCACACATAACATGTTAGATGACCTGCACAATCATTGGAAGAGGGCTGAAGCTGTGAGGATCAAGTGCTTGGGAGTGCCGACTCTTGATATGGACAATGTCTGCTTCCACCTTGAGGTTATTAGACACGGTGTCCATGAATTCGATTACCTGTTCCCTCTTTTCATGTCTTCTGAAATTTTTTGCTCATTTAGGTCATAGTTTCTCTGTAGGAAAAATCTGGTGGGAAGATTATTTACCGAAACATTAATATACTTCTTTTGTACCGGGGTCGAAACTATGATCCCAAGGACCGACCAGTTATTCCTCTCATGTTGTGGAGACCGTATGCACCCATATATCCGAAGGTTGTGAAGAATGTCGCTGATGGCCTGACATTTGAAGAAACAAAGGAAATGAGAAATAGAGGACTTCATTCACCTCCTCTGATGAAATTGAGTGAGTGAACTTGAATTTAGGAGGCTTCAGATGTATTTCCTTTTTCCTCCTTTGCCATGATATTTACTGAAAGTAACTTTTTATTGGCCGTGTCTTTTTGGCACTAGAATGGGTACTGATTAGCACTGTGTTGTGCAGCGAGGAATGGTGTGTATGTGAATGTGGTGGCAAAAGTGAGGGAGGCCTTCAAGACTGAAGAAGTGGTGAGACTGGATTGCTCACATGTGGGGACAAATGATTGTAAAAAGATAGGTGTGAAGCTAAGGGTATGATGCATTGGTGAAATTAGCTTCCAAGTTTCGGTATGGTAGGAGTAAGTTTTGGCTTTTGACTCCTAACTCATGGCTGTGGTTCATTTTTCAGGATTTAGTCCCTTGTGTCCCTATCTTGTTCAAGGATGAGCAGATTATATTGTGGAGAGGGAAGGAACAGGCAATGGACTCTGATCCCTTGATAGATCCAACAAATCCTTAGGTGCTTTAATCAGGTCTTCAATGCTGGATTTAGATTTTGAAATATCTCAACCATCACAAACGATGGGCTACTGATGACCAGTTGGGGCAGTGCCCTTTGCTCTTGTTGATTGAATTGCTGTTCTGATCCGATTGCTGGACTGAAGCAAGCCACAGGAAAGTTGTCGTCACTGTTCGACCCTCTAAATTCATGAGTTCACAATTTGTGTTCAAAAATCAATGTTTCTTTCCAGGAGGAATTATATGGTGCCTGGTGTTTTGCTTGTTGGTTTTACGCGACAATAGTCACTCAAGGACTCAGGGTCATCCCTCCATGAACTGGCTTACACTATCATGATCAGGTTGAGATGATAATAGGAGCAGTTAACATTTCACTTTTTAATGATTCCGTTATATATTAATTGTACGTAATTCTTGTTTGAGAAATAATGGATAATTACATAGTTATGCTAATGGATCGTTGAATCCATGCTGAAATACTTACCATCGCTATTGTTGCATGAATATATGGGGGTTTTGTCATCAGTTGGATGCTGAAGTACTGAGCAAGCTCTCACAGGTCTTGAAAGCCCTTGAAAGAAAATCTTGTGGAATACAAAACTAAAGTACAAGCAAGCCTTGTTGCTGCTACTCACTTTGATCAAGGTGTTATCATTTAATACAAATGCAACAGACCTACAACACAAATTCTCTAGGGCTCACCGAGAAATAAACAAACACTTACATATTCAATACAGCAAGTTCAGCATCTGCAGAACCATTATATACTGTTGCATGATATATTTACATACAACTTCTTTAGTACAACCACATCGAGATGTATAGCATTGGTCACCAGGGTTCAATGAAGCTATGGTGACATGAGTATTTTTCTTAGTTCACGACTCTTCTCAGCAACACAGCCTGAACTTACCAAAGAGGTTATCCACAGCTGATCAGACCTTACAGGCTCATCATCATCGTTCCTGTGCCAGCTCCAGAATGCATGAGTTGAATTCACTATCTTGAGCTCCCCATGACCAAAGCTTGCTTCACGGAATACTGACCAGTCAGGCCGTGGGTTTTTGTACCTGTCAATCAATTCATGAAACAGATGCTTTTGGCAAATTAGGACAGGATGCATGATCCTCAATTGAACATAGTTAGTAAAACAAAATACCAAATCTTCTATCTAGCACATATTTGTTGTTATCTGTCTGTTTAATTATTTCTTGTTAGAATTTGACAATTCAAATATGTTTCTGTAAGTGAGGACATACTTGCGTGCTAAACCTTCTTTGTTCCCTCCATCTCCAATAGTTATGTAGACCGCACCACAAGGATCTGGTTTTCCATTGTTAACACGTATCTGTAAAACAGATGACAACAGAGAACCTGCAGCGTAAACTATGTTCCATAATATGAATTAAGAAGACAAATAGACCAGGATCACCATACCGATCTTTCATAAGCATGCACATGGCCAGCAAGCACTAAATCCACACTAGCAGCATAGAGCAATGGCTCCATGACGGCCATCATCCCATCTCCTTCACCTTGATGTGCTTCATTACTGTTATACCATGGCACATGTAACAGAACAAGTAGCCAGGGAGTCTTTTTGCGGTCCACTTTTGAAAGATCATCCTATTAATCAAGTAAGACAAAAAAACTCTCTGTCATAGATATATAAACTAAAACCAATAATTGTAAGAACAATTTAAAAGCACCATTAAATAGTACAATTCGATTCCTTTTTATCTTTTCGTCGGGGTCCGACAACAAACGAATAACAAATTTGAAAATGACAAAGCCTTAAGCTTCCTAATCAGCATGAGAAAGACCGCTGCAGACAAGAAATTCTCATAAAACGTATTCAAAATTTTCTCAAAAGGTACCATACAAGTTGCTAAAAAGATCATAACAACCCCTGTTGCCAATTTATCTTAAACTAAGTAAAAATGCTGCTTTCAACCAGGAATTTCCCTCTACAATAGATTTGGTATAACTGGACCATAATTACTGATAAAAGCCATGAAACATAGATCAAAATCTGCAAGGCTTATTCATCTATTCAATCTCAAATTGATCAGCTGTTGCAATCTATAGTAGTAGTTAATGAATAAAACTAACCTTCAACCATCTGTATTGATCTGAGTACTCATCATAATCTGCATACGAACCAAGCATTATTAAATGAGCCCCTGCAACGTCGAAAGAATAATAAAGATTTGAGTTGGATCCACTCTCCTCAAATGGCATCTTCCACCTGGCATTGTAGGACTGAAATGCATCCATAATTAGTGGTATGCTCTCTTTTTCATGGTTCCCTTGAGTTACCATCCATGGCCTTGCACTTGCAAGTGGCTGCACCAGCTCACCAAAGGTATCCCACCTGTGCTGCATATAATCAGCATAAGAAAGGTCTCCTGGCAGCAGATGTACATCATATTTGCATCGGCCAATATGGTCCAGTGTTGATTTAGTCCAGCCAGTTTGACCCAAATCCCCTGCCACAGCAAAAGTAATTGGAAACTGTGCAGGAGGGGTCTTGAACTCAAACTCAGGACCTTGTCGACCACAGCGGTAAAAGTAAACAGTGTCATGCTCCAGAGGCCCAATGACAGTGTGGTGTATCTTTCCCGACCGATAAAATAGGTATCTATAAGATGTGCTCTCTCCTTCAGCTCCACAATTGTACCCCCCAGGTGATGTTCCATATTCAACAACAGAAGGAGAGGATTCATCATCGGTGATCCATGTCACTCGCATGTGGCTGTCTCCTGCCAGAGAGATGTGAACCTGCAAGTGACAGTTGCACAGCAACTTATTTCAAACATCAGCCACAAATGGATTTCAGGAAAATAATTATAAGCTCATAAAACACCAGATCCCATCTGTGCGGAAGAGAATCAAATGAAATCCAGTCAAGACAATATCAACAACTGCTATGACAAGAAAGATTCCAGATTGTCAATTCACAGCCCAAGGCTAAACAAATCAGAATAGTGAATCCAATAATCCAGCAGTAAAATAAGCAAAGATTATGATAAAAAAAGGAGTTAGTTTGAAGCTTATATACACAGGCTAACATCTAATTGATAACACATCAATATAATGAATTAAGACCAAATACACGCCCTCTCCAGAACTCACCACTTGATTAACAAAAAGCACCCAACTGTTAAAACCGGAAAAAAATTAATGATAAAATGGAACCAAACCCAGATGAGATCACAAAAAACATTTTTTTTTTTTAAAAAAAAGAATAATGAAGTGAAAGTGATATGAGATTACCTGCTGAGGATGAGAAGATGGTTTGGGGTCCCATGGAAACTCAAGTGTTCGACGAGGCTGAGGCCTGATGTATTCGGCTGTCGTTACAGTTGCTGAGACGAACACAAAGGCTGTTAAGACAAATTTTAGTTCCATTTAATGGATAAACAGTAAAGGGTGAAAAGATTTCTGATTTTGGCATTAATTGTAAGAAGTACAGGATCAATTGGCTTTTATCCCTGGGGAGTTTTGTTGTTCGTGACGAATTGACTACTTTGTCCTCATTAAGACTCATAATACAAAGGGTGGGTGATTGGTAACACTCTCAATTTGACTTAGATTTGGCCTTTTCTACGCCTGGTGTGAAATCTTATGCCCAACTTTTGGACTCTCTTAGTACCCTTTAATGTAAACGCCGAGAATGCCCATTTAATCATTAAATGCGTAATCATTCATGTAAATACAAGGTCCAGCTATGTTACCCCTATGCTTGCATAACCCATTTCTTGTCTTTTTCCTAGTTTACCGTTAGATCTAACCGACGAATACTTTTAACGGCTTAGATGCATTCATTAGGTTATTTAATACTACAGTCCCTGTAGTTTGTGCAAAATCAACAAAATCGAAAGTTTCAAAGTTTTAATACATGAGGCCATGTTATATTTAGATTGTTCTACTCTGGGTCACCTCAATTTTGATTTCCTTGTCGGGTAATCCATCTATGGAGAAATTGGAATTATTATCATGAATGATTGTGAATGAAATAAATTACAAATTCATAATAGACGAATTAAGTTAATTAGTGATAGCCCACCGTACCAAAATCAAATTATAGGTCCAAGAACAATCACGCTGTGTGCAGACTAACAACGCACAAAGGTAGCAACCGTGAGTTTCATATTTAATTTATGTTATCCTGGGTCTTTTTTTTTTTTTTTGTGAAATTGAATGATTTTGTGAATGATTTTTTTGATGAAAATGTGTTGACAAAGTGGTGAAGGATGAGCAGAGGATATAGGAAAGTGAAGTAAATCTTGGGTGAAGGGGGAGTTTAGGAAGAGGAAAAAAAATAATTTTTTTAAAATTATAAACTATTTTTTTTTTAAAAATGCATTTAAAAGAATTTTTGTCCTTTTAAATGGGTTTAGATGATATCATGACTCATGAGAAAATATATACATTTATCACTCAACTTGCGGTCAATAATCTAAATAAACAAGAAAAAAAATAAAAACAACGAGTAATATTATGTCAAAATTTAAAAATTTCCTTTTTTTATTTTATTTTACAACTAACAATAGGAATTTCGCTGTAATTGACCCAAGAAGGGTTACTTATCCCATGGCAACATAGTTTTCCCCGTAAATATAACTATACTTCTATTAATCATACGGTATGGGTAAAGTTCGAATTAATGGTATCGGCCCAGAGAGAATTACAAATGAATCTGTGTAAGGGTATGGTACGTATATTGTTTCGTTATAAAAATATTTTCGAAGCGAAAATATTTGAATTGTAATTCTCATACAATATATAAAATTATCATGATCTTATATCTGTACTTTTTTTTTTTGTAGTAATAATCTAGACTTCAAGTCACGATTCGTCACCACTAATCTTTTTAGATCAAATTAATTTTTCAGATTATGACTCAAGTTCAATTTGTAATTTACTGCATGTGTTTTATCACTACCGAAAACAACTAACAATAAAAAAAACCCTTTCCCCCAAAATTAGAGAGAAAAATATTCTTTTTCTTTTTTTGTACGTTGTGGCTTCTCTATTCTTTTGTAGGAAAAAAATATTTTGTTTTTCAATCTTTTGATCAAAACCCTAGGCTTTTTATTTGATTTAAATAAAAAGATGAGATAAAACAAAAAATGACACATCATTATGCTTGTTATAGGAGCTATCTCGTAAAATAACACAAAGTCTCTTATACACAAAAATATTAAATGAAGCCTCCCATAAATAATATATTGACTTTTTAACCTAAATAATTATTTATCTTGTTTATCAATCTAGTAGTGGTGCAGTCAATTTAGTGAACTAACTCGAGATTATTTGGGTATATACAATAATAGCTACAATAATTAGACTTGTAATTAAACTAATTCGATTATTTCATTATAAATCCACTCCGTTAAAAAATTAGAACTGGCTTCCATAATTGTATGCTATTTAGGATAATGTGCTCGAATAATAATTTAACCCATACCACATTAATTTTTTTACTGACAATTTTTTTTTATACTACATCGTGAATTAAATCAATATTTAATGTCCAATCAAATTAATTACATCTTGTCCCTGAACACTTATTAATTTTTTTCTAATGATCATTATCAACATATCAATTATGTTGACATACTCTAATAAAAAAATTTTATGATCAAGTATCGACAACCTGTAAAGAAAGAGATGTGCTATATAAATTATATATTATTATTCTATAATTTCACTACTCATAATTATTCCCACCAAAATTCTATGTTATTTTGACTATAAATATATGTCACTCGTATTGGTAACTCAAATAAAATAACAATTATAATCATGAAACTATAATCAATTCAAGATTGAAATTGCAATAAAATCAATGCCTATAAAATTTAAAAAATCTAACAGCCATTTCAAAATCAAATCTCATATGCGATCCAATTTAATGTAGCTAAACTGTATTAATAAATTCATACATGATTAAACAAATCATTCAATAAGTCTATTACATTTTAAACATAAATAAAGCACCAATTTTATTTATCAATTGCGAATAATCATAAAATCTTGTATTTATGCTGTTTATGAATTTAGATAATGATAATATAAATACATATAATATGATTAATCCGAACTTAATCAAAATAGTTATACAAAAAAAATATCTCAAGAATTTTATTAATACAAATAAATAAATAAATAAATATGCTTTCATGGGTGCATAATCCTAACGTACATATCATAAAGCATTTTGTCCACTAGTAAGAAAACTTTTTCCTGTGAAATTGTTAGATGGAAACACTTGTGTCCCTACTAATATCTTCAAATCTTGACTTAAAAACACTGCCGGGCCTACTGGCAGCTAAACAAAAGTGCTTTCTGGTTAGAAGAGCTGGCTTCCCGAAAATTGAAAATCATTGTTGTACTTGAAAAAAAAAAAAAGGAAAAAAAAGCAGGAAGAAGAAGGGGATTTTTTTTTTTTTTGGGTTTCAGATGTTGCATGCATGCAGAAAATTGCAGATGATTAAACTGATAACTGATAATTCAGCCTTGCCATCTATGCGTTATATGAGGTTAGAGAAACTATCCATCTGGTCTGGTCAATGTTTCAAAAGAATAAGACAAAGGGCAAAAGAGAAAGCAAGTGGCCAATCAAGTATTCGAGTCTCAATTGGTACTCCAAAGAAAAGAATGATTCTACATCAGCATTAAGTAATTAAGTTTTCATTGGACACAAAACGATGCGAAGTCATAATCTATTCTAAAGACAAAGTAAATGTATGCGCTGTCAATTAATCTTTGGAAATTTCCACGTACACTCTCTGCCATGTTTGATTCTATCTTATGCTGTCTTTCCAAAAACCATTACTCTCTTGACAGATCTTGATGAGGTCTACAGTGACTAATCATTTCTCTTCGCTATCTTCTTATTCTTGTTTTGCTTGAATCTTCCTTCAATTCTTCTGTTTGGATAGATGCCTTGTGATTGGATTCTGTCCACTCTTTCTAATACAGCTGGTTCAGGATTATCATGCATCCTAGAACGCCTATGGAATCCAGTCGAGAGGCAGATTATTTACCTAGTACGATATGGAAGCAACATAGGCACCTTCAGGGAGCGAGCCAGAGAGCTGGAAGCTAAGAAAACAGATGTTTTGCGGTTGGTGGAAGATGCCGAGGCTAGAGGAGAAGAGATCAAAGCTGAAGTGCGGAACTGGCAAGTTCAAACCATTCAGTATGAAATGGATGTGGAGTTGCTGGAAGAAAAAATCCAGAAGAGCGAAGGCCGTTGCCACACATGGCATCTAGATTGGCGCAAACGTCATCAGTTAAGTAGAGTTGCAACGAAGAAGACTGTTGAAATTATTGAGCACACACGTCTGAGCAAATTCGAGAGCATAGCCTTCCCTGCACGCTCTGCGGATGTAAGGTCCATTCCCACACCTGAATTTGTTCGTCTGAAGTCTGCATTGAAGGTAATAAAGTCCGTTATGGAACTACTGAAGGATAACAGCATCAGCATCAACATAATTGGGGTTTATGGCAGTGGAGGAATAGGTAAAACGACATTGATGAAACAAGTGATGAAACAAGTTGGCAAAGAAATTCCATTTGATAAAGTTATATTTGTTAGGGTTACTCAAACTCCCGATGTGAAAAGAGTTCAGGATGAAATTGCTAGATTTCTTAACACTGAATTGGAAGGAGATGTTGAAGTGTTAAGGGCAGCTTTTTTGTCAGAGAGATTGAAGAGGCAAAAGAGGGTGCTCATAATCTTGGACGATCTATGGGGGAAATTGGATTTGGCAGTCGTGGGAATCCCTTATGGTGAAGAGCACAAGGGTTGTAAAATTATTTTAACTAGTCGATTTAAAGAGGTGTGTGATGAAATGGAATCAACCAATTATGTACAGGTTGAAGAACTCACTGATGAGGATAGGCTGATTCTGTTCAAGAAAAAAGCAGGACTTCCCGAGGGTACTAAGGCTTTTGACAGGGCGGCTGAAGAGGTTGTAAGACAGTGTGGAAAACTACCCAATGCAATTGTGATCATTGGGACAGCACTGCGTCACAAGCCTGTCCGTGAGTGGAATGAAGCTATTAAGAGAAAGAAAGCATCCACGCCAATTAATGTTGAAGGAATTCCAGAGGAAGTGGTTTTATGTGTAGCTCTTGGTTATGATCAATTAGAAACGGTGGCCAAAAGTTGCTTACAATTCAGTTGCCTGTTTCCTCCATATTACAGTGTCTCCATGGAAGAGTTTGTCATACATGGATTGGTGGATAGGCTGTTTCCCCAGGTTGGCCTTTTGGGGGAGGTTGGGAATAGAGTGCATCCGGTAGTTCTCAGGCTCATATCTTCTAGCCTTTTGTTGGAGGGGGATAGAGAAAGCTGTTGTAGAATTCACGATGACACACGGAAAGTCGTCAAATACATTGCAGCTAGAGAAGGGGACCATTTTATTGCTGAGCCAGGTATGAAAAAAGGCTGGCCAAGAGAAGACTTGCAAAACTGTGAGAAGTTGTCGTTGATGGACGGCAATGTTACTGCACTACCTGATCAACCTAAATGCCCCCGGCTAACCACCTTGTTTCTGCAAAATAATCCATTTGCAGATATTCCAATCGCTTTCTTTGAGCATACGAGGGAAATAAAAAATTTAGATTTGAGCAGCACTAACATCTCATCACTTGCACCGTCACTTCCATGCTTGGAGAAATTGCGTTCACTGCATTTGGAGAATACTCATCTGAATGATGCATCTTTGATCAGAGAATTTGGTGAACTAGAGGTTCTTATCCTTAAAGGGTCAAGAATTCTGGAGCTGCCAATTGGAATTGGAACAGTGACCAATTTGAAGCTCTTAGATTTGTCAAACAATCTGTTCCTCCAAGTGATTCCACCAAATGTGATATCAAAGCTATCTCAATTAGAGGAACTGTACGTTGGGAATAGCTTTGGTGATTGGGAGGTCGAAGAAACAGCGAATGGTCAGAATGCTAGATTCTCTGAAGTGGCGTCGTTGACTCGCTTGACTGTTCTTTACATCCATGTATCGAATACTAAAGTTCTATCAGTAGATTTTGATGGTCCTTGGACAAATCTCAAAAGATTCCGTGTTTGTGTCAATGATGATTACTGGGAGATAGCACCCAAAAGGAGTATGCACCTGAAGAATTTATCAAACTCTATTGCCAGCTGGGTGAAGCTTTTGCTTGAAAAGACAGAATACCTAACTCTTACTCGTTCCAGCAATCTTCAAGATATTGGGGAAATAGATGTTCAAGGCTTCACAGGATTGATGTGTATGCATCTCCGAGCCTGCAGCATGCAACGGATTTTCCATTCTAATTTTTATCCAACAGTGCAGATTCTGGAAGAGCTCCATGTTGAGTACTGTTACTCACTGAAGGAAGTATTTTGCTTGGAGGATATTGAGGGTGAACAAGCTGGGCTCAAAACATTGCGGGAACTTGTTTTGGTGGGTTTACCTAAAGTTCTTACCATATGGAAAGGGAACCATTCAGTTGTATACCTTAAGAACCTCAAGTTGATGAAAGTGAAGGATTGTGGGAAGCTGAGAAACATCTTCTCCAGGACTTTGGCCGAGGGACTTGGTAACTTGGAGGATCTTTCCATCCTGAAGTGTGATCTCGTGGAAGAAATTGTTTCGGTTAATGAAGCAGAGGTGGAACAAGGAGCTGCACAGGAAAGAAATGTGTCTAGTGCCCCGCAACCTATGTTCTTTCCGAACCTGAAAAAGCTTCTGATTGGTAAATGCAACAAAATGAAGAGAGCGTTATCACTGACAAATGCCCACAATCTAAAGCAGCTTGAAGAACTCACTGTGGCTAGTTGCAATCACATGGAGAGAATCATTACTGTATCTGATGAAGAAAAAGCTGCAGAGAACAAAAACGTTCTTCCAAAACTGAAGATCCTAGCGCTGGAAGATCTCCCAGAACTTGATAGTGTCTACAATGGCGAAATAGCAGCTTTGAGGTGGCCTTCCCTGGAAGAATTGAAAGTTTGGGACTGTCCAAAACTCATGAAACTTCCTCTGGATACTCGTAGCGCACCAAAGTTGGAAACATTTAAAGCACATTCAGCATGGTTTGAAAAGTTACAGTGGAATGAAGGTTACTCGAAGCTACGCCTGCAGCCACTCCTAAATGAAAAGTAAGCATAAATATTCGGAGTTTTTTTTTTCTTTTTCCGTTGAATTACATCTATTGCCATGATTTTCATGACATCTTTAAAGCATGGTTCCCTTCTAGTAATTCATATTATCTTTAAAGCATGGTTCCCTTCTAGTAATTCATATTACCTATGGTTAGTTATAAATGTTTGTCAGCTAAGATATTTTACCTTTTTAACTATGCAGCTTCAAAGATGAAGAGATGAGGCGATAAAGTGTCTGGAAGAATGGACACGATATTATTTAACAAGGATTCCATGAACTTGTCTTCTTTTCCTTGTCTATGTAAGCTTGTGAGTGTGTGTTTTTGAATCATTTCGTTGCATTGCTACTGAACTTTAAGCGTCTATATGTTTGCCTATGGCCTTGCTTTCTTTGTATTGTGTTTGATTACTTTGTGATGTATTACATAAAACGGTGTGATCATGATTTTCTGAATTCTATGTAATTTTATCAACGAAATAAAGATTGCAGTTGTCTTTCACAATCACACTGCAGTAACACATGATCAAATAAGTTATTAGGGAACAAGTACATTCCCATGTTGATGAGATAAAAAACTGAGTAACTGACTAATATGCATATTCAAACGCAACAAATGTGCCTTTCGTTCCATGACAAATCACGAACATGCAGTAGCAAGTTTTACTGAGTTGACAAAACCTCTTTCATAATTTCTCTCAACCCAGATGAATGCATCATGTCTTGATTTCCTTTCTGCACGACAGAATGCAAACGGCTGGTCGTTCTTGGTGGTTTCCTCGTATGAAGTTTCTGTTCCACTTTTTTTTTTGGGGGGGGGGGGGGGGGGGGGGGAGGGGGGAACATGTAGCTTTCAAAACGCTGATGTTGGTTATCCATGGAAAAAAGGACCAAAAAAATATCTTTAATAACTCACAAGCAACATGTATTGAGACAGGATTACGGGAAATACCGGTGAATCCAATGCTGGAAAAGTAATAAAATAGTAATTAAACACAGTAATCTCACTAAGGCACCACCGCAATGTATTGGACATTTAAAAAAAAATATCTGAATGTATTGAAAAGACTGCCTTACCTTCAAAGTTTCCAAATATATAGAGATTTAAGTTATTATCAATCTGATTTGTCCAAAACTCTCTCCAAACTCTGCTTGAACCGTTGAAGCTCGTGAATGAAAAGAGAGATGCCACAGCTCTCACAAGTTGTCCTAGTTTGCAAACCAATTTCCTCCAAGTCCAACCCGCTTGAGCTTGTCTAATACTGAACTAAAGGATGAACCTATGCCAACTCTGGAAAAGCTTCCACATCTTTAAGTGCTCAAATTGGAGCAGAACTTATATTCAGGAAGTAAGCTGGACTGTTGCTGCACCACTTTGCATCACTAGGAGCATGGTGAATGCTGAATGAACACCGAACCGGAACAAATTTAGATTTCAATTGCAAGACTGACTACAGTTTTTGACGTCTCCCTTGCTCCAATTTTCCCCACACAAGTAAGGAGAATACCAAGAATCAGGATTTAATTCTTCAAACATTCATTAATGAATAATGAAACTCAATGCTTCGTTACTATGCTCTAATTTAAATAATGAAGGTTCTGCTCTGCGCAAGGAGTGGCTTAGCTATTGGTGTGACAGTCAGCAACTGTGAATGTCACAACTTGGGTGGCTTTTGCCATTCAAGTTGAGGATATGCACCAATGCAAAATATTGCTATTTATAGATGCTGGTGCAAACAGATTACTACTCAATAACATGAAAAAATCGTTGGCTACTGGCTACATGAAAAGCAATAGCAAAGTGGGACAAAGCTACACATTACAATATGAATTCTTAAAGCTCCAAAAGCGGCCAGGGTATTACTGACATCATTCAGATAATTGAAGAATAAAATCTTCAAGGAAGTCTATATCGTTGCTTGTATGTGAGCCCAACAAGTAAATAATTTATACCAAGGATATAAATTCCTAAAACATTGAACAACTCATCAGTATCATGATGGAACCTTCATATGAATATTTCACAGGGTTTTCTTAAGATAAACCTTTTGAATAAAATTTTAGGCAGCTAATAACCAAATATAATGAGGGAAGGTGGGGGGGGGGGGGGGGAGAATTTAGATAAGCAGTGATTCTAGTTAACAAGAGAGAAAACCTTACTCCAAAAGTCAATGAATACCGAACATGATCTCTGCTAGTCACAGTCCTAACAAAAGGATGGATAAACAGGTTTCAAGATTTGGCATGGCACCAGTCCCCAATGTCCACACCTCTGGCCATTGCATTTATTTTTAGATGCCAACTTTAAGTCATGGAAAACCACCCGAACCGCAGACAAACTTTCAGCCAAGAGAAAAGTTGTGCTTCAGATTTAAGGAATTGAAGATGTGATAGCCTTCCCAGCGTTGGCATGGATCATGTTTTAGTTCGGTATTAGACAAGCTCGGGTCAGTCAAACTTGGCGGAAATTGGTATTCAGCTAGGACAGATTGCAAGAGCTGAGGCATCTTGCTTTCATTCATGAGCTCGAAAGATTCAAGGCAGTTCAGTTTGCAACGGCTTTTCCAAAGCATAGATTGATAATAACTTAAATCTCCACATATTTAGAGACTTTGAAGACTAGACAGTCTGCCCAATATATCTGGGGTACAGCAGCAGGGTAGGCTGTGATGAGGTTGAGATTTTACAGAGGGTTGATATCTGGGTTGTTGGAATGAAGTGCAGCAAAGGATAAAGGTCCAGCAAAGAATGTTTTGAAGAGACCAAAACTTAATCATGTCTGCACAAACGGAAGGCAGTTTAACATTTTCCAATGATTCACCTTCTGGAGCTTCAGCAAAGAAAAGTGATGCACTCTGTCTGTTTCAGCCACTGCCCATGCCGTAAACACTCTAATACAAGAAATAAAGCATGCTTTGATTGAGCCTCCAGCTCCTCCCTTCTTCATTTCAACAAAGCCTCTATTGATTAGCCGTTCCAAGTACTCCCGCAGCATCACATGGCTCTGTCGAACCACTTCAACTCTTTTGTTGCATGATGCAGGTAGTGAAAAGTATCAATGACCTACATTCATTATCAGCATCATGCAACAAAAAGAGTGAAAGTGGTTCTTTATTGGTTCGAATCCGCTCACATGGATGGGGAGAAGATTTGGTTCCCATCATACTAGACATATCTTTTATCCACGTTACAGCTGCTAAAAAATTGGAACAAAATCAGGCACAGGAAATATCAAAGTTGTTGCAGATTCATGTGTTCAGCAGCAGAAACAGACCATAAGAGAGTCAGGCCCATGAAATAAAATCAGATTGTCATTGCATAGACAGTCAATAACTGATACCAATCATCGAATTGTTGTCAACATTTCAATAAAATTACGAGTATTTTTAAAAAAATTAATTTCCCATGCATTTTTTGAGGTTACATACAAATAAGATCCGACCACTAGCTACAAACGAATATAAGACAAAAGCTTAACGGAATTAAGTTATTTTGTGAAACAATTCAAATAAAAAAAAAAAAAGTAAGATACAAATTCATTGAAAACTAAAGAGAAAAAAATTAAATACCTCATGCTCCCAACTCCCAAGAGAAATCAGAGTCTTCAATATCTCTCCAGCGACTTGTTCATGCGACGGGACCTAACATGTGCCATTAGCTAGGTTTACTTGTGTGGGAGGCGATCATCTTTTCATCCGACGGTGAGCGGGCTATTGGGCTTGGGCCCAACAAGAAATCACAGCTTAGGAATTGGTTCTTTGTTATATTTAGGCCCAAATATGCCGAGTAGCCAACAAATGTGCGTACAGACAGAGAAGTCCCCACTTCTCTTGTTTACATGAGAGTCGTTGGAACTTCCAGATGGCCTCTTAACAAACTTATTTCAGCTGCACAATTTAAATGTATTAATATTATGAGGTACGAAAAATCGTACAAATCAAAGATGACCGAATCAGATACGATCATGTCTAGGGATGGCAATAGGCACCGCCCGCAGCGGGTTTACCATTACCAAATTCAAACCCGCACAAAATTTAAATTACCAAACCCACCCACAACCCGCAGCGGGTTTTAATTTTTTTAAGAAAACCCACCCGCAGCGGGTTTGGACAATTACCAAACCCGCAATGGTACCCAGCGGGTTTTTTGCGGGTTTTTATATTTAAAATCACCAATATTTAATATATAAATTTATAATAATAACCTCAATTTCTACATAACATACTCAATTTTACATTTAACTAATGCAAATGAAAAATTAAAATTTCAACATCAATCCAACACATTCTCAAATTTAAGTATAAGTTATACAAATTCATTTAAAAAATACAAATTAGTATGTGAAAATAACAATTATATTTCATATCATCATTTAAAACAAACTCCAAGAGAAGATACTTCATTTCATTCACCGCAACAAGCACCCATCCAACACGATGCCTACAATAATAATTAATATTATTATTTTCAAATACTAATTCGGAGAAAAAATTATATTAATGAAATAATCCATGTATTAAGTTAAAGAAAAAATAATACATACAAAATTATAATAGGTATATAACAATCCATGAATTAAGTTAAAGAAACTTAATTATTTACCTCATCAACAATATCTTCATTTTTCGGAGAATTTGCTATTTCCTACTTTATTAGAAAATTATGCATCTACAAGTAACAAGTATATCAAGAAAAAAAATATAGATGATTATAAATTTGTATATTGTAATGTATAATAGATATTATACTATATTGAAGTTAATACATTTTGAACAATTGCATAATTCTCTTTATACATGTTTTAAATTAAAATTAAATTAAAAATATTTAGAAAAAAATATTGCGGGTTTGACGGATATCCATGCGGGTATCCAGCGGATTTAAGGTCACTACCAAACCCACCCGCATCCATGTGCGGGTTTTAACTTATAATATTAAACCCACCCGCAACGGGTAAAATTACCCACAGCGGGCGGGTTTTAGCAGGCGGGTTTGGGCGGGTTTGCGGGTTTGCGGGTTTGCGGGTACAATTGCCATCCCTAATCATGTCTGTCTAAGCTTTTCGTATAGAATTTGAATTCGGTGCTGAACCTGTACTCAACTTGCATGTATAACAATGTTTAGTCAAGATTCAATTAATTTTATATTCGTATCTAATACCTATCGTATCTTAAAAAAAAATAACAAAAAGGCCAACTCAACAAATCTCAATTCTTTTATATGAAAACCGAATAAACAAGTCTTTTAATTTACTAACGAGCGCGTAGATCAACTAGCATGAGATTGTTTTAACTTAATCAAGGTTCTCAGTTTGAGACTTGGGAATGCAGCTGCATTAAATACTTATTTGAAAAGCTTTGCCGCCCTAGTATTTTTACATTTGGATACCAGATGGTTTAATACAAAAAAAAAAAACGGAATAGCCAAACATATAATATTAAGACAACAAATTGAATCAAACAAATAACAATAACGACATTCCCATCACAAAGCTGCACTTGGACGACAGCTGCAATAAAGAATGAAAAGAAACGGTAGGAGTTCTTTGAGACTCTAGCAATGAAATAGTGGTGTGTCTTCTCGAGACATTGTCTGAAGATGCAGCGAAGACCATAATAACCCTGGTTTACACAAACACTACGCTTTTATGCGGCACAGCTCTTCAGGATGCCTTCTTAAGGAAAGCTCACAAGGATTGAAAGTTGAGCAGTTGAGCTTTAGCATGCCTCTTGTCCACATTGTCCATTTTTCCTAGCCATAGCATTCAGATTTCACATGTCCACATTGTCCATTCCTCTGATTTAACCTACACAACACTAGAAAAAGGTTGTGTACCACCTCGAATAAGAAATCTATCACAAAGCTTAATATCATCTGACCTTGTCGATCTTGGTATGTGTAAGTTCCACTTCGAACTATGCAAGTCTCGTCTTGGTTGGAATTTTAAAGACACACCATACTGTTACGGACCGCCCAAATTGGTAGCCCAATTTGCCCACCAAGAGTGCAAGACAAGGTCAAGAGTGCTAGTTTAGCCCAATTCCGGAAACTTTTAGGCAATTCTAGCACATTTGAGCTTGTAAATACTCTAGAATACTCCACACATTTCCAGCACATGTAAATATCCAGAATTTTAGGGATGTGGTAGAATTCTCTAGAATCTCTAAAGCTTAGCAAGCCTCCCCTATAAATAGGGCATGTCATTTAGCATTTGAGCAACAAGCTTAGAGCAAGCAACTCAAACACTTGTAAGCTCTCTTGTAATCTTTCATTCGAGTAATACAATTTTCCCCATTTGGCTCCATGGCTCACTTCTCTCTAACTCTTCGAAAATCTCTTGGCTTAGCTAGTCGAGAAACTCAAGGCTTACTTAGCAACATTCGGCAAAGTTGTCTAAGTGCCGCACAGGTTTGCTGCGCAAAACACTCATCCCATGACAACTGGTATCAGAGCTAAGGTTTGCACCCACGCAAATTAGCTCACGAGCAATGGCCAACCCTTTGAATCCAACACAAGAGAGCGTTGTTGGTGTGGATGTTCCGCCGAAACCAAGCCGCAGTTATGAGGGAGATCGTGCCCAAGGCAAGCGCGGCAAGTCCAAGGCCCCATCAGTGGATGCGTTGGAGCCTCGTGTAAGCACTCTCGAAATCGCATTGTTCGTCACTCAAGATAGCCTCGAGGGAGTAGAGGAAAGAGTGGATGATCTCGAGGGAGAATACGCCGAGTTCACGGTGGCAACAAAAGCCCTCATCCAAGAGCAAGTGAATACTCTTCGAGGTGAGTTTCAATCTTTCCATGATGAGTTGCTAAAACTTCGTAGCTTTGTTCAGGATGAACTACGCCCTATCCGTGTGAAAGTGGATGAAGTCCACTCGGATTGGGAATGGCACAAGCGCACACTCTACGCTAGTCCAACTTCCGCTAGCATGAGTGGTGCGTGGCGCATTAACGTGCCAAAGCTCGACACCTACGATGGTACACGCAATGCCACCATCGTGAACAATTTCCTCTTTGGGCTTGATTAATATTTCGATATCATGGGTGTTCGAGACGAGGCATCGAAAGTGGGCACAATACCCACCTATCTTTGAGGTGCTACACAACTATAGTGGCGTCGCAAGTATGGAAAGATGGGTAAAAGCATTTACACCATCGACACTTAGGTCGACTTCAAGCAAGAACTCCGAAAGCAATTCGCTCTAAGCAATGCGGAGAAAGAAGCGCGAGCGCACCTACGTCGCCTTAAGCAATCGGGACTACATCAGCGAGTTCACTACCCTCATGTTGGAGATAAATGACATGTCTGACAAGGACTCACTCTTCTACTTCCAAGATGGCCTCAAGGAGTGGGCCAAGACCAAGCTTGATAGGCGTGGTGTTCAAGCACTTGACGACGCTATCGCCATTACGGAATCGCTCACCGAATACTCCACCCGATTCAAAGACAAAAAGGCCAACCAAGGCAAAGGTGGGGGAGAGACTCGCAAGGACAAGGGCAACAACCACAAAGATTGAAGGACAAAAAAAATCGCTAGCAACAAGAGCGGGTAAGACAAAACGAAGAGTAAGAATGAGGTGCCAAAGGCACGTAACCTATGCTTCATTTGTAACGGTCCTCATTAGGTACGTGACTGTCCAGAGAAAATGTCGTTTAACGCTCTTATTGCCCAACTCAAGAGCAACCCCACAATGTCCGCGGAAGAACCCCAACTCAGCATGGGTTCTCTCCAACGCCTCGACGCACTCAATCACCAATAGCCAGCACTCACAAAGAAATGGTTATGCATGTGAGCTCCAAGATAAACAGCCAGTCCGTTCGCGCGCTACTAGACATGGGACCGACGCACAACTGTGTGTCCGTAGACGAGGTCAAGCGCTTAGGCCTCAAGGCCACCAAGGAAGGAGGCACGATGAAGGCGGTGAACTCGCCTGCCAAGCCAATTGCGGGTATTACACAAGGCGTGCACATGACACTCGGTACATGGAGCAAAAAGTTTGACTTCTCCATCGTACCCATGGATGACTTCAAGATGATCCTCGGCATGAAATTCTTCGACCAAGTCCATACCTTCCTGCTGCCCGCTACGAACTCCCTAAGCATCCTCGACGGGAGCAAGGCATGCATGGTTACTACCAAGCGTGGCAAGTTCGAAGAGAAAACACTCTTGGTCATGCAATTCTAAAGGGCTTTCAAGAAAGACCCAAGCTTCTTGGTCTCTATTCGGGAACTAAATGAGGAATGAAATAGCGAAACCTCACCAAGCCAAGTCCCTCCGCAAATACAAGCCGTCCTTAATGAGTTCAAGGATGTGATGTCTCTTGAACTTCCGAAGAAGCTCTTACCTTAATGAGAGGTAGATCATGCGATCGAGCTGGAATAAGGCGCGAAGCCACCAGCCTTGGCGCCCTACTGCATGGCGCCACCCGAACTTGAAGAGTTGCGGAGACAACCCAAGGACTTGATGGATGCAGGCTATATTCGCCTCTCAAAGGCCTCATTCGGTGCACTCGTGCTCTTCCAAAAGAAAAAAGATGGATCGCTATGGATGTACATCGACTATAGAGCGCTCAACAAGATCACCATCAAGAACAAGTATTTGATTCCATTGATCACGAACTTGTTCGACTAGCTTGGTAAAGCGCGGTACTTCACCAAACTCGACTTGCGCTCCGGGTACTATCAAGTGCGCATCGCCAAGGGAGACGAACCGAAGACAGCGTGCACAACAAGGTATGGGTCTTTCGAATTTCTTTTGATGCCTTTTGGCCTTACTAATGGACCCGCCACATTTTGTACACTTATGAATAAGGTGCTCCAACCATTCCTCGACCGCTTTGTGGTCGTGTACTTGGACGACATTGTGGTGTATAGCACCACACTTGAGGAGCAAGCCCAACATTTGCAACAAGTCCTCCAAGTACTTCGAGATAACGAGCTCTTCATCAAGATGAAGAAGTACTTGTTTGCCCAACAAGAAGTGGAGTTCCTTGGCCACAAGATTGCGGGCGGAAAACTCATGATAGGGAATGCCAAGGTGAAGGTCATTCTCGAGTGGGAATCTCCCACGAAAGTGCCTGAGCTTCGCTCATTTCTTGGGCTGGTGAATTACTACCGCCGCTTCATCAAGGGCTACTCAACCAAGGCGGCACCCTTAACGGATATACTCAAGAAAAATAGAACGAGGTATTGGTCTGAAGAGTGCCAACGCGCATTCGAGGAGTTAAAAAGAACAATTTCGAAGGAACCCGTCCTCGCCCTTCCGGACCACACCAAGCCATTCGATGTCCAAACGAATGCCTCCGACTTTGCCATAGGTGGAGTCCTTATGCAAGAAGGCCACCCTATCACGTTCGAGAGTCGAAAGCTAAACGATACGGAACGCCGCTACACGGTGCAAGAGAAAGAGATAACTGCAATCATACATTGCTTGCGGGTGTGGCGACACTACTTGCTTGGCTCACACTTCACGATTATGATGGACAAAGTGGCGACGAACTACTTTCAAACACAAAAGAAGTTGAGTCCGATTCAAACACAAAAGAAGTTGAGTCCGAAGCAAGCAAGGTGGCAAGATTTCCTAGCGGAATTCGATTATCGACTCGAGTAAAGCCAATGTCGTTGTGAACACTCTAAGCCGCAAAGCAAAATTGGCAACACTTAGCATGAGCCAACCGAAGTCTGACCTTGTCTCACATATCAAGGAAGGCCTCCAATAAGATCTGCTAGCAAATGACTTGCTGGAGAAGGTGCTCGAGGGAAAGACAAGGCGCTTTTGGCAAGAGAAATGCATCCTCTTTACTAAAGGAGATCGACTGTTTGTGCTTAGATGAAGAAATTTGCAGAAGGAAGTTATCAAGGAGTGCCACGACTCCAAGTGGGCTGGTCACCAGAAATTGAGCGCACCACCGCACTAGTCCAAGTCTCGTATTTTTGGCCGCACATGAGGAACGACATCGAGACATATGTGCGAACTTGTCTTGTGTGACAATAAGATAAGGTGGATCACCAACGCCCAGCGGGATTATTGGAGCCACTACCACTCACAACAAGGCCATGAGAAAGTGTCTCCATGTACTTCTAAAGATGGCAAAATTTGACACGACCCGAATACCCGACACGAACCCGACACAAATAAATGGGTTTGGGTCGTCAAATTTGACACGATTATTAAATGGGTCGGGTCCGGGTCAACACGACTTTTTTCCGTGTCGGGTTAGGATCGAAATTTTTAACCCATTTACCCGATCAATGACACGATTATCAAGCGAGTAAACGGGTTGTGTCAACCCGAACCCTCTAACACGACCCATTAAAATATGACATTTTTTATATTAAAAAAAATAAAAATACATTTATAATTAAAATAAATAAAATAACATAAAGAAATAAGCTTTAAGATTTTAACATATTGCACGCCAATTGATAAAAGTTTCTAGCCACTAATTAAAAAAATAATTTCAACCTAAAAAATCTAGATTGTTGCCAATTAAAAATTAAGACAAAAAAATTGACAATGGCACAATCCATATACCTTCGATCTTTTCCACCCACCAACCCCACTTTCTTTTTCACCAGCAATCCATAAAGAAATAAGCTTTAAGATTTTAACATATTGCACGCCAATTGATAAAAATTTCTAGCCACTAATTAAAAAAGTAATTTCAGCCTAAAAAATCTAGATTGTTGCCAATTAAAAATTAAGACAAAAAAATTGCCAATGCCACAATCCATATACCTTCGATCTTATCCACCCACCACCCCCACTTTCTTTTTCACCAGCAAACACTTGATTAAATCTCAAGTTCAATTCCAGCACGCTGCAAGACTTTGATCGGCTGCTCTTGAGATCAAATATTCATGGTTAGGTTAGTTTAAAAAGCAATTTCACAATTATTTAAATATTATTTGCATTTTTTAATGGGTTTTGTTTTCTATTGCTTCCTTCACCCGTGTGGTTATAGCTTTTGCAGTTTGGTTTGAAAGTAATTCTTTTTAAATTTGTTTAAATTTTTTTGACACTTAATTGCATTCCTCTGTTATAACTTAATGTTACAATCACTATTGATATGATTTTTTTTGGTACAGCAGTAGCATGACACTTAATTGCATTCATGGTTAGGTTAGTTTAAAAAGCAATTTCTCAATTATTTAAATATTGTTTGCATTTTTAATGGGTTTTGTTTTCTATTGCTTCCTTCACCCGTGTGGTTATAGTTTTTCAGTTTGGTTTGAAAGTAATTCTTTTTAAATTTGTTTAAATTTTTTTGACACTTAATTGCATTCCTCTGTTATAACTTAATGTTACAATCACTATTGATATGATTTTTTTTTGGTACAGCAGTAACATGGAACCGGATCCAAATAATAATAATTCAACTAATATTGAAGCCTTCTTACATGGACATCAAGTGAATTTGGAGGAATTAGAGCAAGATGGTGACAATGATGTTCCAAAGAAACAACGCAAGAGGAGAAGAACATCTAAAGCATGGGGTATGTTCACTAAATTGCCATTAGATGCATATCAAGATGGAAAGGAAAGGTCGATGTGTGTTTGTGGACAAGTTTACATTAGCGAAAGTAATTATGGGACTGGTAACATGCTTAAGCATATTAAAAAATGTCCTAAGTTAAAAAAGTCACGTGACCCTCGTCAAATGATTTTAGACCATTCGGGTTCTATAGGTTCATGTTCTTTAGAATTTGATCAGGTTGTCTTTCGTGAGTTGTTGTCTGCAGCAATTGTGAAGCATGGGTTACCTTTTCAGTTTGTTGAGTTTGATGCAATTAGGACTTGTTTTGAGTTTCTGAATTCCGAAGTACAAAATATTTCCAGAAATACAGCAAAAACGCATATCCTAAAAGCTTATAATGGAGAAAAACTTAAGATTAAAGCTATGTTAGAGGAGGTTCCTAGTAGAATTTGTTTCACTTCTGATTTGTGGACTGCCTGCACTACTGATGGATACATGAGTCTCACTGCACATTTTATTGATAAAAAATGGGTTTTACAAAATATATTATTGAACTTCACCTTGATGCCATCTCCACACACTGGACTTTGTTTGTCTGAAAAGTTATTATCTTTATGGACAGAATGGGGTGTTGAGAAAAAAGTGTTTTCTATAACATTGGACAATGCTTCAGCTAACGAGGCATGTGTTACTATGTTGAAATCTCAGTTGAAAATTAGGAAAGCTTTACTGTCTAATGGTGATTATTTACACATGCGTTGTTGTGCTTATATTATCAATTTAATTGTTCAAGATGGATTAAAAGCAATAGAGGGAGAACTTTATAAATTCGTGAAAGTGTGAAATATGTGAAATCATCTCAAGGTAGAAAACAAAAGTTTTTGGAGTGTGTTAATCAAATGTCCTTGGATAAAAAAAAAAGGCTTGAGACAAGATGTCCCTACAAGATGGAATTCCATTTATATTATGCTGGATTGTGCACTTTACTACAAAAGTGCTTTTTTTCACTTAGCTTTAAGTGATTCTAATTATAAGTATTGCCCTTTAGAAGATGAGTGGAACAAATTGGAGAGAATTAATAATTTTTTGGTACTTTTTTATGAGATTACTTGCATATTTTCTGGATCAAAGTACCCCACTTTAAATTTGTATTTTCCAAAAGTATTTGCATCTTATATAACTTTGAGGGAATACTCAGAAAATGGAGATGGGTATATGAAAGACATAGGGAAGAGGATGCTTGAAAAATTCTTGAAGTATTGGTCTGACTTTTGTACAATTTTGACAATAGCTGTTATTTTGGATCCTCGTTACAAGTTACAATTTGTTGAATGGGCATACAAAAAGGTTTATGGTGAAAATTCCAACGAGTTAAAAAATATTAGAAAGAAGTTGTTTTCATTGTTTGATGAATATATGCTCATTTCGACCCAGTCTACCAATACATCTTCCATGCAAGGTTCTGTTTCTCACTCAAATGAGAATGATGACAGAAAAAGCAGAGGAAAATTGGATTCATGTCTTGAGGTTAGTTTTATTTATTTATATAGATATTTTTAATCGCAACTTATTCTTGTTTACTTCATAGTTACATTTTATGTTTGATGAATTTTAGTTACATTTCATGTTTGTTGAATTATTCCTTTTTTTATGTATAACAGGAATTTGATAATTTTGAGAGCATGGAATCTAGTTGTACCCAAAAAACTCACCTGGAGCTTTATTTGAGTGAACCACGAGCTGATAGGAGCAGTCACTTGGACATTTTAAGTTTTTGGAAAGACAACCAAGTTCGTTATCCTGAGCTCGCTTCTATTGCTCGTGATGTCTTAACCATTCCAATATCAACAGTTGCATCTGAATCAGCCTTTAGCGTAAGTGGTCGGGTTCTTGATCAATTTCGGAGTTTACTCAAGCCCAAAACAGTGGAATCAATAGTTTGCAGTAGAGATTGGATTTTTGGACAAGAAGGTTATCTTTTTTTCTCAATTCTCTTGTCTTTATGGTAGATTCTTAATTATGGTTATTTACAATTTTGAGGCTGAATTTTGTTTGTTTCTTTGGCTTATAGTGTTTCTGGCTTGTTGTATGTCCCTCTTGACTTGTGTTCCTTTTTTTGTTTATTTACTTCAGTAAATGCAATGGTTTCTATGGATGAGCACCACTGATATACTCGAGCACAACAATTAATTGTGTTCCATCCGAAGCTGATGTTATGATAATTGATAACTGATAACTGACATGTTTAATCATTTACTAATTTCTCTTTTTTTTTTTTTATATTTGCATTAAAATATACTTATATTTTTTTAATTTTAAATCAATTTGTAGGTGCTAATTATTAGAACTCCCATATTAAAGATGATTCTCCATTTTTTGTGAAGGATAAGCATATATATGAACTGTGGCAGTCTATTTTGTAAAATTCTATTTAGATTTATAACTTTTGTTTTTTATAGATATACATTTAGAACTTCAATGGTCGAAATGTGTAATATTTTGGTACATATATATATATATATATATGATGGAATGCAATTTGCGTCAATTGGGAGTGCAATACTTTATGTAAATATTATTTAATATATAAATATTAAATGGGTTATTGGGTAACTCGTTTATTTTTCGTGTCGGATTTGTGTTTCAATATTTTGACACGATTATTAAATGGGTCGGGTTTGGATCAGCTTAAATTTGACACGACACGATGACCCGTTTTGCCACCTCTATGTACTTCATCACGTTGCTGCCCAAGTCCGAAAAGTACGGTAGCATCATGGTCGTTGTTGACTGTTACGGCAAGTACGCCACTTTCATTGCCGCACCAACCGATTGTAAAGCAGACGAGGCAGCCCGTCTATTCGTCAAACACATTGTGAAGCTTTGAGGAGTTTTGAAGAGCATTGTGAGCGACTGAGACCCTCGGTTCACTGGGCGTTTTTAGACGGAGCTCTTCAAGATATTGGGAACCAATCTCAAGTTCTCGACAAGTTTTCACCCCCAAATGGATGGGCAGACTGAGCGCATCAATGGCTTCCTTGAGATGTATTTGAGGCACTATGTGAGCGCTCATAAGCGGGATTGAGTGAAACTACTCGACATCGCCTAATTTTCTTATAACTAGCAGCGAAGTGAGGCTACGGGCAAAAGTATGTTCGAGATCATCATGGGATTTCAGCCTATGACCCCCAATGCCATAGCCTCAACTTACGGAGGGAAAAGCCCATCGGTACACAAGCTCACCCGCGAATGGCACGAGGAAGCGGACATCACATGAGCCTACCTCAACAAAGCTGCGAGGAAGGTGAAAAAGTGGGCGGATACAAGGAGATGGCATGTTGAGTACAAGGAAGGTGATCAAGTCATGATCAAGCTCCTACCCCAACAATTCAAGACTTTGCGGAAAGTTCACAAGGGGTTAGTGAGACACTACGAGAGACCCTTCCGAATTGTACGACGTGTGGGCAATGTCTCGTATCAACTCCAACTTCCGCCAAGACTCAAGATCCATCCGGTCTTCCATGTGAGCCTTCTCAAGTCATATCACAGAGATATAGAAGACCCAAGTCGGGGAGAATTAAGACGCCCGCCAACTGCCATTGTCACTGCATTCGACAAAGATGTGGACTACATCATTGCGGATCACGTGGTTTCAAGGAGAGGCATGCCATCATACCACAAGTACTTAGTGAAGTGGAAAAACCTCCCCAAGAGCGAAGCTACTTGGGAACGTGAGGATGATTTGTGGCAATTCGACGAGGACGCTGCGAGCTTAAGTGGGGGAGGATGTTATGGACCGCCTAAGTTGCTAGCCCAATTTGCCCACCAAGAGCCCAAGACAAGGCCAAGAGTGCTAGCTTGACCCAATTTCGAAAACTTCTAGGCAACTCTAGCACATTTGAGCTTGTAAATATTCTAGAATACTCCACACATTTCCAGCACATGTAAATATCTAGAATTCTGTAGAATCTCTAGAGCTTGGCAAGCCTCCCCTATAAATAGGGCATGACATTTAGCATTTGAGCAACAAGCTTAGAGCAAGCAACTCAAACACTTACAAGCACTCTTGTAATCTTTCATTCGAGTAATACAATTTTCCCCATTCGGCTCCATTGCTCTCTTCTCTTTAGCTCTTCAAAAGCCTCTTGGCTTAACTAGTCGAGAAGCTCAAGGCTTACTTAGCAACATTCTGCAAAGTTGTCTAAGTGCTGCACGGGTTTGCTGCGCAAAACACTCACCTGTGACAATATGCACCAGCCTATCTAAAACTAGAAAGTAAAATAATTAAAATTTGGTTTGAACACAATATTGATCCCAGCATGAGAATTTTACCTTGAAAAATCCTGGAAAACAAAGAAACCAAACAATGTACTGCATGGATCATCAGGACTAATCCATGTGTACACAGCAGAAGCGAAGATCTAAAGGATTAAGGGTGGATTCAAGTTGAAATTGAAAATTCGACTGCAGCTTAGGATACTTTCCACTTTGATTTCACCAACACCAGTACTTGTGGAAAATATATATTTTATTTTACAACTTCGTTAATTACCAAACAAAGAACGCCAACGTTTACCAGGCTCATATTTGAATGTGACAGAGTCTTCCTCTGCTACAAGGAAGAGCTTAAGTTACATTGAGACACAAATTAAAAGAAACTGCAACTAGAAAATACTTTATATATCCTTAATATTTTTAGGCAACTATGTACTATCCAAGTCTATTGAACATGAAAGGAAAATAATTGAGGGTTGGAGGTATTGTACAAAAAGAAAACCTTGCATCCATAATCAAATTCCATAAGGATATAGTTGCATGCCATACTGCTCCTTGTCCTCGAAGTCCCGTAGCTTTTGTCTTAGCTCCAGCTGAGGCCACCACAACTCTAATTTGCTGAATCTCTTCTTGGACGAGGGCTGTTCAGGAAGCCTTTTCAAGCAAGCACATGGGTTGACAATCAAGCATTCTAGTTTCGGCATGGCTCCAATTCCCCTAGTCTATTCCTCCAACCATAACATTGATTTCAGGTGCAACACCCTAAGCTTTGGGAAACCATCAGACCCACAAGTCAGCTTTCTACCTGAATATGAGTTTTGCTTCATTTTGAGCACTTGGAGATGCAGCAGCTTTTCGAATATGGGCATGGGATCCTCTATCAGTTCAGTATCAGAAAAACTTAAGTCGATCACACTAGGAGGAAATTGGTGTTCACCGAGGACAATTTTCGAGAGTCGTGGCATCTTGCTTTCATTTACCAACTTCAATGATTCAAGGCAGCTTAGTGTCACGAGATGAGTGTTTTGTGCAGCAAACCCGTGCGGTACTTAAACAACTTTGTCGAATGTTGTTAAGTAAGCCTTGAACTTCCGACTAGCTAAGCCTAGAGGTTTTTGAAGAGCTAGAGAGAAGAGAGCAATGGAGCCGAATAATAGAAATTGTATTACTCAAAGAGTGTTTACAAGAGAGCTTACAAAAATGCTTGAGTTGCTTGCTCTAAGCTTGTTGCACAAATGCTAAATGCCATGCCCTATTTATAGGGGAAGCTTGCCAAACTCTAAAGATTCTAAAGAATTCTACCACATGCCTAGAATTCTAAATATTTACATGTGCTGAAAATGTATGGAATATTCTAGAGTATTTACAAGCTCAAATGTGCTAGAGTTGCTTAAAGTTTCTGAAATTTGGTCAAATTAGCACTCTTGGCCTTGTCTTGGGCTCTTGGTGGACAATTGGGCTAACAACTTGGGTGGTCTGCAACATCAGTTTGTAAAGACTTTTAGACAACGAAAATTGGCAATAACTTAAATCTCCACATATTCGGAGATTTCGAAGATTAGGCAATCTATCCAATATAGCCAGACTACAGCAGCAAGGATGCAAGGCCGAAATGAAATTGAGATTTTCCAGAGAGCCACAATAATTTCTTGGATATGTAGGAAGTGTGATTAAACTAAAATTTAGATGTCTGAGTTTGTTCATCTCCCAAATATACCCTATCGTTTATAGGGTACTAATACGAGTATACGACTGTCTTACTGCACAGGTAACGAACGCTTTTATTTGTCGTTTGTTAATCACCTTTAGATTTATAGTTTATTAAAATCCAAGGGCCGCGACGAAGACACACAGCTTGCATACCCATGTGTGCCCAATCATGACGCTTAGTGTTGGTAATGCATAAATGAAGCATGAAGGCTGTGTGTTTGCTTTAGTTCAAGAACGTAGCTTGTTGGTCTTGATGTTTGAAGTGCTTTTTCTTTATCTTTATATATCCTTGAATCTTAAATTTTAGATGCTACACGGCTATTTGCAAGCTTTTCTAATTAAGTAGACGTACTTTGGATTCAAAAGCCTAAAACTAAAATTGTGATCGTAGTATGCTTAAAATGGATTATTTCTACTCGATTATTGGGTTCAAGATGTTACGATTAGTCATTTGGTATCTTAACCAACTCACAACTCAACATGTGAAATAATATGCTAATAATATGATTTCGTTCAACTTTTGTTTTAGTTTTAGGCATAAAACCCCACAAGTCTGCTGTCTGCATCCCATTTTCCCACTGTTTTTAAACTAGCGCTAGATTAAATGAAATCGTTGTAATTACAACTTCCGAATTGCCTTTTAACTATTTTATTTCATGGCACAACTTAGTAGTGTGATTATCAATTAGTAATTGAAATGGACTATAATAAGAATAGACTGAAATTAAAATGGAGAATGAGTTTACTTGAGTGTAGGAAACTAAGAATCAGAATTAGAATAAGATGTATCCTCCTGAGTGTGTTTACTTTGTCTAAACATTGGAATGAACTGTTATAAGTTATCAAAATATCTTGAGTTAATAATTGTCTTTAGTATTATTATCTATTACAGTAGTAATAATAAGAATGATAATCATGACGATGATGATGATAATAATGACTAGTAAAGATATAATGCCGGACTCTGAAGAAATTCTGACGTTATATCTATCTTATTTGGTACAAGCACAACCAAACCATACAAGCATAGTCTTAGCAGGAATTTTCACGAGACACAATAAACACAAGCCCATACGAAACTAGAAATAAAATAATTAATCCAGTCTGAACACAATATTAATCCAAACATGAGAATTTTACTTTAAGAAAATCTTTGAAAGCAAAGAAACCAAACAATGTCCTGCGTGGATCATCAGGACTTGTAAAACTGTACACAGCAGAAGCAAAGACCGACCAGATTAAGGCTGGATTCTGGTTGAAATTGAAACTCCTACTGCAGTTTATGATGCTTGCCAGTTGCCACTTTATTTCACCTACACAAGTAATTGAAGTAATCGTGAAAAAACAAATATTCTATTTCACAACTTTCTTAACTATTCAATAATGAGCGCCTATGTCTAGCAGGCTGATATTTGAATATATGAGCAACGGAGCAAGGGCCTTACCCTTCTGCAGGGAGGGCTTAAGTGCATGTGGAGACACAAATTAGAAGAAACCACGACTAGAAAACTCTTTATATAACCATTATATTTTTGGCAGCTATTAACTATCGAGTCTATTGAACGGGAGGAAAGGAAAAATAAATCTATTGAAGAGAAGGAAGATAAAGCATATGAAATTAGATAAATAATCAAAGATTGAAGATATTGGATTAAGCGGGAAAATAAAAAAAGGCTTACATCAAATTCCATAAGGATATAGTTGAATGTTGTACTGCTCCTTATCCTTAAATTCCCGTAGCTTTTGTCTCAGCTCTGGCTGAGGCCGCCACAACTCCAATTTCTTGAATCTCTTCACGGACCAGAGCTGTTTGGGTAGCCTTTTCAAGTAAGCACATGGATCGATAATCAAGCATTCTAGCTTCGGCATGGCTCCAGTCCCCATTGTCCACTCCTCTAGCCATAGCATTGATTTCAGGTGCAATACCTTGAGCTTTGGGAAGCCATGAGAGCCACAAGTCAGCTTTCTACCTAAATATGAATTTTTCTTCAGTTTGAGCACTTGAAGAAGTAGCAGCTTTTCTAGAGTGGGCATGGGATCCTCCATTAGTTCAGTATTAGAAAAACTCAAGTGGGTCAGACTCGGAGGAAATTGGTATTCGTCAAGGACAATTTTTGAGAGTCGTGGCATCTTGCTTTCATTCACCAACTTCAAGGATTCAAGGCTGCTCAGTTTGTAAAGACTTTTGGACAACAAAGATTGGTTGTTACTTAAATCTCCATGTATGCGGAGTTTTCGAAGATTAGGCAGTCTACCCAATATGTCCGGAGTACAACAACCAGGATGTAAGGCTGAAATGAAATTGAGATTTTCCAGAGAGCCGCAATCATTTCTTGGATATGCAGGAAGTGTGAATAAGCCAAAATTTAGATGTCTGAGTTTGTTCATCTCCCAAAAAACATCTGCTGTATGATGTATGTAGCTAAAGGGCATGTCTAGTGTGTACAGGTTCGAAATACTGCTTAAAAATGATGAAGGAAGGCTTTTGAGGGAAGGGATATTCAACTTCAAATATCTCAGAAAAAATAAATTTTCAATCCCCGATGGAAGTTGGTTGAGAACAAGAGATCCCAGGTCCAGGACTCTGAGAAATTTGAACATTTTACAAATTTTCTCGCAATCTAAGGGCTCGAGGTGGTGGCTTTCTGAAGAGAGGCACAACAAAGAATGGAGGTACAAGCTAAAATCCTCTAAAGAATCTAGCTCACTCAGATTTACATTAGCAGTGAGCCGCTTTATCATTTTCCGTGAATCACTTTCCTGGTGCATAACTGAGGAATAGATAAATTCCCCAGCTAAAGCCACTTGAATCAACGCGGGCCACCAACGATCAGGAATAGAGCATGTGTTGATTCTGCCTCCAACTTTTATCTGCTTTGCTTCAACAAAGCCTCTATTAATTAGATGTTCTAAGTACTTCTCAGCAGTTCCCTCATTATTGTCTGGAATGAAACCTTCAGCTATCCACAACTGATACAACTGCCTTGTGGGTATATCACTATAAAGAGGAAAGACATACAAGTAGATACAACAAAGTTTCAAGTAAAAAGGTAACGAGGAATATCTGATAAGTTGTAACCTGAGTGGTTTTTCCATTGTTTCCTTTTCATTTTCTTCGAATGACAAACTTCCATGGTATAAGATGTGGAAAAGCCATCCTCGGTACGTAACTTTTAATGGTCCTTTGTCAGGCACTAAATCAAGCCGAATATCCTCACCGTTTTCCAATTGAAAAGAGGTGAGGATGTCACTATCCAGCACCGTTATTACCACTCTGCTTCCCATTTGATTATCTGGAAGAATTTCTTGAATGTCGTCCCATACATCAATGCTCCACACATCAGCAAGCACAACAAAATACCTCTTGGTCATTAGATATTCACGAAGAATAACTTTTTTCATTTCATAATTTTTATCCATAATTTCGCTCAGCCTAGATGAAGGCATCATAAACTTAATAAGGTCATCTAATATGCGGTTAAAATTATAGGGAAAAGACTGCGGAACCCAAACATGACAATCAAAGTAATGCTTCCCAAAGCTGCTGTTGTAAGCCTCTCCAACGAAAGCAGTCCTGTCCAACCCAACGCTATCAAGTACGACGACTAATGAAAGTCGATGTGGACCCTCTATTAATAGATCTAACAACTCCTCCATTCTATCATCTAGACCCACCGTGTCCGTCTTCTTAAACATTGGAGATACAGAAGAGTTACCAGTATCAGCTTGAATGAATTTGATCTGCTCAACGATACTGGTGTCGATGTGTTGAACTTGTTGCAGCCGTTGTTGGATATCAATGATTTTGCTTTGGAGTTCCACCAGCGCATCACACATCTCCTTGGAACTGCTCTGACTCTTTTGCTGAGCGATGCTGACGATGAACGTGTCGACGACCTTCTCAGATTCATAAGCAAAAAAATTGATTTCTTCCATGATGGCCTGAAGATCTGGGGAATTACTTTCTTCTTCTTCTACAATAATGTTCACCAGAAGGCCAGCTATTTCGCATTCATAGTCCCAGAGCAGAGATTTAACAATTTCAATCTCAGTGTGAAGGTTCTGAGCAAGTTGTTTTGCAGCATCATCGGGCAACGTTGCTTCTTCACCCGACAACAGCCTTCTCAGCCTCTCGGAAAATAGCCTGAATTGGATGTCCATTATCTTTTTCTTCTCTCAGTGCGCAGTAATCCTAGCATTCAAAGAAAATTTAAAATCGTTCTGAGAATTATAAGAGAAAAAGAAGAATTGAAAACAACTTTGTCAGATCAAATTGAGCAGCTTACGTTCTCTTCAAATAGTTTGAGTTTTCAAGTATAGACTAAAGAGAAAAGAGCTTTAATTTTAGCACCAAATCTTGTAATTTGCGATTGAAACACTTGTGAATCATAGTCCTTGAACTGAGCCAGTAACTTCATCAACTTGTCCGCGTTGTTACCCGAATCTTTCAAAGCTTTTGGGAAGTTTCTCGGTTCCCACTCAAGGATTTCGCATTTGATCAAGCCAGCGTCTCGTAAAATGGAATGAGTTGAGACTCAGCAAGTCAAGAAGTTTCTTAAATTTTGTCTATTAGATTTTTCAAGGGTCTGAACCAAGTTTTAATGGCGAATGATTTGAACTCGGACGAGTTTGAAGTCAGCGACAGAGGAAAGAGACGTTACAAGCAATAAGCCTTTCAATTCGTTTTACTTTTTCCGTTTTGGTTTTTGCTAATATTGACAAGATGAAAGTGAAATAATCTGCATTAATTAATTAATTAAATAAAAATATAAATTAATAAAAATAAATTATAAAAATTAAATAATATTTAATTTAATTAATTTTATCATATCACATTAATTTATACAAAAAAATTTACCTATATCAGTATTCTTCCTTAAAAACAAATCAGTTTTTCTTTATTGTACCCAACTAAAAAAAAAAGAGAAAAGACGCGGGCCCCTGACAAAATAAATTGGAGTGTCAAAATTTCTTTCCGGTTTGACTAGTTTAAACTGATCTGGCCTTTCGTTGCATCCAACGACTCAAACATGCCTATCTTGCATTTTGCGAAAATTGCGGGTGTCGCACTGGATAACCTTTGTTTGTAGGGTACTACTAATCTTACTACACAGGGAACAAACGCCTTTATTTGTCGTTTGTTAAAATCACTTTTAGATTTTTAGTTTATTTAAAATCCAAGGGCCACGACGAAGACACACAGCCAGCATATGCCCAAGTGTGCCCAAACATTGTGCAAAGTAGTGCTGATGCATGTATGAAGCATGAACGCTGTGTCTTTGCTTGAGTTTAAGAACGTAGCTTGTCGGTTTTGATGTTTAAAGTGCTTTTTCTTTAATTTTTATATATCCTTGGATCTTAAACCTTAGATGCTACACGGCTATTCGTAAGCTTTTCTAATTCAGTAGATGTATTTTGGATTCAAAAGGCAAAAACTTAAAAAAAAAATTGTGATGATTGTTTGCCTAAAGTAGACCATATCTATTCTGCTAGTGGGTCGATCTACTACAATTAGTACTTTGATATCATAGCCAATTCACGACTTGATGTGAGAAATGATATATTAAATTAATAATATGATTTTGTTCAATTTTTGTTTATGATAATCCACATGATGACGCAGTGATTTTTAAGGAAGAAAAACACAATATCTCACATCAGTAGTAACTGAGTTTCTATAATGATATATAAATCACAGACTCTCTTAACTAAGTATTACATATTCTGGGGTGCACAATCTAATAACAAAATTATGATGGATTGTGTGCTCAAAACCGTCAAAATCTACCTGGTTGTTAAGTATGGGTAGTTAACTTCCAACTCAATTAAAGTACTTTCTAAAAATCATTATTCCATATCAGAAGAAAATTGCAAAAGATTAAAGCTATATAATTCAACCTTGACGCCGTGAGGTTTTTAAACCAACAATCCATTGGTCAATGTATATCTAATGGAATGTAAGAAAGTTGGTCCACGAAATGAGCTAGATTGAGATTGTACATAAAATAACATGGATAGATGCTAATGTAATTGCTACCACGAAGCTAACTTGCAGTCCATTTTTTTTTTCCTTTTTATCTGGTGTGATTGTATGAAAAATGAGAGCGAACATAACTTATAAATAAGAATGAATCATAAACAGCATCCAAAATTCAGTTAATAAAAATTCAATTGAATGAAGTTATTTTGTAGATAATTCTGATAATAAAGTACCTATTTTGAGTAATCTTAAACTTCAATATCCGGACGATAGCTTATTGTAATTGAGAGCACCACGATCAAACTATTACTTGGAGGGAACAGAAAAATAATGTTGAATTTTTTTTTTCAAATTGGGTATAGATAAATGGGAGATTTTCGTACAACTGAATGCATGTAAAAGAAAACAATTTTAATAGAAAAAGGGAAAAAACCTTTCAAACTTTACTTGTAAGTAAAGGCAAATAATTATAAATGAAAAATAAAAAAGTAAAGACAACTAAGTTGGTTCAAGAAAAGAAAAACGACTGCAAGATGGAAATAATAAGATGAAAATAAGTGATGACTACAACACGTTTGAACATTCTTTAAATAAACTTAAAAATAAAATTATTTTTTAGTGGATGGCGGTAGGGTTGGTAATTTAAGGGCCTGGGCCGGGCTTTGTCAAGCCCAGGATCAGGCCCATATCTTGTTTAAAAAGTTCAGGCCCTTTTAAAGCCTATCCAAATTGGGCGGGTTTTGGGCGGCCGGGCTTTGACGGGCTTTAACGGGCCTGGCCCAGGCACGGGCTTTTACGAATTTTCAATAAAAATTATTTTAATAAAATTATAAATTTTCAAAACATAATTATCCAATACATAATTATTATTATATTGATTTTGTCACGGGAACGAGTTAGAGATTTTGATTTTGTCACGGGAATGAGTTTTTTATTTTAATTTTATGATATATTATTATTATTATATTATACAATTTTTTTTAAAAAATATATATATTATTTATTATAAAGCCCGGGCTTAAACCCAAGCTTTTCATTCAGGCCCTTGACTGAGTCCGTATGTTATGGACTTTGTTAATTATAAGCCCTTATCCATAGTTTTAAGCCGCGGGCCCGGCCCGAGCTTTTCTGCGAACCCTAGATGGCGGATGATTTCCCAATATTTAATATGTTAATTCTTTAGACACACATATGAGAACTTACTGAGAAATTAAGGTGGTTAGATGATGTTGATTTACAATAATAAGAAAGCAGATTTGGAGAAGAAAATGGAGGGTTGATATAGTATCAAGAATTAAAAAATGATGTATGATTGACAAAGAGCATAAGTAATGAAACCACTTGCAATTAAAGAAAACAAATTGGAGTATGTAAATATATACTCTGTCAGTTTGTCTTCTTTTAATTAAGCAGTGGATATGTATTGCTAGTGCTTATTTAATATGGAGTATGCTGACTTCATGGAGAAATTAAAAACAAATGTTAATCCACTTCTCAAGTAAATTTTAATGAATTTTTGGTTGATGCAAATTAATAATATGCTGCCACTTGCAAATAATAAAATGGTAACCTAGCTATCAGGTAGCATTAGGCACTGTTCACGAGAGCGCGAGGAATGGAATCGTTGACTGTGTTGCCTCGAGATGAATGCTAAGGAAGAAGCACTGGAGTTTCCAAGGGAAGTAAAGTAACTGACCAGGTCGGGGTTGTTAGTAATAGTACCACGATGCTGAAGTAACCAACTTTTTCTTCAAAATTAATCTTAAATAAAGACCTACTGCTAATCATAGTGATATTTAATCTTAAATTAATGAAGGCCTACTGCTAATCACAGTGATTTTTTTTTTAATATTAGAAGTCTTGGACCAAAGCTAGCTTCCATGGCTTGCTTCTCATCAGCATAGACTGTTGACATTTCCACTGGGGTTCAAGCAAGTCAATGGGGAAAACAAAAGGTTAATCAAAAAGAAAGAATGAGAAGATCCTCTATTGCATCGCCCATTCACACAGATGATTGTTACTTGCTATGGCATAACAATAATCATCTAACTTCTTTCGGATTCTTATAAGCATTTTTGGGCACCCATTAGGGTTTGGAAAGCAAATACGAGGAAATTTCTTTTTTTTACACTTGCCCCCCTTGAATCTCCCGCAGGCCGAATCATATCTATGCATCAAGTATTTGCCCTTGCCATTTAGCATGTACTTTTGCTAATTCTGGCATTCTGCTTATATAACAGCACCTGCAACAAACTCTAAATCCAGATTGCACAGATACACAACGCGTGGCTAACAAACTTAACTTTCTTTTAACCCCTGCGCTTGCGTCTCACGTGAGTCACTTAAGATTTAACCAAAACGCACCAGGGTGTGCCGTTTTGGTTGATTCGGTTTTCTGTTATAGGAGCACATGAGCAGCACGTGAAATCTTAAACAAGATTAGGCTTCAAAAAGCTGTCGTTTCTGAAACCCAGATTGGATTCGCAACCACACTTTACAGAATCAAGCACCATTCTTGAGATAAAATTTAACAAAATGAAGATACTTTGTAAACAATTCTGATAATAAAGTTGTAATACCCCAATTTTTTTAAGGGTATTTAAGTTTTTTTAGTTTTTAGTGATCTTTTTTACCCTATTATAAATATAATAAGATGTCTTTTCGATTATAAGAGAGAGAGGGAACGAGAGATCGGTTGAAAAAAAACAACAGAAAGGAAAAGAAAAAGAGAGAGAGAGAGATGGAGAGAAAAGAGAAAAAAAAAAGAGAAGAAGAAAGTCTTTTTTTTTTCTTCTTAGTTCTGTTATAGTCAATACATGGGATCAAGTTGTTATTGTTGGGAGAAGTTTGGAGGTAAGTTTTAATTATTGATTTTTATTAAATTGTTAAGGAGAAGCATGATTGCAATAGAAGTAGAAACCTAAGATTTTGCAGAAATATGCTGACAATAAATTATTATGAAAATCACAGTAATTTGTACAAATTGATTTTGATTCTATTTTTGGGTATGTTAAACTAGACATCGTCTAGAATGTTTTAAAACTTATTTCAAGTTAATCGGATAAGATTTCAATTAATTATGATTTTTCAAAGTCAAGTCTGAAAACTTGGAAATTTATGATTTCAGTGAATAACATGAATTACGAAATTATTTTTACCATAGCTAGACTTCTTGAAATATTATGAAATTTGGACCAATGAGTTTTATATATGTCTAGTATAATTCTGTAAATTTTCATGATTTTATGATAAAGAAATAAATTATTTCGTATTTTTAAAGCAAGTGTGTTTAAAACAGAAAATTGTTTGACAGTATTGATGACGTCTGAAACATTAATTATTTTCAATAGTTTTTAAAGGAATTGTGTTCTGAAATTTTTATCAATGAACTTTCAATGTGTCAACATATGGTCTGTAAAATTTGAGATTTTTCCAATGAGGGAATAATTTATTAAAAAACAAATAAGAGAATATGGACTATTCTATTTTAAGGGCCGATCATTGAGAACATTGAGATTGAGCTTAGGAGATGTTTAAATTGAGATATTTGAAGACATTAGAGTTTATGATTGAGACTCAATAATATTGTATGAGAAATTTTTTGATGATTTTAAGTTGAGGATATCAGTACACATTCGTTACATGAGGATGCCAAGAGGTAAGTAAACTAGACTTTTAAATGAATCACAATAAACAATATATATGTTTTACTTGTGTGAAAAGTCTATTTTGATATGTACGAATATGGATTTATGTGTCTCATATGTTTATGTGATGTGTTGTTATGTATTGGACGTGATTATGTACATGGGCATATGTATGTGTGATGATTCATTAGCATGAGCACGAAAATGCATTGAGTTTTCTATGAATGAGAAAGTGAATTTTAGCAAATGGGATTTCTGCTTTATGAGATTTTGCATTGGGAACCACCTCTTGAAGTTGTGTGGGGGCCAACTCTTGAGGGCCAGAGCACTGCAAAGTGTCACACACAACGCAAAGTGCTACAATTGCAGAATATGTATTTCATTGAAAAAAAAAATGAGAAAGTTTGAAAGCGACAGAAAGAGATTTTTATGAATTTGTTTACAGTATTTCCAAATATTATGGCATATCATCCCTTTCAATATGGTAAGATTCTTCCCCACTGTGATTTCACTTGCACAGGTAATTAATTGAGGAAAATGAGAGATTAAATCCTTTGGCTGTTATAGAATGGTTGATAATAGACTTGTGGTTGAACAATATAATGAGATTTTGCATATTTTTGATCAATTCAACCAACACAACATGAAAATGAATGAATCTATTATTGTCTCTTCAGTTATTGATAAACTTCCTCCCTCTTGGAAAGACTATAAGAAAAGTCTTAAACATAGCAAAGAGGAAATTAGTCTAGATGGCTTAGGCCAAATTCTTCATATTGAAGAGGAACTCAAGCTTAATAGTCTTGAGGACCAGGTTGCTATATCCTTTAAAATTAATGTTGTGGAGGAGAGGAATCAACCTAAGAATAACCAAAAGAGAAAGTTTGATTCTAAAGAGAATCAAAACAATAAGAAGAAAAAGAAGGGTACATGCCACAACTGCGGAAAACATGGCCACTTCAAAAGAGATTGTAGACTTATGAAGAAACAAAAGGAAGTTTCATACATAAATTTTGTGGCCATGATAACTGAGATTAATGTTCTTGAAGATGATAATGCATGGTGGATAGATCCTAGTGCAACCAAGCATGTATGCAAAGATTATAGCCTTTTCAAATCTTATAAAGCAATGGATGATGGAAGTGTTCTTTACATGGGAAATTCCTCCACTGCAATAGTTAAAGGAAAAGGCAATGTATAACTAGAGTTTACTTCTGGAAAAACTTTAACTCTTATTGATATTTATCATGTTCCTGAAGTTAGGGAAAACCTTGTATCTGGTAGCCTTCTTAATAAGTTTGGCTTCAAACTTGTTTTTGAGTCAAACAAATATATATTATCTAAGGGTGGTACCTTTGTTGGGAAATGATACATGTATGAAGGAATGTTTAAACTCAATATCAATAATATGAATGTTTCTTCTGCTTATATGGTTGATTCATTATCTTTGTGGCATAATCGTTTAGGACATGTGAATATTAGAATATTGCAAGATATAACTAATTTAGAGTTAATTCCTAAGCATGAAAATGATATGCATGAAAAATTTAGAGTTAATTCCTAAGCATGAAAATGATATGCATGAAAATGTAAAGTATGTGTACAGACTAAAATCACAAGATCTCCTTTTTCCAAAAATTGAAAAAACATCTTCTTTATTGCATTTAATTCATAGTGATGTGTGTGATATGCATAGTAATCCTACTAAAGGTGGTAAAAATATATTCTGTAATATTTATTGATGATTTTTCAAAATATTGCTATGTGTATTTATTACATTCTAAATATCAAGTGTTAGAAAATTTAAAACTTATAAAAATGAAGTTCAGAATTTTTGTGACACTAAAATTAAATGCCTTATAAGTGATAAAGGAGGTGAATATGTTTTTTTTAAAAATTTTGTGAATCTGTTGGCATTGTACATGAAACTAGCACTGCATATACTCCACAACAAAATGGCGTGGCTGAAAAGAAAAAATAAGACATTAATAGAAATGGTTAATACTATGCTTTTTAATGCTGAGCTTGGTAAAAGTTTTTGGGGTGAAACTATTTTAATTGCATGTCATATCTTAAATAGAGTGCCTAATAAGAAAACAAAGGTGACCCCATATTAATTATGAAAAAAGAGAAAACATAATCTTTCTTATCTAAGAGTTTGGGGTTGTCGAGCCATTGTAAGACTACATGAACCTAAGACAAAGAAATTAGGAGAAAAGGGCATTGAAGACATATTCTTGGGATATGCTAAGCATAGTAAAGCTTATAGGTTTCTTATAATAGAACATAATAGCTTTGTTGAGATCAATACTATAGTGAAATCTAGAGATGCAATATTATATGAAAATAGATTTTTTCACTACACCAAAAAGTATTGATTCTGAAGAAAATGACAAACAAATAGAAATTGGTCAAAAACATGTCATTTGAGAAGAAGTAAAAGAATGAGAACTATAAAATCCTTTGGACCAGATTTTATAGTTGTTGGTAAATTTTTATAATAAAATACTATTGATGCCAATGTGTAAGTGTACACAACAAGTAATAAAGTAATGAATGTTCAAAATCGTCTCCACATAGATTGATGCCACTAGAAATGCTACAACAATCACAATAGTGCAATCTAACTTAAGTTCGAAGTTAACAAATGTAAAGTAGGTCCTATCAAAATTGATAATTGTGAAAGAATTAAATAAAACAATGCAGTATTAAAATAAACTAAATTAAATGTGTCTAAGATTCAATTGGAAATATGGTAGTTGCATGATCAAACTCTCTTTATGAGCTAACTGCTTTTCATCAAGTTAACACCAGTTGTTACAGCAATTGCTACAGCACTGGGCAGAATTAATCTGCATCTTCAGCTGTGGCATATTGGAACTCTCACACCTTTAAGTATTTTAGCAATGACCAGTTGCTATTCTACCTATGGCATGGCCTTATGACCCTTTAGTCTCTCCGCCTTACAAGGTGAATACCCATGTCTAGTGTGTCACAAATCTTAACTTCAAGTATAACTCTTATGGGATTCAAGATAAACTTAATTCAGGAAACTTAAATTAAGATCAAGTATTACTCTAATAATATCTACTAAGACATGTCATTTTGCAGCTCTATCTTAACTTGAACTATTAAATGGGTGGTCAACCGAAATAACAGTTATAATAATGGCTACTAGAGTAAAATGCTACAACAATGACATAACAACTCATAAGAACAGTCAAGAACCCATTAGATTGTTCGTCACTCAACTATAAGCAAATTTAATTCATATTCTGAAAGAGAAAAACAAACATCAACATATTGTTCACGGGATACATTAGATCAGACGAAGAAAGAAGAAAGATATAAGTTGAGAATGACCAAAAGTTCTTATCTTCTTCTTTTTTTTCTCTCTCTAAAGTGTTTTATGATAATTTCTTCCACCTTTTTATGTGGTGCGCGCCTCCTTTTATAACTAAAAACTAGGGTAAACAAAAGCCTCATGCATGTATAAGTTAAATTAGGAAACTGCAGATCGCAATTCTACAGCTGACCCATGCTAAGTTTTCTCCCTCAGTGCTCCAGGATTGCTACAGCAATGGTTGTTCTGACAAATGCTGGAACACTGCACTGTTCTCGGTTGTGCTTAACTTCTTTTGTGGCAATATTCTTTCCTCTTTTTACTGGTCTAATATCTCAATATCCTTTCATAAATTATAAACTTTTGAAAACCTACAATTATTCACCTGTTTTGAGCACAAATAACTTTAATTCAAGTAAAACTTATTAAGACTCACTAAAATGAATGTTTATGCAAAATGTAACCAAAATATAATAAAAACACATCATTTACTCTCTAAGTAATCTTATTTTAAGTCTAGAATTGCTGTACTAACTCTCATTTCATAGAGTTATCAATAGTCTATTTATAACCATGATCACACGTACTATAGATTCTAATCCCCTTACCTATGAAGAGGCAATGAAGTCTCAAGATGCTGCGTTTTGGAAAAAGGCCATTAATGATGAAATGGACTCTATTACGGGTAATAAGACTTGAAAATTAGTTGCTTTACCACCAGACTCTAATCATATAGGCTGTAAATGCAAAAAGAAGAGGAAAGTTGATGAAACAATTGAAAGATTTAAAGCAAGACTAGTAGTGAAAGGCTTTAAACAAAAAAAAGGTCTTGATTATTTTGATACTTATGCACTTGTTGCAAGAATTGCTACTATTAGAGTCTTGATTGCTTTGACTTCAATTTGTCATTTTGAAATCCATCAAATGGATGTAAAAACAGCTTTCTTAAATGGAGAATTAGATGAAGAAATTTACATGAAACAACCAGAAGGGTTTGTTATGCCAGGATAGGAACATAAAGCTTGTAAACTAGTCAAGTCTTTATATGGTCTTAAACAAGCTTCAAATGGATTTTCAAAAAGAAAAGGAAAGTTGATGGAACAATTTAAAGATTTAAAGCAAGACTAGTAGTGAAAGACTTTAAACAAAAACAAGGACTTGATTATTTTGATACTTATGCACCTGTTGCAAGAATTGCTACTATTAGAGTCTTGATTGCTTTGGCTTCAATTTTTCATTTTGAAATCTATCAAATGGATGTAAAAACAGTTTTCTTAAATAGAGAATTAAATGAAGAAATTTACATGAAACAACCAGAAGGATTTGTTATGCCAAGACAGGAACATAAAGTTTGTAAACTAGTCAAGTCTTTATATGGTCTTAAACAAGCTTCAAAGCAGTGGCACGAAAAGTTTGACAAAGTGATTGTCTCAAATGGATTTAATATTCATGAATATGATAAATCTATAGCAGATTTAATGGAAATAAAAGTGTGATTATTTGTTTATATGCATATGACATGTTACTTTTTGGTACTGATAATGAAAGTATTAAACTTATTAAATCATTATTGTCATATAATTTTGATATAAAAGACATGGGGCTTGCGGATGTGATTTTGGGGATTAAAATTTTTAAAAATGAGCATGGCCTAGTATTGACTTAATCACATTATACTGAGAAAATTTTAAAGAAATTTAATTATTATAATTGTAAGCAGGTGTCAACACCTTTTGATTAAAACATAAGATTGTACTCTTAACACTGGCATATCAATATCTCAATTAGAATATGCACGTGTTATTGAGTGTTTTATGTACGCGATGACTTGTACTAAGCCTGATATTGCTTTTGTTATTAGAAAGCTGAGTAGATATACTAGTAATCCAAGCCAAACACACTGGCAAGCAGTGTATAGAATTCTAAAATATTTAAAACATACAATGGATTATGGTATATACTACACTAGATATCCTTTAGTTTTGGAAGGATTTTCGTATGCTAGTTGGATTACTGATCGAGATGATCATACATCCACAAGTGGTTGAATTTTTAATCTTGATGGAGGAGCTATTTCATGGGGCTCAAAGAAGCAAACTTGTATAGCATACTTCACCATGGCTGCAGAATTTGTAGCTTTGACTTCATATTGCAAGGAAACTGAATGGTTAAGGAATTAACTTATAGAAATTCCTATTTGGCCTAAACAAATGCCTCATGTATCCATTCACTGTAATAATGAGGCAACTTTGTCAATGACATATAGTCAAATCTATAATAGAAATTCTAGGCACATTGGTCTAAGACATAGTTATGTCAGACAACTACTTACAGATGGAGTAATCACAATTGACTTTGTGAAATCATGCCAAAATTTGGCGGACCCTTTAACTAAAGGCCTTGCAATGGATATTGTATTAAAAACTTCTAAGGGGATGGGACTGAAGCCAGCATCATCTAATTACCAATTATGGAAACTCAACCCAACACTTGAAATATCAAGATTTTGAGTTCAATGAGTAGAAGTACATCATTTGTTGTGATAACAAGCACTATAATATTTTTAAATGTGTCCCAAAGGTCAGTGCTTGATACCTGTAACATATGGTAAATGTTAAGCTATTTAGCTTTTAATAGACTTATAAATATTTTAGTTATAGGGGCATTCTAGATAAGTCCACCTATGTGAATGTATGAGGTGGTGCTGCTTCCTATTAGGGGTGGGCATTTTACCCGACCCGACCCGACCCGACCCGACCCGATAAATTTTGGGTTCGGGTCGGATCGGGTCAGGAGTAAAACCCGATCGGATTGAAATTTACAAACCCGATCGGGTTGTGATCGGTTCGGGTCAAACCCGACCCGATCCGAATACCCGATCGGGTTCCCCAAAAAAAAAAAAAATTTTGCCTCTCTGGATACTTTTTTTCTTCTGCCTCTGTACAACACTCAACAATTCAGTGATTCACTCGCTGCAATTGTAAAGACACAAAGCCACAAACCTAACAGTACACACACACACACACGCTGTCACAATTCACAAACCTAACACAAAGTCGCAATTGCAAAGACACAAAGTCACAACTAAACCTAACACAAACAAGTTCAGCCGCAACCCGCAAGTCTGCAACCACCAACCAGCCACCACAAGACGGATCTGTTGCTGCCAACTGCTGAAGAAATCACGATCTGTTGCTGCCAAGTGAAGTCGCAACCAGCCGTGAGCCGTGAGCCGCCGCTTCTCCGCGATCTGCTGCTGCCTGCTGCCAACTGAAGTGAAGCCGCGATCTGCTGTCCAGCCGTGAGCCGTCGGCATCGATTTGCTTCAAAATTGGTTTGGGTGGAGAGGATTAAAGCGAGGGACCTTTCTTTGAATCTGACCCCCATAAATGTAATCTGCAGTATAACTCTTGGACGGATCCTGCGAATCTCCTTCATGATGTTGAAACCCGTGCTAGATTTGTTGCACATGGCATGGATCCCACTAATCTCAAGATATTTGAAGTTTTGAATTGTATTAAGATAATTGTGATGCATGATTTGTTGGGGAGGGCCACTATAATTAATTAAATGGCAAAAGATGTTTTTCCATTTGGTCTGACCGATTGAAAATTTGGTCTGGCACGAAGACAGACTGACAGACTATGGCATACATGCGGAAAAAGGCAGAAGTGAAATTCAACCCGATCCAACCCGAATGTATGATCCGATCCGAACCGACCCGAATTATATTCGGGTCGGTTCGGGTCGGGTCATATATTCGGGTTGTGTTCGGGTTGGTTCTTGTTTAACCCGATTAACCCGAAACCCGATCGGGTTGACCCGAACCCGACCCGAACCCGATTTTGCCCACCCCTACTTCCTATGTAACTTGACTGGTTACTAAAGCGCTCATGAAAATAGGATATAGACACATGGCCAATCCACGTGTCGGCTAAAGAATACTTGAGAATTTGAAAACTTATATGTGAGACATATCTGGTTAGTTGAATAAGGTCGTTGGCTCAAAGCTTGCCTGTCATGCCACCTTGATTAACTTTGATGTGTTGTCACTAAGTGAAGGTTCAAGTCCAAAAGACACATTCATCTATGCATAATTTTTCCAAGCCTGTGTGAGATAATTTTTAAAATTTATTTATTTTGAAAATTGTGGGGGATTGTGGGAAAATTTTCAAAATAAATAGTGTCTTATGGTAAAGACATGTCCAATTAATTGTGCCTTATAAAAAATATACCTTTCACTAAAGACATGTCTATTTGAATGATGTCTTATTGTAAGAACATGTCCATTTAATTGTGTCTTATAGAAAATGTATCTGTTTACTAAATAATATAACTTTTCATGGTAGTTTCACTTAGAGATGCATCATTTCATGGTGACATTTCATTTGAAATGGTGTTGGTTTAATTTGGACCATTGATTAAAATTAAATCTAGATTTAATGGCCATGAATGAAGGGGTATCATGAAAGATGACGACCTGAATAAAGGGACACAAGTATATCTATAAATAGGGGTCATGTTTAACCTATTTAGACATGAAAATAATAATCCTACACAACTCTTTTCTCACCTCTCTTTTCTAAAACAAGTTTCATCACAAAATATTCATTTCTTTTGTGTATTAAAATCCAATATATTGTTTTCTGCAGGAACAATATATTATTTCTTGGCAGACTTGCAACATTCAAAAGTATTCCGATTTGCTTTCGTCGATGCACAACGCAAGCAAACAAATAAGGGCTTCATTGTATCCTGGAGGCGTATTTGTTTAACCCATGTGCATCACTTAATTAGTGGGGGCAAGTGACGTCCTAAGGAAAGCGACATTTGTAATGTGCCTTAAAGTACACAAATTTTTCTGCAGTTTACTTATTACTATTATTTTTCTTTCTATATACAGAGTTAGTTGTAAACACATTACTTTACATAATAAAGTTCCACCATTATTGTTGTATTTCTCTACATTTGCCATTCCCCACAATTTCAGCCACCAACATTTTCTTGTGAGGTGAGGTTCAGCAAAGATTGGAGGTATGGATTAGCAGTTTTCTGTGAATCAGTTTCTCGATCACGGGTAATGAAATGGATAAATTCTGTAATTTTAACCATTGCCAGTGACATTGCAGAAGAAGCCACTTAGGAGCGCGAGGAACAGATGAGGACACATCATCCGTATTTATTTCAGTCAGGTATGTAAATTTCGGGGACAAAATTTTTATAAGTTGGGAGGAATTGTCATGCATCGCTTGGAGGAAAAAGAAAAAAAAAGCCAAACGTGGCAATCTTCAAAAGCAACAGCCAGTTGAATGATTCACCTATTTACTTCATTAATTTAGTCACCAATCGGCTTAATCAATTACCTTGTCATCTTGCTCAACTCGATGGCTATATAAAGCACAAATGTTGAGAGTGCTTTCATTTTATACATCTAAAGAATTGAGAGCAAAAACAAAGCAAGACCAAGAGAAGAAAAGAAGAGAAATCGAGAGAAAAGAGAAGGAAAAGAAAAAGAAAAGAAGAAAAGAAAAGAAAAAAGGAAAAGGCATAAGCCGAGAGTAGGGAAGAGGGAAATTGAAAAGAAAAGTTATAGAAAATAGAATTAGATAGTTAGAATTACATCCATTGGGTCAGTGGGCAGTATATTTATAAAACTTAAGCAGTTATGTTATAGTTTGCATGATACGTAGAAGTTTTTATATCAGTTCTAACAATTAATTTTTGAACCCTGTATTTTAAAAGGAACTCTAGAATCCAAGAACCTATAAGAGCCCCAACGAACCCCAGAGTGAAACAGGATCTGTGAGTGGATACTATTATTATTATGATGTATTCCGTGAAGCATTTACGTTTGATATTATGATTTAATATCATGTTATGATTACATATATGCATATTTATGTTTGATTGAGTCCTGAGATGTGATTGTAAGTCACCATATATGTACCCTTCCTCGTAGTCTCTGCGCATGCGTATTGAGAGTTAGGTTACTCTATCCGAGCGACGTAGCTAAATTCCGCTGAGTATTAAGAGGTTTTTTCCCCGCTCTACTCGTACGATGATGATCCCGACAAGTATTGAGAGTTATTTCTCCTGGGTACTATTTGGTATAGTTTGTGATGTATGTATGTATGAATTCCATGTTTGCTGTTGTGTGGTATTCAATGTAGAGTTATGTTACATGATTATGTATAAGCATTAGTACAAATACTTTATTATAATTATTACTGTTAATATTTTTAATATAATATTACATCCACTCACTAAGCCGCAAGCTCACTATTTTCTTATTTACCCATTTCCTCCCAGGATTCCACAGGATTTCGTGTAGATCAATTCTAGTTAATTATGGTTGGGCCACGAGACGCATTGCTGCATGTCTTGCATTTTGAGTATGTTTATGTTGCTTATGTTTTATAAGTAAATATACACGTAATGTCAGTATGTACAATGAGACATAAGTTATGGAAGTTCTGAATTCATATATGATTTAAGAAAAGGCACAAAGGTTGTTATGTGTTTATAGGAAAGACCATATTATATACATATTTTCATGAATTAAATTTGTGTCACAAGTTTTAGTTATTAGTCTGCATGATTCGCCTCAAATCAGACATGTAGGTTGGGGCGGGTCGTGTCCGTAGTTTTCTTTAGTTCATAATCTTTATCCATAATTTCACTCCCCATGGATCGAGGCATCACAAACTTAATTATGTTATCCAATACTTTATGGAGATAGTATTCACAACCCACCCCAAGCACGACAATAAAAATAATTCTTCCCATAATTGATGTTATAGGCCTCACCAACAAAATCAGTCTTGTCAAAGCCACTGCTGCCAACAATCGCCACAATGGAAAAAGAAGGCTCTCCCACTATCAGTAGATCTAACAACTCCTCCATCTCATCCTTTAGACCCACGATATTCCTTTTCTTAGACCCTGAAGTCGAAGAAGAGTTGCGAGCTTCAGTGAAGTATGATTTGAGCTCAACCCACAAACCGATGGTATTTGGTCGAAATTATTGCAGTTGTTCTTTAATATCAATAATTTGACTTTGGAGTCCTAGAAGAGCATCGAATAAATCCTTGGAACTGCTTCCACTGATTTGTTGTGCGATTCTGCTGATCATAAATATGTAAATAACCTTCTCATATTCATGGACAAAGTCTTTAATTTCTTTCAGAATTCCCTGAAGCTCTGAAAAATCAAATTCTTCTTCTCCTCCTAAGCTTTGGAACAGAATCTGGAACATGTCATTTTCATAGTTCCTTAGCAAGGAAGTAACAATTTTTATCTCGGTATATTGATTCTGAAATTGTTCCTTCGCGGCATCAGGCAGCGTTCCTTCTTCACCTTCTATCAGTCTCCTCAACCTCTCTGAAAATAGCCTGAAATTGATGTCCATATCTTCTCTTTCAGTGATCTACCAAAAAAAGTAACATAATCCTGAATTTTTCCAATGCTAGCTACTTGCTCTTGCACTTGATCTATACAAGGTTTAACTTCATGAATCACAAGCACAAATATTTAAAGGAAATTATCTGCGGCTTACCCCAAGTTTACTCTATTCTCAAAAGTACTGTAAATAATTTTGAATTTATTTGATTTTACACCCAATATATGCAAATATGCAATTTGTATCAATCATCTACTAAGAAAAAAGAATTATCTTTACAAAATGACAAAAAAAATACAAATTATAGTGGTGGTCATTTTCGTAAGGGTGATTCTATTTATTTTGGTGGACGATTGAAAAAAATTATAGATAATATGTGTAAAATTGAATAAGTTTCACTTTTTATAGAATTTTTTTATAACATGGTAATTTTTAGGTGAATGGCCAATGATTTCCCAAAGATTTAGTAAGTTAATATTATATTCTCCTTTGACACATACATGAATGTATTGGAAATTAAGGTGATGAGATTATGTTGATTTATAATAAGAAAGAAAGAATGAGTATTAAAGAAAATGGAGGGTTGATGTAGTATCAACATAAAAAAAAGAAAAAAATGGCGTATGATTGACATAAAGCCAAAAGTTATAATACCAGTTGCTATTAAAGAAAACAATTTGAAGTATTTAATTAATTAAACAGGTGTATTCCTGGTATTTATTTAATCTGGAGTATGATGACTTCATGGAGAAATTAAAAACAAATATATTCAATTTCTCAAGTAAAGCTCAATGAATTTTTAGTTGGAGCAAATTAATAACATGCTACCACTTGAAATTAATAAAATGCTAACCTAGCTATCAGGTTGCATTAGGTACTGTTCACGAAAGCACAAGGAATGGAATCGTTGACTGTGTTGCCACAAGATGATTGCTAAAGAGGAAGCTTAGAATTTCTATGGAAGTAACAGACGAAGTCAGAGTTGTTAGTAATAGTACCATGATGCTGAACAAACAACTTGTTCTTCAAAATTAATCTTAAATTAATGAAGACATACTGCTAATCATAGTGATTTTTTTATTAATAGTCTTTGAGCTAATCTCTCTCGTGCTTTGCATAGTGTGAGATTTGCCTAGGGAGTTACATATACCCCCACTAGAGACTTAGCATCCTCGCTAAGGTTTGCTCCATCATCGCTCAAGAGAACACACGGAGCCATTCTGATACCATCTGTCATGATTCAACTCAGACCTGCAAGTTGTTGTCTGCTTTAGGCCTTAACAAGACCCGCACAGATTTGTTCTTGGGGCGCCCATACACCCCAAAACGCGTCTTGTCAATTAAGGTGTGGATCACCATTTATAAACATTGGAATAAGTTCTTAATAGTTATATCTTGTATTTGTTTAAGGTGTTTGATGTGTTTGAGGCTTTTAGATGCTTAGAGGTATGTTAGATCAAATTCTTTTATTGAGGTAAATAACTTCATTCCTAATATCCTAATATACTGGATTTGTATAATTATTTTGATACTATTAGAAATATATGTATTTTTATACTCCTTAAAGGATCAATTGTTTTTCATAACCAAATTAGTTTATGTACATATTTTCAAATCTGAAAATTATGTTATTTTTATGGTTTTAATATAATTTATAAAAGCCTTTAAATATGTAATTTATTTTGCTAAATGATTATCTTTTATGAAATTATCTCTAAACTACCATTTGCAAGCCTAATTTATTGTTATGATATTTTATGACTCTGACAAGAATGTTTTGATCACATGTACAATTGAGCTTACTTATGACTGTTCGGGGGCCACCTCTTGAGACTATATAAGGGGACACCTCTCGAAGGTCAGAGTGCCGCGAAATACCACATACAGTGCAAAGTTCTACGTAGAAGTCATTACATATGAAAAATTAAAATTAATTTGAATGTTTTGACTCATTATCCATAGTTATTCTGATTCTTATATATATATATTCTGAATCAATATTGGGTTTTTATTCTGAGTATGCGCACGATATTTTGATTTTGATTCTGTTTCTGTTTCTGGCAAGGTCACCAGAAGTATAGATGACACTATGTGACATGAGCTAACTTTTTATTTTCTGTGTATGTGTTATACCATTTGCTTTGATAATTAACTATACTTTTGATATTTTGAATTACTATGAATTTATGTTATTTTATTGTAATATATCGTTTTATGAAATTTATGAATTATAATATATGTTTTAATAAAAAGAAGATTTGCAATATTTATATTTTTTGTATCGATAAGTCTAGTGTGTTGGGAATGATTATACTTATGGAGTTGATGGCTCACTTATTGTCATTACTTTTTACATATTAAGTACTTTGTTGAGATGTGTCTTTATCATTGGAGTTAGAGATTTGTTTGTTTTTTTTTTTTTGCTAGTTGAATAAGAGAATGACTAAACTCATGTCTCTTTTAAGTTTATTTATTTTATGAACTTGTAATTTGTGAGTTTTGAGACTTTTATTATATTTATGTATTCAAAAGAGATTATTTAGTATTAGACACATGGATTTGTGGTTTTAGTTGATAAAAAAATTGAAGTATTTCAGTTTAGGAGTTTTGTATAAGGATTTAGATTTATAAGTAATCTCTTTCATCGCGTGCTTTGCACGTGTTAGATTTGAGATGTTGCAGTCATTTATTTTCGTAAGGGTAATTATGTTTATTTTGGTCGAAAATTGAAAAAGAATTATAAATAATATGTGTAAAATTGAATAAGTTTCACTTTTTATAGAATTTTTTTATAACATGTAATTTTTAGGTGGATGGCCAATGAGTTTCCAAAGATTTAGCAAGTTAATATTATATTCTCCTTCGACACGTACATGAACGGTTCGAGAAATTAAGGTGATGAGATGATGTTGATTTACAAGAAGAAAGAAAGAAAGAAGGCGTTTTGATGAAAATGGAGGGTTGATGTAGTATCAGGCATAACAAAAAGAAAAAATGGTGTATGATTGACATAAAGCCAAAAGTTATGATACCAGTTGCAATTAAAGAAAATAATTTGGAGTATTTAATTAAATAATTTGTCAGCTGTCTTCACTTAATTAAACAGTTGTATTTCTGGTATGTATTTAATCTGGAGTGTGATGACTTCATGGAGAAATTAAAACCAAATATATTCAATTTCTCAAGTCAAGTTTAATGAATTTTTAGTTGGAGCAAATTAATAATATGCTACCACTTGCAATTAATAAAATGCTAACCTAGCTGTCAGGTAGCATTAGGCTCTGTTCACGAAAGAGGACGGGAATCGTTGACTGTGTTGCCCCCTGGAGTGTCCGAGGGAAGTAAAGTAAACGACAAAGTCGGAGTTGTTAGTAATAGTACCATGATGCTGAAATAAAGACTTGTTCTTCAAAATTTACTGCTAATGATACTTATCTTAAATTATTGAGGACCTACTGCTAATCATAGTGATTTTTTTATGAAGAGTCTTGGACCAAAGCTGGCTTCCATTAGCTTGCTACTCATCAGCCTAGCCTGCTGACATTTCCACTAGGATACAAGCAAGTCAATGGCTAAAAGAAAAGGTTAAACAAAGAGAAAGCATGAGCAAATCCTCCATCGTATCACCTATTCAGACAGATGATTGTTACTTGCCATGCCATAACAATAATCATCTAACTTCCTTCGAATCCTTATGACCATTTGTCTGCACCCATTAAGCATCGGAAAGCAGATACGAGGATATTTCTTTTACACTTACCCTCTTGAATCGCCGGGAGGCCGAATCATATCTATGCATCAAGTATTGGTCCTGGCCATTTAGTAGGTACTTTTGCTAATTCTGCTTCAATGTTTGGCTGCCTTTCCCATTTGCTATATTCAGTAAGAGGTTCTCTAGTTTGCCATGACATATTTTCCATGTTTGCAATTTTTTTTTTTTCGTTTTTGGGCTTCTGTAAAGTTTTCTGGAAATAAACTCTGCCTATTTACTTTATTCCTCGGGAGCTGGGATTACTAAGAATAGAGTTTTGTAAGTTTTGATAAGGTTCGGTAAACTTTGGCATTATAATAAACCTGTTTCAGAAGTTTATAACTTACAGTTTTGCTGGTCGGGAGGTTTTATTAAAAAAAAAAAAAATCTCTTTGCTGTTGGTATATTTTCTCAACATCTTGTAAACACAATGCTCTTTCAAGTTTTAGCATATGGAGCCAAGAAAATTATTGTGAGTTATTTTCAAAGTGGACATTAAAAGACTAATTTGTTGGAATTAAAAATCATCATGAAAGGAGGGGAAGCAAGCTAAGGAAACAAGAAGGAAGCATTTTGCTGATGCTAAATGAAAACAAAGAACACCTGCAATAATAATACAAGAAAAACAAGAACATATCAAAATTTCCTTTCTTTTTTTTTTCCCCCCTATAGATTTTCAAATTTTCTGAGTCGTAAACATATGTAACAATATTTTTTTTTTTTTACCTCTTTGAGATTACAAAAAGAGCATTATTATGCATGGAATCTCTGAAGCTGTCCAGTAAAAATAAGCAAGTTCTTACTGCTCTTTCCAAATTCTTGAACTTGCAGACTAGAAAATATATCATTTTGCTAATGGTGTGTACTGACAGTGACACATCTACAAGGAAGAATGAAAAAGGTGCAAAATCGATCCTCAATTTCCTATTTAATTAGTGAAATAGTTTTTTCTTCTACCACAGCGGTGATATTATGAATGCCATTGAACTTAACAAATGAATGATCAAATTTTTGTGCAGCAAGTGGGCATTGAAAAGCCAATATAAGGAATCTCTCAACTTGCCTTTGCAAATTCTTGCCATTTTCAGGTACCTTTTGCTTGTTTTCTTCATGCTTTCCTTGTTGGTTCTTTGTAATTTCTTTTGGAGACTGTTGACTTTTCTTTTTTCCCCCTAATATGAGATTTTTCATTTTTCTCAAAATAATCTTTGTCAACTTTTCTCCACAGAAATGTGCTGGGCATGGATTCTAGCAAATATTGTTGCTCCTGTAGCATCACGCACTGTCGACAGATTAGGAAACCGTGTCGAGGAGCAGATCGATTACCTGTTAGATTATGATGACAACCTGGGAGATTTCAGGACAGGAGCAGGACAGCTGGAAGCTCGGAAAATTGATGTTCTGGACCAGGTGGATAAAGCCAGAGACAACAATGAGAAGATCAAAGAAGCTGTGCTGCTTTGGCTTGCAAAAGCCATTCAGATTGAAATAGATAAGGAGATGATGGAAGAAAAAATTGAGAAGAACAAGGGTCCCTGCCATACATGGCAGCTAGATTGGCGCTTCCGTTGTCAGTTGAGTGAACTTGCCAAAGATAAGATTACTAAAATTAATGAGCTCATGGCTTCAAGAGATATTCATAGTGTATCAGATCTCACACAGTCTGCAGATTTGGGAGACTTGGCCACCCCTGATTATGTACCACTGGAAAGCTCATCCAAGGCATTAAATTCGATCATGAAACTCCTGAAGAATGACAAGGTCACCATCATTGGATTACAAGGCCCCGGAGGAATCGGAAAATCAACATTGATGGAACAATTGGCAAAGCAAATTGACACCATTGCTCCTCATGATAAAGCCCATGTGATTGTTGCTGAATCTTCCGACTTGAGAAGAATTCAGGATAAAATTGCAGAGCTTCTGAAATTCAAAATTGAAGAAGAAGATGAACTTCAGAGAAGAGCAACTTTGGCAAAGAGATTGAGGGAGAGGACTAAGAAGGTACTTATAATCTTAGATGATGTCCGCGAGAAAATCAATCTGGCAGTGTCAGGAATCCCTTATGGGGAAGAACGCAAGCGCTGTAAGGTTATTGTGACAAGTAGACGTTTAGATGTGTGCAGCAAAATGTCTGATGTAACTGTACAGATTGAAGAACTCGGTGAAGAAGACAGATTGAAGCTGTTCAAGCAAATAGCAAGACTTCCTGATTCTGAAGCTTTTGAGGGAGCAGCTAAGGTGATTGTAAAAGCGTGTGGATCACTGCCCAATGCAATTGCAATAGTTGCAGGAGCACTGCGGGGTAAGCTTGCTAATGAGTCGAATGAGAGTCTTGTCAATATCTGGAATGATGCTGTGGAGGAGGTTATCAGAGAATCCAGAGACATTAAAATTGAGGAAATTCCAAAAGAAGAATTCTTAGGTATAACAATTGGTTACAATGAGCTAAAGATGGTGGCCAAAGGTTGCCTACAATTCTGCTGCTTGTTTCCTGCTTATCGTAGTGTTCCCATAGAGGATTTTGTCATGCATGGCTTGGTGGATAGGCTATTTCGAGATGTTGACTCCATGGAGGGAGTTTTGAACAAGATGCAGTCAATCGTAGAAGACCTCAGGAACCGCAAAATTCTGTCCTACAGAGAAGGAGAAGGCACTTACAGAATCCACGATAACACACGAATAGTTGTCAAATACTTTGCAACGAAGGAAGGAAACAATCTCAAATCTGAAGCAGGTCTAAAGAAAGGGTGGCCGCAAGAAGATTTGAAAGAATACAAGAAGATCTCACTGATGGACAGCGGCATTAACAAGCTACCAGATGAACCTATGTGCCCACAACTGCTCACTTTGTTCCTGCAACATAATGCTTTTGATAAAATTCCACCTGGTTTCTTTGAGCATATGAGGGAAATCAACTTCCTCGATTTGAGCTACACTAACATTTCAACACTGCCAGGGTCTATTGAATGCTTAGTGAAATTGCGTTCACTTCGTGCAGAGAACACTCACCTGGAAAAAGCACCTTTGAAAAAAGAATTTAAAGAACTTGTGATCCTCATCCTTAGGGGATCTAGCATTAGGGAACTGCCAAAAGGCCTAGAGAGATGGACAAATCTGAAGCTCTTAGATTTGTCCAACAATATTTTCCTTCAAGGGATTCCACCTAATATCATATCCAAGCTCTGTCAGCTAGAGGAACTGTACATCGGGAACAGCTTTGGTAATTGGGAGCTTGAAGAAACACCAAACCCAAAAAGTGCTGCATTTAAAGAAGTTGCATCCTTGTCTCGCTTGACTGTTCTTTACATACATATCAACAGTACTGAAGTTTTATCTAAGCAGTTCGATGGCCCATGGGGAAATCTTAAAAGATTCCGGGTTCAGGTCAATGACGATTACTGGGAGATAGCATCAACAAGGAGCATGCACTTGAAGAATATATCAACCCCACTCGCTGACTGGGTGAAGTTGTTGCTGGAAAAGACAGAAGACCTAACTCTTACTCGTTCCAGAGATCTTGAAGATATTGGAGCAATAGAAGTACAAGGCCTCACTGCACTGATGACTATGCATCTTCGGGCCTGTAGCCTTCAACGCATTTTTCGCTCCAGCTTTTATGCTAGAGCACGGAATGCGGAAGAACTCAATGTGGAGTACTGTTACTCGATGAAAGAAGTGTTTTGCTTGGAAGAGAATGAGATAGAGGAAGAACAAGCTGGACTCCGAAAATTGAGGGAACTCATATTGGAGGGACTTCCCAAACTTCTAACCATTTGGAAAGGGAATCATTCAAAAGCGCATGTTGAGAATCTAGAAATAATGAGGGTGAAGGAATGTGGGAAATTGAAAAACATCTTTTCAAAAACTTTGGCTCTGAAGCTTGGTAAATTGGAGCAACTCTCGTTTCAGAAGTGTGACCGCTTGGAGGAAATTGTTTCAAGTGACGAACCAGAGGAGAAGCCTGAAGCTGCAGTTTCTAATATCCCACCACCGCCCATATTCCAGAATCTACAGAAGCTTATTATCTCAAATTGCCATAAAATGAAGAGCGTCTTTTCACTGACAATTGTTAAAGGTCTGAAAGAGCTCAAAGAACTGAACATTGTTGGCTGCAATGAGATGGAGAGAATCATTTCCGTATCAGACGAAGAAAGAAAAGAAGAGAGAGCAGACATAATCATTCAGCTGGAGAATTTAATCCTGGAGGATCTAACCGAGCTGAAAACTATCTATAATGGCAAAGAAATTTTGGAGTGGGCTGGCCTGGAAAGGTTACAGGTGCGGAATTGTCCATATGTCAAGAGACTTCCTATGGATGCAAGTAGTGCACCAAAATTGGTTGAAGTAAGGGCAGAAACACAATGGCTTGAAGCTCTCGAGTGGGAAGATGATGATGATTACTGCAAAGGCCGCCTGCTATCGCTTGCACAAAAGAGTGCACTTCAAAAAATGTGAGTTCTTAGCTCTGGCATTTCTTATTTTGATTTATTACAACATTCTTGCAAAACCGAAAAACTTCATATTAGGATATTTTCTAATCCTACTGTGACTCACTCTTCAAACTATACTTGACAGTTAAACATTTAGTAGGATAAAAAATCCCACAACAGCTGCAAATTGAAAGTCACAACATCTCAATTCTTAAAATATCTACTCATGTAAAGATTGATCTTTAGCTCTTGATACTTGTTCCTCTTTACCAGGGATGATATTTAACATGCAGTGAATGGTAGTATTTACTTCGAGGATTAAAAGCTGAAACTTGAAGTTGTTAACATCTTTCGAGAAGTGGAGGCTCTCTTGTTCAACAAGGATGCCGGTGGAAAACTGTTCATCGATTGTGTCAGGGTTGTTTGTTGTTTTCAGCAGCTTTAAATTGAATAATTGATCGTGTTTCCTTGGTCATTTGTATCATATACTGTCGACCCCAGTGGAAAACTGTTCATCGATAGTGTCTGGGTTTGTTGTTGTTTTCAGCAGCTTTAAATTGAATAATTGATTGTGTTTCCTTGCTTTTATATGTACAACATACTATGTCCGCTTTTGGGTATCGGAAACAATAATTTTAATGTGAACATACTATGCATGACATTCCTTCCATAAATTTATGATTTGCCATATTTTGGATTGTTTATTTGTTTATCCCTGGCAGTTTATTCATAATATTTTCACAATGAATATGTTTTGAGTAGATTATTTCAAACAAAGAAACTTCTAAAATATTCCCTGATGCAATTCAAAATTTCAATGCGTAATTTCATTCAACATTAAGGACAGCATGTTACATATGTACAAACAAGATTTAATCTAAACAAAAAGAGAATCTAATGTTCAAGACAACTTTACCCGAGACATTATTCAGTCCCAATAATACTTCTTTCCCATGAAAATACACTAGAAATTTTATCATCTAGACATGATAAGACCTGTGAATCTAAGGATTTCTTCCCAAGCACATTTGAGATTATCACTAAAAGAGTCTGGCAAGCATGAAGTACATCGATCTTCTGCAAATCAGTCAGTTCCAATGAGAGATCCTTCCACGTCCGGTAAAACGACCTGTCCAAGACACAGTATGTTGAAAATAGTTTTACAGCGGCCAACTAATACATCAAAGCTTAGGTTTAAAAAAAATGCAAAGCATTAAAATATAAGATGAAGCCAAAAGTGCGGAGCATGAATTCCTATATCCAACCAATTTTCCAAACATTACAATTTTTGAAATATTTCTCATTGTTAAAACTTCATTTTAATCCTAGGTGAAGTAACATTTTCAGATAACCAATATCAATCAGATCTCTGCCTGAATACATAATCAAAATTTCCATGCATTTCCTGTAGAAAACACAAAAATTGATTTAGACAAAGGCATCACTGGAGTGGTTCAGTAGTATTTTCTTAAAAATGTTTTATAAATATACTAAACTACAACTTAATTTCCTTTAAAGAAGTCCAATGTACAGCTTGAATTTTTTAAAAAGACCATAAAGTTATGTCAACTAATGAAGAGGCAGAAAGACAGCTTTGAATATCAGTTTTGGCAAATTTTTGGAGTGGTATACTGTTGGGGTGTATATAAGCCAGGTTTTATACTGTATAGCTCGTACTTGAGCTTTTTCATGGCTGCTCGTCACCCTTGTGGGTTCTGGTTTACTTTTGTATCTTTATTTAAATTCTTTTGTTTCCTATCTATAACTAAAAGGGGAAAATAAAATGCACTTTATCACAATAGATTAATTGAAGGAGAGCAAAGTTGTCTAAACATACTTCTGGTTTGTAATGATTAAAAACCCTTCAGTTCCACATCTTGTTTATAAAGCAGGGAAACAAAACACACACGAAAACACACAAATTAAAAGACAGAACATGTTACCATCTCCAAGAAGGATTAGCTTCTACAGGGCAGTGTATTTTTGACCAAGCGATGCCAGGGAAGTCCTATGACCAAGCTTAAAAGCTGATCCTGATTCAATTGAAACATGAAAGATTAAAACCTAGAGAAAGTATATTTTCTCAAGAATCATAAAACTTGAAAATGCCTGTGAAGAAATTAGAGAAGGAAAATCCAAGCACAATGAATTCAGTGAACAAATTAAAAGAAAACAACCTGTTTTTCTTTTTTCTTTTTCATGTCAGATGAAGTAACAAGCAAGCAATTAATTAAAGTTGCATACCCGCATATTCTGAGACATCAGAGAGGAGCAGAAGAGAAAGTGCAGATATAACAGAAGGGAGCCCTCCGCAACACAAACCAAGAAGCTGTTGGAGGTAAAAGATTGCGGCAGCTAATATCTCTTTACAATCAAATCTACTTTTGTTGTTTTCTACACATTTGTTTCCAAAATCCTGGAATAAAGAATTCAGGGTTTCATACGAACTTTTTGAAAGCTTGGAAGCTGGGATGTCAAGTTTCCCAAGAGCTTCCCTAGAATTACTGAAGCATCAAGCCACCGTAAAAGTTTATAAGTTAAAGACTCCTCAAATGGTGCATCTTCCAACATGTTTCTCAGATGGAGATGGGATTCTCTGAGTTTGTACATTTGTCCAGAGTCGGACTTCAAGGCAGTAGAAATTGCCCAGGTAAGAAAGCTCGAAAGCTTTACTTGGTTCTGTGAAACACAAAAGAAAAATGCCCCTTCATGAGATTTAAGGATTGAATAAGGAGTTGAAAGTTATCAACAATCTTGTTTGAAAATTTTCAAGAACAATATTATATTCAGAAAATTCAGAATAATAACTAGCAACCAAGCTACCATAAAAACTTAAAGATATTATTGAAATTCTAGATACCGTCTAGAATTCACTACATGTCCTGAAATCCTGATGCAATGTGGAATTCACAATGGAAAATTGAGAGAGTATGTATGTATAGGTGGATACAATATGAGAGAGGGAAAGTGCAAGTGGAAGAAAGAGAGAGAAATACCACACTGAAAATGTCAATGGAAGGTGAGCTCATCAGTATGACTTTTAGCGCAAGCTCTGCATTTGCACCAGATCTTGCAGTATTATACATATCCACTGATTTGAATGAGATTGCATAAGTACTTTGAAAGAACAATGGAGAAGTTGACGATCATGAACAAGGATGGTAGTTGAAGAAAGCTCGGATATGAAGAATATCCCAAAGACCCCCCACCCTGACATAATCTGTTAACAAAAAGACAGAGAGAATTGAAACTTACAACATAAAACTTGAGAGAATCAAGAATCTTTGAGTGGAAGTATATATCTGCATCATTGAGAGCAATGGCAGGCTTAGAGAAAAGATTCAAACCCCAAATTTCCAAAATTGCACTCATTATCTCCTTTTCAGTATCCACACCATCCACAATAATTGTATCTGAAATATTTTCACTGCCCTTCGGTATAGTAATTTGAGCATCCACATTCATCCCACTAATAATAATATCTGTATCCTCATTCAGGAGGGTAGTTTTTAATTTCTTCCTGCTTTCGCTCTTACATTCTAAAACTTGTGCTAATTCAGCGTTTCTCTTCAAATGTGACTCACGTACTCTAATTTGGCTACTTTGGCTACTTTGAGAGGAAAGGAAAGTCAACAAAACTTGCGGATCAGGAAGCAAAGTTCGGACTTCATTCTGAATCTGTTGAATAAGAGATGCCCAATTTTGCATGATTTGATTGCTAGAACAAGAACTATGGTGTAAAGCACTTATGAAGGAATCCAACAACTTTAGTGCCTCCAGAAGAAGCCTTAAAGTTCCATGCTTCACAAGAACATCAAAGTGAAGCAACCCCTTGTTGATTACCGACCGGCTGAATGGTCGAGGACATATGCAACTCAAGATACTCTGCACATCAGGATTATCTATGGAAGGGGAATCTTGAGATTGCGTATCAAGGAAATCAAAACAAAGGCCCATGCCAACTGAGGAGAGTAGGTTTGCTGCCAGAGAAACACTTGCAAACCTGCAAGTGCATCAGTTAGCACAAGAATGTGGAGGAACATGAGAAAGAGAAATAATAATCAAACAATCAGAGGAAAGGTCAATAGATCATGCAGCAATTTATAGAAAGCTGACCAGTTAGGTGATGAAAAATCTTCAAGGTTGTACGGGAATTCACTCATGTATGCTGAGGCCAAGGCTGGTCTCCCTTGAAGAATAGCCAAAAGTAGATCTCTATGATAACTGATCTCTGTAGCTTTTAGCTTCTTCATAAGCCCCAGTAATGTCTTTGGATTACCCCTTAATGGATTTGGTTGTCTCTTCAAATCCGACATCAAACCTCTGCAAGGATCAGTGCAGACAGTAACTAGAACACTGTGGGCTAACTCTGCAGTGGGCCCACCATTCTCCCTACCAGAGATACTGATTAACTGTTCCAGAGTAACCCTCCCGAAGAGAACACTCCGAAGACCTGGGGGCTCTAATGAATCTTCTGTAATGATCCTATTTTGCAATGTAGACAAGACATAACCAACAATCTCGTCTTCATCATTCCCAAGTCCACGAAGCACACCAGAAATACATTTCCTTATGTTGAAGGATCCACCTCAATAATCCTGGTTTCCCTACCTCCAAAAATGCCATTGCAAACCTGACAAATGACTTCCTTGTCAAGTGCTTCCTTTTCAAGTCACTCCCCCTCCGTTTATACTCTGCAAGCTTTGAAAATACAGGAAGCTTAAAATCAAATTTCTTTGCAACCCCAGAAGCCAACCCTGAGCCACGTTTAACAATCGATGCCATTAGCAAAAGCGCTGCATTTTGGCGCTTCCCTTCTTTGCTGTTCAATTCCTTATATATGTCATTCATCTTTTCATCAATAATTGTTCGAGCAAACTTATCGATAACCCTACTAATAGCAATTCTTTCCTTATCATTCAGTGCATACATTCCATCAGGATGACTCAGAATAGCAGAAATTAACGAAAATATATATAGCATCCCTGGTTTTCCTTGTCGTAGCTGCCATGCTTCCATAAGCTCCGAAAACCTATTGGAAGTGTGCACATATAACCGCAGCAATTCACCTGCAGAATCCCTTTTCAGTAACTTGATAAACTCCTTGTTAGGATTTGCACATTTTTTTATTTCCAGTGCATTTATATTATGTAGCAGTTCTTTGAGTTTAGCTTCTTGGTTCACTTTGAAAACAAATTTTGGAATTTCTTCTTCCCCCACGTCACTCTCCTCATTATCATCATCTAACATATCTGCGATTAATTAAAAAAAAAACACAATTAAGCAATTTGGTACACTTTCATCAAATCAAAAATATAAACGTCTACTTCAAATAACTAGTTTTTTCAAGTTATCAATCAAACATTACTTTCTGTTTGATGGATGACGGAGAGGGCAATAAAACCAATAAGAATAAAATAAAATCAAGAGGAAAAAAAATTTAGTTAGAGGCTCTGATGCAGCTAAATAACTACAACTCGGGGGAATGACTGCAACGAAAATTGATTGAATCATCGCAAAAACCCAAATGTGAGACTTTTTATTTTTATTTTTATTTTTTGTGATACGGAATTGTGTGAAAAGAAGCGTTGGACCTTTAACAGCTGATAGTGAGCTGGGTGTTCATCCATTGACGAGAGAAGAGGATTTTGGGCTATTACTGTCCGAATTTATTATTTAGGGTTTAAGGAAAGGATTAAGGTTTTAGGAGGCTTTGTCATGTTAGAAAATGGTGAAGCTCGGCTACAGATGATTTCAAGTCTCAAAGTTGGGCCAAGCCCACGAATCCTTGAGCCCAATAACACTGGCTCACCCTATCACAAACCCCCGAATCATCTCTCTCCACGTGTCCCTCTCCAAATGCCCCTCTAAAATGCCATCGTAGCTCAAGACTAGGAGTCGTAGTTTGATTAAGGGAAAATATCCACCGTTCACTTGTTTTTTAATATTTTTAAAAATTTATAATTCTTTTATTTTTGTCTGAAATCCACCTAAAGTTACATTTTGTTTCACTTTTCCACTTTCGTTTGGAATCCGTTAAAAAAACTAACGAAAACTTAAAAAAATGATCATTTTATCCCCCAAAATAAAAATAACAATTTCACCCTAAAAATTACCAAAAATAATCAAATTAAATCTAAAAATTTTCCAATCGGTTAATAAAGAAATTAATTCCACAACCATCAAATACGTGTTTTTTTTTTTAAATATGTCTGTAATTAGAATGCTAAATTATAATAGTAGTATTAAAAATAGCCTAATCTCGCAAACTATCAATTGAATTTAAAATAAGTAGAGTTTTATTATTTATTGAGTTATAATCTCTAGTAGTTAAGATTTTTTTTATACTTCATTAACGTACCAATAATGATATTTATCATTAAATCTGATTATTTTTGGCATTTTTTAAGGTGAAATTATAATTTTCGTTTTGGGGGCAAAATGATCATTTTTTTAAGTTTCTATTAGTTTTCTTAATGGATTCCAAACAGAAGTGGAAAAGTGAAACAAAATGTAACTTTAGGTAGATTCTAGCCAAAAAAAAAAGAATTGTGTATTTTTAAAAAAATTAAAAAAAATGAGTAGACGGTGGATATTTTTCATTTTATTAATTCAATATCTTTTTTCAAATATCTAAACCCAATTAAATCTACGGTCCAGCTATGATACCACAGCGGTACCATAGTTTTGCCCTTAAATCCAAATCCTTACCAAAACTTTGCATAATTACATTTGATGCGTTATCTGCCAAATTGATTGGCTCATTATTGAGAAGGCAGCCCAAGTTTTTTATAAAACATTCTGACAGTATTGTATTTAATTCAAAAACAATCTGAAAATTGAATGATGTATTATATGATCAATTTATGTTGATTCCTAAAGCACTGTGATTCTGATTCAGAAGCTGCTGTTAATTAATTTGCTTAATGGATTTTTGGTTCCAAAAGCTTATTTTATGTTATAATATACAGAATGGTTTTATCTTAAATTGATCAATAGGGTCGCAAGATATCATTTGCTTGTAACAATGCACATATCATGTCATGGAGATCTGTGAATATGTTTGAAGCACAGACATGGTAGAATATGATGTTCGTCAACTGTCTGGAGCCATGGTAGCATGCTACTTGTGTGATAATTTTTTATTCCTTCGAAGACTTGACTTTGATTCTGGAACAATTTTTCCCCCCTGGAAGAGGGCACAAGGATATAGGCTTTTGCAATATTTCGTGAGGAATAGGATCATTTTTCAGGCTTTTTTTTTTTTGGGCCATGCGGGGAGGTTTTGGTTTTGGGAATCTTCATAATCCAGATTTTTCGTTTTTGATGAATTGATTGTTAGCTTTTAGCTCTTCCTTGAGTTGTCTGACTGCTTGTTCATCTTCTTTGTATCCTTTAATCCAATGATTTTTAATGAAGTTCCTTTTCTGTTGTTATTAAACAAAGTGTATGTGTTATATATGTTATGTTTGGGGATGTGTACGTCTCTAACTATGGAGTATCGTGTTTTGTTTGTATGTAAGTTGTGTGTTTGGTTTTCTTATTTAATTGAATAATCAATTGTGGACATGTATAATAAAATAACTGTACGAGTGTGTGGCTGTCTAGTCAATGTTAATTTATGATAGTGGCTATACACAAATGGATCATCCAAACATAAAATATATAAAATATTTGAGATTCAAATTATTGTATTACATGGCATGTTTTCTTCCTTGTCTACCTCTCTTCCCGACTGTTTTATTGGGTGTTTCTTAGAGACATGTTTGTTTGCTTACAGTTTGTTTCAGGAAAGGTTATTCGCAACAAGCAAACAAATTTTTCAGAAGGTTATGGTTTTCTTGAGTTTGTTAGTCATGCTGCTGCAGAGAGGGTTTTGCAGACTTTTAACGGCACCCAAATGCCAAGCACTGAGCAAAACTTCAGACTGAATTGGGCAGCCTATGGGGCTGGTGAGAGGCCTCAAGATGATGGTCCTGATTTTACAATTTTTGTGGGAGATTCGGCTGCCGATGTAACTGACTATCTGCTACAAGAAACATTTAGAGCCGTCCATCCGTCAGTGAAGGGTGCTAAAGTGGTCACTGATAGAACCTTGGTTATAGTTGGTATTTCTCTGTTTTTTTCTTTAATTTTTTTCTACTATGTATTAATTCTGTTTTCTCTGATTCTAATTAACCTGTGCTGTGTATTAAATGTCTTACAATCAAATTAATTGTTATTGTTTGTTATTTACAAATAACAAGTCTTCTCGGTTTGAGATATGATTGTAATAATGCTGAGATCACCATGTAAGACTTTCAAAAATGTTCATCATGTTTAGTCATTTGAATGTGTGAAAATAAATGTGGTTTGGAAATGGCAGAACAGTTACATGCCTAGGCATGTGGGGACACGAATTCTGGTTAAGAAACTTGCTTAATGTATGTTCCTGTCATATATTTGTCATTTGCAGCTACTTATCAAAATACCCAAGGAAGCCAGGGCGAGAATGATCCAAATAATACAACAGTGCGTAGTTTATTTTAAGTTGATACTAGTTAAGTTGTTGCTATACATGAGTGACATTTCTACCTCTTGAGTGCAGATATTTGTTGGGGGTTTGGATCCTAGTGTTACAGGTGACATTTTGAAAACAGTTTTTGGTCAATATGGTGAGTTAGTTCATGTGAAAATACCAGTGGGCAAGCGCTGCGGGTTTGTTCAGTTTGCTAACAGGTGAGCAGTGGACTATTTTGGTTTGGTATATCCTGCGTACAATCTGTTTTCTTGAACTTTTAATGCATCATGTGATGTACTTTAGAACTTGTGCGGAGCAAGCGCTATCAGTTTTGAATGGCACCCAATTCGGAGGACAAAGCATCAGACCGTCATGGGGGCGTAGTCCTTCAAACACACAGGTAATGTGATCGTCATCTAGTATTTCAGCATTCATGGGCAAAGTCACTGATTTCTTTCAGAATGATGCCCTGAAGTTCTGGAAAATCTGTTTGTTCTTTTCCAAAGCTTTGGAGCAGAATCTGGAACAACTCGTCGTCATAGTTACTTAGCAAGGAAGTAACTATCTCGGTATAGAGATTCTGAATGTGTTCCATGGCAGCATCAGGCAGCGTTCCTCTTCACCTTCTAACAGTCTTCTGAACCTCTGTGAAAATGGCCTGAAATTGATGTCCATATCTCCTCTTTCCGTAATCTACCAAAAGAAGTTACATGATTTTGAATTTTCCCAACGCTAGCTACTTGCTCCTCCACTTGATCTATACAAGGTTTAACTTCATGAATCACAAGCACAAATATTTAAGGAAAATTATCAACGGCTAGCCCCATTTTTACTCTATTCTCAAAAATCCTAATAAAATTTTGAATTTGTTCGATTTTACACTAATATATGTCAATATGCAATTTGTATCAATCATTTACCAAAAAAGATAAAATTATGTTCACAAAATGACAAAACATAAAGAAATAGGTGATCGTTTTCGTAAAGATAATTCTGCTTATTTTGGTGGATGATTGAAGAAAATTGTAAATAGTATGTGCAAAATCGAATAATTTTCACTTTTTATAGAATTTTTTTTATATCATGGTGATTTTTAGGAGGATGGCCAATGATTTCTCTAAGATTTAATAAGTCAATATTATATTCTCCTTCCACATATACATGAACGTATCAAGAAATTAAGGTGATGAGATGATGTTGATTTACAATATGAAAGAAAGAAGACACATTGAAGAAAATGGAGGGTTGATGTGGAATCAGGCATAAAAAGAAAAAAAAAATGGTGTATGACTGACAAAAAGCCAAAAGTTATGGTACCACTTGCAATTAAAGAAAACAATTTGAAGTATTTAATTAACTACTTTGTCATGTGTCTTCAGTTAATCAAACATTTGTATTCCTGGTACTTATTTAATCTGGAGTATGATGACTTCATGAAGAAATTAAAAACAAATATATTCAATTTCCCAAGTAAAGTTTAATGAATTTTTAGTTGGAGCAAATTAGTAATATGCTACTACTTTCAATTAATAAAAAGAAAATTATCATTACACCGTCTTTGTTTTTCTTTTTGTTCATTCAACCACCATAAAATTCTAACATATTCTCTGCACTAATTTCTTTTTTTAATTTGTATCAATTAACTACTTTTGCACTAATACTGTTAAATAATTTAAACGAACTGATAATTTTACCCCTAAATAAATTAAAAAATTATTTTATCTTATAAATTTTTTGAAAAATAAAAAATTATAATTATAAAAATATCCCTAAATTTAATAAAAATCCAAAAATTAAAATATTTTTTAATAAAAAATATAATTATAAAAATAATTGTAAAATTTTTGGATTTAATAAAAATCTCCTAAATTATTAAAATTTTGGGATTTATTTTTAATAATAAATTTAGTTATTTTAATCAAATTTTGCAAAATTAAAATTTTTTAATAAATAAATTCAATTATTTTTATTAACATTTTGCAAAATTATATTTTTTTAATAAAAATACTTATTAAAATTTTACAAAATCTAAATTTAATAAAAATCAGCTGAGTATCTCTATTTGAGATTTTTTTAATTAAAATTAGGGATATTTTTATAATTATATATTTTTTATTTTTCAAAGTTTTTATAAGATAAAATGATCTTTTAATTTATTTAAGGATAAAATTATCATTTCATTTTAATTATTTAAAAATGTGTAGTGCAAAAGTAACTAATTGATACAAATTTAAAAACAACAGTGGTATAGAGAACATGTTAGAATTTTATGGTGATTAGATGAACATAAGGCAAAATAAAAGTTATGCAATGATAATTTCCCTTAATAAAATGTTAACCAATCTATCAGGTAGTATTAGGCTCTGATTACGAAAGTACGAGGAATGGAATTGTTGACTGTGTTGCCAGAAAATGAATGCTAAGGAAGAATCACTAGAGTTTCCGAGGGAAGTAAACTAACAGACAAAGTCGGAGTTGTTAGTAATAGTACCATGATGCTGAACACTAACAACATGTTCTTGAGTATTAATCTTAAATAAAGACCTACTGCTAATCACAATGATTTTTTTGAGAAATTATCTACTGTCTACTTGTTTGTTTTACCTTTTAAAAATACACAAATATTTTTTTTTTCAACGCGCCACCTAAAATTAGTTTTTTATTGCACTCGTCCACTTACGATCTTCATTAATTTATTTAACATAAATTAATGAAATGACATTTTTGCCCCTCAAAGGAAAATTACAATTTAACCCAAAATAAAATGAAAATTGGAGATTAATTGGTTGGATTTAATTGGAGTTAAATACAAAGGTGGATACTGGAAATTGGAGGAAAATAGTGTATGTTGCTTGCAGGACTTAAAAAATTTGTATTTATTTTTTCTCTTTCAATCAAGTTAAACAACGTCGGTTTTCTTTTTCTTTTTAAATCGCATTAAACGATATCGTTTTACTCTTAAAAAAAAAAGCATAATACGACATAGCTTTTGGTAGTCTAATGAAGTGTTCATTTTACCCTTCTGACGTAAGCAACATTCTAATAGCGGTTAACGGAAGTGGACAAGTGCAATAAATGACTAAATAAATAGGTGGACGGTGGATAATTTTTCTTTTTTTATATATTAAAAGTCTTGGACCAAAGCTAGCTTCCATAGCTTGCTTCTCATCAGCCTAGACTGTTGACATTTCCACTAGGGTTCAAGCAAGTTAATGGGTAAAACAAAAGGTTAATAAAAAAGAAAGAATGAGAAAATCCTCTATAGCATTTGCCCATTCACACATACGATTATTACTTGCTATGTCATAACAATAATCATCTAACTTCTTTTGGATTCTTATGAGCATTTTTCGGTACCCATTAAATTTTGGAAAGCAAATTCGAGGACATTTCTTTTTTCACACTTGCCCTCTTGAATCCGCTGGGAGGCCGAATCATATCTATGCATCAAGTATTTGCCCTTGCCATTTAGCAGGTACTTTTTGCTAATTCTGCTTCAATATTTTGCCAACGGTAGCTACTCGCTCCTGCACTTGATTGAAACAACCAGGAAGAAGAAACACTAATTTGACAAAAAATATGATTTTTTATTGATAACTTTTTTTCTCCCCTTACAGCAGCCAACCCGCTTCTTTAAAAGTCAGAGCCAAAGAGCCTACACTGATTAAGCCACTATTTGCGGAAGAAAACACCCCAAACAATTTTAAATAACAAAAACAATAATTCAAAACACCTAAAAAATAGCTAATGAAAATAATCCCAAAATAAAATATTGTCAAAAAATAAAAGGTCGTTACATTCCCTCCCCCTTTATAAAAGCCTTGACCTCAAGGCTTGAACAAAGGAAACTTCTCCTGAATCTTAATTGCATCCTCCCAAGTTGCATCTTCGGGAAAGGAGTTAGACCACTGAACCAACCACTGTACGTACGGACGATTGCTTCGCTGGACTACTCTCCTGTCCAAAACAGAATCAGGTACTAACTGTAGGTGCCCGTCTTCCCGTATTGTTGGTAACTCTGTAATCGGAGTGACAGCCTCTCCAACCTTTTTCTTTAAACACGAAACATGAAAGACAAGATGAATTTTGGACTCTATAAGGCAACTCTAACTTATAGGCAACCTGTCCAATCTTTTGTATAACCTTATAAGGCCCATAGAATCTCAGAAACAACTTCCTATTGCTGTGAATTGACAAGCTTACTAGTTTATAAGGTTGTAACCGTAGAAATACCATGTCTCCTACCTCAAATTTCCTCTCGGATTTCTTCTTATCAGCATATAACTTCATTCGAGCTTGTGCATCCACCAAATTTGCTTTCAACAAACGTATCATAGCATCCCTATCCTTTAAGCTCAAATCAACAGCTGCTACGGTAGATGTACCAGGAATATAAGCAATATACGAAGGAGGTGGCCTACCATAAACAGCTTCAAATGGTGTCATTCGAGTTGATAAATGATAAGAAGTATTATACCACCATTCAGCCAAAGGAAGCCATTTCACCCATTCTTCCGGCCTATCGCCTGTCATGCATCGCAAATATTGTTCTAAGCACTTGTTAACCACTTCAGTCTGACCGTCAGTTTGCGGGTGGTATGCAGTGCTCATTAACACGCTCACATTCAACAATGAAAACAAACTTTGCCTAAAAGTACTAGTGAAGACTTTATCTCGGTCACTGACAATAGAATTTAGCAAGCCATGCAACTTATACACATTATCTAGAAAAAGTTGTGCAGCATCAAGAGCAGTATATGGATGACTTAAGGGCATGAAGTGTGCATACTTACTCAGCCTATACACCACCATAAAAATAATTTGCTTACCACTAGACTTTGGCAGTCCTTCCATGAAATCCATAGAGATATCAGTCCAATTATGCTCAGGAATTGGTAAGGACTACAACAGACCTGGGGATAACACATTTTCATGTTTATTTCGTTGGCAATTATCACAAGCCGCCACAAAGGAACAAATTTCCCTTTGCATCCTTTTCCAATAAAAAGACCGTTTAACTCTGTCTAAGGTTTTTCTAACCCCCGAATGCCCACCTTCTGTTCCACCATGAGCCTCAGACATAATTAGCTGCTTTAAAGTTGAATGTTTGCCAACCCAAAGTCTTCCCTTATACTTGAGTAAATGGTTTTCCCAAGCAAATTTAGAATGTCGAGCACTGTTGGTAACTATTTCCTGAATTAATTTCTGAATTTCTGGATCCTGTTGCCATTCTTGTTTGAGTTGTTCCACCCACACACTTATAGGAAGGGAGATCGCCATTACCATCGCATTCTCAGTGGATTCCTGTAGCCGAGATAAGGCGTCAGCCGCTTTATTTTCTCTTCCACTTCGGAAATTAATTTCAAAATCATAACCAATTAACTTAGTAAGCCATTTCTGCTGCATAGATGTTGATATGCGCTGCTCCAACATGTATTTCAAGCTGAAATGATCAGTAATAACCTTGAAATGCTTCCCTAGTAAGTAAGGCCGCCATTTTTGCACTTCGAACACTACTGCCAACGTTTCCTTTTCATAAGCAGACAAGCCCAAGTTTTTTGGTGACAGTGCCTTACTCAAATATGATATGGGTCTGCCTTCTTGCGAAAGCACTGCTCCTATGCCTTCCCCTGATGCATCACATTCAAGAACAAAAGTTTTTTGGAAATCAGGCATGGCTAAAACAGGTGTTGTGCACATTGCTGACTTCAAGTTATTAAAAGCTTCTTCCGCAGTATGATTCCATAAAAAAATTATCATTTTTAAGCAAATCTGTTAAGGGCCGATTAATCTTCCCATAATCTTTTATAAACCTCCTGTAGTACCCAGTAAGACCCAAAAACCCACGCAACGCTTTCAACGAGTTGGGAGATGGCCAACACTTCATGCTTTCAATCTTTGCAGGGTCAGTAGCAACTCCTTGCTCAGAAATCAAATGTCCCAAATATTCTACTTGTTCTTTGCCAAAAGAACACTTTGATTTTTTTGACAAAAAGATGATTTTTGAGAAGCGTCTCCAGTACTAACTCCAATTGCTTCATATGCTCAACCCAATTTTTGCTATATACTAAGATATCATCAAAAAATACCAGCACAAATTTCCTCAGGAATGGCTGAAAAATTTCGTTCATTAGGCTTTGGAATGTTGATGGAGCATTCGTAAGACCGAAAGGCATGACCAAGAATTCATAGTGCCCTTCATGAGCTCTAAAGGTGGTTTTAAAGATGTCATCTAGGTGTACCCTAATCTGGTGGTATCCCGACCGCAAATCCAGCTTAGAGAAAAACTTAGCTCCATGTAACTCGTCCAACAGCTCATCAATAACAGGTATGGGAAATTTATCCTTAATAGTGATAGAATTAAGGGCACGATAATCCACACACATGCGCCAAGTGTCATCCTTCTTTTTAACTAAGAGAATTAGAGAAGAAAATAGACTTACACTCCTTTGTATACTCCCCGCTGCGAGCAACTCCTTAATCATTCGTTCAATCTCTGCCTTCTGCACATATAGATACCTGTAGGGTCTTATATTTGAAGGAACACTATCAGGTAACAAGGGAATTTGATGATCTTGAGCCCTAGGTGGTGGCAAACCTTTTGGTTCCATAAATACGCCATGATATTTTTTTAATAAATGTTGCAACTCTGCTGGTTCATCTATAATGATTTCTGTAGTCGTACAGTTAATACATGGCTCTAATAAAAGTGAAAAGATATGGGCAGCAGCAACTTGAGGAACTTGTTTAAGATCCTTTTGCATATGGACTGCCGAAACTAGCTTTAAGGGCCCCGCCATAGAACCCCTTAACATCATTCTTCTTCCTTCCCACTTGAACTCCATCCATAAATTCTTGAAATCCCACAATATTGGGCCTAATTGAGATAACCATTGAATTCCTAATACCATATCACATCCCCCCAACGGAATCAGTCTCATATCTGCTCTGAACTCTCTCCCTTGCATACTCCAGACCAATTGCTTGCACGTTGCAACACTAGCAATTTTGGAGCCATTAACTACTGCCACCATTAATGGTTTATCTTGTTGTACTTCACACCCTGTCTGCTTGGCCACCGACTCATCCAAGAAATTATGAGTACTACCCGAATCAATTAAGATGATAATTCCCTTCTTCTTTATATTTCTTTTAATCCTCATAGTTTGATGAGAGACAACCCCAGACATAGCATGGAGAGACACCAAATGATCCTCTTCATCATCCCCAATTTTGTTGCCTTCATCACTGAGTTCTTCATCGTCTTCTCCTTTCAACAAGTAAATCTGCCGCTGTTTACATTTGTGCCCTGGTTCAAACTTCTCGTTGTAGTAGTAGCACAATTTCTTAACCCTCTTCTCTTGCATTTCTGCAGCAGATATTCTTTTGATTGGAGGAATTTGCCCCATAGAATTGTGTTTTGATTTTGCTGTAGGGATTACATGGGAGGACATTGTCCTTGTTAAAGCCTTGGCTTCTTTGATCATTGCCTCCAAGGTACTCTCTTGTAACAAGGCTAACCCAACTGCTTGAATTAGTGTTTTCGGCTGAAACATGGCTACTTGATTCTTTATGGCATCTCTCAATCCGCTCACAAAGCATTGAACAAAAAAATCTTCCGGTAATCCTCGAGTTCTGGGCACCAATGCTTCAAATTGTTTTTGGTAAAGCCTTACTGTTGAAGTCTGCCTTAACTTACTGAGCTGTCCAACCGGGTTATCATAGGTACCCGGACCGAACCGCGCCATTAAATCCGTAGAAAATTACCTCCAACTAGGTTTCTGCAACAGCCACCTCATATCCTTGGAACCACTCTAACGCTTATCCTTCCAAATGAATGGTTGCCAATCCCACCATATCAGATTCTTCCACCCCATTGTATTTGAAAAACTATTCACACTTGTAGACCCAACCACTAGGATTTTCTCCCTCAATGTTGGAAAATTCAATTTTGAAAATCTCATCTGTGAGTTATACATACCAGAGCTCCCGATTCTTGGCTTTGTGGGAATACTACTCCCACCTTCCGATCTTGTTCCTAAAGCCCCTAATGTGCCCATCTTCTGATCAAGTTTGAGACTGATCGCTGCCATCATCTGAGAAAACTCCTTCAATTCTGTTGCCTGTTGGTTAGAAGCCTCTTGCAATTGTTGTACCGATTCTTCTAGACGTCGCTGATCGTGTGCTCTAGTTCCCTCCGCCATTTTTTACAGTGCCAGTTCGCTGCTCTGATACCAATGAAACAGCCAGGAAGAAGAAACACTAATTTGACAAAAAATCTGATTTTTTATTGATAACTTTTTTTCTCCCCTTACAGCAGCCAACCCGCTTCTTTAAAAGTCAGAGACAAAGAGCCCACACTGATTAAGCCACTATTTCCGGAAGAAAACACCCCAAACAATTTTAAATAGCAAAAACAATAATTCAAAACACCTAAAAAATAGCTAATGAAAATAATCCCAAAATAAAATATTGTCAAAAAATAAAAGGTCGTTACATTGATCTATACAAGGTTTAAATTCATGAATCACAAGCACAAATATTTAAGGAAAATCATCAGCAGCTTACCCCAAGTTTATTCTATTCTTAAAAATACTATTAAAATTCCGAATTTGTTCGATTTTACATCCAATATATGCAAATATGCAATTTGTATCAATCGTTTACTAAAAAGATAGAATTATGTTTACAAAATGACAAAACATAAAGAAATATAAATTACAGTGGCGGTCGTTTTCGTATGGGTAATTTTGTTTATTTTGGTGGATGATTGAAGAAAATTGTAAATAGTATGTGTAAAATCGATTAATTTTCACTTTTTATAGAAATTTTTTTATATCATGATAATTTTTTACGTGGATGACCATTGATTTCCCAAAGATTTAATAAGTCAATATTATATTCTCCTTCGACCTATACAAGAACGTATCAAGAAATTAAGGTGATGAGATGATGTTGATTTACAATAAGAAAGAAAGAAGGCAAATTGAAGAAAATGCAGGGTTGATGTAGAATAAATCATACAAAGAAAAAAAAAAGTGTATGATTGACAAAAAGCCAAAAGTTATGGTACCACTTGCAATTAAAGAAAACAATTTGAAGTATTTAATTAATTACTTTGTCATCTGTTTTCAATGAATTAAACAGTTGTATTCCTGGTACTTATTTAATCTGGAGTATGTTGACTTCATGGAGAAATTACAAACAAATATATTCAAGTTCCCAAGTAAAGTTTAATGAATTTTTAGTTGGAGCAAATTAATAATATGCTACCACTTGCAATTAATAAAATGCTAACCTATCTATCAGGTAGTATTGGGCACTGTTCCCGAAAGCGCGAGGAATGGAATCATTGACTGTGCTGCCACAAGATGAATGCTAAGGAAGAAGCACTAGAGTTTCCGAGGGAAGTAAAGTAACAGACAAAGTCGGAGTTGTTGGTAATATTACCATGATGCTGAACTAACCAACTTTTTCTTCAAAATTAATCTTAAACAAAGACCTACTGCTACTCATAGTGATGTTAATCTTAAATTAATGAAGACTTATTGCTTTGAGATTATAAAAAGAGCATTATCATGCATGGAATCTTTGAAGCTGTCCAGTGAAAATAAGCAAGTTCTTACTGCTCTTTCCAAATTCTTGAACTTGCAGTGCAATCTTGCAGACTAGAAAATATATCATTTTGCTAATGGTGTGTTCTGATAGTGACACATCTACAAGGAAGAATGAAAAAGGTGCAAAATCGATCCTCAATTTCCAATTTAGTGAAATAGTTTTTTCTTCTACCACAGCAGTGATATTAGGAATGCCATTGAACTTAACAAATGAATGATCAAATTTTTGTGCAGCAAGTGGGCATTGAAAGGCCATTTTAAGGAATCTCTCAACTTGCCTTTGCAAATTCTTGCCATTTTTCAGGTACCTTTTGCTTGTTTTCTTCATGCTTTCCTTGTTGGTTCTTTGTAATTTCTTTTGGAAATTGTAATTACTTTTCTTTTTCCCCCCTAATACGAGATTTTTCATTTTTCTGAAAATAATCTTTGCCAACTTTTCTCCACAGAAATGTGCTGGGAATGGATTCTAGCAAATTTTGTTACTCCTGTAGCATCACGCACTACCGACCTATTTGGAAACTCTGTCGAGGAGCAGATCCGTTACCTGTTAGATTATGATGACAACCTGAAAGCTTTCAGGACACGAGCAGGAAAGCTGGAAGCTCGGAAAAATGATGTTCTGGGCCGGGTGGATGAAGCCAGAGACAACAATGAGAAGATCAAAGAAGCTGTGCTGCTTTGGCTTGCTAAAGCCATTCAGATTGAAATAGATAAGGAGATGATGGAAGAAAAAATTGAGAAGAACAAGGGTCCCTGCCATACATGGCTGCTAGATTGGCGCTTCCGTCGTCAGTTGAGTGAACTTGCCAATGTTAAGATTACTAAAATTGATGAGCTTATGGCTTCAAGAGATATTCATAGTGTATCAGATCTCACACAATCTGCAGATTTGGGAGACTTGGCCACCCCTGATTATGTACCACTGGAAAGCTCATCCAAGGCATTAAATTCGATCATGAAACTCCTGAAGGATGAGAAGGTCAACATCATTGGAGTACAAGGCCCCGGAGGAGTCGGGAAATCAACATTGATGGAACAATTGGCAAAGCAAATTGACACCATTGCTCCTTATGATAAAGCCCATGTGATTGTTTCTGAATCTTCCGACTTGAGAAGAATTCAGGATAAAATTGCAGAGCTTCTGAAATTCAAAATTGAAGAAGAAAATGAACTTCAGAGAAGAGCAACCTTGGCAAAGAGATTGAGGGAGAGGACTAAGAAGGTACTTATAATCTTAGATGATGTCCGCGAGAAAATCAATCTGGCAGTGTCAGGAATCCCTTATGGGGAAGAAGGAAATCGCTGTAAGGTTATTTTGACAAGTAGACGTTTAGATGTGTGCAGCAAAATGTCTGATGTAACTGTACAGATTGAAGAACTCGGTGAAGAAGACGGGTTGAAGCTGTTCAAGCAAATAGCAAGACTTCCTGATTCTCAAGCTTTTGAGGGAGCAGCTAAGGTGATTGTAAAAGCGTGTGGATCACTGCCCAGTGCAATTGCAATAGTTGCAGGAGCACTGCGGGGTAAGCTTGCTAATGAGTCGAATGAGAGTCTTGTCAATATCTGGAATGATGCTGTGGAGGAGGTTATCAGAGAATACAGCTAAGGTGATTGTAAAAGCGTGTGGATCACTGCCCATTGCCCAATGCAATTGAAATAGCTCTTGATACTTGATCCTCTTTACCAGGGATGATATTTAAAAGCTGAAACTTGAAGTTGTTAACATTTTTCGAGAAGTGGAGGCTCTCTTGTTCAACAAGGACGCCGGTGGAAAACTGTTCATCGATAGTGTCAGGGCTTGTTGTTGTGTTCAGCAGCTTTAAATTGAATAATTGATTGTGTTTCCTTGGTCATTTGTATCATATACTGTCGACCATCTTATTTTATCTGCACAACATACTATGTCCCTTTTTGGGTATCTGAAACAATATTTTTATGTGAACATGCCATGTATGAAATTCCTGTCATAAATTTATCATTAGCCATATTTTGGATTGTTTATTTGTTTATCCCTGACAGTTTATTTAAAATATTTTCACAATGAATATGTTTTGAGTGGATCATTTCAAACAAAGGAACTTCTAAAATATACCCTGATGCAATTCATAATTTCAATGCGTAATTTCATACAACATTAAGGACAACATGTTACATATGTACAAACAAGATTTAATCTAAACAAAAAGAGAATCTAATGCTAGGACAACTTTACCCGAGACACTATTCAGTCCCAATAATACTTCTTTCCCATGAAAATACACTAGAAATTTTATCATCTAGACATGATACGACCTGTGAATCTAAGGATTTCTTCCCAAGCACATTTGAGATTATCACTAAAAGAGTCTGGCAAGCATGAAGTTCATCGATCTTCTGCAAATCAGTCAGTTCCAATGAGAGATCCTTCCACGGCTGGTAAAACGACCTGTCCAAGACAAAGCATGTTGAAAATAGTTTTACAGGGACCAACTAATACATCAAAGCTTGGGTTTAAAAAAATGCAAAGTATTAAAATATAAGATGAAGCCAAAAGTGTGGAGCATGAATTCCTATATCCAATCAATTTTCCAAAGATCACAATTTTTGAAATATTTCTTCATTGTTAACCGAAACTTCATTTTTATCCTAGGTGAAGTAACATTTTCAGATAACCAATATCAATCAGATCTCTGCCTGAATACATAATCAAATTTTCCATGCATTTCCTGTAGAAAACACAAAAATTGATTTAGACAAAGCTATCACTGGAGTGGTTCAGTAGTATTTTCCTAAAAATGTTTTATAAAGATACTAAACTACAACTTTATTTCCTTTAAAGAAGTCCAATGTACAGCTTGAACTTTTTAAAAAGACCATAAAGTTATGTCAACTAATGAAGAGGCAGAAAGACAGCTTTGAATATCAGTTTTGGCGAATTTTTGGAGTGGTAACTGTTGGGGTGTATATAAGCCAGGTTTTATACTGTATAGCTCGTACTTGAGCTTTTTAATGCCTACTCGTCACCCTTGTGGGTTCTAGTTTACTTTTGTATCTTTATTTAAATTCTTTTGTTTCCTATTTATAACTAAAAGGGCAAAAAAAATGCACTTTATCACAATAGATTAATTGAAGGAGAGCAAAGTTGTCGAAACATACTTCTGGTTCGTAATGATTAAAAACCCTTCAGTTCCACATCTTGTTTATAAAGCAGGGAAACAGAAACACACATGAAAACACACAAATTAAAAGAAAGAACATGTTACCATCTCCAAGAAGGATTAGCTTCTGCAGGGCAGTGTATTCTTGACCACAGCAATGCCAGGGAAGTCCTATGACCAAGCTTAAAAGCTGATCCTGATTCAATTGAAACATGAAAGATTAAAACCTAGAGAAAGTATATTTTCTCAAGAATCATAAAACTTGAAAATGCATATTCTGTGAAGAAATTAGAGAAGGAAAATCCAAGCACAGTGAATTCAGTGAACAAATTAGAAGAAAAACAACCTATTTTTCTTTTTTCTTTTTCATGTCAGATGAAGTAACAAGCAAGCAATTAATTAAAGTTGCATACCCACAGATTCTGAGACATCAGAGAGGAGCAGAAGAGAAAGTGCAGATATAACAGAAGGGAGCCCTCCGCAACACAAACCAAGAAGCTGTTGGAGGTAAAAGATTGCGGCAGCTAATATCTCTTTACAATCAAATCTACTTTTGTTGTTTTCTACACATTTGTTTCCAAAATCCTGGAATAAATAATTTAGGGTTTCATACAAACTTTTTGAAAGCTTGGAACCTGGGATGTCAAGTTTCCCAAAAAGCTTCCCTAGAATTACTGAAGCAACAAGCCACCGTAAAAGTTTAGAAGTTAAAGACTCCTCAAATGGTGCATCCTCCAACATGTTTCTCAGATGGAGATGGGATTCTCTGAGTTCGTACATTTGTCCAGAGTCGGACTTCAAGGCAGCAGAAATTGCCCAGGTAAGAAAGCTCGAAAGCTTTACTTGGTTCTGTGAATCACAAAAGAAAAATGCCCCCTCATGAGATTAAGCATTGAATAAGGAATTGAAAGATATCAACAATCTTGTTTGAAAATTTTCAAGAACAATATTATATTCAGAAAATTCAGAATAATACCTAGCAACCAAGCTACCATATAAACTTAAAGATATTATTGAAATTCTAGATACCGTCTAGAATTCACTACATATCTTGAAATTCTGATGCAATGTGGAATTCACAATGGAATATTGACAGAGTATGCATGTATAGGTGCATACAATATGAGAGAGGGAAAGTGCAAGTGGAAGAAAGAGAGAGAAATACCACACGGAAAATGTCAATGGAAGGTGAGCTCATCAGTATGACTTTTAGCGCAAGCTCTGCATTTGCACCAGATCTTGCAGTATTATACATATCCACTGCCTGACAAATTTGAAAAAAGCTCTCAAGTGACAGTGTAAAATGTGGCTGGTACATTTTCCTTTTTTGTGATATCTTCATAGTAGAAATAAGTATCAGTAATATTGAATTAACCAATGGAACATTTTCCCTCGTCAACTTCATGCCGCCAACTAAGAGTTTGTACAAATGAGATGAAAAATCCACTAGCTGTTCAAGGGCATGCCTTTGCAACCACTCATTGATGTTTCTGGATGAAATAACATCATTGACGACCTAAACCCAAACACAGATAATAAGAGTAAGTGAAACCTAGTACTGCGATGAGATGGCTAACCATGTTTGAACAGAAGCACATCAAACCTTTAATAAAATTTTGACAAAAGTCCAGCCTCGTGAGAAGGAAGATTAACATTCAAATAGATTTTAAATTTATAATATCGGTTTACGGTACAGAAAAGTCAAATTAATAGACACTAAAAAGAAACAAAGAAAAAAATAAAACGCAATGTAAACCAAATGTTACTTTCACAACTAACATCAGAAAAATTTATCAAGCTAAAAGAGTCACAGATGTAAAGAGGTTCAGCCCTACTTCTAATAACACCTGTTCAAAAAAAAAAAAAAATTAAGCCACCAAGATGGTGGGGGCTAGGCCGGACCCCTACCTAGAGGGTATAACAGCTTTGCATGGACAAAACCAAATTTGATTGGCCGCGGGGGGGAAGAATAATGAAAATGAAGAGAATTACTACTTCTACGGGTTATATCTGTGACTGGGAATAGAATATTCTTAGTGAATTATGTTTAAGTCAGGAGGTGATCTACTTCTCTTAGATTTCTAATTCTTTTTCTAGTTAACAAAATTTTGGGCATGTTTCATGAAATTTTTTGATATCTTGGATGTTATGCTTTTTAGTTTGTTTACTTTTCCAGTGCTCTCTTGAGTATTCCCGTGTTCTAGGTTCGCAATGCCACTAGATACTAGTATTTCAATCAATCTTTCCACAAACATACTAGAAGATTTCCCAAGATACTCAAGAATCCAAAAATATCTTCCATTATAAAATTTTAGCCCTCCTCACTGCCTCCTTCCCTCCAACCACTTGATTTTTTTTAACTTACCCAGATTTCAGTGCCATGACATATATCAATGAACCCAAAAATAAAACAGATCACAAAAAATGAAAAAGGGTAAGCAACTGGGCCAAAAATGTTAGGACCTAAAAGAGAGAACTAAACAAAAACAATGAATACCTCTACAACCACAATCAACTGTGCCATGAGAAACAGTTTTTCACCTCCAAGAAGCATCCCACTGAAACTTGACAGTAAAGATGATAACCATGAAAATAAGCCACAGTGTTCAACCAGATAACAAGCCATCTTGTGCAATTTAATTGACTTCTTTAGTATCTGAAAAGCAAACAAGACAAGTAGTTGAGTTTACCATATTCCAGTTTGTAGGAGACTGAGAAATATGCAAAACTGATAGATCAAAGTACAAGTGCAATTCAACATCAAAGTTTATTAGCATTCGAATCAAAGCAGATTCAATACCCTGTCCTCAAGCATGACAATAAACCAGTTAGAAAATTAAGAATAAGCTGATTACATGCATATTGTTATGATAGATAGATAGGTAGGTAGATAGATGAAGAAAGGGGGGGGGGGGGATTAGAGAACATGAATCATCATAATGAGCTCAGAAATTACCAGAAGAATAAGTTCCTTTGACTCACTATCTGACAGCGGAGAAGCATAGAAACTCATTAGAATCTCAAGAACAGAGTTCCTGATATATATTTGAGCATCGTCATCTAAATTCAGCCCTGCATACAAGAGACGAAGCATCCACAGCCTCTCTTTTCTAAAATTGACAGAACTACTCGAGAAAAAGTCATGAAATAATGGTACAGACTGCCAACAAAACCGAAGTGAATATGAAACAAAGTTAATCATTGTACATAAGTAAAGAATACAAAGCAAACTGAGGAAAAGGATTTGCAAAGCATATACCTTCAAATTCACCCTGGAAGAGCGCATCAAGAGCTTACTTACGCTTGTGTAATGATCATGCGAAGGATCCAACAATACGAGAGATGCCTCTGCAGCAAAAATAGCTATAACAGAAGGGATCCTCTGCCATGGCTCTTCTATTCCATTTTGCACGTATGTCAACAGAAGTCGAAGTCGCATTACGTCTTTCTTCTTTGAACACTTCTGTAAAAGACAGTTTGAGTTTGAGCAACAAACTTCTTCAGCAAAATTATAATCCAGGAAGCAAAAGCAACAATTTCAAAAGAAAAAGTTGTGTTTATGTGCAAGTGCAGAAAGGAAAACCATGCGCTAGGATGAAAAGCCTCCAATTCTTGAATTTCATGAATTGCAGAGCATTGAATGAAGAGCAATAATGGATCAAAACAAGAAGCATTGTAATCATATGTAAATAGATCAGTGTCTTAAGCATCAATGGATAAACAAAGAGGCAAACAAAGAGGCAAAAATTTTCTCTTTATTAGACACTAGTAGCCTCTATAAATGCGTACAATTTTATTATTTGAATACAACTGAAGAATTATTCTCTTCCAAAAAACTAAAAGATTGATTTAGTTTGATCAAGTATGATGACCAGATATGCTTTCTGCCTGTTTGTCAGGAATTTCCCATAGAGGTTACTCTTAAGGCTAATGAATAATCTTAAAAGGAAATTGCTATCATCCAGATGTTATTGTTGCCCCTGGAAACTGAACAGTCATGGGGTAATTAACCATTGTAATTTATAGAAGGATAACAAACAGACATACAGAAAAATTTCTGCAGTAATATGACTGAAGAACCTATGTATTGAAAAACTCTTATAATGCAAAAACACCCACAAGCACAGATATAGCATTACCTCCAGTTCATTTTTAAATCTCCCAAGAGTTTCATAGCCCAACTTTCTCATTCCAACATCAGGTGAAGAAATACTAACAAATGCAACTGCAAGCAAGCCTAAACCGGCAAACTCCACAGGTTCTATGAAACCCACTGACAAGCTATGAATTGCAAAGCGCAAGATGAAAACAGGATCATATCGCTGCAAATCTTGAAGGTCAGGAGAATGTATCTACATAAAATCAAAAGAATAATTTAAATCATTTGAGAGCCAAGGCAGATGAAAAAGTTCAAATCAATTGAAGCTGCACCTTCAAATTCTAATTCAAGTAATGCAAAACATACCTCGTGTGTATTCCAAAGGTTATCTGCTTTAAGCTTGTTTGAGGATGAAGGTCCATCAGTGGTTCTATCATAGGGAAAGTATAGCACTGTCATTGCACATATTTTGGGGTCAATGGCAAGGTTTTCCCTAAACTGACTTCTTTTCTGTTCTTTAGCTGCTTCAGCGTCTGTCATTATATTACAAGATGTATCCTGCTCCAAGATCCGTTCTTTTCTTACTTTTGCAGCAGCCCTTCCCCAAAGGTAATCCAATTGAGCAATTTCATTGTCCGAATTTTCAATACGTTCAATCTCATGCATAACATCATATATCTCCATGTCAATGTCACTAAGTGTTGCACCATAAGAAGCCAAAAGCAGCAAACACAATTCCCTAAGATTTATATCACTATCCCTTCCAAAATCAGCACCACGCGGATGGGCCTTGAATTGAAGGAGCGTTTTAAGTAACTTAACAACTTCTAACTGACTCTGATACAGCTCAGTTGTTTTCTTATCATTCTTTTCATCAGCATTTTCATTAAAATGATGGATGACAAGAAATCTCAGAATGCTGGACATAGGCCTCAAAAGTACACCACCCCCTGCATTAGATGCTGCAGAGACAGACTGGATGGAAGCGGCAAATTGGGAATGGGCAAGGAGCAATTGAAGATATAAACCACATGAAAATTTCCCCTCCAACAGCAAAGTTAAAATACTCCGAAGCATTTTCAGAGTTGTAGAGTCCTCGAATCTATAGAAAAGTGCTGATCTGATCAATTGTTCTAGGAAAGGAATAGATTGAAGTTCAATAAGACCTTTGCTCATCTTTGAGACTAATTCGAAAATACTTCTCAAAATGAATACTTCCAAGTATTTATATAATGACAAAACATTTGCGCTCTTATTTCTTTCAAAATCCTTAGAGATTGAAGGTAATTTCATAACCATCCATTGCCAACTACCCACCAAAATATTCATAAACCGCATTCTCGATGAGTTCTGATCATCAGATCCTGACTTCAAAGAAATCCCCTTCAAGCCTCCCTCTGCTGCCTTTGGGAGAAACTGAACCTGATCATCTTCTGGAAATAGCAACATCCTACAAAGTGATACTTTAGCAACAACTCTATTAATATGGTTTAATGACTGCTTAAAGGAGTTAGACTTCACTTCATTAATATCAAAGTCTAGTAGCTCATTATGTGCACCAGAACAAGGAAAAATGGAATTGAAAAGCTTGATTAACTTCTTTGTTTTCAAAGAATCTCCATTCAAGGCAAAATGATAATGCAACAAAAGGACTGTTTTCCCAAGAAGACTGCCATTGACAAGATTGAGAAGTTCTTCAGTAGATGATGGAAAGAACCCATCATATTCTTCCTGGAATATGTATCCAGACACAAAGCTCTTCCAATTGCGGAAACCACTTAACAGCATCCTTGAATAAAAAGACAGAATATCCATAAGATGTTTGTGATACTGCTTCTCGAATTTCAAAAAATTCATATTCAAGTATGATAAAGCAGCAGGAAGAAGCATCATGAACTCCTCATCTGAAAAAGCATAGCCACAGGTCCACATCTGACTGCCAGTAAGAAGTGAATCCTTGTTTAAACTACCTACAAGCAAGTTCCCAAACACTGACAAATGCATGGGGCTCATCTTGGTGAATAGAAACAATACTTTAGCTTTTGTCATAGTTGTTCTATAAACACAATGAGAAATCATTTCTATAGGAGTTTTTACTATGACTCTCGACATGATCAAGTTTAGTGGATGAACACTTTGCATATAGTTCTGACTGTAGATGCAATTTACAATTTTCAGCAAGCATGTATCTGCCAAACCCAAATCAAAATTAATGGCAAGCTTGCATACTTCAATATAGATTTCCTCAATGTGGTTAACATCAAAGCTGTTCTCTTCAGTTTCCCATAGCAAATTATAAGATGCTCTCTTCTCGACAGGCTGTTGTAAGTAATTGGACAGAGCTTCAAAAGTGCCACCAGCAATGCAAAATCCAACAGACAGTGCATATACATTGCATGATTTGCAAATGTATATTTCATTCACATCAACTTTACGGAACATCCAATGAACTAATTCAAGAAGCTTGAGTGGAGATATAAATCTTATCAAAGCATGCAAAGCATAAAATGCTGGAAGCAGGGGTAACACATCTTCAGTTGCAATGCACAGATCAAACTTATCCCTAAGCTCCAGAAAAAGCCTCTGCACTAGGCTATTGAAAGCTTTCACAAGTGACTTGCAGACACCATTGTCGACTTCTAATATGGTATAATGGTTTGTGCATGAAGAAAACAAGTGGTCTAGAGTTGCAGTCAGCATCTTGAGGACATGATGGTCTATCTTATGAACACTTTGCTGAGTTAAGATAAAAAAAGTCTCCAAATTGTGCCCTAAGTTTCCCACTGGCAATTCCAGATCACAGCTCAAAGGAGAGGACAATGAAGCAAACACTGCAGGATGGCAGAGTACAGTTTCAGCCACTTCCCACACATTCTCTGCTGACAAATGGAGGCCAACAGTTTTAGGGTGTCCAGGATTAGGCTTCAAAACCAACAGTTGAGTAAATACATTCTTCATCAGAACTATGCAAATTTCAGAAAGTTGTAGGAGTTCAGCTATAGGTTCATCTCTATAAGATGACTGTATCTGAAAAAAGTAAAATAGCACAAGACGCAGATAGGAAATGAGACAATCACTTCTCCAATCAGACAATTTATCCAAAAGCAAGTCTTGTACTTTTGAGGGTTCTGATAAATAAGGAGCACCAACGGTCATAATTGCAGGAAATATCACATGGAAAGGTGCCTGTTTCAAAAAGAAACTAAGCGCACCAGCAGCAGACTCATTTGCATCAAAATCAATGTTACACAGCACTTCTTCATCAAATGAAGAATGAGTAGGAATTCTACAGACGTCAAATTCTCTGACTTCATGACGAATCGTGGATACAGCAATTTCCAGACCAGAAAAAAACATTTCAGGCCATAACTTAGAAGCATTGGCAAGAAAACTTTGTTCAAGAAAAATCATTGATGGCAATAGGGAGGCAGGAACTCTAAGAAGGTTATGAGAAATAGTCATAAACAAAGGAAAACTCGTCAACAGCTCATCAGGTGTTGCACACAACACTGCAGAAGAAAAGGCTTTGGTAATTCCAGCTATTTCAACAGTATTCCCACTGCTTAATTTTTTTTTTACTTGACTAAGTATATTCACAAAAGAACCATCAGTAGGCACAGCTTTTTTGTCAATCAAAAACATGCAACAAGCTTGTTGACTGGATATACCCAGGGAGAAGAGAAATAAACTTTTCAATGGCCTCCACTCGCATAAATAATCTCCAGAATCATCATCCGCTGAACACCGATCCTTGAGTCCCTCAGACAAAATTGATTCAATCAGAACAGCTAGTGATCCCGCATCTACCTATCAAAATTAAATTCTCATATTATCTCACATACGAGAAGTATGCAATTATAATAAAAAACAGAATACGCGTACCTGAGTTTGCAAAAGATATTTCAATGTATTGCTCACATATAATGATATCATGGACTTCTCCAGCAATGAAAATGTTCCAGATTCAGAATTGAGTAATCTTATACACTTCTGCAGGACACATATGATGAGGGGGCTGAAATCAGGAGATAAATCTGTTAAAGAAAGAGAAAATCAGTAAAGAAATGAGGCAGCATCTAGAATAAAGTTTATGAGAAGCACATAGAACCTGAACAAGGATCATTTTTCCTTCAACATTTATTTTAAAAGACATGATCTGCTTTTAGGACCATAAAAAGTACAGCCAGAAATTTGGAAAAAAAGGGGAGAGAAAACGAGTTCTTTTGCAAAACATTTCTTTTAATATAACACTTTTAAATAGAACTAGTCAAATGTATCAAGTAAGATCACTGGAATTAGAATGAATTGAAAGTTGGAAAGCCCAAAAAGAACAATCTTTCAGCCAAATAATTCTTCAAATGGTTTAAAAAACACTCTAATAGGCCAACAACCCTGACTTGATCTCTGATCAATTTCCTGTACGAAAATTCATCAAGCCACGCCCATAATCAACAGCTCACGTCAATACAACACCCAGGTAAGATGCAGCAAGAAATGAAAAAAGTATAATTTACAGTTCATTTCTAAAAGTACAACTACAAGTATAAGACAATGTATTACATATAGGAAAGAAAGTGTATGAATTACTGACTACCTTTAAAACCATTCAAATGAGTATGATGCTCAACAGTAGCCCAGCATTTGAATAAGTTATTCCCAACTGTAGAAATGGCATCACATAAGAATGAGATAACAACTCGAGACAAGCTCTGTAGTACTGCTAACCCTTGTTCCTCAATACACCACTTATTTCTATTATAACCCGGCAAAAATAAGAACCATGTGCCAATTTCATTTATGTTTCTGTCAAATGCACCAGTACTCAACATAGCTGCTTGAGCCAGATTATAAGCTTGATGCTTTATCTCACTAATTGGTGAAAAAATTAATAAGTTAACAAATGGCTGAAGATGTTTGTACATCAGTTGTGGCATTCTAACAGGGATTCCACTCCTTGTAGGCCAATCAACATATTCAATCAGCAGTGACAGTATAGAGCACTGCAGATTTGTTGGTAATGCTAAAGGATCAGTGAGAAGATTCATGAAAAAGTCAAATGATCCCTCCAAAACAGTAGGCATCATCCGCTGCACAAGACAACACAAAAAATTATTTAAGAACTTACGCTAGAAAATAGATAATGATTGACACAAAGATTCAAACATAACCAGAAAAAATCCAAGCCAGAAATTGAGGTAACCAATTTGTTATAGAATTAGTATGAGAAGATAATTTTAACAGCAGAAGGGTTCATTTCAATGAGATTGCATAAGTACTTTGAAAGAACATTGGAGAAGTTGACGATCATGAACAATGGTGGTAGTTGAAGAAAGCTCGGATATGAAGAATATCCCAAAGACCCCCCATCCTGACATAATCTGTTAACAACAAGACAAAGAGAATTGAAACTTACAAGATAAAACTTGAGAGTATCAAGAATCTTTGAGTGGAAGTATATATCTGCATCATTGAGAGCAATGGCAGGCTTGGAGCAAAGATTCAAACCCCAAATTTCCAAAATTGCACTCATTAACTCCTTTTCAATATCCACACCATCCACAATAATTGTATCTGAAATATTTTCACTGCCCTTCGGTATAGTAATTTGAGCATCCACATTCATCCCACTAATAATAATATCTGTATCCTCATTCAGGAGGGTAGTTTTTAATTTCTTCCTACCTTTGCTCTTACATTCTAAAACATGTGCTGATTCAGCTTTTCTCTTCAAATGTGACTCACGTACTCTAATTTGGCTACTTTGGCTACTTTGCGAGGAAAGGAGAGTCAACAAAACTTGCGGATCAGGAAGCAAAGTTCGGACTTCATTCTGAACCTCTTGAATAAGAGATGCCCAATTTTGCATGATTTGATTGCTAGAACAAGAACTATGGTGTAAAGCACTTATGAAGGAATCCAACAACTTTAGTGCCTCCAGAAGAAGCCTTAAAGTTCCATGCTTCACAAGAACATCAAAGTGAAGCAACCCCTTGTTGATTACCGACCGGCTGAATGGTCGAGGACATATGCAACTCAAGATACTCTGCACATCAGGATTATCTATGGAAGGGGAATCTTGAGATTGCGTATCAAGGAAATCAAAACAAAGGCCCATGCCAACTGAGGAGAGCAGGTTTGCTGCCAGAGAAACACTTGCAAACCTGCAAGTGCATCAGTTAGCACACAGATGTGGAGGAACACGAGAAAGAGAAATAATAATCAAACAATCAGAGGAAAGGTCAATAGATCATGCAGCAATTTATAGAAAGCTGACCAGTTAGGTGATGAAAAATCTTCAAGGTTGTAAGGGAATTCACTCATGTATGCTGAGGCCAAGGACGGTCTCCCTTGAAGAATAGCCAAAAGTAGATCTCTATGATAACTGATCTCTGTTGCTTTTAGCTTCTTCATAAGCCCCAGTAATCTCTTTGGATTACCCCTTAATGGATTTGGTTGTCTCTTCAAATCCGACATCAAACCATTGCAAGAATCAGTGCAGACAGTAACTAGAACACTGTGGGCTAACTCTGCAGTGGGCCCACCATTCTCCCTACCAGAGATACCAATTAACTGTTCCAGAGTAACACTCCCGAAGAGAACACTCCGAAGACCTGGGGGCACTAATGAATCTTCTGTAATGACCCTATTTTGCAATGTAGACAAGACATAAACAACAATCTCGTCTTCATCATTCCCAAGTCCACGAAGCACACCAGAATACATTTCCTTCTGTTGAAGGATCCACCTCAATAATCCTGGTTTCCCTACCTCCAAAAATGCCATTGCAAACCTGACAAATGACTTCCTTGTCAAGTGCTTCCTTTTCATGTCACTCCCCCTCCATTTATACTCTGCAAGCTTTGAAAATACAGGAAGCTTGAAATCAAATTTCTTTGCAACCTCAGAAGCCAACCCTGAGCCACGTCTAACAATTGATGCCATTAGCAAAAGCGCTGCATTTTGGCGCTTCCCTTCTTTGCTGTTCAATTCCTTATATATGTCATCCATCTTTTCATCAATAATCATTCGAGCAAACTTATCGATAACCCTACTAATAGCAATTCTTTCCTTATCATTCAGTGCATAAATTCCATCAGGATGACTCAGAATAGCAGAAATTAACGAAAATATATATAGCATCCCTGGTTTTCCTTGTCGTAGCTGCCATGCTTCCATAAGCTCTGAAAACCTATTGGAAGTGTGCACATATAACCGCAGCAATTCACCTCCAGAATCCCCTTTCAGTAACTTGATAAACTCCTTGATAGCATCTGCACATACTTTTATTTCCAGTGCATTTATATTATGTAGCAGTTCTTTGAGTTTAGCTTCTTGGTTCACTTTGAAAACAAATTTTGGAATTTCTTCTTCCTCCACGTCACTCTCCTCATTATCATCATCTAACATATCTGCGATTAATAGAAAAAACACAATTAAGCAATTTGGTACACTTTCATCATATCAAAAATAACTTCAAATAACTAGTTTTTCAAGTTATCAATCAAACATTATTTTCTGTTTGATGGATGACGGAGAGGGCAATAAAACCAATAAGAATAAAATAAAATCAAGAGGAAAAAAATTTAGTTAGAGACTCTGATGCAGCTAAATAACTACAACTCGAGGGAATGACTACAACTGAATCATCACAAAAACCCAAATGTGAGACTTTTTTTATTGTGATACGGAATTGTGTGAAAAGAAGCATTGGACCTTTAACAGCTGATAGTGAGCTGGGTTCATCCATTGACGAGAGAAGAGGATTTTTCAGCTATTAATGTCCGAATTTATTATTTAGGGTTTAAGGAAAGGATTAGGGTTCTAGGAGGCTTTGTCATGTTAGAAAATGGAGAAGCTCGGCTACAGATGGTTTCAAGTCTCAAAATTGGGCCAAGGCCATGAATCCTCGAGCCCAATAACATCGGCTCACCCTATCACAAACCCGCGAGTCATCTCTCTCCACGTGTCCCTCGCCAAATGTCCCTATAAATACCAACGTAGCTCGAGATTTACCCCTCTCGTTCTCGCATTACCCTCTCTTCTAGGGCTCAGTTTACCCTCTTCATCGGATCTCAAAAATCGATTAAGAACGCTTTATTAATTGATATAACGATGATGCAACAACCGCCATCACAGCCTTCCGATCAGACTAGCCAGTACCAGCAGCAACATCAGCAGTGGATGGCGTATCAACAGCAGTCGCAGCAGCAGCAACAACAACATCAAACTCCGGTGCCACCTCCGGCTGGATGGACTCCGCAGCCGGTGCCTCCTCCATCTCAGCAGACGCAGCCCTACGGTGTCGCCCCCGATGCTTCCTCCGACGGGATCCGTTCTTTGTGGATCGGAGACTTGCAGCCGTGGATGGAGGAGAGTTATATCGCCAGCATCTTCGGCCATACTGGAGAGGTAATAGCAAGTATAACGATGCTTTGTAAAGATTTGCTGATGGTAAAAATTTGACTGTGTTAAGTATACATGTATAACGAATTATGTAAATTTTGAATGGGGTCATCGCATTTACGGTTTCTATCCTCTGGATTAGGTCTGGCATCTGAGACTTAATGTTATCACTCAGTGTGGGTGTTTGCAGCTTTTCAATTAACGAATTATTGGAACAATTTTTTATTAATCCAGTACCTTTTTTCAGATATCTAAACCTAATTAAATCCAAATCCTTATCGAAACTTTGCATAATTACATTTGATGCGTTATTTGCCAAATTGATTGGCTCATTATTGAGAAGGCAGCCCAAGTTTTTTATAAAACATTCTGACAGTATTGTATTTATTTCAAAAACAATCTGAAAATTGAATGATGTATTATATGATCAATTTATGTTGATTCCTAAAACACTGTGATTATGATTCAGAAGCTGCTGTTAATTGATTTGCTTAATGGATTTTTGGTTCCAAAAGCTTATTTTATGTTATAATATACAGAATGGTTTTATCTTAAATTGATCAATAGGGGAGCAAGATATCATTTGCTGGTAACAATGCACATATCATGTCATGGAGATCTGTGAATATGTTTGAAGCACAGACATGGTAGAATATGATGTTCATCAACTGTCTGGAGCCATGGTAGCATGCTACTTGTGTGATAATTTTTTATTCCTTCGAAGACTTGACTTTGATTCTGGAACAATTTTTCCCCCCTGGAAGAGGGCACAAGGATATAGGCTTTTGCAATATTTCGTGAGGAATAGGATGATTTTTCAGGCTTTTTATTTTTTTTGGCCATGCGGGGAGGTTTTGGTTTTGGGAATCTTCATAATCCAGATTTTTTGTTTTTGATGAATTGATTGTTAGCTTTTAGCTCTTCCTTGAGTTGTCTGACTGCTTGTTCATCTTCTTTGTATCTTTTAATCCAATGATTTTTAATGAAGTTCCTTTTCTGTTGTTATTAAACAAAGTGTATGTGTTATATATGTTATGTTTGGGGTGTGTACGTCTCTAACTATGGAGTATTGTGTTTTGTTTGTATGTAAGTTGTGTGTTTGGTTTTCTTATTTAATTGAATAATCAATTGTGGACATGTATAATAAAATAACTGTACGAGTGTGTGGCTGTGTAGTCAATGTTAATTTATGTAGTGGTTATACACAAATGGATAATCCAAACATAAAATATATAAAATATTTGAGATTCAAATTATTGTATTACATGGCATGTTTTCTTCCTTGTCTACCTCTCTTCCCGACTGTTTTATTGAGTGTTGCTTAGAGACATGTTTGTTTGCTTACAGTTTGTTTCAGGAAAGGTTATTCGCAACAAGCAAACAAATTTTTCAGAGGGTTATGGTTTTATTGAGTTTGTTAGTCATGCTGCTGCAGAGAGGGTTTTGCAGACTTTTAATGGCACCCAAATGCCAAGCTCTGAGCAAAACTTCAGACTGAATTGGGCAACCTATGGGGCTGGTGAGAGGCGTCAAGATGATGGTCCTGATTTTACAATTTTTGTGGGAGATTTGGCTGCCGATGTAACTGACTACGTGCTACAAGAAACATTTAGAGCTGTCTACTCGTCAGTGAAGGGTGCTAAAGTGGTCACTGATAGAACCACTGGACGCTCTAAGGGGTATGGTTTTGTGAGATTTGGGGATGAAAGTGAACAATTGCGTTCCATGACTGAAATGAATGGCGTGCTCTGCTCTACTAGACCTATGCGGATTGGGCCAGCTGCCACCAAGAAAGCTGCCACTGGCCAGCAATATCAGAAAGGTATGTTTGCAGTTGGTTATGCGGCTAATGTTTTGCTGTAATTTCCATGAGAAAGCTGTTTGTCTTTTGCTATTATCTGTTAAATGTTTGTCCTCTACCATATCGTGCTTTATGGTAAAGCTTTACGACCATTTGAAGTCATAAGTTGAAGTTTGTTGATTATATGCAACTATTTTAGAGGTGAAGTTGTCAAACGGTATTCTAGATTGACATTCATTCAGTTAAGCAATTGAAGATATGCGGAATTTACGAAGTCATTTCCTTCCAGTAATTGCCTTTGTAAACTTGGGAGCATTTAATTCAATTGAAACATGCATAAACTTATATAGAACTCATGTTGTCTTAAAGCAGGACACCAAGAGGCTCTCATTTTGAGGGAGCCTGGAACTGATTTCGGGTGAAATGATTCCACTTTAATGCGTGGCCTCATTTTAGGTCAGTGATTTTGTTTACGTCAGAAGAATCTTCACTTTCTCGTGGCATTTATTTCCTACATTCCTGAATTTCTTTTCCAGTTCCTTATATGTGGAGAGTACCAGTTATGTTCCATTTTCCAAAGTTCTTGTCCTTCTTTCTTTAATTTACGTAAATCCAAAAAAACTGTTGTTTATTTTGTCGTGGACCAATTTCCTTTACAGTTACATTTTTTCCTTTGATTCTGTCGGTTTGCAAGTGTGCTTTATTTATTAAGAAAGAAAGCCTGCTAAACTTCAGACTTGAAGGAACAGCATAGCTTGAAGCCGCACAAAGTGGTCGTTGATACAGTTGCTTTCATGTTAATGTGCACTGTTATCTAATCCCTCGTAGATAGGTTGTGCCATTGGCCTTGTAATTTTGTGTTTCCTGTCTATTCTTCTCGTCTACTTATGTGTCCAGCTAGGGGGTGAAGACTTGGAATGCACTTATTTCACATTCTCTGTTATATGCACATTTACTGGATTTATTTCAGAATATGCATAGTTGTTCCTGCACAATAAATCAAGAAAAAATACATGTTAATTATTTTATCCAACTGTTAGTGCTTAATTTTTCATGCAATTGTAAGTTAATTGTATTTGTTTGTTCTCTTAATTTGCCTGTGCTGTTCCACCTACAAGTCCATTGATATTAGAGAACAAAAATCGATTGATGTTGCATAATCTGTTTGTGTGCAATGTGTGAATTCATTTGGAAGTATCAATCTGCATGATTTTATTATTATGCATAGGAGAGCGGATAAGCTACAATGTTCCATGATGAAACTTTTCCTTGGTTATAGTTGGTATTTCTCAGTTTTTTCCTTTACTTTTTTTCTACTATGTATTAATTCTGTTTTCTCTAATTCTAATTAACCTGTGCTGTGTATTAAATGTCTTACAATCAAATTAATTGTTAGTGTTTGTTATTTACAAATAACAAGTAAGACTGTCAAAAATGTTCATCATGTTTAGTCATTTGAATGTGTGAAAATAAATGTGGTTTGGAAATGACAGACCAGTTACATGCCTAGGCATGTGGGGACAGGAATTCTGGTTAAGAACCTTGCTTAATGTATGTTCCTGACATATATTTGTCATTTGCAGCTACTTATCAAAATACCCAAGGAAGCCAGGGCGAGAATGATCCAAATAATACAACAGTGCGTAGTTTATTTTAAGTTGATACTAATTAAGTTGTTGCTATACTTGAGTGACATTTCAACCTCTTGAGTGCAGATATTTGTCGGGGGTTTGGATCCTAGTGTTACAGATGACATTTTGAAAACAGTTTTTGGTCAATATGGTGAGTTAGTTCATGTGAAAATACCAGCGGGCAAGCGCTGCGGGTTTGTTCAGTTTGCTAACAGGTAAGCAGTGGACTATTTTGGTTTGGTATATCATGCATACAATCTGTTTTCTTGAACTTTTAATCCTTCATGTGATGTACTTTAGAACTTGTGCGGAGCAAGCACTATCAGTTTTGAATGGCACCCAATTAGGAGGACAAAGCATTAGACTGTCATGGGGGCGTAGTCCTTCAAACAAACAGGTAATGTGATCATCATCAAGTATTTCAGCGTTTTTTGTTTTCAGTGCATGCTTTTATATGTATGAATATTAATAGTGCCCATCAATTTTGGTTTGGCTTTGATCAGTCGGATCAGGCCCAATGGAACGGTGGTGGATACTATGGTTTTGCACAAGGATACGAGGCATATGGATATGCGCCTCCTACCCAAGACCCGAACATGTACTATGGGGGCTTTCCTGGATATGGGACTTACCAACAGCCAGGGTCTTACCAACAGCCACAGCAGGTCAGTGAATTTAATGTTTCTCAAATCATTTTTTATTTTTTTTCTTTCTAGAGTTTTGGTAATTGATAATAGGGATACGAGTTTATAGAAGTTAGATGGCTTCCTATGGTTGTTTCATGGTGTGAACTGTATGCTAGCAATGTACAACATAATTTTGTGAGTGATAGGTTTGCTGGGAATTGGGGATGTAGGGGAAACATTGTTCTTCGGAATTATTTTCCTTTACACAAGTTAATGCTTGCAGTTGGGTTGTCACACCGGGCTGGGGAATAGTTTAACAAGTTTGCAAAGAATCTCATCACGTGGCTAGTGCCTGATGACTGATGTGCTGTCATTTGGATATTACATACCTAAACAACTCTTTTCAATCCCAAATTTCTGAGTTTTTTTTTTTTTGTTTTAAAGTTTAGATTAGCACTTGTGGACTATAAATGTCAAGAAGATTGGTTGTGCAAGCTGTGTTTATGACATGCACATCTTGTTTCTGTTGATTTAACAATATTCTTGCTATGTGCAGTGATGTATTTATGGTGCAAGTCTTGAAGCTGGGGTAGCCATAATCAAATTGAATTTTAGGAAGGTATTTGTTGTTTGGTTGTTGAGGATAATGTGAGTGCTTGGAGATAGTTTGTTGATTTTTTTTTCTCTTTTTATTTAGTAGCTGCAATGTTGTGTATTTGAAGCATTTATTTATGGGATTGGTTGTAGCATGCAGACTAGATATTGCAGTATTTTCGAACTTGATGTTATTGTTTATCATTTGCATTTTGCCGTTTAATTTTCTTATTGTGATCCATGTGATGTGCGTGCGCTGGAGTCAATTTGGAGTTGTTTCAGTTGCATGACATTTGCTTTCAATTTTAACGAGGCAAAAATATTGAATAAGCACTGTAGTTGTGGTGTGAGTATATGTATAGATTGCCCTTGTATTATATTTGGAAAATCTTGGCCACTATAGAGAAGAACAAGTGGGAAGATTGATCAACAGGGATGTTGAGCAAATTCACTGATTGGAAAAACGGTCGCACCCGATTTTGACTTGTGCATAAGCTATAGGAGGTAGCAATGCGAATAACCTAATCATATTTGAGCGCTCGTTTAGAAACTTTAGATAATGGAAGTGGATTGCAGCATTCTTGCTTTTGATTATCATTAAACCGTAGATTTCAGTTTGAAAAATCTTTAATTTCGTTTGAGTAACCTGATCAACTGAATCCTTATGAAACACGTTCTGTATTATGTATAGTGAATGTTGCCCCTCCAAATGAATTGAGGTTTAAATGTTTTGTTTAGTCGCACAATATTTCATTAGATCTAGAAGGCATTTCTTGTAAAAATATAATAATATGCATTGCCCTTAATACCATCGGTTCTGTTTGGACTGAGTTTGTTTGTATTTCAACGCCAAACCAAACAGAACATATCCGAAATGCTCAAGAGGCCATAGTGTATGCTTTGTCTTTAAAAGTCATTTAATTGTGGCCAATGAGGCAGTCAGTAGTCGCTACATTATTATCTTGTTTCTGTTGCAAGTAGAACCAGACATGCTCTTGTTTCGGATGGCAACAACATTAATTATCCTCACAGCAAATTGACACAAACCACTAATGTTGCTTTCTTTACGTGCATAACTAACGGGATCCTTAAGATACAAGAAATATCTAAAAACTAAATCCGCCCTCTTATGTATAAATAGATGGAGCTCTCGGAAAAGAGTACATCAATTTATCCAAACTTTTATGGCACGCTCTGGATAACAATAATAATAAGACCGTCACTCTTAGAGAGGTGATATCTGTAGTAAAAAGTTTCACTGCTGGAAGACGTCCTATGTATGTATGTATGTGTATAGATCCACTTTCACTATGCAAATAACAACTACTAAAACAATAATGTGAGGCTGGATGGATATCATAGTCCATTATTATTATTATTATTATTATTAATGTAACAAGCTCCCAAAGGGGGACACAGACTAAGCTAAACTAAAAAATATCAGAGAGAGAAGGGAGCTTGAACTCTCCTTTCTTAGAGAGAGGAATGGTGAAGTTGCCGATGATAGGGAGATCAATGGTGAGACCCAGCTGCACCTCATAATCAATATCCCAGTCGGCTCCAATGTCCTTGGCCAAGCTCACCAGGATGTTGTGGGGCACCTTCATCGGCACCTGCAGCAAGGTCTTGTCGTTCCCTTTCAGAGAGCCCGGGTCCGCCATTGTTCCCGACGCTATCACTTTGCCGGCGCTTTTGAAAGTGTAGGAGATCTCACAAATGGGAAGAGAATGGCTGTAGGGGTTATCAACGGAGACCTTGGCGTCGTACTCGACGGCTTCACGACTGACGTTCTTGAGATCGACGTCTGTGATTTCACCCTCTGGCTTCTCTATGTTTGCCATCTTCTCTGCCACGAAGTTCTTCGCCTTGTCCAGGAACTGCGCCATATCTTCTTCTATTCTCAACTTCTTCTTTACAATTTCGATTTAATTCGGACACACAGTGTAAACAGACCACAAGTACAAGGGTTATATGGATTCAGATTTGATTGAGAAAGAGTTGGCGTAAGTGAAATGACCGTATGATCGTAGTTACCAAGTTATATAGGAAGTGCAAGTGAGTTGTTGACACGTGTAAAGAGCATCTTTCTTTAACGAGGACGCGTGGGGAAGTACGTGTGTGGACCGTGGACTTTCCGTGGAAAGAGGGATCCGTGCTCCCCTCTGGGCTGCCGTCTGGCGTGCGTGTACTCTTGGGAAGTCTCTGTCTGTGTTCCAAGTATCAACTGTGACTATTAATTATGATAATTAATGCTCAATGGATTGGATAAAGATCTGTATTTGCTTTCCTAATAATAATAATAATAATAATAATCAAAATAAGTGAGAAGGAATCCCAAGCACAAGGATCCAACAATAGTATACTCAAAGCACCGACTTGTGACCGCCACCATCCCCCCGCCGAAAGTATAGCTGAGAAAGTAGCATAAAAATGAAAATGGAGATGCGGGGTATCGATCCCGGTACCTCTGCATGCTAAGCGAGCGCTCTACCATCTGAGCTACATCCCCTTTTCAATTTTTTTTTTGTTATTATTTAATCTATTGGTGGTAACCGTAATACTTAGATCTCCAAAAATGGGATCTCCACGAGCAAAATTGTTATTCCGAAGCTAGAAATATCAGAGTATGCTTTTCGGGGCACAAAATTTTCTCAATTTCAAATAATTGAAGACAACTAGCAAAAATGCTCAAAAGGTAAGGTAAAGTGCTCTGTATTAACTTAAGAGTGCATTGAATTCAACAACTTAAGAGCCAGTGCTTCTTGTTCCGCCAGAGAAATAGAATCGATGTTGGGACCATTGTCATCCTTGTTCTGTTTTCTCTCATCGTTGTCATTGTCACTGTCACTGTCATTGTCAAAGTATATTTTCGACTTTTTCCGTCTTCCCCGCTCCATTGATTCTTCATCTTTATCAGAAGCGTTATCCTCATCTTCTTCGTCATCATCATCTCCCAAGCCACCTCTCTTCCGCTTCATCTTCTGCTTGATTCGTTTCTCCCTACGACGTTGACGATCGAGAAGCTTGTCTTCTTTGTCTGCACGCTTCAACTCTTCTCTAATCTTCTTGTAGTATTCAGTTTTTTGGTCTGCGCATACAACATGAGACATTGGTGAATTTGATCCTAAAAGACTCGGTGTTCGAAAGCTTAAAAGTTGCCACCCATTAGTTGTAGTTTACAAGGTTCAATTGAGGAATGACCATGAATTGAAGAAAGCTTAAAAGCTGCCACCCATTAGTTGTAGTTTACAAGGTTCAATTGAGGAATGACCATAAATTCCTTCAATTCTACGTTACAACTACAATTAAGCTGTTTAAACAACTGATTGCTAATATGATCCATCATACTCCAGCTTCGGAAACATGATGCCATCATTTGGGTTCATTTAAACTTGGAAATCAGAATGTAATTATAAACTTTTACCTTGATCAAGTGAAACATTGGCATTCTTCGTGTCCGCCAGCATTGCAAGTGGCGGTACTGTGTTGCATTCCTCATCAAAGACTAACCTCGTCCCCAAAGGTCTATGAACATTGATCTTCAATTTCTTATTCTTTTTAACTCTGGTTGCTCGCCTGAAGGAAAAACAATTCAATTCAAATTACATCAAAAAAAATATAAAGCAATAGAAAACAGCAGAGTCTGATGACCCACTACAGTGTAACCCTAACTGTTCATTTTCAATGAAAGAGAAATTTCTATGAAGATAAAGTTCTAAATCGAATTCTATAGATATTGAAGGGAAAGATCAGCCATTCTGAGAACAGAATTAGCTGTCCAAACCAGATTATTTTATTTTATTGCCAAGTCATCTTTACGTTCAATTTCCAAAAAAAATATCAATTCTACAAAAGAAGCTTACATAACATCTTCCAACAGGTCAGCTTTGCCCTCATCTTCTATATCCTTTGTTTCAAGAATGTCTCTGTCCACATTCTCTTCAGTGAAATTATCTGGAAGTAGCTTCTCTGTTGAAATCATCGATTTATCCTCCTTTTCAGCATTGTCAAGAACAGGTTTTACAGGCACCATTTTGCCCCCCTTCTGGTTCAGAAATCTGATTTTCGGGGTCATAGGCAGACCCAGTGATGCCGAGAATTCATCAACGGACAGCTTCGTCACATCAAAAACCTCTTTATCCTTTTGAATATGAACAGAGCGCAAATATGTAATGAAGGCCTTTTGAGCTCGATGCTGCATATCTGGATATTTGACAAGTAAAGCCGCTAACAAGCCAGAAACTGGTTGCAGTCTTTTAGTGTTTGCCTGAAAATTCAGCAATGATTAAAGCAAAGTTAATATATGAAACATCACTCAGACAAGAACTCTTGCCACTGCCTAAGCTTTTGGATTACAGTGCCAACCAGATTCCTTCAACATCCAAATTGGAAAATTTGAAAACAAATAAAATAAACAACTTTCAAATACCTTAGTAAAATGTATGGGTATTTTCGCTTCCCGCAACTTCTCAAGCATTTTCATTTCTGTAGGCGTCAAAAATAAGACAGACCTCCCTCCACTATTATAGCGAGCTGTGCGCCCAACTCGATGTATGTAGGATGCAACATCTTCTGGGCAATCGACCTAGAATAACAAAATGAAGTCTATGAGCCAATTTAAGGACATTTTCTGCCCAAAGAAAAAGTTGCTTCCTTGAACAGCAAATACTTCACCTGGACAACCCAGTCAACTGCCTTATTAAAATCAAGACCTCTTGAGGCCACATCAGTGCAAAAGAGAACTGAACGCTTCTCACAAAACTGAGCATATATGGCCATTCTTCTATCCTGCTTCATCCTACCATAAAGACACATCAAGGGTATACCAGGGCGCAACTTCTTAAATGCTTCAAAGACATATTTTACCTGCAATAGAGAAACATTCTCTGTCAAGTAAATGTCAACAATAGGTTTAGAACAAAGAGAAAAGAGGGCACTTAAGATATGAAATAAAAATGCATATTCTCTTTCAATATAAACCAGATACCATGCAAGCACCAAGGCAACCCAGTGAAGTCAGATCATTTAATCATGAATGCTAAGCACAAGGAAGATAAAAGTAACATTTGCGCCATCCATATTAACAGTGGGGTGCAAATTGTACACAATGTGCTTAGTATGACATATGAACCATCCATACACTAAAAGTGGGATGGCAAATTGGAGACAAATTAAGTTTGAAAAATCAATGGGATGGCAAATTGGAGACAAGTTAAGTTTGAAAAATCAACATTCTTTTCAAATTCAAAAACCAAATTACCTGTTTGCAGCTTGTTAGAAAAACTAGAATCTTTGAATTAAGATGCGCCTTTATGAAGCTCCACAACATGTCTAACTTATGTTCAAGAGGGACAATCATTGCAGTCTGCTGCAAACGATTGGGTGTAGCTGTCACAGACTCCTCATGCACACTGAGATACTCAGGGTCCTTCAAACTCAGTCTTGCAAGATCCTGAACAGACTTCGTTTGAGTTGCAGAGAAAAGAAAGGTTTGTCTATGTTTTGGCAGCTGTGAGACAATTGCATTTAAAGCCTTCTTAAATCCAACATCAAGAATACGATCTGCCTCGTCAAGGATCAAACTCTGTTCCCCAGCCAGGAATTTTCACTCATATCAGCAAACAAACAAACAAAATGCACAGGTTATATCTAAGGAGGTTATGAATTATAACATATATAGTGAATACATAGTGTGGTTGAAAGAGTGGGTAAAAAAGGCTGCGGTTGGGCAAAGGAAAATTATTGAGGAATGAGGTATACTAATACAACGGATACAAGTTTGCTTCTACTAAAGAGTTTCTGAAAACAGGAAGAGTAAAATAAGATAGCCTCTAAATCTGGATGGCCAAGTTAGAAACATACTGTCAAATTTAGATAATAAGGTGGGCTTTTACTCACATAAATTATTAGCAGTACTAACTAGTACTTTCTTTCATTAAAAGCTAAAAAATAACAGCAACATAAGTTTAAGAACATTGTGGTGACCTGAAGTTGTGAACAATCAAAATTTGGAGTCTCATCCATGTGCTGAAGAAGCCTACCAGGGGTGCAGACCAATATGTTCAGCTCATTCACACGCTCCTTCTCCATATCAACATCCCTTCTACCACCAATTAAGAGGCCAGCACTAAAATTATGGTGCTTGCCAACAGCTTTCAATACATCAAAAAGTTGATCCGCTAATTCCCTAGTGGGAGATATTATAATGCTGCCCACACCATCCTCAGGCCCCCATCTCTCCTTATACAACTTCTCCAAACCCTGAAACAAACAATCAAATCAAGAACCACATACATTCCATTTCTTCAATTAAAAAATACTTAAAACATCACAAAAATTTCCACATTCTCCTGCTGTCCCTATAGATGATTCTTTTACTCAAAATTCCTCAGTAAACAAATAACAAGTAACACATATCCAGATTTTGTAACAAAGAGCTATTGCACTTTCAAAGTCGAATTCTGAAACAGAAACAAGACAGTTTCATACACGGAAAAGGATTCGACGCTCTGCTGAGTACTGAATCAACGGGTAGGATTTGTCTAATATAGGTCTCAACCAAATCTTGACCGCTGATTCAGTACTCAGCACAAGCTCAGCGGAACACCAAATCCTGGTCGAACAAACACATGCATATTAGCTCAATAGCATTAAAATTCACTCACAGGAATAACAAAAGCTAAAGTCTTTCCAGACCCAGTTTTGGCGGCTCCCAAAATATCTCTACCGCACAACGAATGCGGCAAAGAAGCTCTCTGTATATCAGTCATCTTAACAAAGCCAGCATCTTTTAACCCTCTCTTCGTCTTCTTTGATATGGGCAACTGATCAAACCTCGTCGACCCCACATACTTGGAGAAGCTATCTTCTCCGATTCGTCCAATGGGTTCTTTTTTACCGAGTGGCGGAAACGACAGCGGATTCGTGCCCGACTCCGGCTTTTGTGAGTCGATCCATGAGTTTAGTAGCTCGATTTCTTCGATTTCCATCGAACGAACTGCCTTGCGGTTCGGTTTTCGCTTTGATTTCTTCATGTTTTATGTGATTTTGTTACGACTGTCGGAGGTATTTTTGGGTTTATTGAGTCCGTGTGCAGTAGAGAGAAGGAGAGAAGAAGAGTGCTAGGGTTTTAGAGGTTTAATTGAAGTCTGAGGACAGAGAATTTAAAGAATGGACTGAAATGTAAGAAGTACATAACATTAGCATAAATTGTAATTTTGATCAAATTAATTTTTTTAATTGTGTTTTATCCCATCATTTAAATTTTTTGTTTTGATAAATGCGAAGGATCTAACCAAACAAATATAAAATTTCTCAAACAATTAATGACTTTTATATGCACCAAAATGCTCTGATAATGTTCGATATCACTTGCAAACCTCGTAAGAACGAACACAATATTAAAATAATGGGTTTATATTATCAAAATTAATATGATTTCAAATAAGAGAAGTTTGTGACTACTGTTTATTAATAATGTTGGGTTTAGATAAAATTTTCTAACATGGAAATCCATTGATAATAATTTGATTAATCATAATATATTGACTCATTTTTCATTCAATACAATGATAAAAAATTGAATCTGTCATATTTTGCATTAAAAATATTAAAAACATGTTAATGGAGTAATTTTTAAAAAATTAAAAGTACGTTAAATGGGTGATATAATATAAATATTAAATAGGTCGTATTAATGTTTAAAATTTTATTTGGGTTTTCATTAATCCATATTTGATACGATGTAAATTAAACTTAACATTAACATGACGTAATCACAAAAAATATCCCCTCTAATTTCAATATATTTAAAAGGCTTTATACAATTAAGAACATAAAATAATGAATAGTTTTATTATATATTTCTAGAGTTGAGATGAAGGAAAGTTCATGTTCAAGCTCTATTCAAAAGAAAAAATTTATGTTTTATTGTCAATATACATATATTGCAAGGGAGCTGTCCCTATATATATATATATGTAATAGTTTTTTTGTCAAGATTTTAAAGTGCGAAAAATGCCAGAAAAATTTTAAAATCGTACGGCTTTAAAGGTTTACAGTTTAACCTTTTAAAACCGTATGGTTTTAAAGTTTTCTCGCACTATCCTGTACTTTAAAATTTCAGACTAGAACATTTTTTTTTCTCTCTCTATATATATATATATATATATATAATTATTCTCTAATGCGGGTATTCTCATTTTTTCTTTTTATGAAAACACAATTTAAACTACAAGATTTAAGAGAGTTAGTTTTTAATACTTTAAGACTGCATGGTTTTATAGTTTATTCAATAACTAACTCTTTTAAATTGTACTGTTAAAAAATATGTCTGCATTAAAAAAAATGCGGGCATCTACACCTGAGAATGATTATATATATTATATTACTTTTTAAAAGTGTTTTTTAAAGGGGATTACCACTTTCCCCCTTACAGTAATCAATATATACCATTTACTTCCCTACTATTTTTATAATGGCCAAAAGCCCCCCTAACAGCATAAGTTTACAATATTATCTTTATTTTCAACTACTCTTTTATTTACATTTATTATAAATTAAATAAATTACATGAATAGAAACTAAATAAAAAAATTAAGTATTAAAAATAAGAAATATATGTTTTGATGTGAGTAAAAAAACTAATAATAAATTTTTTTCTTGTAATTATTTATTTTGTGAATATTTTCTTATATAAATATTTTGTAATATTTTAAAATTAAATGTAAAGTATAGGTAAAATATTTTATTATTTATCTTATAATAAATTTTTATTTGCCATTCAAGTTTTCTTATAATAATTTTTTTATCATTTTATAATAATTTTCTTATATTTTTATTATAAGAAAATTTTCACAAAATAAATAAGTACAAGAAAAAAATTTTATTATTAATTTTGTTGCTCATATCAAAATATATTTTCTTATTTTTAATGCTTAATTTTTTATTTAATTTATATTCATAAGAATTATTTAATTTATAATAAATATAAATAAAAAATTAATTAAAAATAAGAGTAATATTATAAATTTATACTATTAAGAGAGTTTTTGATCATTATAAAAATAAAAAAAATATTATATATTAATTACTGTAGGGAGAAAGTAGGAATCTCCCGTTTTTTAAATAGCGGACTTCACAACTCAAACATCTACTCTAAGTTAGCCGAACTTGCTGAAAATTTAGGGGAAATGAATAATTAAAGCTAAGAGTAAGGGTACCCTGGAAATTTACCTTCAAAAAGACAAAAAATAAAAAATAAAACTTAGTGACGAAGGCATGAAACGCACGCAATTGCAAACAAAACGATTTTGCTTCCTCTTCTTCCTCGTACCATCCTCTACAGAAAGGCCCATCGCCAGATCTCTCCTTAATCTCTGCAAACACTTTGGATACAAAACAAAAACAGAATCTTCTTTAAAACTCTAATTTTTTTATTTATTCAATTCCTAAAAAAATTAAAATAAAATAAAAGAAGAGATGGGTTACAAGAAGAGAACAGAACAAGAAACGACTCATTCTAATAATTCATCTTCATTGAGTGAAGCTTTGCTTTTTGCCACTATGTGCATCATTGGCCTCCCTGTTGATGTTTACATCAAGGACGGTTCTGTTTACTCTGGAATCTTCTATACTGCTTCTGTTGAAAAGGATTATGGTTAGTTTTTCTATTTGTTTATTTATTTTGAAGTTGCAGTTTTAGCTGCCATCTTTGGCGTTAGTTTGTGAATTTATTGAAATGTTTCTGGGATTTTTTTGTAACGGGAAATAATATCTGGTTTGGATGTTTATGAGGAATTATATCTGGGTTTTGGATTTAGTGCTTAGTAGTATTGATCTTTCTTTGTAAGCTTTAGCTCACATATTTGACACTAGTTTAAGGATTTCTTCATTTTTTTTGGAAATTGAATTGGGTTTGGAAATTTGTGAGGATTTCTATAGGTAGCGTTTATCTTACTATGACTTGTTAGGATCAAGTTTGATTCTGATCTAATAAAATGGTGATTGTTTTGATGCTGTGTATGTTTCTTTTTCAAAATGGTTGGTTTGGTTGCTTAGAAAGGGTAGGACTAGAAAGGAAACAAAGAATTTCGTGGTTGTACATTAGGTTATTGTTCTTATCATGACTATCACAATTGAGAAGTTTTCACTTTTCTTTTTCTGGAATTTAAAATGATAAAATTGTAGGATTTACTTTTGGTGACAGGCCTGTGTGGTGAGAGTAATACTTCTCACTAACTATTCATTTCAATTCTCTATAGAAGGGAGTGATTTTTATTAATTTGGCTGATTTTTGGTTTAGGTATTGTTTTGAAGAAAGCAAAAATGACCAAGAAGGGGAAAAGTAATGCTAATGTTGCAAATGGGACTGTAATAGAGACACTTGTAATCCTTTCGGCTGATCTTGTTCAAGTTGTTGCCAAGGTATATGATTCTTTATTTTTTATTCGTTTATATGTTCTTTTAGGACTCTTATTCATTTTACTGGTTTCATGTTTGAACAATTTGTTTGATGTGCATATGTGGTTCTGCACAAAGGGAGTTCAACTTCCTGCTGACGGTATTGCTGGTAATTTTGCTGGTGATGATGTGGTAGCTGTTGCCGGCACAGTTCCCCCCATTGACAGCCAAATAAGTGAGGCAAAAAGACCTATCAGGTCTGGCTTGAATAAAAGGCGTAATCAGAAAAGGTAAATGATTATATATTATTTCTTAAATTTGAAGCCATGTTGCATTGCTGTGAACATCTCAATACAACCATGCACTAATCTGTTTAACAATGAAAGCAGAATCTCAGTCCGAAATGAGAATGGTTATTTCCATGGTGATGGGCCCATAAAAGCTGAGAAAGAACATGAAGAACAAATGTTGTCACTGAAGAATATGAGAAATGCCATGGAAGTTGAGCATGGGAAAAGAGATAGAATGGATGTGACTAAGGTAAATTTCCTTGATATATATTTTGGGCAAAACATTCAAATTGACACGCATAGGTATATTGTAAATAGCTCTTGTGTCTAATGATGGAAGGGGCTTTGTATACTTGTCTTATCTTATTTATAAGTGTGAGGTAAATGTCAGATAGATGCTGCCACTTTCATTTCTTATAATTGCTTACAACTTGGTTGTGGTTGGCCTTTTGGACCATTATCATTTAATTGGATACTTCTAAGAGGCTGCAAAATTTTTTGTTGAAGGACTATCATGCTTGATTTATGCTTCTTGTGAAAGAACCAATTATATGGCTTATAAGGACAGATATGATGCATAAGAGATCTTCTGGGCAGTTACGTTGTAAATGAGTCAATTTGGTAATCGGTTTCCTTATTTACGGCCAAGCTGTCTAAGATATGTGTGTGTGTGATATTTATCTTTTAGCATTTTTCTAACAAACATTTTCCTCTCTTTCCCCTTCATTGCAGATTGAAGAAGCTTCAGTTGACTCAGTTAATGGAAGGTATGAGTTATCAACTTTCTTCTGACTTCTATCTTATCCCTGGGAATGGTTCTTTGGCTGGCCAAAAAGGAATTTGGGTCTTGTGTTCGGATAACAATCTATCTATCAATTCGGGCTCAAACTCTATCCTCAAATACTCTGCATGACAGTGACAGATACCTCTATTGTTTGCTGGATATTGACAGATTTCCATCCTGTTATACCATGTTATTTCTCTTGTGTTTATCTTTAACACTATTATATTTCTACTTGGTAGAAGATATGTTTCTGTTGTTTCTACATGTATTTCTTTCTCATTCTCAGATTCCTTTCATTTGCTTTTCTGACAGACAGGTCGGAGATAAGAGTTCACAAGGTCAGCAGGATTCTTGCACACGGACTACCGAGCTCCATAAAGGAGACAATGTATGTAGATACTGGCTGATTCTTGCTGTGGGACGAGGATTATTGGAAACTATTGAGTCCATAGTGTTAAATGCCATATTTACCAGTTAATGTTATTGTTTTTTGCAGGTTGATGGGGTTCAAGGATCAAGTACAAACTGTGAGTTTGAAATCCTTGGTTATCTGAGCAGGGTTCAAAATTTATTTTTCAGTAGCTGTCAATTTAGTGCTCTAGCAGTGAATGCTTTTTAATATTAGATAGAAATGTTCAATGGAGGTTAGCATGGTAGAGAATTACAGAACAGTATTTGCGATATATGTTAGGTTTCCAATCAATCTTTGCATTAGCTTGGTATTAGGGAATTGATGCAATCAATGATTTCAATATCCTTTTGCCTTTTACCATGTAATCACTTCTCTTTGGCATTTGAAAATTGGAAATTAATGCTCTTTATCATGTTATTTGTTGAATGAAATATTGTGTTAATTGATGAGATGTGTTGAGACGATGCCTCCCTCTTGTAAGTTGTGGAAATTGACCGCGACGCTCTTGTTAGACTTCCACATGGTGTTTCCATGAACAGCATGGGGTTTTCTTTCCTATTTGGGCTTGATATGTGTCCAAGCATTTCACCTGTTGCCCATCATAATTTTAGCATCTTACTTGCAGTGGGTGCCTGCCAAGGCCCAGTGATGCCTGCTGAGGAGCATCCAAATATGGCATTCGAACATTCTAATGGTGTATCTCATGACCCTGCTCATGAACTTGACAAACCGGAAAATCAATGCCGTGAAAGGCCCACTTCAGCTGATACTTCTTCTCAAGGTGCTGCTCGTTCAACTGTTTCAACTTCTTCCACTCCAGTTACTGATATTACATCAGGGCTATGTTTTAGCTCCTTAGCAGCTTCAACTGAAGTGGTTCCTCTGCAAAGTGCACCTTCCAATAAAAGCACCAAGGTGAATTATAATTTGGAACGAGAACCATGACTCATTTAAATTTCAACATTCAATTCTTTTTTTTTTTTTAATTTCCTTTATCATACCTTAGAACAGGCTTCATGCTTGTACAGACTATCTAAGTTTTTGAATTAGGTCTCTTATAACCTAATCGTTACACATTCTATGAATCTTGCTTTATCAGTTGCAAAATTGTTTAATTGGATATTTTTTTTCTCACATAACTTTTCTTATAGGATTTTAAGCTTAACCCAGGAGCTAAGATCTTCTCGCCATCTTCTGTGAATCCTGTATCAGCTACTTCTCCAGCAATACCAACAGTTACAAGCATGGCTTATGTGCCAAGTAACTCCCCAGTTTTACCCATTGCTGCTGCTCAGTCTGAAGTTGGAGTTGGCCCATATCTATCTCATTCTTCTGTTCCTTCGAAATTTGTGCCGTATGGTACCTTGACAGCTGCAAATGGTGGCAGTGCTGCACAATTTTCCCAGCCTGTATGTTCTCTTAGATTTCCATTGAGTTCTCATCTTTCACATTTCTCAAGGTGTTATTTTATGATATGGATGCAACCTCTGCTTGTTGACCTGAATCCCAGCCTTTTGTAACATGCAACTACTGTATTTGACTTTAATGTACAGTAGTTCATAGTGCCCAAAGGAAATTTCTTTTTGAGTGCTTGAATGTAATACTCGGTCCAAACTATTGCATGTTAGCCTTATTAAAGGTTAAGAAAAGGATTCCTCTATTCAGAATTAGATAGCTTGCTTGGGAAGAGAAAATTTGTCCATCTGTTTGTGGATCAGTATTAGGTTTACCTCGCACATTCATTCTCTTCTTGTGACTCCTTATCTGAGATTAACTTGTCTTGTGACTCCTTATTTGCAATTAACTTGACCAAGAAGCATTAGGTTGTAGCAACATACTTCATCTTATAGACTACCAAATTTGGTTCAAAGTCTTGTTGACTGAGTTCCTTTCTGCCTATAGATTGTTGGACATGCTGGAAGGTCACAGCCAGTTAGATATGCAGGTCAGTATCCTGTACAGGCTGGGCCTACATATGTGCATCCAAGTTCACAGGCTGTAAGTAGGAAGATTTATATGCCATCTCCATTGCTTTTTAAGTTTCTTGTTGGATAGGGACTTATTTGGAGACTATTTATTTATGAATGCTTGATTTTCAAGTGACTAACCTCTGTGTGTCTGTCTCTGTCTCTCTGCCCCTAGGTTATGTTTGGAAGAGTAGGAGGGCAGCTTGTCTATATGCAGCCAGTTTCTAATGTAAGATACAATGCCTGCACATCACTGAACTTTTATGGTTGAATAACTTTGGGAGTTCTGTCAAATTATATTCAATGAAGTTAGCCATGCATTGTGGCATCCAGGGATCTTGAAAGGCAATGGCATACATCCATTGGATATTATTTTATACAAATGGACATCGGTAGCTGATTAACTGTAATTTGGAAGCATCACTAATATGTGTCTCCTATTTATGAAATTATGAAATTCGAGTGTTGTATATATGCATTCCCATGTAGCATGTGAAAGGAAGAGCACTTTACTTTTCATGTTCACCTTTTCTCTTTTTTTCTGCTGCTGAATGGTTTCAGTCAATGGCGTGTTCCATTCTTTCTGTTTTTTTCCACCCTAAAATTCGTTTTACAGGTTCTTTTTGATTTTACGACTGTGTATTTCCTGTTTGCTTAACTAAATTCGTTTCATCTTGGAAGGATTTGGGTGTGGCGGCTATGTCACCAGTATCTGCTCGTCCTGCATTGACACCACATCAGGTCCAATTTCCCAAGCACCAAGGTATAAACAAGGATAAGGTTTATAATTATTGAAGTTTATTAAAATTTTACTATATAGTTAAATTTTAGGTCTCACTATTGGATAATTTCTCAGATGGGACTGACTGCTTCTAGGATTGAACTGTTTTCTTACATTTAATGGCCTTTTCTCCAAATTTATGCCAGTCAATTTTAATCCCATGATTTGTTTCTCGACTGCAGGAAATGCAGCAGGCCAGGCTCTGCAGCTTTGCATCCCCTCTCCTATGGTAGCTGGTGGGCTGCAACCTTTTCCGGTGCCAAGCCACATTCCGGTTTTACAACCACCCATCCCTGCAAATCGTCCCATTCCAGTCCCTGGATCTAATGGTCTCTACAGCACCAAATTCCCCTGAAAATTTATTTTTGTCTGAATTTTTTTCCAATAAAAAGTATTGGTTATAGCATTCTTTTTCTGTGAGAATTAAGCGTAGGAGCAATTTTGTCATTATTCGTTATAGAGAAAGGGGTTACATTTTTGTCGCAGTCGGTGCTGAAGACCTGACTTGGGACTTCTTTTTCGGTGGGAAAACATTGGGGAGGTTAATTCTCTAGGAAGGGGATTTGCCGGTTGAACAGCGTTAATCAGAATGGATAACAAGATATGCAATTCCGAATTGAATATATGGCTCCAATTTTGTTTTTTTTGGGATTTTGAATGCCGATAAATTCTTCTTTACCTTCTGCTGAGCTATATCAATGTCTCTTGGCATTTGGCTACCGCACAACTTTATCAAACTTAAAAGATCGTCATCTAAATGATTCATTATTTACAACCAGAGAGCATGTTTCGGACTCAACGCAGCTATTTAAGCTTGACAACTGCCTCCAGAGGCTATGTCCCAGGCACATGATCCTTCCCGCCAAACGAAGCAAAAGCAACGGGCCACTTAAAACTGCATGCATAATCATGACAATAATAAGCATAAAAATGCTGTAAGCACTAAAAAGCACATTTTTCACATATTATAAGCTGATGGTTTCCAGCGACAACCAAAAATACCAGAATATCTCTTCTCTAACCTCGTAAACTAAGAGGCGTCAGGAACAGGTTTAACCAAGGATGGAAACTCTATGATCAATAACTATTCTAAATCATGACTTTTAACAGTGACTTTTTGATTTCCCTTTTCCTAATTAAGATCAGATATCACCTACAGAGTTGTCAAATCAGTATTCAGACCTCAGGCAAAATAAAACAGAAACTGCAGGTCCACCAGCATCATCTTCAGCAGGGCTTTCATATTAGACACTGGAAGTCTGTGGATGTTTCTTGGAATTATCATTTTCTTCATCTCCAACCTCAGCTGCTGGGCTCAGCTTATCATCAGTGAGGCTTCCAACCGGGGCTGGCTCTTCATATTGAGATGCCTGGTCCATCATGTTTTCTTGTACAGCCTGAAGCATTGGAAATAAGTCTCATCTTAATTTTTTTTTCTTTGACAATTTATCAGCCAAGACCAGAAAAAATATTAGTTTAAGCTTTACTTTACCCGCAACAGTTCAGTCATTTTCCCAGTTTTGAAGTTCTCAAAAGTTTTTGGCAGAGAAGCTAAGTGACCATTGACATTGGGCTGTACAGCTTGGAGGGGCTCAATTGAGAGAGCCTGATCCGTGTTGGCATCATCATTCCTGTTGCCATTTTGAGCCTCTTCTGAATGGGGTTGAATTCTCTTAACGACTTCAGTCAAAAGTTTCTCAAATGGCATGCCTGGCAATTTCATTGACTTGGCTTCTGCCTCAAGCAGTACCTGTGAAGACGGCTGACTTAGCATCTCCTGGGGGCTAATTTGAGCCTGCAAGGGAAACACCTGATTTCCAACCTTTTGCACTGGGTCAGTGGATTTTGATCCACTAGATGGAACAACAGCTTCTGTAACCGGTTTGACTTTAGAGGCTTCTGAATGGATAGCTTGCCTTGAAACTGAAGATGGTTGCTTGGTAAATGGTGGCCCATTTGATAAACTAACAGGCTGGTAAATATTTTTCGAAAACACTGGAGGAGCAGTTTGGATGGAAATTGAAGCCCCCTCTTTACCTTTTGAGGCTCCATTTCTGTAAGGATTGACAAGCCGCTCTCTCCTCCCCCTGGATTGAGAGTTAGAGACAGGGACCTGAGAGTGATTATCCAGCGGGAAGGGAATCTCGTTTCTTCTGACCATTTGTACATTTGGAGCAACATCATTGTGAGCTGAAACAGGAACATAATGTCCAGGCTTTAAAACAACACCCCTCAAAGTGGTTTCAGAGTTACCAACCTTCACATTCAGCAAATATCCAGCATCAAATGCTGCCTCAATAACACCATGAACTACTTGACCCACCACAACATCATTAGTATTATTATTTCCATCTACTGGACGCAAACGATTCCCATTCACTCCTTGAAATCCAGGTGGTGCATCAGCATGAGCATTCTCCCTAAGATTTACATTATGAAACCTTGGTACAGCATTCTCCCCGTGATTGAGATTCTGTCTGGGATGCTTTCTTGGACGACCACGTTTCCGCTTCATGGTGACATTTGCAGAAGCCTCTTTGTTACTCACTTGATTGTCTTGGTTCATTATCGGTATTATGGTAAAGGATCTTGCCTTTATCTTTTATACAGTTGCCCTTCCCTGCAGCAAAGAAAGCAGTCAATTGTGAGTCTATAAAAGCAAACTGATATCCTTCGCATACATATACACACACTCATACACACACGATCCAGTGTACTTTCCTCTTCTCGAAACTTGGAATTTAATGATTGATGTAATTGTAAACAAATACCGTAATGACCTATCTAAACATCTATTTTGTAAGAAAGACAGATATTCCCAACAACAGGGTAAGAGGTTAATGAATCTATCAATCTTTCAATTCTCCTGTAAATAACTGACTTTATTGACTGCCATTCTACAATAATCTATAATAATTTTTTGGGAAGTGTCTTCCAAAACTATGAGGCAAAGCAATTGTCAAAGCATGGACGTATGTTGATGCCCATATCTACCACTTGCCAAAAGTCTTGAGGACCTTGGACTCACATTATTAAGATAGAAAAAGTCTGTAAATTTTTTGTGGCATAAAAACATAACAGCATATCAGTATAATTTGAGGGAAACCCAGACTATGACTAATGTAATGTTTTGTGCTTTTCCAAATACAGTTCTGTAAACTCATAGTGAAATAAGGTCATAACTTCCACATTGTATCCTGCATCTACAATTATGAACTTCAATTTGTTGCCAATTTGACCTTGGAGTAGGACTTAACACACAGCCTACCTATAATTACTGTCTCAAATAGCCTTTTCAATACACAAGGTGTATGCACACCATCCAATAAAATCATGCCATATATACATAATACACACTTTATGATTCCATATGATGGTGTACCCTACAACTACTTTTATGAAATTAAATTTGTTACCGACTTAAATTTTCCGAAGTTGACCTTGAAATCCGACTTGACTGCCTGCCTATAATTATTGTCCCAAACAGTCCTCAATATGGTGAGCATATGCACACCCATCCAATGAAATCAAACCATACCTACAAAATACATGCATCATGACTCCATTAAATGGGGATATCCTACATCTACGTTTATGAAATTCAATTTGTCACCAATTTGAATTTACCAAGTGGACTTTTAAATTGGACTTAACTGCCTTCCTATAGTTATTGTATTGAATGTTCTTCAATAAGTGGGCATATACACACCCATCCAATGAAATCATACAATATACACAAACGTACACATGTAACAATTTCATTAAACAGTGTACACACGGTGTAGGACAGATTTTTTTTCCCTCAAGCAGAACTTGCATTGAGAGTAAACTATAAATATCTAACTCAACTAATAGCGCAAAGGCAAAGTTTGGTGTTTCTGTCTCGTACTTGAGCAGCAAAGCTTATCACATAACATTTACAGAGATCTGTTAAAAGGAAAGATAGATAACAAAAGCTATTGCTCATATTTCAAAAATTCACAGAACCCCACTTCGAGCAACTGCATTTACAACCAGAGAATACTCAACAAGTAAGATTAAACTTCATGAGAAACCTAAAAAAAATAATAATAACAATAATAAGTATTTGCATGAACTTTTTGCAAGAAAGATTGATACTTTTTGGTCAAAATCAGTAACATGTCCTTATTCAACACAACCCTCAAAGGAGAAAAATAATTAAAAAAAATACTTATAACGTTGACTAACTTTAGGGTTCGAGACAAATTATACCTTCTGGGTTAGTGTTCTACAGTTCTTCAGCAGTGAGTTGACTTGAGGTGAAGTGATTTTAATTTTATGAAAGCATAAATTTTTATAAAACAAAAAGAGAAAAGGGGGGAAAAATTGTTTTTCCAGTTTCACTTACAGCTTTTTTTTTTTTTTTTTTTAATGTCTCAGACGAACCGGCGAAGTGTACGAGGCCGTCCTTAAGAGTAAGAGGGACTGAGTTAGTGAGTTGAGATAAAATCACCATCCCTTTCATTGTAGGTAAAAAACAGGCAAATAACATTGTGCCATGCATCAAAAGTCAGAGAAATGACTACTTGTCAGACACGTGGTAGGAATTAATTGGGTCATCGTGTAAAAAGAAATTATTTAGCTGTTTGAGATTAGTGACACGTTGATAAATTGCTCCAAGCAGGAATATTAGCTGTGTTTGGACAAAATCCCAAAAAAGGGAATTTTGCCGTGCTCGGACAAGGCTCGAGTTGTCTATTACTTTTTATTTATTCTTATTGCTGCACGAGTTGTTTATTACTTTATTTATTATTTTATTGCTATTGTTATAGCATCTAATTACTACAAATTATTTATTTATGTTCTTTGAATATCTAAAAATCATTTATTAATTGGCCTACATTCTTTTAGAATTATTTTCAAATTTAAATTTTTCGATAACATTGAGATTGACAAATAGAGATGGGTAGTTTTTGGTTCAGTTCGGTTTGGTCTAAAACCGAAACGTATTTGATCAGTTCCTTAAAACTTAAATTAAATATAAACTATATTTTAAAATCAAACCAAACTAAATTGAAAAAATTCAATTAGATTCAGTTCTTTAGTTCAATACAGTTCGGTTTGATTTAATTTTTATTTTTCTTTTTTAGTTTGGATGTTATAGCTATAATTTTTCTTCCATATTAATTGAACTTAATAGTTTTCATTTTATTCATCTTATTTTCTTTTACATTTTTATCCTGATCTTATGAGCGGTTTACATTTCAAAAAAATATATATACTAACTCATATAATTTAAATGTCCACTAAAGATTATAAATCCACAATAACCAAATAATAATAAACACCACAATATCACAAAATAAAAAGCAACCCTAAAGTTTCATTGCTGTCCACATTTGCTAAAACTCCACATCAATGCACAAAAACCAACCATTTCTACCATTCATATTACCTACATCAAAGTAAGCCAAGCACCAATAATTAGACTAAATCAAATAAACCTAAACTTAAAATAAATCAATTAATTATGGGGAAAAAATCTAAAGAAATAAGTCAAGGAACAAGACTACATACAACTTTTAGTTGTACTTCCTATTTCCTTTAAGGTGGAAGTCGTTTAACTAATTTTTCTAAGGCTTCAAAGTCAATCATCCACCATTGTTTGTAAACTTGTCTAGGCTCAACGCCAGTTATCGAAACAACAATATTCTTACATATAAATCAACATGAATCACCTAGAAACTATGGATTTGCAGTAAATTTGACAAGAATCGCGCCCATATTCTTTGCTTGATATTTTTCCTAGGCCATAGTTCAAGCTGTTCAATCACACGCGAAGGAAACATGTGCCCCTCACACCAAATTTTCTGCCAAGAGAGTTCCGTTCACCCAATTTACTTTGCCATGTACATGATAAAATCATATCATAAACTCCCAAACCTCACTATGGAGAGCAATTCAAGTATTAAGTTTTGAATACTAAATCATATACTTATTACCCTAAGGTACCCAAAAACACTGGCTCCTGCCATTGACTCTCACATAACTGTAGTTTAGAGATCAGTATCATCTATGGATGGCAAAAAAGTCTGAGCCGGTCTAACATTCTTACGGGCTTTGGCCCGAGCCTCCTTATTAAAAGTATGGACAAAAAGCTCAGGCCATACCAAAACTCTGTATTTTAAAAAAATTATAAATTAGAATAATAAACTAAAATTTAAAAATAAGGGAAAATAGAAAAAGACTATATAAATCCTTAATTTATATATCGATCATGAATTAAAAAAAAAACTAAATTTATAATACTAAACTCTCTCTTAAGGTTAATCAATTAAGAGAGTACTTGAATTAGAGAATTTAGTATTAAAAAATTAAATCTCTATACTTTTATTTACTTCATTTTTTATTTATTATTTTATTTTAAAATATTTATTTTCTTTAATTCATTGTTGATTATAACAACTTGCTAACTATTAACCCATTTTAAGTTTACAACAATTTAAAAAAAATAAAAAAAGTGAAAATCCAAACCCAACCCATGCTCATAGTGGGCTTGACCCAAACTCGACCCTTATACTTTTTCTCTAATGAGTTTAGGTCTGGGCTTTTCAAAAAGCCCAGCCCAAGCTCATATTTTGCCATTCCTAGTTTCTATCATGTTCTCTCACCCCTTGTTGCAAGACAATATAAAGTTATAATGTGATGATAATTCACAAAACAAAACTAGAACAAAACTACAATCTATAGGAAAGAAACCAATCCCTTTGCCTAAGCTAATAACAATACTATAAGTCCACTAACAGCTGCAAAAATTAAAATATCGTTTATAGAATTTTTTTTCACAAATACATTAATAGATAATAGCTCATGGATAAAAAAATATAGTCAATACAACTAAAAAAATGCTCCAAAAATCAAATTTAAACAACATTCTTTTAATCCAAAATAAAAAAGTATTCAAGGAAATAAATATAAGGAACAATAAATGAATAAATAAAAACACAGTCAATGCTACTAAAAAAAAGTTGCTACAACAATTAAATTTAAACCCTAATGTATTAGTTAAAATTTTAAAATATTAATCAAGAAACAAATTTAAGGAACAATAAATAGAAAAACATAGTCAACACGACTCAATGTCTCTGGTGTGACAACAATAATTAAGTGAGGCTATGACGGCTACCGTTGGACGTGGACTGTGGCGACGGATTAAGATGACAAGTTAGCTGAGTTTCCATCACTGCTGCGAACTAGATTAGTCAGACAATTGCTAGTGGTGGAGTTAATGGTGTGTGAGTGATGGCAATGGAAAATAGAAACGATGTTGATGTGTGAGAGCTGCCTGCCGCGGGATACCAGTGAGGATGAGAGAGATGAAATTATTACTACAATTTATAGGGTTAGAAACTTACTTATTTATATATTTTTTAATTTTATATGAAAGAACCATCTAGTTTTTCCGTTCGGTTTGGAATTGAACAAAACAAACCAATTGACTCTTAAGAAAGTGACCCGTTCGATTTTTTATCTTTTAAACTGAACCAAACCAAACTGAAAATTTTCAATTTGATTTGGTTCGACTTGACAAAAACCAAACTGAATGCCCACCCTTATTAATGTTGAACTTAAGCAGTTATAATTTAAAAATTATACCACTCAAGCATTTGCTAACCATTTAATGTCGTAGGTTACAAGTCAAGTTGATTTGATCATACACTTTGTTAGAAAATTTGTCTTATTTTTTAATAAGAATTTCTTAAGATATTTTCTTCTTTAGTAGGATTCATATTTAAGAAATAAATAATTTTCTTTTTGGGACGTAACTTATTCAAGAAAGAATACAACTTATATAAAAAAAGGAATACTTCTCTCAAAATAAATAATCACTATATATATGAAGGTTGGATTTACTTGTTTATATAATACAATAATCAATTCTCTACAAGCAGACAATTTCTTATGTGAGAGAAACAAAGATTTATTGAGAGATTGAGTGTTATTAGAATTTTGGGTGTAAGGAAAAATATTAGAGTAATTGTAATAATTTTTCACATGGTAGATTTTTCTCTTGTTGTCATTGGCAGCCGTGGTTATTCTCCAGTAAAGAAGTTTTCCATGTAAATTCTTATGTTGCGTAATTGGTTTATTCTCCATCTATTTTCTGTTTATAATTTGTCTAATATTTTTGCTTGCAAGATCTTAGGTGAGATTCAAATTCCCTAACAAGAGACCTAAATTTCTCTAAGTGGTATCAGAGATAAAGATTGTTATTCAAAATAATTATGTCTGCAAACAAATTTTCAAATCTTGTGAAGATTGAGGTTGAAAAGTTTGATAAAAGAAATAATTTTGAATTGTGACAAGTTTAAGTCAAGAATATATTGATTCAATCTTATTACACATGGAAAGTAAGGGCAATGTAAACCTTGTTCCCATGGCAAAAACTCTACAAGTGTTTAGACAATCAAGACACCTTAAAGAAGATTTTCGAATACAACAAGTTCGACAAATAGCAAATAAGTAATAAGTAATTTCTCCTTCGGGACTTAAATTTATTCAAGGAGGAATGTAACTTATATAAGAAAATGAATACTTATCCTACAAGAAATCATCACTATATATAGAGAGGTTGGATTCACTTGTTTGTATAATAGAACGATCGGTTTTATATAAGTAGACAGTTTTTAATATGAGAGAAATGGTATGTCTATTGAGAGATTATGTATTATTGAAATTTTGGGTGTGAGAAAAATTATTACATGAAAAACTTAAAATATTTTTAATCTTTTTGTCAAAATTACTATTTAAAAATTATATTTATCTCATATTATAAATTTTTATTTTATAATAACAACCTTGTTCCTCAACAACTGTGTATAGCAAATGAGGACATAGTTACTGCTAAAACTTTAGTTTAAGGGTGGACTTGTACCCTCAAAAATCTTTTAGGGCACAAGTTCAATCTTACTACGTGAATTCACATATTTTTCCTCTCATAAATAAAAGTATGATATATATTTTTCCAAGTATTTGTAAGAGTATTTCAAACTAATTTCCACTACAAATATATGTATTCAAATTCTCAATAGATTTTCATAATTGAATTGTATGTTTTTTTTTTCATCACTGCGCTACGCTAACATAAAAGTAGGCCACTTCAAAATTTTAGTCAACCAATTTGTCGTTTTATTTATATTAGCAAGCTTGACAGAAAGCATCGACCAAACCTGAGGTGAGCTTACAGCATGCATGCATTCAAACGACGTTGTTTTCAGTTAATTTTCAGTTTATACGTTTATCGCTGCCCCTTTTTATCGATATTGTGGGTTTTTCATTAATTTGCATCTTCTACCACCTTTTTCTTTTCCTTATATATTCTCTTTGTACCAAAAAAACACGTGTTGCTGGATTTAAAATCAATAGTGGAAAGCACTTTTGGGTTATAATAGAGCTCCTACAAAGGCAAGAACTTTCTTTTCAATTGTGCAATCAGAAAGCAAGCCAGCGCGGACTTGATAACAATGTAGTAGTTAATCAGACAAGAAATGGCTGACTTTTTAAGCCTTTTAGGTGTGGCTATCAGCCATTTAATGATAATTTAGCCAAAGAAGAAAAATATACAAGGGTTAGCTTAGCTTCCTTATCTTCTACAATTAGTGTATAGGATACATAAAATTTGACAAAGACACCGACGTCCACATTCTGTTGGTTTCTAGTAAATAATGAAAAGCCAATCACAATCAATCAATTAGAAAATCTCCACGCCGTGTTGAATAAATAAGCTTTGAAACTATTCTTGGTTTCATAAGGATTATAATAACTTAATGTTTCTCGGTAATCTGCACTTCATGTCCCTATTAGCTTTTGTCCTGTCATCATGTGAAGCAGCTACCAGACCTCTATGAATCATTTCTAATGACCTGTTTGGCCCTCAACAGAGTTGATGCCTTAGGGCCTGAAAATGACCCTTCTTTTAAAAATATTAAGAACAATAATAATACATCAGTATGCTGCCATTGCCTATCATCTCTGCAGAAAATATTAACACTCGTTGAACTAGGGAAAATAATGAATTCTTTATATTATCGTGAAGACTACTCAAGAGAGTCAGCAGTATTATACTGATTATGCTGCCATTGCCAATCTATTCAACTATTTTGCTTCTAACAAGGATACATCAGGGGAGGAAAAATATTACAAGGGATGAATACAATACCTCATCTATGAATTTGAACAAGTCCTGGTACTATCCGACGCATTAAGGCTTTTGAGGCTCTGGGAGGTTTTTGACATATATGTCGTGCACCATTTTTATGTAATCATCAAGCTTGTCAGCTGTCCAGTCGCTAGTACTTATCGGACGAAGGTACTTTACAGTTATAGGTGCTGGCCGAATATGTAAGCTGCCCTTCCTCCATGCTCGATGGGTACCGGATAGGACAATTGGAACTATTGGGAGGCGGGATTGCAACGCCATATGAACAAAACCCTGAACTTGGAAACCACAAGAAGAAAATGCTTCTTGTATCACGCATTAACAAGTGGATTGAAAAAGAAAGATCTAGCATACAACAATATACTGAGGCAAGTGTACAGAGAAGTAGCTTGGTAAAGACTGACAGATCATACAAAATAATCATCTAATGTAGTTTAGTGAGTTGACACATTGTGGAAAATTAAAATTTTCCCAGTGTACATTTAAAGTCAAGCCATGCTCCTAAAGTGGATGATCCTAGAAACATTGGCAATATGCTAAAGAAAGCACTTAATACAAAACCAGCCAAAGATGCCCTGAAATCGAGGCCTATTAATTAAATAGCTAATGTTTTAATCATCATTCGCTGTAACAACTTATTATGCATTTCCAGGCATGTGCAAAGTAGGAAAATACCTTTTTGAAGGGAAGCAGTCTTCCATTTTGGGACCTGGTGCCCTCAGGAAATATGATCAAAGACAGATTGTCTTTCACAATAGCATGAGCCGCCTGAACATTCCCATAATCAATAGTTAAGAATATAGGGGGAAAAAAATGCCCAGATTGATGCCGCAGGGCGGAGAAAATGATACCTCTTTCAAAGACTGGATGGCTGCACTCGGGTTGGAGCGATCTATGCGGATATGTTTGGCCAAAACATAAAGTTGCCCAAATAGAGGATACCATATGATCTGTGCAAAATAAAATTCTCATTCATTACTCAAAACTCGAGATTCACAATCAATTTTACCTTGTGTTCTTAAAGAACTAACATCAGCCATCAACATTAATATGATTACAATTTGCAAGGCGACAACTCACCGTGTTGATTTCAAGAACATAAACCCACAAATGCATCAATGAAGTCAATCAGTCCAGAGGCGTTCAGAAATCACACAAACTGAAAGCCAAAATTAGATTCAAGGTTAATTCTTAAAGGATTAACTCATACCTCTTTCTTTGCAATGCCAACGGTGCCCGTTGGAGTCAACCACATTAGGAGAAAGATGTCGATAGGAGACGCATGATTGCTTATATATATCGCCCTTTTATCAGCGAATTCAGTACCCTCAATTTTTACTGGATTCCCTAATATCCACATCTGCAAACAATATGTAGAGAAAGAAGCTGCCTCAATATCAAATTAGATAAAAAGGAAAAATTGAACAGTTAAAAAATAATTATGGTGACTGCTGCATTAGTCTATAAGTCTTTAAACCTACTCAACAATAGTCAAAGGGAAAAATTAATCAATACATTAACATAATCCTCAAATTAAAACTCAGCTTACCAATAATCTCCCAGTAACATGGCCATAAATATTGCCCTGCCGAATCCTCTGATAGGACCACGGTAGGAGCAAAAGCATGACGATTGCCCAGACGAATGTTGTAACCATCATTGTAACGAAACATGTAACAATTCTCACATAAGATATCAACACAGAGATAAATCCATCATCATCAACATATTGATCAGTTTCGGCTTTTGGCCTACATCCCGCTTCTTGTTTCACTGAAACTCTCGGTGGCTCTTTCACGTTTGGTTGTTCACAACTGGTATCAAGAAAGCTCTCAAATCTTCTGTTCCTCATAAAAGAAGCACCTCCGGTGTTATCCATTCAGTCAACAACAGTCGAAGTCTACACAAGTTTTTTTTTTTTTTTTTTGGGGTAAAACAAGATCGTTCCTTCCCCTGACAAAAGCAATAACAGAACAAATGAAGTCAATATTAATGACTTGGAACCAATCAACAAAAGTGACAACATAATGTTTGGTTGCTAACAAGCAACAAACTGAAAAAAAAAAAAAAACCAAGTAACAATTTATTTTGAAAATTTTTTAAAGAAAAATTATCACCTTGAGCTCAAGAATTTTCCTGGGAAAATCTCAGAGAAAGTTCAGGAAGCAGATAAAAGTGTAGAGACTGGAAGAGTTGGAAGCAAAGACAGGAAGCGAAGACAAGTCAACACAAAATTATAAAAAATAAATGGAATGGAACAATGCGAGAACAACTTGTGGCGCTAAGCAATTTGTTCGTAATACAGATAGCTGAATTGTTGGAAAAAAAAATAAAATTGTCGTGTGCTTTTAGAAAGACGTATGATGTTGGCTTTTGAAATGCGGTTTCGCCTTTCGTTTTTCAATTCTTTTAAATTTATTATTTATTTTATTAATTTTTATTGTTCTTGACAACTGACAAGTGTTCTAGTTAGTTTGTGGGGGCCTGGGAAAAAAAAAGAAAAAAACACAAAGTCTCTTTTTTAATATTGAAATTAAAAAAAATTGTCAGAAGATTTGTGGTATTTAATAATCAATAATATATATTCAAGGATATTCCATTTGCGGATTTTGTGATTTGTTTTTATTTGTTTGTGGATTAGATTACTATATTTTTTTTAAATTTAAAAAATCCAATTGACAACAACAGTTTTGGAGAAACAACTAAAACATTTCCATTTGTAATAATAAAAGAAACGAGTGAATATTGCAAAACACGTTGGCGATATAATTTACTTTTTAAAAAAAAATTATTCGGTGGCATTATTTTTAATTTTAAGGAATTTTATTTTTCAAATGTAACATGAGCAAGGTCAGCAGTGACGTACCTCCCGGCTTTAATAATTTTAATGATAAAGCAAATCTTTAAGACCTAACCTTGTCAGAACATTCTAGAGAAATAATTATTTTTTTTAATATTATGTATATAATCAAAGCCAAATATAATTGTAGTTAAAATGTATAATCAACTCAACGTATTAAAATAAATAATCAATTTAAGAATTAATAGTAAATAATGCATATCCTGAATTAGTGAAATAATAGTAAATTTTAAAATAAATGGGTTATTGATTTAATTATAATTATATTTCGGCCGGAAGATAAATATTGTAAACGATAAGGGTGTCACTTTAAAAAAAAAATAGAGAAGGAATAGGAAAATTGATTTTGTAGCACGAAAAAGCAACGAAAAGTAAACACTTTTACACAAAGATGTAAACTAATTTTGACAATTAAACACATGCCACAAAAACTAAAAAAATAAATAAATAACGTGATAAACAACGCTGGCCACCACTAAAAGCTGACGACATCTATGAGTGCTTTTCTCAGAACCGGCTTTAGAGTACGGGGGCTTAGGCGATTTTTATTTTTATTTTTATTTTTTATGAGGTTTTTTTTTATTTAACAACTTCAATACTCAATAAAATAACAAACAGTTGAAATTTTATTTTAATTTAATTTTTGAATTTCAATAAATAATCAAGAAAATTTAAAAAAATTTTAAAAATATAATCTAAAATTTACCATTAGAAATTATACAAAAATAAATAAACGAATAAATGAGAACAATATTATTTTTAAATAAAATATTTAGAATGGTAACACATAAAAAGTTGAGATCATGAATTGATGGTTAAATAATGGATATGGACTTTGGATTTCAAGTAGCTAATTTTTTTTTTCTTTTTTGAATGAACTAGTGCATGCAATAATCTTCATTGTAGAGAAGAAAACAAGAAATTTTTCATCTATAATTTTCTAGTTCATAAGATTTTTAATAGAAATTAAAAGGAATACTCAAAGTCAAAGATTCTAATGTTGAATGATTGAGCTATTTTAAGAAGTTGAAAAGGTAAAAAATTTACTTATTTTTATTGGAAAAACTAATAATGAATAAATTAATGGTTAGACAAGATTATTAATTATATCTCTTTAACAATAAGATAACCAATTATAGGTTTTTATATACAAAAATAATTATTAATTATAGGATAATTATTAATTAGAGAAATGTCTAATAACTTTTCTACCACACATAATTAAAAAAAAACTTTATTAACTAGAGAATTATTACTAATACTCAAAAAATGAGGTTTTTTTTTTTTAAATTTGGAGGCTTAGGCAACTGTCTTGTTCGCCTATACTTAAAACAACCCATAGTTTTTCTTTTGGTGAAATAATATGTTTATCATTAGAGTAATATAAAGAAATATTTATTATCAAAAAATAAATAAAGAAATATTTTAAATGAGGCTCACTAATTTAATTTGGAAATACAATAAGTCCAAATTATAAGACAAATAATTTGATTGAGAGAGCTTTGCCGTCATAATAATTATGTTTGACTCGAACCTAAATTAATTGGAGTCTAATATAATATTTAAATGCTAAATAATTTAATATACCGATAAAAAAAACTTTAATTCTTTATTACCTTGACTCGCAAAGAGATGTGCTGTGATGGAAAGGCAATCTCTTGGGAGTCTCAAAGCGGATAAGTGTGCTGAGAATGAAAAGCGAAGACAAGAAGGGGAGACAAAACAAGAGAAAACAACATGAAAACAAGACAAAACGAGAGAAGAATTTGTGTCGCCAAGGCAAATTGCCTACAGAATTGTTGAAAGAATAGTCATGTGGCTTTTAGTTTTAGGCATGGCATTGGTTTCGTAATTTTGTATTTTATTTATTTTCTAATTTTATTGGGGTGACAAGTGTTTTAGTTGTAATTGTTAATTGTGGCGTGGGGTGGGGCCAGGACCCAAAAAGAAAAAAAAAAAGAAAATTCTCCTTTTTAATTAACATCGAAATTGAAAAATTCGCTCATAGACTCATACAGAGAGGATTTGGTAGGTAAACACATATATACCTCAAGGGCATTCCATAGATGGAATTAGGGAGTTGTTTTTTACAAGTGCTTTCGAAGAAGCAACTTTTGTCATTTGTGTATTAGCAAGTTATTTATAAAAGTATTTGAAAAAAAAAAATATTTGGATAATGCAATTTTTATAAAATAAAAATCAATAGAAAAAAATAACTTTTAAGAAATAACTAAAAAAATTTGTAATGATAAAAGATAAACAAATGAATAATTTATTGTCAAATAAATTTTGTACACTTATTGACAACGAACAAAAACAAGCACTCAATTTCATTCATTGTTACATACTTGCATTAATCTTTTGGTGTCTTTGTTTTGTTTAGCAATGAGGCTCGGGAGATTTGTGGGCTCAGTGATTCTGCTTCTAGCAATATACTGTCGTTCCTTATTTAATATTGCTCCTGACTTGACAATCTCATTTCCATTGACACCACTGAGATACAGCCCGAAGCCAGTTAATTGTAGTTAACCGAAGAATGAGCCTTTTGGACTCCGATTGCAGATGCATATTTTGGTCTGATGAAGGCCCGTGCAGTAGGTGGATTGGCAACATCACTTGCAACAGAAGCTGAGGTTCGCCAATGATTTACACATATTGATGATGATGGAGGAGGGAATGTTTATCTAACATAGGTATTGACTCATCCAACATAATTCTTATCACCGAAATCCACGTTACCTACAACCAAGGGCAGAGCTCTGAGGAAAACTCTCCAATGGTCAAATTTAAACTTATAATTCTTAAGTTCTTAAAAATAATAAATTACTACCGAACTAAATCATCCAAAATAAGATATAAACAAAAATTACTAAGGCTATTATTTAATAATGTCAATAATTTATGAAAAAAAAGAAAAGAAATTGCATTTATAATTTATGATTGAAATTAATTAAAAAGTAAAAAGACACCCCCGCCCATACAAAACCATCCAAAAATAATAAAAGTCTGTATTGACTTTTCACACAAATTTTTCATATTTTGTTTAGCAGCCCCAATTTTTTTTTTTTTTTTTCAAAACTCTACAGGCGTCGCTGCACCCTCCAGTCCTATATACTCTCGGCCCCTGCTTATGATAATGTTTAGAATATGTTTGCTGTTATCTTGACCCATATGCATCACTATAAACATGTATACTTTTAGATTGTTAGGTTTACTTATTTTTTTATCAGAGGAGGTGAAAGTAAAGTTAATTACTACTCCCTTTGCCAGATTATGATAGTTATAGGTTTCTACTGCTACTATTATATTATAACAAGCATTAAAATATACTTCCAATTAGGTTATAAAATGTCACTTTTCCTTTACTGCACAGGGGAAAAATAATTGCTTCTTATCAATAAATTGTTTCTAGCATCGGTATTGGTTCATTTAACAGAATTCTTATCACCAGAAATCTACAACTTTCAGGTTACTCTTACCATAATATTATTTAAAATATGTTTACCGTTCCCAGACCAATATGAATAATATGCATCACTACAAACAAGTACATTTTTGTATCATTGGGTTTCATTAATTTGCAGCAAAGTAATGAAATTCTAACTATGTAACTCAAGAGGGGAGTGAATTGAGTGATAAAAACAACTATTACAATCACTATATAATTTAAATTGCTGTTTTAAGAAATATGAATAACAATAAATTTAATAAAGCATAAATTTAAAAAGAGTAAGAGAGAAGAAAACAAACACGTAGAATTTTACGCCTTCAAGCAAATTATGCTTAACGATTTTACTATCCAACCCTCCCAAGTCTTTAAGTTTTTACAATTGACTTCTAAGGTATCAATAAATCTTTACAAGTGGTGTTTCACTCACACGCACCTTTTCCCAAGTGTTTCTCACACTTACACTCACAAAAATTTAATAATGAATTTAAAGATTACAACAAATACTCTTTTTAAAGTGAATATGCAAATGATAACTCAATAATAACTCAATGTATGTAGATTAACAAAATGAAAGCTAAAATCAGTTGTATGAACAAGTTTTAGCTTAAATGAGATTCAAAAAGTTATTAGATTTAGGTTTTTATAGTTTAAACAATCAAACTAGTCATTATCAACTTTATGGAGACTTCCTGGATCGTTGCTGCTATACTATTGTGTCAAGTTACGTTACAAAAATCAAATTTGAAATTTTATCTAAGCAGTTTGCTGCTAGATTTACTCTAAAACTTTAGAAATTATACTATGGCTCAAAATATCTTAAATTTTACAAGTAGGTCCACCTCCAGAATTTGAAACAATATTTTATTGATATCAAAGTTTTCAAAATCTTTCATCTGAGTCCATTATTTTGAAAAACAACCAATTTCATAAATTTACTTGTCTTGTAAGTATAAAGCCTTTAGTTTATGAAAAATAATGATTTATTAAATAATATCTTGATATTTTAAAATGCTAAATCATGCATACATTAAATCATACAAGTTTTACAAGAATTATAACAGTGGAGATTACTTTGAACTAGTCCTCTCAATATTCGCCTTCATCGTGCCGTTGTCTATTGCTTGTCTTCAGCTTGAAATTACTTGAATGAATTTTGTCCTTTAAGAACTCATGAGGCTGTGAAATATACATTTATTATTTTACCTTTATGTGGTTTGTTATCATCAAAATTATGGCTTGTTCAACCCTTTAGGCTAACAAGAAAGAAGAAGAGCATCACTAAAATAAGTAGAGGATAATTGATTTTAAATATTTATTTTTCAGGAATACTATTTTTATTTTTTAAACTTAATTAATTTTATATTGACGTAAAACATAACTAGTAAATTATTAATTTTATCAAATGACTATAAATTTGATTAATGACACAGATATCTTTGAGCAGCTCATGAGTAGGCATGCCAAGCCCGAGCCTAAGCTCAATGAAAGCTTGATTTTTTCACCTTCGGGTAGGGTCAGGCCCAACCTTAATTGGGTTAGGAAAAGCCCAAGCCCGACCAAATATTTTTTATTTTTAATATTTAAGTAATTTAAATTTACCTCACCAAATATATTAAAATATAAAAACTTTAAAAATTAAAGTAACATAAAGATAAGAATTACTTTAATCAATGTCTCAATGATAAAATCATATAAATAATTAAACCTAAACAAAAACAATATCTTATTCAAATAAAAACACACATTTTTTTTATTATTAAGTAGTCGGGTCGGGTCGGCTAAAGCCCGAATCTTGACTTAAACTTTATCGGGTTTTGATTTTTAAGCTCAAGCGCATATTTTAATCCTTAAATTCGAGTCAAACCTAAAAATTTCAGGTCGGGTCAATTAGGTTAAAATTCGAATCGAGCTTTTTACCAAACCTAATCATGAGAATGAGCACTGCAAAAATACACATCATTAAAAAAAAATGATAAGAGAGTCGAACTCTTTAAGAGTAATTTTCTAACTACTTTAAATTTTATTTTGTACATTATACAAAATTTTACTTTTAAGTTAAAACAAGTGGTGCTGGTAATAAGGGTTTATTGAAAATGTTTAACTATTTTTGATGATAAAAGAAAATAAGCAAAAGTTTGATAACATTAATGTAAAAAGAGAAGTTATTATTAAACCTCTCGTTCAATGAACGTATTCTAATAAGACCCACTCAACGTGTAAAGTTTTTTTATTAAAGGACTGATATGTGATAGCTGCTTAAGCGGGCAAATAGGAGAGTTTGTCTCCTTACCACCACCTCAATGGTTTTCTATTCTAAGGCGTGCGTTTCAGCTTGATTTGTTTAATCTCTTCATCATCGAAGGCATTGCTGCCTTTGCTGTTTTATATTACAAGGTACTGCCTTTCTCATAACCTTTAAAGTTCAAATTTTTGTAAACTTGATATTCTCATTGTTCTTATAATTTGTTTCTATAGTTTTGGACTGCTTGGTTACTGGGAAAATGGAGAAATTTGAAAGAAAATGAAATTCTGGGTCTTTTTATTTTGTGGGTGCCCTTGTTTTGGTTTACGGGGAATTGGAAAAAGTCAACCATCTTGAGTGAAATGGTAATGTCAGGTTCAGTGGGGAGATTTTTTAATTTATGTTATTTAAGTCGATAAAGAATGAATGAATGACTGAAATTGGATACTCTATTGTTGTTTTGTTGGCATGTATATATAGACCGAAGCATATGATGTCATGTCTTTTGGATGTTGCTTTATAACAGTAACATTTTTCTGAATGTGTTTTCATCTGACGCAGGTCTTGGTTTTGGCACATAGAAAGGAATTGGTTTAGATGCTTCTTTTTAGGAAGTGAAGGAAACAAAAGGGTGAAGTCATTTTAGGTGCTTTGTTCTTGGTTTGTGTTATAATGGTTGTTTTGGTAGATATAAGCTCCTTTTAGATTGAATTTTTTTTTTTAAAAGCACTCTTGGTAAATTAAAATGAGTGTGGTGGGATTTGATATTGGAAACGAGAACTGTGTTATTGCCACAGTGAAGCATCGGGGTGTTGATGTGTTGTTGAATGAGGAATCAAATCGTGAAACCCCCAGTATTGTATGTTTTGGGGAGAAGCAAAGGTTTATTGGGGCTGCTGGCTATGCTTCTGCAATGATGCATCCAAAATCAACAGTATCTCAAGTGAAGAGACTTATTGGAAGGAGATACGATGACCCTGTTGTTCAAAAGGATCTGATGGTGTTACCATTTGAATCTTGTGAAAGTCCAGATGGTGGCATTAGCATTAAATTGAAATACTTGGGTGAGACACATACATTTTGCCCTGTTCAGGTTATGGGGATGCTCTTTTCACATTTGAAAGATGTTGCGGAGAAAAATTTGGAAATGCCTGTCGTAGACTGTGTGATTGGGGTTCCATCATACTTTACAGATTTGCAGAGACGAGAGTATTTGAATGCTGCTTCTATTGCTGGATTGAGGCCTTTGAGATTGATACATGACTGCACTGCAACTGCACTTGGTTACGGAATTTATAAAACAGATTTTGCTGATGGAGGAAAATCCTATATTGCACTTGTTGATATTGGCCATTCTGATACTCAGGTCTCCATTGTATCGTTTGAAGCTGGGCATATGAAGGTTCTGTCACATGCTTTTGATAGCAGTTTGGGAGGCAGAGACTTTGATGATGTGTTGTTTGGTTATTTTGCAGCAAAGTTCAAGGAGCAGTACAAGATAAATGTTTACTCCAATGTCAGGGCCTGCATTAGGTTAAGGGCAGCATGTGAGAAGTTGAAGAAGGTTCTTAGTGCAAATGCAGAGGCGCCTTTAAATATTGAGTGTTTGATGGATGAGAAAGATGTTAGAGGTTTCATTAAGAGGGAGGAGTTTGAGGAGCTTGCTTCAGGATTAACAGAGAAGATTGCTATTCCTTGTAGAAAAGCTTTAGCTGATGCAGGGTTGCATGTGGACAAAATCCATTCTGTTGAGATTGTTGGGTCTGGGTCAAGGATACCAGCTATTACTAGATTGTTAACTTCTCTATTTGGGAGAGAACCCAGACGATCGCTGAATGCAAGTGAGTGTCTGGCACGTGGATGTGCTCTCCAGTGTGCAATGCTCAGTCCGGCTTTTCGGGTCAGAGAATATGAGGTATTTGGAAATAAATCTCAGTTCTTGGTTTTTCAGTCAATTGTGTGTGGGTTATTTCTTAGGACATGGACATGTTAGTTAAATCAAGGACACACTGACTGTTGCAAATTACTTTGTGAAAAACTGAAAATTGCTTTTCTTAAAGTTGAAGAACTATTGACAACTCACTGTGTTGTTTATTTCAAACTTTCTCCAATTATTGACATGAAGAAGGAAAGAAACTGATACATAACAAGAAACTTAATCATTGTTCTTTTGGCTGTGGGGACGCTTACATATATCTGATATTAAGAGAAATTCTTAAACATTGCCCAGAAGATGTGCAGCCAAATTGTGATAATGCTCTACAGTTCTTATTATGAATCAGCACTAGAATTGAAACGGCTCCTCTTTTATGCACGTTTTGGTTGATAAAAGAACGAATGTGTGAAGACTTACAGCTAATTCTTTTGTGAAAGAATATAAATAATCTTGTGCTCAGTGCAAGTAATTTCAGAAGAAATTGCTGGCTGCTCAGCCTGAAATCTGATTGTTTTGTCTACTGAAACTCCTTTCATCTTTCCTTATATTTTCTGCTAAATGAAATTTAGAAATTGTTTTTACCCTTCTGCATGTTCTTCCCTGTGCAAATGAATGGCTTTTTGGTAACTCCAATTCTTGGTCTTGTGCAGGTTCAAGATTGTAATCCTTACTCCATAGGTATCTCATCAGATGAAGGTCCAATTTGCATAGGATCAAATACAAATGGTGAAGTGTTCCCTAAAGGCCAACCCATTCCATGTGTTAAAGTTTTGACACTTCAGCGGAGTAGTTTGTTCCACTTGGAATTATTCTACACGAATCCAAATGAATTGCCACCTGGCATATCTTCAAAAATTAGTTGTTTCACTGTAAGTGTACTTTGAAGAGATTGGGAACTGTTTCATTATTTTGTATAGATTAGGCTAAGACATGCAGGAGGTTTTTCAAGTATCAACATTATTTGATTTATATGTGTCATTAATATGTTTTGCTACTTGTAGTACAGATGTAACTTTTATGAGTGGATTACAGGGTTTCTTAGTTTCTGAGTTATTGCTTATGCAGATTGGCCCTTTCCAAGGCTCTAACAGTGAAAATGCAAGGGTTAAAGTTACAGTTAAATTAAATCTCCACGGTGTTGTCAGTGTTGAGTCGGCTTGGGTAAGTAAGAAGTCTCATTTTCATCTGTCAACTTGCTATGTTTTTCATTTTCTTGGAGCTTTTACTATGTGATATAATTTATTACTTTTCAGTTGATAGAAGGTCATGGAGATGATCCAGTTACAAAGCACAATGCTCGCTCAAAAATGGACAAAATGGAGTCTGAAGGTGTTTCTATTGATTCCTCAACAACGGTTGAAGATGTGCAAGATAGTGCCTCCGTACAGTCCAAATCGTCTCATTCTTCGGTAAATTTCTCGCCAATCTCCTTTTTCTTGTGCATGGATCTGATATCTCATTACTCGATTTCTACCTTTCTTTATGTAATGGGAACAGGAGACAGTTCTGTTTATCTAATGATTCCAACCTTATATTTGGAAACATAAGAATATTTTCCCATAATTTATTTTTGGTTGCTGAGAAATTCTTAGTAGTAGAATTTATTTTTGCAGAATCTTAGGGAACAATGCATTGGAGTAGATGTAAAAGTTTCTCTACTCTGTTTCATGCAGGCTGTTAGTGTGGTAAGAGATAAAGCTGGCAGTAGGCTTGATATATCAATCAGTGAGAATATATATGGTGGGATGACCAAACCTGAGCTTGCACTGGCTCAAGAGACAGAAAATCTGTTGGCCCAACAGGACATAACTATGGAACAGACTAAAGACAAGAAAAATGCATTGGAATCATACGTCTATGAGATGCGAAATAAGGTAAAAATTGACATTTCAAAAATACAGATTGTCATCATCCCAAGATATAAAGAAATTACAAAGTTTTTGACTCAATTTGCTCTATTGTGTAGTATAACCTATTTGATTTTCAGATGCACTCAAGGATTGCAGTACATTTCTGATGCATCTAGAACTCAGTACTAGTATTATGGTGTGATATTGGAATATACGATGCATTTAAAAGAAGTATATGATGCACAGCCAGCTGGCTATGTAATTACACTTCATGACTCTCATATTTTCAGTTAATAACAATTTAAATTTTCATTATGTTCGATGGAGATGTGAAACATTTACAATTAAGAATCATGCTGTGGAGACATGGCGAGATTTCAACTTTTAATAATATGAAAAATATAAAAATTTAGAATCTTGACTTTAGTTAAACTTGTTAAATTTTTTGTTATTAGTTTCATGTATTTGTACAAGTACCGGCTTCTGAAACCATAATGTATTGGTGAATAGCTTTTTAGCACGTATCGAAGCTTTGCATCAGATCAGGAGAGAGAAGGCATATCCAGGAGCCTTCAGGAGACAGAGGAGTGGCTTTACGACGATGGTGATGATGAAACTGTAAACACTTACGCCTCAAAACTGGAGGATCTCAAGAAAGTGAGTTTCACTTTTCTGGCTCTCAAGTTTTACCTTTAATATATATTGTTTTTTAATTTTATGTTCCAATGTTTTTTTCTAGTTGGTGGATCCAATTGAAAATCGATATAAAGATGGAGAAGCACGAGCACAAGCTACAAGAGATTTGTTACAATGCATCGTAGAGTATCGGACGGCTGTTGGTTCTCTTCCACCTGAGGAGCGAGATTTTGTACGATAACCATTCTGTCATTGTGAAGACTTTATAACTCAATTCTTGGTAATTTCTTTAATGATTTCATTTTCCATGTTCAGATCATTAGCGAGTGCTACAAAGCGGAGCAGTGGCTCAGGGAGATAGCCCAACAACAAGATTCGTTACCAAAGAACACTGACCCAATCTTATGGTCAGGTGACATCAAGAGAAGAACAGAGGACCTGAAATTGTACGGTTCTTGTGCTTTTAATTTTCATTTTAGAAAATTCATGATTTTATTGTTCTATTATAGCTCAGCAAAATTAAAAACTGACAACTTTCATCAATGCCTATGCCCATTGAGTATATGATATCTGATTGTCCAATTCACTAATTTTCAAGAACAAATTAGTTCTTGTAATTATTTACATATCATATCTACAGGTAGGAGATTGGGAAAAGCGTCATATATCATTGTCAAAATATAAAGGGACATTATATACTGCCAGCTCATTTTGTTATTTTCATTTGCCTTGATCTGACACTCCCTTATTTTTTATCTTAATTCTGGCTCCCATCCTTTTCAGTCTTTAATTTGTCACTGTGCTTATGGCTCCATCACCATTTTTAATGGCTTTCTTCTCATTGTCCTTCTTTAGACTAATATATCCTTTACAGACATTATTTCGTGCATTGCACCCAGTATGCATTCACCAATGTTTGCTTTCAATGATCCTTATTTTAATCTAAAGGATTGGCTGATATTTGTTTATGTATTTCAGGAAGTGCCAGCATTTATTGAAAGCCTGAAAGGTAAGACTCCAGATGCCTAGGTTTCCGAACAGCAGGGATGGTTTCAAGGTGTAGATGGGATTCTTCGAGAGTGGCTTTAACCCAGAAGCTGTTATTTAGCATCCCCTACTGACAACTGTCAAGACTGTTAGCCATACAAAATTGCATATATTATATATATTTTTTGGCAGCCAAGGGGAAAATACACTAATATTTTGTGGCTTTTACTGTCCTCATATATATAGACATTGAAGATGTTATTACATAGGATATAGTTGTACAAAAAAAAGCATTGTATTTAATCGAGAATATGCTAATACCGATTATAGTCGAGTTGTTTTGATTCTATACACTCACTACAAGAGCAGCATGCTTTTACTTTTTGGTTTGTTGTATCTTTGAAATTCGATCAATTTTGCAATTGTTTCCTTGCTAATGCAATGTAATATTTGATTAAGTTATTGAAATATTTTGAATTTTTGTTCTTCATTTCTAACTGGGATTGCAAAATTGGAGTCCTGAAAATGTGTCTTTGAACCTTTGCGAAAGTATAATTCCATAGAGCATCAGGCTTGAGATTGAATTGGATTCCTAAGCAATATTAATTCCTTAGTCCATACGGCAAGCCTAAAACAAGAATGATAACAATGTGTGACACAAGGTTATTTCATTCATTAAGGATTCAATAAAAGAAGGAAAAAGAAAATGAAGGAAGGAGATTCAACAAGAATGCAGATCAAAATTGTCTATTGCAAAAATCAACAACAGTTATAATACAATGAAGAAATGAAAAATGGATTATCTAATATACATGTAGGTATCAACTCTTGGCCCTTTTCCTCTTGCCGCTAGTTTTATTTTTCGACTTTCTAAACCCAGCTCCGTTCTCCTGCCAAAATCAAATGTAGATAATTCATGAGAACAGAAAGTCACTGCCAAAATATTAGCATAAGATGTTTTAATAGTTACCTTTCTGTATTGTCTATAAGCGGTTTGACCTGACAGCTCCTGCCCACTTCTTGAGATATAGACCTGCACAGAATCAGCATAAGCTGTAAGTGATCGCAAAGAGACATGCATTGACAAAGTAGTCAGAAGCACTGATAATACTGAGACACCATCATAATATCAAAGACCTAAGAAACAACCAGCCGTTGTGGTTTTCTAAAAGCTCATGTCCTTCCTTTTGTTAGAAAGACGGAACTGACATGAGTACATGATTCAGAAAATATGTGGAGTTAATCTATATAATAGTTATTTCCTATGCAGAGATCCAAGAAGTAAATGAATACTATCTGCTGATTGACTGAAAAGCAAAATTGCTGATACAATAATCCAGTTACCTTCCTTCCCTCTGGAGATGTATACCAATGACCAGCAGATTGAGTGGTTGCATGAACCCGTCTTTTACCAGCATCTTTTGGAGCAGTTGAGCTGCTTTTAGGGTCTACCCAACCTTCAGAAGCATTTGATTTCTTTGATTTGTTTCTTCCCCTTGTTGAGCTTTTCTTGCTGTTAATTTTCTGAGTGCCTTTTGGTTTAGAAGATTCTCCATTGCTAAATTGGCTCCTGAGATATCAATAAATTCAACACGAGTTCATAATGCAAATGCAGTTATTCACAAACAATAAAAGCCAAAGAAGAAATATCAAGAATTTACATATAGTTAATAACAGGTGCACAAGGCTGCTGGTTCTCTATGCTGGCAACAATGCCTAGTGGGGAAAAGTTGGGCAAGCGGCTGCGAACCAACTTCTGAATTCTTGGATCATCATGAAAAAAGTAACGATGAGATGGAGGAAGAGGAAGAGTCGAATCCCAGCATTGCTCAAATATCTCAGAGGTGCTTGCAGTTGCATGACATTCTCTACTGTTAGCTAGATATGCATCAATTGAAGATGCATTCTTGTTCTTGAAAGACTGGAAGTACTCTTCACAGACCTCATCCAGAGCAGGTGTTGGAATGTGAAAGCTCTTCGCTGGACAAAAATCTTTCCATAAATCTTCATTCTGAGGTCTATCCACTAGTACTTTTCTCTTTTGATCGCTTGCAGTCAATCCTAGTCCTTTTGATGGTGGTTCAATTTTATGAGATCCTTTCTTTATATCTTCACTAACAGAAGGATGATCTGAATCAGAATCAGAATCAAGTAGCTGAAACCTTCGAAGAGGACTGACAGTTAATTTTGGAAACAACAATCCGCTGTGGCTCGTCTCCATGCTCGCAGAAGAGGGTGCATCTGAAGCTAGTTCCCTTTTCGTTGTCTTCGATACGCTAGATGATTGGGTGGTTAAAACTCCACATCCACGCAATGGGATCTTTGAACTGCTACACACAGAATTATATTGTGCCGGTTGATGCTCGTCTGCTCTTAAAGACAGATAAATTATGTAATAACCATAAAAAATTGAAGAATGCACAAAACAATTGGAAGACCAAAAAAACAAAATTTAGCCCCTAGCCCCAAGCTCGATATGCATAAAATTTAACTTCCCAGTATCAATTTATCAACAGAATTTATAACATTCCTTTTGGAAGCTAATTTACACTCTAAGCAAAAACCTACATAATTGCATTTTCAAATCACCATAGACATAAATTAAATACCTCATCTTAAACTTGTAGGAAAAAAACACATAAATAAATGAAACCCAGTTTAATAAAATATAAAAATGATTTTTTTTTTTTTTGTTTTCCATTTTTACCTCTAACAAGCAAATCTTCTTGTGAGGAGAAGTCTTCAATATCATCATCACCATTTCCATCGCACGAACTCCGCTCTAATTCTTGTGTCTTCACCGACGACGACGCGGGGTTTGTGAGAGCAGGTGCGGGCCGTACGACTCCTCGCCTGAGGCGCTTAAGGACTCGAGTGGGTTCGGGTCCGGGTTCGGGATCCGAGTCCATGATTTCCTCCTGCCGGACCTCGTCGGGACTGTTGGCACGGACCCCCGCATTGTCAGAGGAATCATCTTGCCGAGGTGGATCAAAGGTGGATCGGGTGGGGTTCCGGGCCTCCGACTGGGTTTCCAAATCGAGCCCCAGAGAAAACGACGGCGCTTCAAAGTCCGCCATTAGAAGAATTACGCACTCGTATCGACACTGAGAGGGAGAAATAGATTGAATTTTGTGTATTTTGCGCCAAAATCCAAAAATGGAGCGGGCGGGACGGGCGTTTGGAAATTTATTTTATTAAAGCCCAGTTTAACGTTTTAATAATTACGGCAGGATAATGAATAAATTGCGACAATAAACGGTGTCGTTTATTAAATAGATTTAACTAGCCATGCAAAATGTTTACAAACAAAAGTAACTTGTTTCATATCAACTACAAGAGTAACAAAACCAACGTGCATAAAAAGACTGGTTCAAACACGAAAGATGCTAGTAACATTCTCTTACAAAGCAGCTAAATTTATCCCCAAGGCCATCCAAGAAATTACCGTACTTGTACCTCCATCTTCTGCTGATAAGCAAAGGACCTATGAAACACCCAAAACCCACCACAAATCCAAGTGCCATGCTTACATACAACATCCAGTCCCCTCCATCGTCATCATCATCTTCGTTTCCATTTCCACTTTCATCTTCAGGTACCAAAACATTCTTCTCCGTACAATTTGAGAGTGGAGCTCCGCACAGATCATTACCAGTAAAAGATGATGCACCAAAGCTTTGCAATTGGGTGCTTGAAGGAATTTTCCCGACCAACTTATTATCGGATAGGTTCAAGTGATTCAGAAATGACAAACTCGACATACTTTGAGGAATCTTACCAGAAATTTGGTTTCCTGAGAGATCGAGTGATTCAATTGATCTCATATTACCAATAGTCTCAGGAATTTTTCCGATAAAAGAATTGTGGGACAAATTCAGTGATTGCAATCCCTTAAGATTCGTTACTTCCATTGGTATTTCTCCTGAAAAATTATTCATGGAAATGTCTATGCTTCGTACCAAGTTAAGAATGGAGTTATATTCAACCATAAACCCTTTCATCACAAGTGATGTATCCTCAACAATGTAATCGTTTTCAAATGAAGCATGGTAGAAAGCTTTCACCTGATGACGTGTGTCCATTGTCGCCATGGCCGTAAAGTTATTGATGCATTTTGGTACAGTCCCTGAAAGTCTGTTATAAGCAACATCTAAAATTTGTAGAGAAGTTAGATGACAAATTTGAATGGGGAAAATACCGGGAAGCTTGTTTGATCGAAGATTGAGGATCCTTAATCTGGAAAATCTTTCTCCCATCCAAGTTGGAATGTTGCCGACAAACTCATTTTCACCCATGTCTAGTGCTACTAATTGTGAACAATTTTCAAATGACACAGGTATTATTCCAGACAATCTATTGCTACGAAGGTTCAGTGAGCGAAGAGAAGTTAAAAGTTCCCATAGAGATTGGAATGCTACCAGTAAACTTATTGTTCCCTAAATTCAGCACACGCAAGTCAGGCCAGTTCATCCAACAATCCGGTATCCCCACAGAAAAAATGATTTTTTGAGAGTTTGAGATATCCAATGCTCTCAGACTGATTGTCCCCATTACATATTAAATGGAAAATAGATCCCCATAAAGCATTATTGGAAAGATCAAGTACTACCATGGAGGATGAAAGAGGCAATGGACGGACAAAATATGGAATTTCACCATAGATTTGGTTGTGAGAGAGATTCAAAGAAGCATACTGGTAAATAGAATTCCAAAACCAACGAGGAATAATATCTGATATTCTTGTGTTGGATATATCCAACTTACTCAAATGCTTCTGTGAATGAAGCCACGAAGGAAAGTGAGGCCCTAAATGACATGACCTCAATCGTAATGCTAGGAGTTGAAAAGATGGAACTCATTTGGAATTGATTTTGAAGTTTACCGAGTTTCCATTTGCATAAAAAAATGCCAGCTCTGTTAGATTGCCAAAGTGAATCTCAGAAATCATTCCATTCAACTTGTTATTGGACAAATCTAGATATGTCAAAGATGAAAGTTCTCCTAAAGCTGGAGGAAGTGGACCCGAAACACAGTTGTCGATTAGAGCAAGAGTGTGCAGATTTTTTAAAAGCCCGAGTTGATTTGTCAATTGACCCGAAATCTTACAACCTCTCAAAATTAGTGATTCTAGTTCAAATGCAGCACACGCGGAGACAATATCTAAGATTTCTGATATATCTTGACCTAATTTGGTGTACGATAGATCCAATGATGTCAACTTACAAAGCCTCACAAATGATATTGGAAATTTCCCTCCAAGTTCATTGAAAGAAAGGTCGAGTGTTTTGATAAAAGTCAAGTTTTCTAGACCAATGGATGAAATTGTACCTTGCAATCTATTATATCCGAGAGAAAGGTACTCAAGATCATCAAAGTTAGAGAAGCAGTCAGAAATTGTGGAATTGAATTGGTTGTAAGTGGGGAAAAATTAGGTTTTTAAAATTTTTATAAAACATTTTTAAGGACCGCTCTCATATAATATATAAGAATACGTAATTTAGAAATCGTACCTTAAAAATCCGAGTTAGTCTTTTTCTGTTGAAGTGATTTAGGCTCCTAGATCACGATCCGCCACCACCACTCCTGTTAGATCACGATCCGTCACCACCACGCTTGTTAGATCACGAACTGCCACCAATGATCTTCCAGGTTATGACTCAGGTTCGATCTGCACTTGACGTGTGGGTGCCTTTATCACTACCAAAGCAATTAGCACGAGAAAATTTTTCTCTCAACAATAGAGAGAAAAGTCTTATTCTCTGATTTGTATAAAGTGGCTTCTACTTTTTTTCTTTAGAGAAAATAAGCCTTATATATCTCCCTTTAGTGAAAACTCTAGGCTCCAAATAATGCCCTCTTTAAAACTCACGTTTCTTTTTCTTTTAATAAGGGACCCACCATGTAAAATAACATAAGACCCCTTACACATAAGCTAATTAAATGGAGCCTCCCACTAAAAGATATAATTAGGCTTTTGACCCAAATAGCTAGTTATCTTGCTTATTAGTCCAGTAGTGGTGCAGTCAATTAAATGAGCTAACCTGGGGATCATTTGGGAACATACAATAGTGGCTACAATAATTAGACATGTAATTAAACTAGCCTAATTATTTAATTCCAAATCTACTCCACTAAAAGATTGGAACTGACTTCCATAATTGTATGCTCGAATAATAATTCGTCCCAAGCCACATTGATTTCTTTACTGCACAATCCTTTGTACCACATCGTTAATTAAATTGATATCTCAACTGTCCAATCAATTTAATAACATCTTATTCCTTGATCCTTACTGGTTTTCTCTAATGATCATTTTCAACATACTAAATATGTTGACACACTCTGGCCAGAGAATTCTATGATCAAGTGCCGAAAAACTATCAAGAGATGTGTTGTACAAATTCTATATTGTTAATCTATAACTCCAATACTCATAATTGCTCCCACCAAGATACCGGGTAATCTTGACCACAAAGATGTGTCGTGCCCATTGGTAACTCAAATGGAATAACAATCACAATCATGAAATCATAATTAACTCAAGATTAAGATTACAGTAAAATCAACGCCTATGAGATTTAATAAGTCTGACAGTTATTACAAAGTTAATTAAATCTCATATGTGATCCAGTTCAATGTAGTTGTACTACATCAATAAATTCATACATGATTAAGACAAATCATTCAATGAATTTATTACAGTTTATACCTAAATAAAGTGCCCAACTTTATTTATCAACTGCGAACTAAATTTATTTAATCATAAGATAACTTGTATTTATGTCTTCTGTGAATCCACATGGTGATCACATAAATACATATAATATGATTAAATGGACTTTAACACAAATATAAATGCAATTAAGATATTTGAATAAAATATCTCATTAATTTCATTAATCAGAAAAATTGTTTATTACAATTAAATAAACACATATGCTTTTAAAGAGCATAATTTCCCAACAATCTCCCACTAGCTCTCAAAGCATATCTAGCATATTGCTCATGCTCTAGGGCTCTAAGTGCAGGTTATAAAGGTTTCCCACTAATGGCCATTGTAATAAGATCTGCCATTTAGCATCTAATGCCATTTGGGGTACTGTCATATAACCTTTCTACACTATTCCCTTATGAGATGATACTTCATGTCAATATGTTTTGTTTCTTGTGGTTCCTTGGTTCCTTAGATTGAGCTACCGCACCACCATTATCACAAAATAGTTTTAGGGGTGCAGTTACAACAGGTACCACCTCAAGGTTTCGTAGGAACTTGCGGAGCCATATAGCTTCTTTTGCAGCTTCAGATGTAGCCACATATTTAGCTTTAGTTATTGAGTCTGTGATGCAAGATTTTTTCACACTCATCCAACTAATAGCTCCACTTCCTAATATAAACACATAGCCGGAAGTTGTTTTTCTAAAATCCTTATCTGACGAAAAATCAGTATAACCCACTAGTATAAGTTAATCACCAGAATACACAAGCATATAATTTTTAGTTCTTTTCAGATACTTTATAATATGCTTGACTGCAATCCAGTATTGAGGTCCAGGATTAAATTAATATCTACTAACCATCCCTACCGCAAAACAGATGTTTGGCCTAGTGCAAAGCATGGCATACATAAGACTTCCCGCAGCTTCTGCATAGGGAACTCATCTCATTCTCTCTATCTCTTCAGATGTTTTAGGTGATTGATCCTTAGAGAATATAATTCCATGTCTGAATGGTAATAAACCAGTCTTGGAATTTTCCATGCTAAATCTAGCCAATATCTTGTCGATATAGACCGCTTGAGACAAGGTTGAAGTTTTATTCTTCTGGTCTCGTAGTAACTTGATACCAAGAATATAACTTGTTTCTCCCAGGTCTTTCATATCAAATTGTTTTGCTAACCAAATCTTTATTGTAGTCAATACTCCTATATCGTTTCCAATCAGGAGAATATTGTCTACACAAAGAACTAGGGAGGCTATAAATTTTCCCTGAATTTTCTTGTACACACATGGTTCATCAATGCTCTGAATGAATCCAAGCGATTTAATCGCTTGATCAAATCTGATGTTCCATGACCGGGATGCTTGCTTCAATCCATAAATGGATCTCCGCAGCTTACATACCATGTGTTCTTAGCCTTTTTGTATAAATTCATCTGGTTGCTGCATGTAAATGTTTTCTTCAAGATGCCCATTGAAAAAGGCAGTCTTGACATCCATTTGCTAAATTTCATAATCTAGCACTGCAGCAATGGAGAGCAGAATTCTGATGGATTTAAGCATAGCAACCGGAGAAAAGGTTTCCTCATAATCGATTCCTTCTTTCTGAGTAAACTCTTCGGCTACTAATCTTGCTTTAAATGTTTCCACCCTTCCGTCTACTCCTCTTTTTCTCTTGTAGATCCACTTGCACCCTATAGGTTTTACCCCATTTGGTGCCTCTACAAGTTCCCAGACTTTATTGGAATACATAGATCCCATTTCTTGATTCATGGCCATTTTTAAAATTCAACATCTCTATCTATTAGAGTTTCGTTGTAACTAGTGGGATCTTGTACATGTTAATCTGAGATAGCCTTATAGGTTTCTCCCAAAAGCATGTATCTCGCAGGTAACCTAATTACCCTCCCACTACGACAAGGTTCTAAAAGTGATGGTTGTTCAAGGATAATCATGTGCTGATCAACTGGTTGTTGTTGTTCTTCCTGTTCTATAACAGGTGTTGAAAGCTGAGCAACAACCTGATCTCTTTTATTGCTCTAGTTTTACCTTACTCTTAGGTTATAAGTCATTATATAGTCTTCCTCAAAGAAAGTAAAGAATATTTCTATAAATACATTCTTATCTTGAGGACTATAATTCAGACTTTCCCTTATTCCTTTAAGATACCTAAAACATGCAAGCTTTTGAACACGAATCCATCTTCTCTATCTCTGATTCTAGTAGAAATACTAGTAAACTCCAAATATGAATGTGTCTCAAACCATGTTTGTGACTTTTTCATAATTTCTTGGAGCAGTAGATACCGAGATAGATGAAACTAAGTTCAACAAAACTTTGTAGTTTCAAATACTAGTATCTGGAATCAAAAAGGTAAATGATAAACTACTTAGTATATATCTTGTCTTATCTAAAAGAATCTTGTTTCTCCATTTAATTACACTATTGTATCATAGTGTTCATTGACAACCAAATAGTGCTAGAATTCTCCATAGATATATTCTTTGTTTCGATCATATCGAAGTTCTTTTATGTTCCTTGTCTAATTGCTTCTGTCTTATCCACGTACTCTTTTGAATTTCAAAAGCAATGGAATCATGACGCATTTAGATAAACATAAATTAAAATGAATATTCATCAACAAGATTGATAGAATACTCATAACCTCTTATAACATGTAAACTGATTAGTCCGTATACATTTGTATGCGCTAAATCATCAAATACAATGTTATGCTTTTAGCTCAAGAAGAGCATCATTGTCATATTACTTTTCTAAATAAGATTTATAAAGTTACAATGATCAATCTTAATAGGCCAACAAGTCTATCATTAATCATTCTCTTAAAATCTTATTATAGTTTATATGACTTAAGCATAAATATCAGAGGTGATTTTGGTTTGAAGAAACATTTCTTTTCTTAGATAGATGCATATACTCTTTATCATTATATCTTGCTTTGAATAGATCAATAGACTTATATGATATAAATTGTCTTTATAAACAGAGGATCAAAAAATAACAGTATACTTCTGTTTATTAAAACAAGTTACCGAAATTAAATTCCTCTAATATTTGGAAAAATAAAGACAAATATCAAAACTTTAAGTCTTGTAAAATTGATCTAGCCTTTCAATTGATATAAACTAGCATGTCCTCAACTGCTGTTTGAAACTTTCTTCACTTAATCTCTTGGTTTCCTGAAAACCAAATAAATGAATTACAAATAAGATTAGTTATCTCAGAATTCATCATTGTATGAATCAATAGAAATCTAAACTAATTAGGAAGCTTAAAGATTTCCTATACCTGATTTTAATAATCTTAGGATAATCTTTTTTTGAAATGGTTGTGAAACAAATTCAGTGACCGCAATGCTACAAGATCTGTCACTAATTTTGTGGGAAGCTTTCTAGAGAAATTATTTTTCGAACCGTCTGTAATTCTCAACAAATTAAGAATGGAGTTAGATCCGACCTCTTTGCTCTTCATTACAGGTGATGCCTCCTCCTCAAGCATATAAAAAGTATAATTGCTTCAATATGTGACGTTGTTGCCTCCAAAATAGTCCATTGTCACCACGGCACTGAAGTTACTGATGCATGCTGGTATGGCTCTAGAGAGATTGTTGTAAGCAATGTCTAAGATTTGGAGAGACCATAAAGTACTGTAGCCTTATGATAAATTTCGAATAATTCCATTAATTCGATTATTGGAGAAATTGAAAAAATAAAGCTGAGAAGAAGATTCCCAAAATCTCTCAGGAGCGGTATCTTGAATGCTTGAGTTTGAGATATCTAGATATAGCAAAATTTTTTGTGAGAGAGGCCAAGATGGAAATTTATCTCCAAAATAATGACAAGAGCCCAAATATAATACTTGAACTTGGAAAGGAGGGATCCAATCAAGACTGGCGTTTTATGTTATTGAGTTTCGGTTGCAACAAAAACACAGAAAGTGAATTTCAGAAAGATGTCCGTTCAATTTATTATGATTATTCTTCTAACGATGATGGAACAGAACCAGAGATAAAACTGTCACTTAGATGCAGAGTTTTGAGATTTTAATTGGTTAATTTGATCGATCAAATGACCAAATATTTGACAATCAACCACATATGACTCTTCTAGGCCATCAAACATACCTTTTGAAAAGCTATGAAAAATTGCGAATATCTATTGACTCTTGTTTGCCGATGCCAAAGAGATTGACCTCGACTTACGAAGTCTTCCAAATAAAGTTGGAAGTTTCCCTTCATGAACATTATAAGAGAGATCTAGTGTTTTGAGAGAAGTCAAGTTACCCAGACTACTTGAAATCGTACCTAGCAAATTATTAATGTAATGACCCAACCCAGACCTGGCAAGATATTGTTCGCTTTGGGCATTAACAAGGTCCGCACGGATTTGTTCTTGGGGCGCCTATACACCCCAAAACGCTTCTTATCAATTAAGGTGTGGATCACTCCTTATAAACCCATTATCTCTAATGTCATGAGACAATCCAAATCTGGCAAGATATTGTCCTCTTTGGGCCTTAACAAGGCCCGCACATATTTGTTCTTGGGGCGCCCATACACCCTAAAACGCGTCTTGCCAATTAAGGTGTGGATCACTCCCTATAAACCCATCATCTCTTCCGTACTTTGCCGATGTGGGATTCGCCTAGGGTGTTACATACACCCCCTCTTGGGGACTTAGCGTCCTCGTTGAGGTTTGCCCCACCATCGCTCAAGAGGACACGTGGAGCTGCTCTGATACCATAATGTCATGACCCAATCTAGACCTGACAAGATATTGTCCGCTTTAGGCCTTAACAAGGCCCGCACGGATTTGTTCTTGGGGCGCCTATACACCCCAAAACGCATCTTGCCAATTAAGGTGTGGATCACTCCTTATAAACCCAGCATCTCTCCCGTACTTTGTCGATGTTGGATTCGCCTAGGGTGTTACAATTAAACTCAAGAGAAAGGCACTACAGACAATTAATCCTGGAAATCCACTCAGGTATTGTAGAATTGAATTGATTGTCAGATAAATCAAGATATCTAAGAGATGACAAGTTTTTAGGTCCATTGGGGATCGGACCTTGAAATTTATTATGAGAGGGTTTCAAGTAAGAGGAAAATTATGGAGAGAGTGATTGTAATAATTTTCCATATAATACATTTTTCTCTGTTATCATGGGTTTTGCCTTAGAATTTAGAATTTTCCACGTGAATTTTGTGTTCTGTAATAGGCATTATTCTCCATTTAATTTTTTAAATTATTTTTTACTTAACATATTGCTTGTGCAGATCTTAGAAGGGAACCGTCAATTTCCCAACAGATGGTTGCTACGACAACCAATTCAAGATAAAGAAAGGTAATAATTACGTTCATGGTTGGTTTCAATGCCAAACGACTTTTAGAATTAAAATTGTAAGAACAAGGACATGTGAATATATGAATGGGAAGATTTGCACCTGCAATCTACTTATAAAGCATATTTTGTTAACACGAAATATGCTTTATGATTCCACTTGCTGATTATCTCAAATTATGGCAACATCCATTTGTAATTTGTGACCTCATTTTCTGCATCGTTGCCAGAAACTTCAAAGATATTTAACTGGACTCGGTCCCTCTGTGGAAGACTTTAAAACTTTGATATTTCTAACTTGTCTCCTTCCAAAAATAGGCTTTGTTACGTGCAGCACAGGTACTTACTCTAAAAGTTTCCATTTTCCCTGCTGGATTACCCTTAGCCATCACAACTTGAAAGTTACTGGAACTTAGGCCTGTAATTTTTTTTTTATTCACTTTGCAGACTTTTCACATCTATTTTCCAAATAAATTAAACTAGTATAAAACTGAAATCTCTTCCATTATTTCGCTGATGAGTAAATTACAAATAAAAAAAACAAAAATAGCTTGAACCACCAAAAACCAAAAAAAAAACTATTAAAATTTTCTTATAGCAGTGCTACATTTGTCTCCAAGCCGATCAAGAAAAACAGAGTACATATACCTCCACCTTCGGTTGACAATTAAAGGACCTATTACGAACCAAAAACCCACCACACATCCCAGAGCCATGCTTACATAGAACCACTCCACTTTATCTTCATCATCTTCTCCATCTTCATCTTGAGGCATTGGAACAGTCTCAGTGCAGTTTCTAGAAAGAGGAGATCCACACAGATCATTACCGATAAAACAGGATGCATCAAAGCTTTGTAGCTGAGTGCTTGTAGGAATTTCTCCTGACAAGTTGTTATAGGACAAGTTCAAATGATTCAAGGACGTCAAGTTTGAGATACTCAGTGGAATTTCATCAGAAAGCTGGTTATTTGAGAAATCAATTGCCTCTAATGACTTCATAGCACCAATACTATCGGGGATTCTTCCAGAGAAGTGATTGTATGACAAATTCAGTGACCGCAATGCTACAAGATCTGTCACTTCTGCAGGAATCTCTCCGGAGAAATTATTTTTTGAAAGATCTATAGATCTCACCAAATTAAGAATGGTGCTATATTCAAGCTCTTTCCCTTTCATCACCAGTGATGTCTCCTCAATAGAAACACTAAAATTGGTTGGATATCCGATGTTGTTACCCAAAGAATAGTTCACTGTCACCATGGCACTGAAGTTACTGAGACATTTTGGTATGGCTCCAGAGAGATTGTTGTAACCGAGGTCCAAGATTTGGAGAGAAGTTAAAAAACAAAGCTCTGTTGGAAACTGGCCATCAAATATATTTGAACGAAGATTGAGAATAACCATTCTTGAAAATTTTTCTCCGATCCACGTTGGAATGTCTCCAGAAAACTGGTTTCCACCCATGTTGAGAGATTCTAGCTGAGTACAATTTCTGAGTGACTCGGGTATTCTTCCAGAGAGGCTGTTTTTCTGAAGATGCAATGATTGCAGAGAACTTAAAGATCCCAGGGAGGGTGGAAGGTTGCCGGTAAAAGTATTGTTGCCCAAATTCAATACTCTCAAGGACTTAAAATGCATCCAACAATCAGGTATCTCTCCAGAAAAATAATTGTCTTCAAGATTAAGAGTTTGCAGTTCATTTGATTCTTTCATTCCATTACACAAGAGAGGGGAAATAGATCCTGAGAACGCGTTGTTGGATAGATCAATTCCTGCCAATTTATTAGTGGATATAAAAAGCGGTGGACCTGATAAATTGTTCGAGCTCAAGTCAAGTGTACGAAGATCAGTAGCCTTGGATAAATTTGGAATCTCCCCACTAATTCGATTATTGGAGAAATTCAAAGAGTAAAGTTGGGAAGAAGCTTCCCAAAATCTAGCTGGAACGGTATCTTGAATTCCTGAACTGGAGATATCAAGATCTTCCAAAACATTTTGCGAGAGAAGCCAAGATGGAAATGTAGGTCCTAAATGACAAGATCGCAATTTTAATTCTACAAGTTGAAAAGGAAGAATCCAATCAGGACCTACTTTTAACGTCAATGCGTTTCCAGATACATCAAAAGACATCAATTTTGAGAGATTGGCAAAGTGAGTTTCAGAAATATATCCTTTCAACGTGTTATTTGAAAGACGTACACGTTCTAAGGACGAAAGTCCTCCCAGAGACGATGGAATAAGACCAGAAATAGAATTGTCACTGAGATACAGTGAGTCAAGACTTTTAAACTGCCCAATTTGACTTGTCAAATGACCAAAAATGTTGCAACCAGTCATATCCCACGACTCTAGTCTATCTGAGATACAACTTGAAAAAATATCAAAAATTTCGGAGATGTCTTGTCTCATTTTCACATATGACAAAGAAATTTCTCTTAAGTTGCATAGTCTTCCAAAAGATCTTGGAATTTGGCCTTCAAGCTGTTGTCTATAGGAATCCAAATCAAGAACTTCTATAGACGCAGATAGGTTTACCAGAAAACTTGAAATTGAACCTTGCAAGTTATTTGACCCAAGAGAAATGTAGACAAGATTGCTAAAGCTAGCCAACCAATTGGGTATTGAAGAATTGAAATCGTTGGAAGATAAATCTAGATGTCGAAGAGAAGTCAAGTTTTGAAGTCCGACGGGTATTGAGCCCTGAAAATCATTAAAACTCAGATCAAGATAGACTAAATTACTAAGACCAACAAGATTGCTAAAGCTAGCCAACCAATTGGGTATTGAAGAATTGAAATCGTTGTAACTTAAATCTAGATGTCTAAGAGAAGTCAAGTTTTGAAGTCCGACGGGTATTGAACCCCGAAAATCATTAGAACCTAGATCAAGATAGACTAAATTACTAAGACCAAAAACCCAACTAAGAACCAGAGAGTTCTGACCAAATTGGTTGGAGGAAAGATCAAGAACGGAAATTGACGAAATATTGACAATAGGTGGTGGATGAAAGTGATCAAGTTGGCAACAGGACATCCGCAATACTTGTAAAGAAGGAAGTGAGTTTATAGCCAATGACCAATCAAAGGCTTTGCCAAGGTTCACATAACCTAAATCAAGGTGTTGAAGCAAAGAAAGACCAGGTAGCCATGACAGATTGTCAACATATAACTCAAAACGGTTGTTGTTGTAGTAATAATCAATCATATTATTAAGGTCAAGATATCGTAAATAAGTGAGGTTTCCAAGTTGATGAGGAATTATTCCCATGAATCCAGCTCCAGAGAGATTAAGATACATTAGCTTTCCCATAGAACCAAGAAATCTTGGGATCTCTGCCTCAAAACTATTACCGCTCAAATCCAAGTAATTCAAATGCTGAAAATGAAGCAAAGAGGGGCTTATCTTACCTCCGAACTTTGATCTCTGATAAGCTTCATCTTCGGCATCGGATGTGGGATAGCTAATAGAATTCTTGAATGGATTTCCAAGACGGAGCTCAAGGACATGGCCAGTGAAGTTGTCGCAGACAACACCAGACCATTTACAACAGTCAGCTCCGTCGCTGGCGCCATTCCAAGAGATTAGCCGGTTTGAAGGGTCTTTCAGGTCTTTTTTGAACTTTAAAAGCGCTTCTCTCTCACTTTCGATGCAACGTCCCAAGCAAGTTGCTCCACCGCAGAAGCTGAGGCTGATGGTTGCTACGGCAAGCAGTTCAAGCAAAATAAAAGAAACAACAATATTCATGATTAATTGGTTTTGAGGCAAGGCAATCTTTAGAAAGAAAACAAGGAGGAAATGTGCGTGCATGACACTCTTGTAATTCCAGGCTATTTATAGGGTTCTTGTGTTATCCCAACTTCTCGGAACATGCAACTTGGAAAAATAGCAGCTATGACCTTAATTTTCTTCTTCAAGATTGCCAGAAAGTTCAAGGATATTAGAAATTTTGTCATATAATGCAGGTTTTTCGCTTTTAGAAAAATCATCTCAAATGAGTCATTAATTGAGGTAGGTCCCTCTATGGACATTATAAAACTTTGATCTTTCTAACCTCCGCCTCTTTCAAGAGGGACCTTGAATTAACGCGTTATCGAAAAATGATCAAATACTCATAATATCCCACTTTTGATTTGTCGAAATTACCCATCCCTGCAACCTTGCCTTTTAAAATAATTATTAAAAAAGTTTAACAACTACGCAGTAAAATAAATTTTCAATCATGAAACAAATTTTAGTGATAAAATAGTAAAAGAAACCAAAAGTTAAAGATCAACATAATCTCTTTAACAAAAATGAGAAGTTTTGATGAGTTCTAAAATGAGAAGGAAAATGATTAATTTATTAAATCGACAGAGACGTTTTGATCATTTTCGCTGCTAGCTGATTCAAAAAAGAATAAAATTAAACTCTATTCAAGAATATAATTGAACTCTTTGATATTAATGTTACATCATCTATTCTAAATTGTTGCATAAATTTTAAAAGCCTAGTCATCAAATGAAACTATGCTATGTCAATTTTATGGATTTTTTGTTATAATGTTACATTGTCTATTCTAATTTGTTGCTTAACTTTTAAAAGCTTAAATCATCCAATCAGATTTCGTTTCATCAGTTTTTTATGGATTATTTTGTATAAGGTGAACAATATCTTGTTTGTTACCTAAATAAAGAACCGACTTGCCATTCATTTTATAAAAAAAGACAGTTCGGCTTGCCATCTGTAACATATTAGAAACAAAAATTTTAGTAAGAGTTTACGAAATTAAATAAACACTTATAACTATTAAATAAGCTCTATTAAGGAGGTTTGTAAGGTAAAATATTAATTTAACAAAATATAGGAAAAGACCAAATTACCTTAGTTTGTTTACAAGATCTAACTAAGTTGCAGTGGGGTTGTATACAATGGCGAATAGTAATAAAGTGAATTTATATTTTAGAGCTTTTGCAACCGTGAAAAGCCAAAAACGTACTCGATGTTAAGTAATCAATTTTCAAAAAACAATGGATGGTTTGATCGTTTTTCCTTTTTGTCCAAATATTGTCAAATTATTCAACTCTCATTTGTTCTTGTGTTTGTCAAATAACCAAGGTGGACGACATCTCGTCTGTTATTTGATTAAAGAGCCGACATCATATTTTCTTAAAAATGCGAGTGCGACTTGCCATCCACTTTTATAAAAGGATAGCACGACTTGCATTGCTTATCACATGTTATCGTCGGTTAAATTGGGCATGGCGGCGAAATTGGAACCGTGCAATGCCTTCATTGATTATTTAATCGTGTCATCAGAGTTTAAAGATGCAGCACAAATATCACAATTCTATTTCCTGGACTACATAACTAGAAAAGAAAATTGCTATATATTTTTCTAAACATTAAAAATGTTTTACAGCTATTGACAAGAGATGACCCAAATGTTGAACCAAGGTCGTTAAGATCATAATATGTATATGGAACACTTCAGTAAGCTTGGGCACCTTCAATGATCTTGAGTAACTCAAAAAGTTCATGTATCATTTTATTTAAACTTTGTACTGCTATAAATAATAAACGCAGAAAAGCAGAGCACCTATATAAATGTTTTCAGTTACGAAAGTGAAATACATAAAAGGATAGATTCAAAGATGAAAGATGCTAGTAACATCTTCTTACAAAGTAGATAAATTTGTCACCAATTCTATCTAAGAAATGAAAGTACTTGTACCTCCATCTTTTGTTGCTGAGTAAAGGGCCAATGAAACACCAAAATCCCACCACAAATCCAAGTGCCATGCTTACATACAACGTCCAGTCCACTTCATCTCCATCTCCTTCGTTTCCAATTCTATTTTGATCGTCAGTTACAAGTGCATTCTTCTCAGTACAATTTGAAAGTGGAGCTCCGCATAGGTCATTGCCGGCAAAAGATGATCCACCAAAGCTTTGCAATTGAGTGCTTGAAGGAATTTCTCCATTCAAGTTATTGTTGGATAGGTTTAAGTAATTCAGAAATGACAAATTTGACATACTTTGAGGAATCTGACCTGAAAGTTGGTTTGCTGAGAAATCGAGGGATTCAATTGATCTCATAACACCAATATTATCAGGAATTCTTCCGGTAAATAAGTTGTGAGACAAATTCAATGATTGCAATCCTTGAAGGTTTGTCACTTCTACAGGTATTTCTCCAGAGAAATTATTCATGGAAATGTCAATGCTTCTCACCAAATTAAGAATGGAATTATATTCAACCAAAAACCCTTTCATCACAAGCGATGTATCCTCAACAATTTTGTTGTCCCCTGAAAAGGCATACCATATATCGCTGCTTTGATCAGATGAGTCCGCTGTCGCCATAGCAGAGAAGTTGTTGATGCATCTCGGTATGGTCCCTGAGAGACTGTTATAAGCCACATCTAAAATTTGTAGAGAAGCTAGACGACAAAGTTGAATGGGGAAATCGCCGTGAAACTTGTTTGATCGAAGAATGAGAATCATCAATCTTGAAAATCTTTCTCCTATCCAAGTCGGAATACTGCCGACAAGTTCATTTTCACCCATGTCAAGTGCTTCCAAAATTGAAATTTTTTTAAACGATGTTGGTATTACTCCAGACAATCTATTATTTCGGAGGTTCAAAGACCTAAGAGAAGTTAAAGTGCCAATAGACATCGGAAGGCTACCGGTGAAGTTGTTGTTGCCTAAGTTCAACGTACGCAACCTCGGCCAATTCATCCAACAATCAGGGATGCCTTCGGAAAAATGATTTGTGGAGAGTTTGAGAAATTCAATGTTCTTTGAGAAATTCTCCCCCTGACATATGAGATGGAAAATGGATCCCGATAAAGCATTATTGGAAAGATCGAATATTGAACCCAACAACAAGGATGGTGTGGTAATAAGAGGCATTGATGGTCTGTCAAACTTTGGAACCCCACCATAGATTTGATTACCAGACACATTTAAATAATAATACTGGAAAATAGAATTCCAAAACCCATGAGGAATTTTGTCTGAGATTCTTGTGCTAGATATATCCAAATCATTTAATTTCTTTTGTGATTGAAGCCACAAAGGAAATCGAGGCCCTAAATGACATGACCTCAACTCCAAAACTGTGAGTTGAAATGGAGGAACCAATTAGGATTGATTTTGAAGATTAGCGAGTTTCCATTCGCACGAAACGAAACCAGTTTTGTTAAATTGAGAAAGTGGATTTCAGAAACAGTTCCGTTCAACTTGTTGTTGGACAAATCTAGATATTCCAAGTTTGCTATTTGCCCCAAGGACAACGGAATAGAACCGTAGATTTGGTTATTTGAAAGATCAAGAGAGTTCAATCTTTTAAATCGATCAAGTTGATTGGTCAAATGACCAAAAATTTGACAACCTCTCAAATAGAGTGACTCTAGTTCATTTGCAACACATGTCGAGAAAATACCCAAAATCTCTGATATATCTTGACTCAGGTTGGTAGAGCCCATAGAGAATGATGTCAACTTACAGAATCTTCCAAATGATTTTGGAATTTTTCCACCAAGTTCATAGTTCAAAGAAAGGAGGAGTGTTTGTATAGAAGTCAAGTTTTCTAGACCAAGTGACGAAATGTTACCTTGCAATCTATTAGAATCAAGAGAAAGGAACTCAAGATCATTAAGCTTAGACAGCCAGCCAGGTACTGCAGAATTGAACTGGTTGAAAGATAAATCCAGATGTTTAAGAGATGTCAAGTTTCCTAGTCGACTGGGGATTTGACCTCGAAATTGGTTTCCGGAAAGATCAAGGGTGGTAAGGGAGGAAAAATTTGCAGAGGACAATAGAGGTGGAGTTCGCAGAAAGACAACTTTAATTCTTTGAGAGAATGGAGTGAGTTAATTACCAGTAATGAATCAGAGGCTTTACTGAGGTTCACAAAACTAATGTAGAGGTGCTCTAGCAAAGAAAGACCGGATAGCCATGAAACAGTGTCCGCGTGTAACTCGAAATAATCCCCGCTGAGATCAAGATATTGCAGATTTGACAGATTTCCAAGTTGGTGAGGAATCATTCCTGTGAATCATGCTTGAGAAAGATTGAGGTATCTTAGGTTCACAAGAGAAGCAAGATAATTTGGAATTTGAATTCCCTGAAAATAATTACCACTCAAGTCCAGGTGAACCAAATGCTTTAATTCAAGCAAAGAGGGATTTATCTTACCAACCAGCATTGACCTCTGGTAAGCTTCATTATCATCAGGACTGAAAGGATTTTGGAGGTTGAGCTCAAGGACATGGCCGGTGAAGTTGCTACAAAAGACACCGCCCCATTTACAGCAATCTCCATTATCACCAATCCAAGAGGCAAGGCGATTCGAAGGATCTCTGAGATCATGCTTCAACTTTAAAAGTGCTTCTCTCTCGCTCTCTGTGCAAGAGGTGCCATTGCAGGAGCTAATGTTGATCATGGTGGCTATAGCAAATAATTCTACGAGAAGAAGGCCAACAAAAACACCCTTGTTCGGTTTCATTTTCTGTGAATGGAAATTATAAGAAACAGGAAATGTGCAAATAATTAATGAGAATATTGTCATATTGTTCGCTATTAATAATGTCGTAGAGTTACCCATGTAACGTGTACGTCTATCTATTTGGAATAGAATATATTACAAATTTCCGCTGGAGATTAATCATAAGAATCCAAGATGCAATTCTAAACTATTGTTCATAGTTCAGATGAAACTCGTCCAGTAAAATACACAAAGTGAGATATATATTATAAGTGGCCGATCTGGACCGGCAATATGAGTTTCAGCTTTTTACAACTCGGTCTTAGTAAGAGGGCGTACCTAATACCCTATTAACCCAATAAGCTGCAGTCAACTCTTTGCCAAGTAAAAGAAATGACGATAATAAGCTAAATTAATAATAACCAACCAAAAAGAAACGGCAAGGTGATACCAGTGACTTTTGCACTTGCATGTTCCATGTGTTGATGCAGAATTCTGGCCGCGGTTTTTGTGCTCAGAACCTCTGCTCGTTCGACCAGAACCTTTGCTCGTTCAACCCAATCTCGACCAGGATTCTTCCTCGTTCAATTGTTCTTCCTTATTCCCTGCACTCACAGAACAAGTCAGGGTGCGCCGGGTGTTTTCCCGGCGTAAACCCTCTGACGCTCAAGTCAGATCAGAAGGTTTTTTGGGAAAAGATTGGCCGTAAATCTCTAGGCCTTACGTTTTTTATCGGGCACGAGTTACTTGCTTTTTTAGCCTCTTAGAGTGATCAAGAATCCAACCCTTTTACCTTTGCCGACCGCCCTTTTTATAGGCCTTCCGAGGATCCTGCCTTACTGCAGTAACGGGAGGTTGCGTACTGTCCATTACTGCTGTGACAGGCGGTTGCGTATATCTTCATCACTGTGGTGACAGGTGGTTGCGTAGATCCCCACCACTGCGGTGGTAGGTGGTTGCGTATATCTTCATTACTGCGGTGGTAGGTGGTTGCGTATCTTGCGTGGCTTTAAGTTTCGGGTTGGTGAGAACGTCACTTCAGCTAGCATTTACCGGGTCTGTTCGGTCCAAGCCTTAGCGGTAATGAGCACAGTGCCTCCCTTGGCTGGTTAGCCCCGCGGACAGTGTGCCTGAGCGGTGACAGAGGGTTTCTGCTCCTGCTCCCCTGCTGCAAGGTTCTGCTCTCCTCTACTGATCCTCATCGAAACATATGCTACGACCAGGTTCCTGCTAGTCATGCTTGATCTCGTCGAAATATCCCCAAACACAGGTCCCCCAGTTTCTGGTGTTGGGTAACGAAGTGAATCGACAGTAGAAACTCAACAGTCTTGGTTGCGTGGGGCGGGAAAAGCTGCCAAGAGTCGTGTCGCATTTAATTGCGGATGAAGCGACGTGGGGGAAATCTGGCCCTCCGTTTGAATTTCAAACCAAGAGTCGCAAACCTTCGGGATCTGGTGCCATTTAAATACCGGCAGCCCAAATGTCCTCTCTCATTTGGACACTTCAGAATTTTCACCACAAAACATTCATCGTTCTCTCTGTTTTCCGGTGAACAATTTTCGGTAAACACGCTTTCTCCTTTGTTTCTCTCCGATTGAACCATTCTCTCAGCCTGCGCCTTCCTCTCCGACGGCCGATTTTTCAGGTACTACCTCTATTTCCTCGGTCTTCAATAGGTATACACATTTCTTTTTCTCTTTACTTCACTCGGGTATTAGTCGGTGGTGGTGATAGGATTATAGATTGAGAAATGTCTAAGGGCAAGGAAAAAATTATCGAGATAGACGACGACGATGAGTCAGACTTCTTACCTAGTCTGCTCGCCGATGCCGTCTTTGACCCTAGGATCCCCCTAGAGCCCCATGACCCTGATATTGCAACTAGGGCTAGAAGAATGTCCCCAGAAATGACCTCTTCGAGCTGAAATAGCGGTGAAGTGGGAATATCCGGCTCGTCGGACACCCTAGGTGACGAAGAGGGAAGAGAGTCGGGTGGGAAACCCTTACCGGGAGCAGCACGACCAGAAACGAGGAGTATGGCGGGGGGTAGAACTTTAGCACAAGATTACGCCATCGACTTCATCACTTGCACGACCACATTTGATGAGCTTGCTGTCCTTCGGAGTCGGTACGGGATTCCTAGTGATATAATCCTTAAGGTCCCGGGGAAGAAGGATACCCCTAGTCGTCCTCCCCCGGGTTTTGTCACCTTGTTTCTGGAGAGCTTTCAATACGGATTGAGGTGTCCCATACAGCCATACTTTGCTCGGATATTTAGTGGGCTGAACTTATCCCCTGGTCAGTTGAATCCCAACGGATGGAGGGTGCTTTCTGGTCTGTTCATTCTATGGGACAGATGTTGTCAGAGCGAGCCCACAATTAACGACGTGAGACACCTATATCAACTGAAGAGCAGTCCCAAGGATGCTGGCTGGTACTACTTCCAATCCAGCGCTAAGAGCCGGAAACCTGTAACTGGACTTCCAACAGGGGGTGGTGGGGCTTGGAAGAAGAAGTTCTTTTTCGCTGGGGGTCCTTGGGGTCAATTCGCACAGATTGATGGGACGAACTACCGCGTCCCATCCCGATTCGTGGTCCCAGGTTGCCCGCTCGCTTTAGGTGTATCGATTCCTTAGTAGCTCTTATTTTTGTTGCTTTGGTACTAATTAAATTTCTGCTCGCGTTGCAGGCTCTTGGGGCGTCCACTTCCCGCTCGAACCCGAACCGCTCAAGCTAGTAGAGTCTGTGCTAGCGAAGTCCTGTTCCCATCGGGAGCTGCTGACTCTAGAAAACCTGGTCGCATCTGGCTTAGTAACTTCTGACCCTCAGATGGAAGACGCCGTGATTGCAGCCTTGACCAGGAAGCGTACCCGTTCTCAGACTACCAAGAAGGGTGAAGAAAAGGAGGCTCCAGCTGCGAAGCGAGCCGTCGTAGCAGAGCAGGCTGCCCCCCTGAAAACCTTGCCACCTCCCCCTGCTGTCGCCGTGGGGGGTAGCGGTGCAGCCACCGATCCAGCTTCCTCCTCTGCTTCCAAGAAGCCTACATCTCGTATCCCAGACTACCTGGTCTCCTACATGTCCGACCTTTCTAGGCATGTAAGCAAGAAGGATTTGGAGGACTTTTCCCGCTTGGCCCTACCCGACCTGATGGATGCCATGCAGTTCAGCGCCATCCACCTCAGCTGCATGCTCACTTACTACCAGGCCAAGTCTAACCGTTTCGAGAAAAAGATGCTAGACGAGAAGAAGGCAGCAGTCACCAGAGCCGACAAGGCCGAGAAGAAAGCTGGGGATCTGAACCTCAAGAACTTGAAGCTGCAGGAGAGCGAAGCTCTTGCTGAGGCTAGAGCCATCACTCTCGATGAGGAGCTGACCAGGGTGCGAGAGGATCTGGAAAGGCAGAAAGCTACGTATGAAGCTCAGCTCGAATCCCTTCATGTGTCTCATCAAGCTCAGCTCGAGGACCTGGAGAATGAAGCTGAACTTCGATACAACCAAGGGCTCCGACATTCCTACCGCAACATCATGGCCGTCCTGGAGAAACGACATCCAAACCTCAACATGGATGGTTTTGCAGAGGCTGTTTCTCAGCACATGGACGAGGAGGAGGCTAAAGAGGACGCAGAGGAGGTGGAACCTATCGTGGTCGAGGAAACCTCCCCCCTTCGTGCTGATCCTGCTGTAGTTGGTGAGGTGCATGCCCCTCCAAGCGCTACTGGCGGTACTCCACTTGCATCTGGCGCAGACCAGCCCTCAGAGGAGACTGCTCGACCTACTGACCCACCCGCTGTTTGAGTTTGGACTTGTGTTATGCCCATTCTTCTTTTTGGGTGTTATATGTAGCAGCTCCGTTACTTGTCTTAAACTTAATAAAATACATTGTTACTTGCTTTCTCTTTCCGTTATTTTTCCTTAGTAAAATTTTCATTTCTCTGGATGTTTGCTCGACTTGTCTGGCCGAGAAAATCTTGGCACGCTTAGCGCCTGGTCTCCCCGTAAGACAGGCTTTGAAACTTAGTGAGTTGTTGTGCGCCTTCGAGAAATTTTTTTTTGACGTTTGGTTCTGCTCGCCGACGCTTGGTCGAACAGATCCTGGCATGCTTGTCTTCGGCCTCGCCATAGCACATGCTTTAAGACTCGAGCCTTTACACGGCCAATGCAATTTTTCGAATTTTGGGATTTTGCTCGCCTTCTCTTGGTCGAGCAGATCCTGGCATGCTTGGCTTCGGCCTCGCCATAGTACAGGCTTTGAGACGTGAGCCTTTGCACTTCTTGTACAATTTTTCGAAATTTGGGATTCTGCTCGCCATCTCTTGGTCGAGCAGATCCTGGCATGCTTGGCTTCGGCCTCGCCATAATACAGGCTTTGAGACGTGAGCCTTTACACGCTTTGTACAATTTTTTGAAATTTGGGATTCTGCTCGCCTTCTCTTGGTCGAACAGATCCTGGCATGCTTGGCTTCGGCCTCGCCATAATACAGGCTTTGAGACGTGAGCCTTTACACGCTTTATAGAATTTTTCGAAATTTGGGATTCTGCTCGCCTTCTCTTGGTCGAGCAGATCCTGGCATGCTTGGCTTCGGCCTCGCCACAATACAGGCTTTGAGACGTGAGCCTTTACACGCTTTATAGAATTTTTCGAAATTTGGGATTCTGCTCGCCTTCTCTAGGTCGAGCAGATCCTGGCATGCTTGGCTTCGGCCTCGCCATAATATAGGCTTTGAGACGTGAGCCTTTACACGCTTTATAGAATTTTTCGAAATTTGGGATTCTGCTCGCCTTCTCTAGGTCGAGCAGATCCTGGCATGCTTGGCTTCGGCCTCGCCATAATACAGGCTTTGAGACGTGAGCCTTTACACGCCTTATAGAATTTTTCGAAATTTGGGATTCTGCTCGCCTTCTCTAGGTCGAGCAGATCCTGGCATGCTTGGCTTCGGCCTCGCCATAATACAGGCTTTGAGACGTGAGCCTTTACACGCTTTATAGAATTTTTTCGAAATTTGGGATTCTGCTCGCCTTCTCTAGGTCGAGCAGATCCTGGCATGCTTGGCTTCGGCCTCGCCATAATACAGGCTTTGAGACGTGAGCCTTTACACGCCTTATAGAGGTTTCGAGCAGTACGGTAGATTGAACTTCCTCATTTGTTGACATCTTATTACATTCAGTTTACATGGTTTTGCTCGAAGTAAAACAAATAAAGTAGTAACTACGAACAGAGGTATCTTTTGAAATGCTTGCAAAATCCTATTGAAAATATTTCCTAAGGTGTACCGCGTTCCACGGGCGCTTCACCTCATGGCCGTCTGCTCGAACTAGCTTGTAGGCTCCGGGGCCGACTAGCTGCTTGACCCTATAAGGCCCTTCCCAGTTTGGTCCGAGTACTCCTTGGGTCGAGTCTTTGGTGTTCTGATTCACCCTCCTGAGCACCCAATCTCCCACCTTGAACTGCCGCACGTTCACCTTCTGGTTGTAATAACGAGCGACCCTCTGCTGGTAAATGTCCGCCCGCCTCGATGCCTGCTCCCTCTTCTCGGCTATCAGATCTAGATTCATGCACATTTGGTCGTTATTCTCCTGCTCGTCAAAGTGTTCCGTCCGATGAGTGGCGGTTCCTATTTCTGCTGGTACAACTGCCTCGTGCCCAAAGGCCAGAGCAAATGGAGTTTTCCCGGTAGCTGTCTTATGGGTAGTTCTGTATGCCCATAGCACCCCTGGTAATTCGTCGACCCAAGCTCCCTTATTTGCTCCCAGCTCGGTTTTAATGAGCCGCTTGATTGTCTTGTTAGCTGCTTCTACTTGCCCATTGGACTGGGGGTGGGCAGGCGAACAATATTTGAGCGTGATACCGAGATTTTGGCAGAAATTTCTGAAACTGTGATTATCGAACTGCCTGCCATTGTCCGTTATCAAGGCATAGGGGATTCCATATCGGCAGACCAGATTTCTCCATACGAAATCGGTTGTCTTTTTCTCCGTAATGCTGCTAAGGGCTTCTACTTCTATCCATTTCGTGAAATAGTCGATCGCGACGATTGCATGTGTTGCTGCTCCTCGTCCCTTTGGCATTGGGCCGATCAGGTCTATTCCCCACTGAGCAAACGACCAAGGGGATACCATTGAAGTGAGCCTCTCTGGTGGCTGGTTATAGAAGCTCGCAAAACTTTGACAACTTGCGCAGCTCCTGGTCTTCTCTTGTGCATCCCTATGCATTGTTGGCCAAAAATATCCCTGCCTTAGAACTTTATGGGCTAGGGATCTCCCACCAGAATGATTTCCGCAAATTCCTTCGTGTATTTCTCTCAACACATAGTCTGCGTCATCCTCGTCCAAGCACCTGAGGAATGGAAGTGTATATCCTCGTCGGTACAGTATTCCATCAATCATCGTGTACCTCGAGGCCTGCGCTCTGATCTTCCGCGCTTGCAGCTTATCCGGGGGTAAGGCTCCATCCTTAAGATATGATATCAAAGGATCCATCCACGAGCTTTTCTGCTCTAGCCTCAACACTTCCAGATTCTGCTCGATGCTCGGACTGAATTTCACTTCCAGAGGGATTGACTCGGGCATTTTTGGGTCTGCCACCGCTGCCATTCGAGCTATGATGTCTGCTCGGCTTTTTTGCTCTCTGGGAACCTGCACCACCTCCACTTCTTCAAATTTCCCCATCATCTGTCTGACTATCTTCAGATACCGTTCCATCTTCTCCTCCCTCGGTTGGAATCTTTCACTGACGTGATTTGCGACCAGCTGCGAGTCAGTTCTGACCTTTACTCTCTCTGCTTTCATGGCCTTAGCCAATTCCAACCCTGCTATCAAGGCTTCGTACTCAGCCTGATTGTTTGTGGCTGCAAAATCCAACTTCACAGCATAAGAAACCTCTTCCCCCTCAGGTCCTTCCAGGACAATTCCGGCTCCTGATCCCTGCTCCCCTAACGAACCATCGACGAACATCTGCCATACTTGGGCTTCACCCGCGTTTGAGGCCTTATCAAACTGCTCCGAGCAAACCTCAGGCTCTGCGAATTCTGCTACGATATCAGCCATTGCCTGTGCCTTAATTGCTGCTCGTGGTCTATAGTCAATGTCGAACTCGCTCAGCTCCATAGCCCACTTCACAAGCCGACCAGAGGAATCTGGTTTGTGCAGGGTTTGGCGTAATGGCTGGTTTGTTATTACCGAGATGGGGAAAGCTTGAAAGTACAGTCTCAGCTTGCGAGCAGCGACCACGAGAGAAAGAGCCCACTTCTCCAACTGCGGGTATCGGGTCTCGGCGTCGAGCAGGGCCTTGCTGGTATAGTATATCGGGTATTGAACCCCATCTTCCTCTCTTATTAGGACAAAACTTGTGGCACGGTCAGATACCGCCAGATACAACGATAACTTGTCCCCCTCTCTTGGTGTGGATAGCAGGGGTGCCCGTTGCAGGTACAGCTTTAAGTTCTGAAAGGCCTCCTCGCATTCTTGGGTCCACTCTGTTTTCTTCCTTTTCTTTATTACTTGAAAGAACGGCTGACATTTATCTGTGGCTCTGGATATGAACCGGTTCAAGGCTGCGATCCTCCCCGTCAAGCTCTGTATTTCTTTAAGGTTACGAGGAGACTTCATCTGAATGATCGCTTGGATCTTCTCGGGATTCGCCTCGATCCCCCTGTGACTGACCATGAACCCGAGGAATTTCCCAGATTCGACCCCAAAAGCACATTTCTCCGGGTTGAGCTTCATCTTGTACTTCCTCAGGAGCAAAAATGTCTCCTCGAGGTGTTTGACATGTTCTTCTGGGAGTTTTGACTTTGTAATCATGTCGTCTACATATACCTCCATTGTTCTCCCGATTAACGGCTTGAAGATCTTGTTTACCAGCCTCTGGTATGTAGCACCTGCATTTTTCAAACCGAAGGGCATTACTTTGTAGCAGAACAACCCCTGGTTGGTAATAAATGCCGTGCTCTCCTCATCCTGCCCAAACATTGGAATTTGATTATATCCCGAGAATGCATCCATGAAGCTGAGCAGGCCATGTCCGGCTGTTGAGTCTACAAGCTGGTCGATCTTTGGCAAGGGGAAGCTATCTTTCGGACATGCCTTGTTCAAGTCCGTGAAATCCACACACATTCTCCACTTGCCATTTGCCTTTTTCACCAACACTACGTTGGATATCCACTCTGGGTAGTTGACTTCCCGGATGAAACCTGCCTTTAGGAGCTTCTCAACTTCACCATTTATGGCGTCATATCTTTCTTGGTTGAAGCATCTTCTCTTTTGCCTTACTGCCTTCGCCCCTTTCTTTATCGCCAATTTGTGGCATGCGATCTCTGGGTCAATCCCTGGCATGTCTTCATGCGACCATGCGAAGACATCTGCATAAGCCTCTAGGCATCGCACCAACTCCTTCTTCTGCTCCCCCTGTAGCCTTGACCCAATCCTGATTGTTTTGCCCGGATTCTCTGGTGCTAGTTGTACTGTCTTCAACTCCTCGATGGGCTCTTATCTGCCTTTCTTGCTCTCTACGCGGTTATCAAGGGACGTTATCTGCATGGCCTCCTTTGCCGCTGAAGAGTAACAACTTCGTGCAATTCTCTGGTCTCCTCGCACCACTCCTATGAGCTCATTCACCCGATACTTCAGGGCCAGGTAATGATTGGACAGTACTGCTTTGGTCATCCTTAGAAACGATCGGCCCAAAATCATCTGGTAAGGACCCTCCTCGTCCACTACCACGAAGTCCAGCATTGTCGTCAGCTCTGTCGGAGAGTTACCAATTGCGACTGGCAGTTCAACTATGCCTAGAGGGACCAGCCTCCCTCCTCCAAACCCTTTCAGGGAGGTGCTGGTGTGCTCCAACTTTAGGTCCGTTAACCCCATTTCCTCCAGAGTCGACTTGAACAGCACATCCACTGAACTTCCCGTGTCCACCAAGATCCAATCAAACTTCTTACTCGCAACAGTAGCCTTGATGACCAAGGCATCCTCGTGAGGGTATAAAATTCCTTCCTCGTCCTTGTCAGTCCACATGATCGGAACCTGCCTGTTCCTAGTCCGTTTCGCCGCCGGGGTATTGAAGAACACTTCCTTGTTAGTCATGGTGTATCTCGCATAGTTCTTCCTTGCTCTGTTAGAATCTCCAGCCAATGTTGGTCCCCCAGCTATCACTCTCAAGTTAGGCTGCTCACGCCTCAAACCCCGGCTACTCTGCTCCTCCTCATATGTCGAGGCCTCTCTGGGGAAGTCTCTATCTATGAACTCATCCAGGTAGCGATTTCTCACCAAATCCTCGACCTGCGTCTTGAGATCTTTGCATTCCGCGGTGGTATGCCCATGGGTCTCATGGAACTTACAATGGCGCCCCCTATCTCTTCTGCTGGCCAACTTGGTTATGGGAGCAGGGGGATGCAGCAATCCTCGATCCCTTATGGCCTCGTACACCTCGTCCAGGGGCACCTTCAATGCGGTGTATCGACCGTAATCCTGATTCCGGCCAATCATATGCACTGCCCTTCCCTCATTGGCACCACTCTGCGTTGGCGGTGGTGGCAGCGCTTCTGGTCTGCTCCCCCTATTACTGTAGGGTTGGGGATGACGACTGCCACCTGCTGAGTCGTGTCGTCTCCAAGGTTCCCTTACTGGTGACCGAGGGGGCGGTGCTCTGCTGCGCTGGTACTGTGGTGGCCTCTGATGGGGTTGGTAAGCGGCAACCCGGCCTGCTGCATTACTACCAGGTATCGGGTGGTCCCTCCTTCTTATTGGGCCACTTCCTGATACCGCCCTCTTTTCTTTCCCCAATCCCTCTAGCTGGTCTGTTCTGATCCGTGCGGCCTTCTCCTCCTCGATCTCCATATCCCGCTTGGCCTGCTCGTATGCTGCTGCGTAGGTCTGAATGAGCGGGCTTCTCAGGTTATACCACAGCCTTCCTATCTTCACCCCCTCTCTCAATCCCCTTAACGCCTGGGAGTGGTTGAAGGCGCCCAAATCTAGGACCGCCCGGTGATACCTTTTGATGAAGTCTCGCAGGGTTTCCTGCTCCCCCTGCTTCATACCCTTTAACTCCATCATATCATTTTCCGGTGCCATTGCTCCTTGGAACTGCTCTGCGAACTCCTGGCACATCTGCTCGAACGTTCTGATGCTCCCGCGAGGAAGCTTCGTGTACCACTCGCGTGCACGTCCTTCCAAAGATAACGGGAACACCCTGCACCTCTAGTTGGGAGATAGCCCCTGCACCCCGGTGATGTCGTTGAAACACTCGACGTGTATTAACGGATCAGTTCGCCCTGAGTATCTAAGGTCGGGGAGGCGAAAGTCTTTCGGGACGATTGCCCTCATGATCTCCGTCGCGAGTGGTGATTCTCCATCTAACATGATTCTCCAACTAGGAGCCCTGCTCTTTCCCTGCATGCCATCGACCACATGCGCGAGCCTGCGCACTTCTTCTTCTAACTGCATTTCCTGACCAGGAGCTCGAGTCGCGGTCTCACCCCGCCCCTGGTTGACATTGTCTGATGGTTGTTGGTGCTCTGTCTCCTCTGCATTGGCCATTCCGGCGCCCTCTTCGAAACTTGGTCTTCCTAGGGATGGTCCTTCCCTTCTATAGGCATCTCCCCGTGCAGAGCAATAACCTTCCTCCCCACCAAATCTCCTGGCAGTGTCATTCCTCCTCACTGCATCATGGCCTGGTGCAGGTCTATCAGCTCTCACCCTCTCTTCCCGATTATCCCTCCGTTCATTAAGCAACTCATGTTCATTGTGCAACTCATGGAGGATGGATGCTAGGGCTTCCATCTGCCTTTCCATCCTTTCCATCCGACCAAACACGGAATCACTGACCGTTGTGTCACCCCCTTGCGCGCTATTCCCCCCGATCTCCATCGTCTTTCTCTTCCTCCTCTATTCCTGCCCCTATTGTCGACTATAGCTTTTCGATCGATTTCCCCACAGACGGCGCCAAAATGTTGATGCAGAATTCTGGCCGCGGTTTTTGTGCTTAGAACCTCTGCTCGTTCGACCAGAACCTCTGCTCGTTCGACCCAATCTCGACCAGGATTCTTCCTCGTTCAATTGTTCTTCCTTATTCCCTGCACTCACAGAACAAGTCAGGGTGCGCCGGGTGTTTTCCCGGCGTAAACCCTCCGACGCTCAAGTCAGATCAGAAGGTTTTTTGAGAAAAGATTGGCCGTAAATCTCTAGGCCTTACGTTTTTTATCGGGCACGAGTTACTTGCTTTTTTAGCCTCTTAGAGTGATCAAGAATCCAACCCTTTTACCTTTGCCGACCGCCCTTTTTATAGGCCTTCCGAGGATCCTGCCTTACTGCAGTAACGGGAGGTTGCGTACTGTCCATTACTGCTGTGACAGGCGGTTGCGTATATCTTCATCACTGTGGTGACAGGTGGTTGCGTAGATCCCCACCACTGCGGTGGTAGGTGGTTGCGTATATCTTCATTACTGCGGTGGTAGGTGGTTGCGTATCTTGCGTGGCTTTAAGTTTCGGGTTGGTGAGAACGTCACTTCAGCTAGCATTTACCGGGTCTGTTCGGTCCAAGCCTTAGCGGTAATGAGCACAGTGCCTCCCTTGGCTGGTTAGCCCCGCGGACAGTGTGCCTGAGCGGTGACAGAGGGTTTCTGCTCCTGCTCCCCTGCTGCAAGGTTCTGCTCTCCTCTACTGATCCTCATCGAAACATATGCTACAACCAGGTTCCTGCTAGTCATGCTTGATCTCGTCGAAATATCCCCAAACACCATGTTTGGTTATTTATGTATATATATTTTTTTAACCTAATTTGATGTCACAATTTCGTATGGGATTATGGGAAATACAGACCTTTCTCATTTGTTGTTCAGTTGTCAAACAATTAAGATGGAAGACACCTCATAATGAGAGTATACTACGACCTACAATCCGTTATAGATCGTTTCTTGAATTGTCCACGGCGGTAAATTGGAGCCGAACCTAACCTGCTATTTACATGACAGAGAGAAGTGATCATACATAAAAACAAAACTAGCTCAAAAAGCAACAACATTAAAGAGTCCTCGTAAGAGCTCAATTAGGCGCGATCAACATTGATGAAAACACCAGCACACCCTTGAACTTGTGATCCAAATTGCAGAAAGTGAATCATCACAGAGAAGGGTAGATATGGGATTCGGTCTATATCATAAATTTCATTTCATTGATTGTTGTCCTCAAGAGTTTCAAAGATACAGCACAATAGCACAATTCTGATTCCCGGACTACATAACTAGGAAAGAAAATTGCTATACTTCCAACGAATAAAATTACAGCTCCTCATTGACAAAGAGATGACCCAAACGTTACACCAAGGTCGTTATTTCCAATATTTTGGCTTTATGATAATGGGACAAAACTCTTGGCATTGCATGATTAATAATCGAAAATTGGAGATCAGCATATAAGCAAGTCCATGGGATCATCTACTATACTTATTCACAAGCTCTTTTGGCAACCTTTTGAGCAGCAGCTTTGACCGGCAGAGAAGAAGGTGGCATCCTACATACCTTGATGAGCAAGCTTGGCCATTCAAATTCACTAGCTACTTCTACTACTAGATCTTTTGTTTAAGAACCTGCCGCAACTGGACCTTCTGACTTTCCATCCTTGCCTCCAGAAGCTTTGCCTTCAAACTATTCTTTTGGGCACCTCGAGGCCATTCAATGCACCCTTTCATGCCTCGAGTTATGTGAGGATTTCCCGAGTCAGGTGAACTCCACTGCCCTAAATCTGAGGGACTAAGCCCGCCATTACCTGATCCTCGATCTGGAGATGCCAGACTCCCATTAGATAATCTTCCATTTGAAACCGAAAGCCTGCCCTTGGTTCCATCAACTGTGATTATTTTGTAGTTATCCCCGTTGTTCGGGCCTGATCTCCAAAGCCTTGCTATGGATGATACCTTCTTCAACGGTTTAGTCGGGACCGAGCAGACTTCACTGATTTCAGTGATGGGAGTTCCTTCATATCCGTTATCCTCCCACTCCATTACACTCCCAGAGAAATTACTATCTCGACGATTTTTTATGGACGTCCCACTCCCTTCCGGTGAACAACTTGAGTCCTGATCCTCAAGATGGCTCACAGTTTCCCATCCACTCTCATCTTCTTCTATATCAACATTCTGGTCAACATATGCATTGGAATGCCTATGAAAGTTATCCTTATTAATCACATTGACCTCTGGACTTACTGTGTGCATTTTTGAGGCAGGGCTGGCAGGACTGTAGGCACCGGATGGTTCAATCTCCCTTTCATTGGATTCACCAAAATTAACATCTTCAAAAACAGAGAAGATATCATCTGGGTTGGGAGGCTCATATGTAAATTCCTTGATTTCCTGAATATTTACAGAGGCAGCAGCCTGTCTAAGCATCTCTGCTTCTTTCATCTCTTGAATATCTGGATTTGTACTTCTTGAGCTCAGAAAAGCCTCCAATTCCACAACAAGCTTGTTCATCTGAGAATACTTCTGCTCAAGTGCCACCTTTGCATCGACCAGCTTCATTTGAACACGTTCTTCACGCCACACCTCAGCCATCTGTAACATCTTCCTTTCATCGTCTACTTCCTCTCGGAGTTTCATCGATTCCCTCTTGAATGCTTCAACTTCTGCCTTATCTTCCCCGATTTCCTTGGCGAGCTCATCACACACTTCCTCAATTAATTCTCTGGCCTTTCTTTCTTTCTCATAGTCCTGCATGTATCTCTTTGCGGAAACCTTTGCGTCTGCCAACTCATTAACCAATTTGGAATTCACAATTTCTATCCTTTGACGATTTTTCCTTTCTCGGCTTATCTCAGCTTTTAGGTCATCAATAAATGCACGGATCTTCTCGTGCTCCCTGCTCCGCCATGCGGCCTTTTCCTCACTGACTTTCCTCAAGAAGTGCTCAAGTTTCTTTCTTGAAGACCGGCGCTCAGTCTCAAGCTCCTGAATGCGAGTTCGAGCCTGCTCTACTTCAGCTTCAAGTGCAGCAACCATTGATACAGCACTTACCTGTTGATCGAGATGCTTCATGTGGCTGTAAATCTGGCATACCTCAGCTGGTGTTTTCAAGCAGACAGGGTTCCATTTTGTTGCTCCTTCCATTGCAGGATTGGAAAACTGAAATGAAGGCTCGAGCTATATAAGAGGAAAACAGGCCTCTGGTTAGATATGGATCATATCAAGTTGAAGAGGGAAAAGTAATGTTAGACATCAATCATCTTTTAATTAGTAACCACTGGTTAAACGATCAAACTTGATTCCAGCAACCACTATTTTTCATGCTTTGTCAAGTTTATAATGTCAACCAGTAAATTGAGAATATTAATGGATTCAGCGATTCTGACATGTTGTGGCTAGAATATCTCATTTCATCCACATAAAAGATACAAGCAAATCGAACAGCTTTATCTGGCTGTTCTACTTATTCACAATGAACAAGTCTAATCACACCACAAACCAGCGCCCCCGACCTCTTCACCCCATACCCATCCAACCCCCCACCCAAAATACACGCACGCGCGCGCACACACACACAGAGACACACATATGTATCAATTATTAACAAGCTACAAAACGATATTGTCAGCAATTTGTGAAATTAAACATGAAATTGCTCTGTCCTTTTTTGCCTTCAATAAAGAAATGGCCGTCTACTACCACTCCCATTATAATACAAATCCAGAGGTCATGAAAAACATTTCTCCGCATAGACTCACACATGTTTCAGATACAATGAAGTAAAGAAGAGAATTTAATACTAACCAAATTCTCCCCACCCAAAAAAAAAAAAATGTATACATTTCATTTATTAACAGCACTCATTTTCTTTTCTTTCAGAACTTTGCGATTTAACTAAGAACTCCTTCCACATGAATCATTGAGTTGGATTTTATTTGCAAACTTCTATATGACTTGGGGAAATCTTTAATCTTAGACAAAACAATGTGGGACACCAGTAATGCAATCTCTCTACAGTATAAACAATTATCCTATAAGGCAGTAATTATGATGGATATTCCAGAATAAAACAATCCATTAATGGAACCGACTTAAATAGAGCATCAGGAAATTCATAATGTAGGTTCCAAGTGGTCCACAGTGCGGGACATGAAGCCACGTGCAGGAGATGATAAAAAGGGTACGCCTTATGTTAATTCCCATATGAATGACACTCAATATTCATCGGATCAGACAAATCCTTGGCAATTAATAATTTAGTTAATAGTTCAGTTAAGAAAGTCAAGCAACATTACCTTGCAAAAGAATCCATTCTTCATGCCAGAGACAGACGAGCTAGGGCTCTGTAAAGGATCCTTTGACTCAGAACCATGTCCTTTACTACTGCGACGAACATGAAACGGGACAGCTGCACCAGGCTACAGAAAAGCATAACAATAAAATCTCTACAATTGAAATACCTTTATTAAAGAAACGGACAACACAAAACAAGATGCAGAGAAAAAAAGATACGAAGATGTTGGAAGTCAAACAAACACGTGTAACGTCTTCACATAGACTTATGCGGCAGACAAATTTATAATAAATACACCCCAAAAGAAATGGAGTACACAACATGAGTTTCCGACAAGTCATTCAAACAAATGCATAGCTTTTCCAATAGAGAACCAAGTGAATCACAGATACTGATAAATAAAGTCATTTAATTCAAAAATAGCATAAAGTATAAAGCCAGCTACAGAAGACAACCATAACAACAAAATCATGACCATGGTATTGCTACAAAAATTGAAGCACAATGTTGTTATCATTTTCTTCTTTTCTCACAGAACCACAAGAAAACCTTCAAAATTAAGCAATCACAAACACACAAAATGACAATGATGGAGCTACAAAGATCAGTATCTATCTTCTCACTTGTCAAAAAGCTCTTATCTTCAGAACAAAGCAATAACACTGTATAATCGGAGGCAAGAAATCAAATAATTACCGAAACCCCACCCCATTTTATTCAAACCCTATCTAAAAATACAAAAACACAACAGATCTTAATCAAGCAAGAACACAAAGAAGTTTCATTTTTCACTCTTTTTCTCACCTGAAACCCTAACCGATCCAAGTTCTCTCCAACGCCACCAGCGACATTCTCCGGCAGCTGCAACCGCCACAGACCAGCAGCAAGCTTCCTAGCGGACACGACACTCCTCCCTTTCCGCTCTTTCCGTCGAGTCTTCCGGCCAGCGTCAGCAGCATCGTCCTCCTCCTCAGCCTCAACTTTCCGATTCTTCTCCCTATATTCCTCGACCTTCCACTTCAAAAGCGGCGTCTCGGGCCGGCTCCGTCTCTGACCCGCAGCCCCATGCTTCCTCAAACGGGTCAAGCTCGGATTCCGAGTCTTTCTCCGCGTTGGCCTAAGATCCAAGTTCGAACTCGGGTCCAACGCCTTAGCCACCGGAAACGACGACGGATAATGCGAGTTCCCCGTTATCTTCATTTCCCAGAGCCAGATTCAGCCATTAAACAGACTAAATTAAAATAAATAAATAAAACCACAAAAGCAAACACGGGAAACTTGTTTGTTCGTGTTCTGTGTGTGCTTTTGAGTGTTGTGTTTTGTCTGAAAGTTCACACCCAGAAGTGAACGTTTCTCTTTGGTTTCTGAATTCTGACAAGGACCTGAGCCAGTTACATGTATTTGGTGGGTGTATGTATTCGGTATAGGCTATAGACTATAGATGTGTATGTGTACGGTCAACGGAAGTTGCATACGGCGTCGTTTGTGGGGACAAAGACGCGCTTTGTTGGCTTTGTTGATGTTGGCCTTGCAGAGGGACGTTGTAACTTGTGTCGCTTTTCGATCATCATCCAATACGGTCCCGTTTTCAGCTATTAGCGTAATTGATATTATGACATCTCTTGAAGTGGTAAATTTTAATGAATCGCTTTATGTGCCAATCCTCTTAATTAAATGTCATTAAAAGCATTCTAAAATATTTCATTTACTCACATTTATTTTTATGTCTATAATGAAACTATTTGGTTATCTAATGATTGTTTGAAGAGTTTTGAGTTTTATCTTAATCAATCATTAGCACTAAATTAAATTTTATGGACAAATATAAGTTGGATATGCAAATGTTATTAATGCTTTTCTTATATTCATTCGCAGATAGAATCCAACTTCCCGATTGATTCTCGTGGCCTCAAGTCAAGATCTACTCTCTACTATTGTTTACTTTAGTCCATTGTTAAGGGCATCCGAGGGAGATCCCACGTGGCCGTAAATGAGATATCCACGTGGCAATGAGAATTGGTCACCTAGCACCTAGCATGTGTGCATTCTAGGCAATTGCATTTAGGAAGAAGACGAAATGTGCCCACATGGGTAAGTGGCGTTTTCTACTTGGTTCTTGAGCCAATAAAGAATATCTCATTTGATTAATATTATAGCCTTTACAATTTTTACGTAGATCTAGTTTGGTTTTAGATAATTTATTCTTTCATTAAACCCAGATTTCCCACTAAATCAATCAATTTTGCGGCTATTAATCTTAAATTATAAAAACAATTACGTCTTTATTATCGTTAGCTTAGTACAACTAAGGCCTCCCAATTAATTGACATTGCGGTTCGGGGTCAATGACTCAATTTCCCCTAATCTTAATGGATTTTTAAATCAAGTGGGCCCAACAACTTTTTGGGCCCACATGGGTTTGTGGGGGCCTCAAGAAGCCACTATTACCATTAGTGAAACAAATGTCCAAGTCTTTTCAAGGGAAGGATATATACATATACGTGAGGAGGAGGGTACAAGGGATTGCAATAATTGTATCATTGTTGTAAATTGATGCCACATGAGTAATGAGTGTGACAGTCTAGACTCATTAAAATCGTGAAAGCAAAAACTTTTTTTTTTGTTTTTTATGCGTTGTCTTTTAATATTATTAGGAGTTTTCACATAGAAACTTTTTTATTTTATTTTAATGTTTCACAAAATATTTAGAAAGAAAAAAAAATTACAATTAGTATATAAAAAAAATTGCATTTTTTTTGTGTTTTTAAATGTTCATTTCCTTTATGTGATCTCCAAACATGATTCACAACCCGCCATAATTATGCCCATAAACCAATAACAACCAAAGCCTCCATGATTATTGTTTTATTTTGCTCTTGTAAAACAAAAAAAAAAACTTGATTTTTCTTTTTCACTTACTTTTTTTTTTCATTTTTGGTTAGGTTAGGCAATTTGCATTTGATGGTTCCCATGTTGAATGGGGACAAGTGGTCACGATCACACTGAGAAATAATTGGGTTCAAAATTAGGATCAACTTGGCCATACCCAAATGAAAAATTTAAAAATCAACAAAACTAACCTACGTTGTTAATTTGTTATGCCCATTTCACCCACCCCCTTGGTACTTATAACACATATAATAAAAGAGAAGTCTCTAGGATATGAGTTCTATACAAGGGGATCCCAAAAAATTTATAATAATTATTATTGTGATAAATTTTTTAATAGTGCTCCTTCATTGGAGACATTAAGCGACCATAGATATATCCTACTTTTTGCTTTTGGACCTTTCAATGAGTTTTAAGAAACCAATTGGTGCCCACACATTAGAGTATGTGCAATTGTGCATGTCTCTTTTTGAGCTCGTCAGTTGGTTGCTCTCTCCTTCTTCCCAATTTTTTACATCAAAATTTAATCTTAATTAAAAAAAAAACCTTTGGGTTTAAAGCAAGATGTTAATTATGAATTTTAAGAATGAGGCTACCAAAATCTAACGACTGGAAAAGAAGCAATCAAGTTAGCAAAAGCTACTGTGGCAGGATTAAGCCCATCTAGCAATTATGGGCCTCCAATAAGTGTGGGCCACTTTTGATAAGAGGAGTTCTCATTCTTCATATGTACATATTGATTGCCACATTTGAAGAAAGGTAGTGATTAGATTATTAAGAAACTAAAAAAAAAAGATAAGATGATTATTTTGAGATAGAACGCATTAATTTAATTTTGTATTCTCAAGTATGCAATGATATGAGAAACAGAAACCACTATCTTGCAATTTTCAAATCAAAGGTATGTGTATAATTAATTACCCAAAAAATAAAAAATTACATTATTTAAACCTTAAAAATCACATCGTTTTCATAGTTAAACCAAAAATTTTGTTTAGATTTGTCTTAGGCATCAATTTAAGTAAGCATTACACAACGATAATGGATAAGATCAACTCAAGCCATTACGTCAATCGCTCAGCTGGAAGCTAATCTCTTTACCGAATACATGCAAACTAAATCAGTTCTGGGATATTTATTAACACGTATTTGACTTGTTATCAATGCTTAGAATCATACTCAACAAAAGTCAAATTGAATATTTAGAGTGATTCGATAACTTACATTTAACTTTTTTATTATATTTATTTTTTTAAAAGACAGGGATAGTAATTCATTTTTTAGCTTCTATTTCCTCAGAATTTGAACTCAAGTAGTCATTAAAAAAATATATATTGAAAATCATTAAGTCAAGCTTATAGTATAAGGGCAATACATTTAGTTATTTATTTTTAAAAAAATAAAAGATGTTTTACATTATTATAAGTATAAATTTACTCGTTACAATAAAACAATCTATTATTATTATTATTATTTTCGAAAGAGCCTTCCAAAATCGTTAATATCCTAATATTACAGTAAATGTTCTTATTTTTTTCCCTATTTTCTTTTTTAATTATACATAGGACCATTACACTCATTATGCTTAAACGTTTCCATTTATTTCGAGCCCAATGAGTACATAGCAGAAGAGATGTGAAATCAACAATCGTATTTACAAAGGCATGTTAGGATTATGTTTTGCTTCGATTATTCTTTGATTTGACCTAATATCGTTATGGCATTTAGACTATATATTTATCTATAATTTGTTACATATTAACTCTCTCTTTTTAACTTAAGCGTAGCACACTTGATATTTAATTCTCATCTTCATTCATGCGACCAGTAATGTTTGACTTTAAACTTTCTGTTTTGTATTGAGGAGGCTTGTTGTTGTGGTTTTGAAGTGGAAAAAAAAAAGAAGATATATATATAGAGTAGTTTTCTGGTCTGGAATTTTAAAGTGCGGAAAAAATTTAAAACCACACGATTTTAAAAGCTTACAGAATTATAATTTTAAACATTTAAAACCATGCAGTTTTAAAGCTTTCTCGCATTTTAAAATTCCAAACTCAAACATTTTTTTTTTCTCTCTCTCTATATATATATAATTGTTTACCATATAATTTATTGCTACTATTTAAAATTTACAGTAGCTCAACCACAATATTAAAATGACCATAATTTTATTTAACTTAAAAGAAGTTTATCAACTAAACTACTGACACCAACAACATATATATAATGTTAATTGACTTATAATATTATAATATTTTGTGAATAATTAAGATGATTTCTTGCTTTATAAATAAGATATCAAGTGATATCATAGTGCGTTATTTGGGAAGGTTGATAGTCCAGTTAGAGAAATAATGGTGAGACAGCTGCTATGGTGCTGACATGGGCCATGAGATTACTAATTAACCGCGGACTCGGTATGTTCAGTATTCTAATAACTAATAATTAAAATTAAATGAATCGATGCAAGTAAATGATACGTAGTGTAGGCTAAGTGCGTGATCAAATCCAGTATCCCACCACCTAATTAAACAAGTCAAAACAAAATCATTTTTGACCATTTTAACTATATTCCCTTCAGACTTTTCTTACTACAACTTTTTGAAGCACATAATTAAGTGTAATTATGAGTCAGATATGCTGCACCAAACCTGAATCTATTTGTTTTTAATTAGTCAAACACTCAACATGGTTTTTTTTATTTGAGTTGGTAGATTTGGAACACAATAAACAATTATAATGGCAATATATTAATTAAGGAACTTGCCTGGCTCGTCGACATGCATAGAAAATAATAAATCATCACTTTTCCACTCAATGTAGAAAAAACTGAAAAATAAATGTGAAAAGAATATATGTGACTGTTCTATCCACCACTTTATGCCTACCAAAATTTCGATTATTGTTTAATTATCGATTCTACTGTACAGTTATAAAGCTTTCAAATTTCGAGGATTTTTCAAAAGATGTTGGTGGAGAATTTGTCATCATATGGGTTGGAAGACTGGAATATGGTGGCAGAGGATCACCAAATTAAAAATAATTTATTACCCAGCATAAATATATATAGCTTGATGAATTTCTTATGTGCACATCATCTGTTGTTATAGATACTCTTAAGAATTTTTAATGAGCTTTATTTTTGTTCCCTCCCTCTCCAATTATAAATAGAAGGGAGATTGTATGTTTCTCCACACTAAAATTAATAAGAAAATTTATGAAAATAACTATAAAACGTTTGCTATTTTCACAATTAATACTCTCAACTTTTTTCTATCAACATTAGCCAAACACACGCTTTTCTCCCCAAATTACCATTCTTTACAAACCAAAAGCAACTTTCTTTCTCCCCTTTCATCAAACCAAACGCAGCTTTCCACTGTTGAATCATCAACCAATGACGACGGCAAAAGGCAACGATAAAAATGAAATCCGATCACAATCTATTCGGATCCAACACTAATCGGCATCACATTGTGGTATGAGTTATTTTCTGAACTTGCTCAAGAGTTTCAGTGAACTGCGAGTCGTGGGTGAATCTAGCGATAGGTTGCCTGTTGCATGAAGCTTCACGCAACAGGCCAAAAGCAACTTTCTTTCTCCCCTTTCATCAAACCAAACGCAGCTTTCCACTGTTGAATCATCAACCAATGACGACGGCAAAAGGCAACGATAAAAATGAAATCCGATCACAATCTATTCGGATCCAACACTAATCGGCATCACATTGTGGTATGAGTTATTTTCTGAACTTGCTCAAGAGTTTCAGTGAACTGCGAGTCGTGGGTGAATCTAGCGATAGGTTGCCTGTTGCATGAAGCTTCACGCGACAGGAAACCTGTTGCACCAAAATGTCGCACCAAGTTAATTTGGTACGACAGGCACCTGTCGCACCTAGCTTGGTGCGACAGGCCTTGGAGCGACAAGCAGCCGATGATGGGAGATTCTTCAGTTTGGGAGAGATGGGAGAAGAGATTCTTCAGTTTGGGAGAGATGGGTGAAAGAGAGATTGTTGGAGGAGAGATGAGAGAGAGGGGTATTTTGGTCTCAAAGCTGATGAGGGATGGACCGCCGCCGACGATGGGAGGTTCTTCGATTTGGGAGAGATGGGAGAAAGAGAGATTGTTGGGGGAGGGATGAGAGAGAGGGGTATTTTGGTCTCAAAGGCTTTTTTTATGGCTGATGTTGATAGAAGTTTGTTTGGGGGGTTAAGATAGAAAAAGTCAAAATTTTTATGATTATTGGTTTAAATTTCCTAAATTAATATGTATTACTTACGTTTTACTATTTTTATAAGATCTAGTAGATGAGAGATAGTCAGTTTCTCTATATTAAAATTGGTACATATCACTTACCTTTTACTATTTTCATAAGACTCAATAATTTGTCTGTCACCATAATTTTACAGTACTATCCTTATTTTTAAAATATCCTTTTATTCATTTTTATTACAATTAAATAAAAAGATATTATTATTTTACCGCATCATAGCTTTTGACATATCACTTTACTACCAAAGTTTCTTAATAATTAATTTTTTACTGCTTAACGTTTTAGTTTTTATCATTTTACCACCAAACAATTAACTCCATTAATAAATTATTGATGTCAAAAGACTATTTTAAAAATTTCAATATATTCAATATTTTTAGAAGTTTCAAATGGTATAATATTTACAATTTTATCAATTAATTATTTTAGGTATATAAAATAATCAATTTTAAAAAGTATTGTTTCTTTGTATATAATTAATTTTGTACTTTTAATTACACTTAGTTTAGGGATAAGATAGACTTTTACTATAATTTCTTTTAAAAATTATGTTAACTTTAACGGTTTAGTAGTAGAATAGTAAAATTGAAATATTAAGTGGAAAAAAATAATTGTCATAAAATTTTAGTAGTAAAGTGATATGTAAGAAAATAATAGGTGTTAAAATGATAATATCCCTTAATCAAATCATATAACTTGAAATTAAAATAAAAATATTTAAATACTAAAATAAGAAATACATGTTTTAGTGTGAATAAAATAATAATAAGATATTTTTCTATACTTTTAGTTATTTTTATATAATAAAGATATATTTTATATTCCTAAAGTCAAATATCAGGCAAATAACTAATTTATCCCTCTTATCCTTTAAAATTGGATCATGATCCTCTCTTGATCTGAGCACTCTTAGTCTTTTACAGATCTTGTGCCACATATGTTCTAGTGTTAGTAGATAATTATAATTTAACTACTTTTTTTTTAATTTATTAGCCACCAATCATATTTAAAAAATTTATTCAAATGAAAATCAAATCTGAAGAGGATCCTGATCCTTTAAAATTTTGGTGTTATTGGGTCATTAGTTGCTATGAAAACAATTAGAAAGTAAATAGTATATATTAATTTCATTAAAGAAGAAACCAGTAATCTCTTTAAATAGAATTGCAATGCCTTGGCATGTGTGCTTTTTTTTTATTGTAATACATTATTGTCACGATAAGCATTTCGATGTATTTTTTAATTCAGTCCTTGTGCTTGTATGATCCCTGCTTAAAAGGAAGTTATGTTCATTTATTTTCTTTTTTCAAAAAGAAAATTAATTCAGGTACAGTTACATCTATAAGAAGAAATTAAAAAAAAATGTAGTGGCAGCACAATTACTCATCATTCTTTTCAGTAATCAGGGATATTGGTTTCCGAGTTCCAACCATTTTGAAGGTAATTTAGTCCAAATTTGATTTTATTATTAAAAGAAAATTTACAAAACCTTCTCTTAGCTAGGTTGCATGTTTTGGGCGAAAAGCGGCCACACCAAGTCACCATCGACGATGGTTGTAAGAGGAACCATCTGGAGTCCCGACCGTTGTAATTGGGTGCCACGTGTACAGAACCCACAAAGCAGGTGCAACATGACATAAGCTTTAGATCATTAATGCTGTCTGAAAAATGTCTCCCTATTTTTTGCTTTGGATTTTAGCTAGCATGCATTATTATTGCATGGACATGAATTTGCTTTTTGGTAGCTTGAGTTTGTGGAACTGATCTTTAGGAGCCAAACCTAGACCCACCAGGCCACCAACCGCGCGCTAAAAATGAGTTAAAAACTTATATTCTAAATTAAACAACAAGCAAAATGTTATAGTCTCTTCACTTGTCCATCTTATCGACCATTTTAAGATTCTAGGGCACTTCACAAAAGAAGAAAAAGAAAACGACATGTTTATTTTATAATCACTATCTATGATTTGTTCAGCCGATTTTATAATTCTCTTAAAGTTTTGTAACAAATTAAAATGATCCAACAAATATTGAAAATTAAAAAGAAAAATAGAACCGATATGCCCACCTCAATGCAAATCAAATAAATTTCGGCCATGCCGCTGCATAGATAGAAAACTGTTTGATTAAAGAGAAAAAAAAAGAATATTTATATTAAACTTATAAAAATGTTAGTTAAAAGAGTGTTGGTGCCATTTTGTTACCTTCAAAATTTATCTACGTGCACGTGATATGAAAAAGGAGAAGATTGATGAAAAATTAAAAGTGCATAATAATTAATAAAATCATCTGAGAGGAGTGCTGGCGAAAGTGCTATGGCACCTTGATGAGAGATTCCTTTCACCCGTTTGTGTTCACACTTACTTTAAGGTGCGTGATTCCGTCCCGAACCCGTTTCACACTTGGAGGCTTAGCCATCTGATTTTTCAAGCTTCGTAGCTCGGCTCGGCTTGACTCGGACGACGACGCTCTTCAGGGCTTCGGTTTTGGCTGCGCAGGGCTGAACCGAACGCCTCCGTAGACTCGTATGCATCGTACATTTTTGAATCCATTAAAATTCCGTGAGGATCATATTATAATTGTTAGTCTTTTATTTTCATATTATTATTGTTATTCATTAAAACAAATATTTCTAATATTCAATATGCTAGTTACCTGCCTTCGTGGACTGCATTTATTAATTCAAAGTTGCATATTTTTAGTTTATAGTTAAATATAATAAAAAATAATTAATTTTGTGAACACCCATATATATTTTGAAATATTAATATTTAAACTCTATTAAAATATTTAAAAAATACTGTTCATTTTACAATATTACTATAGCTCATAAAACAATAATATTGTAACAACAGTATTATATTGTTGTCATTTCTGTTATGAAAATATTTTGTTGGTGGTTAGATATTATTTTTTATTTTATTATGTGACTAGGAATAATAATCTACAATTAATATTAAAATTATAAATTAATTAGATAATGTTAGATGACAACATGACTCATTATAAAGTAAGTGTCTGCGATTGTCTGCTTAGTCATTACTCAAACCTTACCTGTGTAGAATGTAGGCAAATGCCCAAATGCCTCTGCCGCCATAACAAATCCAAGACAAGCCAGCCAGCCGCCACCGACAGCTTGGAGCTTCTAAAGTCTCAACTCACATGGACAGAGCTGAAAACTAATCCGAAATAGTAGTTGATTAGGTCAACTTATCATCATCCGCCACGTCAAACGGCAGCCCGTCCAACGTGGCACACAATTTGGTCTGACCCTTTCCCTCCTTTTTCCTCCGCAGCCCCCACTCTCTCTTTCCCCAACTCCCACTTTATTATATAAAGAACGCAAATCCCTCCACATCCAAAATCCTGGAAAAAATAAAACCAAAACAGGAATTGCCAAAAATAAAAATAAATCAAAACAAAAATGGGAAATTGTATAAGGCACCAACACCAACCGTCGATGCAATGGGCCGGCGACGACTGGGGAGCAGTTGTGGAGTCGGCCAGCGATCACAGGACCGAAGAGGCAAAGCAAGAAGGGCTGCTGCTGGGAGGTGACAAGGTTGGCTTTATTACATCACCCACTTCTGCTGCTTCTTCTACCGAGATAAAGATCAAGATTACGAAGAAGCAACTGGAGGAGTTGTTAGGTAAAGCGGACGTAAAGGGATTATCCGTGCAGCAGGTTTTGGCCCACTTGATCAACGTTAACGTCAGTAGTAGTAATGATCGTTATCATGAGACGAATCAACGGTCATGGCGGCCGGCGCTGCAGAGCATTCCTGAAGTTAATTAGGAGCCTGATATAGAATTTTAATGAATCGTACATATGATAATGACACCAGGGTTTTGTAGTAGAGTTAATGAGTAAATTTTGTCTAAATTTCTAACTCTCTCCCAGTCTCTGGTTTTTGCTCTGTATATATAATAGATTTGTTTCTATCAATTTCCCCATTTTGTTTCTGCTTAATCTTTCATTAATTTTTACTTAATATTCTTGATTTTTTATTAACTCAGGATTGGATTACGATGGAGTTTGAGTGTGTTTCTGTGTAGCTCTGGTTTTTGCTCTCTGTATATAATAGATTTGTTCCTTTCAATTTCCCCATTTTGTTTCTGCTTAATCTTTCATTAACTTTTACTTAATTTCTTGATTCCTGATTAACTCAGAATTGGATTATGATGAGTTTGTATGTGTTTCTGTGTAGGAAACTTTTTTTTTTTGGTGGGGGATCTTCGAATATATATATATTTAATTGTTTTGAGTCAAAATTTACTTTAAAGAAACGCTGAAATCACTCTATAAATACGCTGTTGATTACATATAAGGTGACGTTTGGTTGGCCACGTATGATCAAATTGTTCGTCATTCAACGACTTTCCAACTACTAAAGGAAATATTGGTTGTCCATTAATAGGAAGGCAAGGCCACCTTGAATTGAATGTTTCAATGTTCATATATTAAAGATTTCAAGAATTCAATCCAGTACAATTCTCTGTTGATAAGTACAATTAATTAAAAATTGGGAATTTAATCAATTAAGTTTGATTTTGATCCAGTCCACTCAACTATGTAATGGAAAAGGACAAGATAATAAGACTGCCCATATGGCCAAAGTAGCCAAAGTTTGATTGATCATCGCCTATGCTGCTACGTATTTGTTACCAGTATCTAATCAAATAAATGACTTAAGTAGATAAAAATCTATGACTAAAGAACTTGGAACTCTTCAAGTTAAAAAAATATTCAATCATCATCACCATCATCAACTTTTCAAATAAAACCTCGATTAAGTGAGGTAAAATAATATAAAGAAAAATAAAGTCAGTATAGGATCAAAGAGAGGAATAAACTAATTATGAAGTGATAATTTCGAATATTTAATGATTGATGCCGTAAACTTTCATTTTGTGGGTTTTACCTGATGATTGTCCTACTATTATGACTCTTTTGAGTCCATATATTTTTTGCTCGGGAGATTTCCATGAACGGAAGACATACAGTGTCTTCTTTTATAAAACATGTGGCATGTCGGCTACGTTTCGTATGATGACTGACAGAACATTCATCCTTTGATGGAAATTGACAAATCGTTTAAATAATATGATAATGAAAGAACAAGATGAAGAGAATAATGACTTCAAAAGCCGACTTAAAATCATCTTTTATGAATATAATTCTGCTCGTATGTATGTTGGTAATTTATTTTGGCTGTTATCTAGTCTTTCCTTGCTTAAGCACCTTAATGTGGGTGGTGTCTGCTGAGAACCTCATCAAAGCATTTGATTAATTGGTTAATGGTGACAGATTAATTCACTCCCTTCTTCACTACCCATTACAAAAATTTTCATCCCTTTTTGCACTAGTGATCTTTACTGAACCATTTAGATCGCAATTTGATTTCAAGTTGGACTTTTGGTCTCGTTCAATTGTCCTCTCTCTTGATCTAATAGTTTTATTGAATTTCAGGGTCCAATATTCCTTTCATCAACTCCAAAACTTGACTTATTCTTAAACATCTTTATCTCACAATAATGATTTCAATTCTTCAATACCTAACTGGTACAAAAAGTTGGTCAGGATTGGATTCCTCCATTTCAGCTTATAGAATTAGCCAATTATTTGGATTTGTGTAAACTAAATTTATAGATTTCTTCCCCAATTTATTTCTTTTATGGTGCGTTTACTTCATGGAATGAGAATGAGAATGAGAATGGACTGAAATGAGAATGAGATTTTAATTTTTACTTGACAAAAATAAATGGGAATGAGAATGTATTGGAATGCCATTGATGTGTTTACTTGACAAAATAAATAGGAATGAGGAATGAAAATGAGAATCAATTTACCAAAATACCCATAGTATTAACAATTAATAAAAATAATTAGTTTATTATTATTAACAATATTATTATTATTGTTGTTGTTATTACTATTATTATATTATTAAAATTTTATTAACTTTATTATTTTAGTTATTGTTAATTATTGTTAATATTATCATTATTAACATTTATTATTATTATTATTAAATTTTATTAACTTTATTATTTTAGTTATTATTAATTATTGTTATTATTATTTTTATTAATATTATCATTATTAACAGTTATTATTATTATTCATAGAATTGATTAATTCTTTATATAAAGTCAATAGAACTTTAAAAATTTTGTCAAATACTTAGACAAAATTTTTGCACACAAATTAATATTAAAATTTATTTCCCTGACGTTGATACTTCACTTACCATAACAATTTTAATCATTTATGAAATATTTATTTTGAAAAATTGATTACTTGACAAAGCTACTTAGAATGTGTTTGGGATTTTGAGATTGGACAATTATAACTTAAAAGTTATAGTACTAAAGTGTTTAGTAAACACTAACTACTGTAACTTAAAAGTTATATTGATTTGATTTTTCACTTGTATGATGAAAAATTTATTAGATTTTTTTAATAATTTTATCAAAATTATTATTTTAAATTTATATTATTTCATATTATTAACTTTTGTTTTATACTTACAATATTTATTAATATTATCATTTTTATTATTTTAATTACTATTGATTATTGTTATTATTATTTTATTCATATTATCATTATTAACGTTTATTATTATTATTATCATTTTTATAATACTATTTATATATGTAGCCAGATAATGAAAATTACATTATTATTATTAAATTTTATTAACTTTATTATTCTAGTTATTATTAATTATTGTTATTTTTATTTTTATTAATAATAATAATAATAATAATAACAACAACAATAATGACAATATTGTTAATAATGATAAATTAATTATTTTTATTAATTATTATTTTTATCATTATTTTTATTGTTAATAATGATAATATTAATAAAAATAAAAATAATTAATAATAACTAAAATAATAAAGTTAATAAAATTTAATAATAATAATTATTATTATTATTAATGACATTTAAAATAATAAAATTAATTGTGGTTTGAATGGGGATCATTTAGGAAATATGAAAAAATTAGAGGGATATAAAAGTAAGGCTAATACTAAGTTACATGCATATAAATTACAACCCTCTCACATGAATAGTGAGTGAGCCCACACCACTCATTATTCATGTGAGATGATTGTAAGTTACATGCATATAATACAGGGAGATCTTAAAAATAAACATATATTCCATTCTCATTCCCTCATTTTCATTTCCAAACCCCCTCATAGGAATGTGATTTACATTTCTTATTCCCAAATTGTGTGGAACCCACACATTATATTCACATTCTCAAATCACATTTTACTAAGTAAACATGAGTTTCATTTTCATTATTTCATTCTCATCCCTCATTCCATGAAATAAACACACCATTAAATCTTTCTCGCAACGAAATTCAGGGGGAGATACCAAATGTTACTCTACTTGATTTCATGTTCCGACCAATAATTTTATTAAGTCCATTGCCTCGTAACTAAATCCTAAAACACATGGACATTCGGTCCTTTCAAAAATTCTTAGTCAGGATCTCTTTTCCAATTTTTTTTTTGTTATAGAATGAATTATTGAGACAAATTAAGAGAATGCACAACTATTGGATGCATAGGAGAAAATTGTTGGTTTTGAATTCATACAATAATAATTTCCCTTTAGTAGCCTCGGAGCAGTACCCGTGGCTTCGAGAAATTGCATTAGGTTATTAGCACTTGACATCAGTGAAAATAAGATTGTCGGAAATATTTAGGGTGCGTTTGATATTATTTTTCAAATGATGTTTTTGCATTTGCTTTATAGAATAAGAATGATTAGTTTTTGGTGAATTTGAAAATGTGTTTGGTTGATTGCTTTAAAATAGTATATGAAAATGAAAACAATAAAAATGTGTTTGGTTGTTTGTCTGAAAATTTGGTGACAATGAAAAAAATGATAAAGTAATTTAATGAAATCTTTTTTAAAATCTAAATATTTTAAATGGTCTTTAATTATTATTATATTATTAACAAACAACGTAAACAACTAAAATAGTTTTAAAAGGGTATAATTTAGAATATAGATTTTATATCATTTAAAGCATTAGTTAATTATATTGTTGGATGATTTATCCACATAAATTATAGATAATATATAATTATAGTAATTTTATATTCGTTAAAAGACTAATTACTATAATTAGTAAAGAATTAGAATAACATTGGTGCACTATTTTTTAAAATTTATTAGCATATTATAAAAAAAGAAGTTAAATTATAACATAAACAAATAATATAATATTAACAAAGTAAGTGGATCGTGGGACCCGTGCACTATTATTCACAAATAAAGCATTAAAGTTGTATCTTTAGTGGGCTCCAGAAAAAACAAAAATTAGAAAACGTTAAAAGGTTGTTTTTCGGTTTCCTTTGTTAAAGTGAAAAACAAGATGGTTTCATTTTCTTCAGAAACTAGAAACCGGTACTATTTAATCCTAACCAAACGCATTTTCTTATTTTGTGTTTTTGTAAAATGAAAAATGACAGATGTAAAATGGTACCAAACGCACCCTTACTCTCTGCATGCATCTTGGCTGATCATAAATCCGCTTTCTGTTTATATTCGCCCGAATTCGAGTAATAATAGAGGTAGGAGTGGTGCTTAGTGAATGAGATTTCTCATCCCCATAAGATTTTAAAATTTTTTTTAATTGAAAAATGTTTAATATATGTGCTTTCTACCTGCTTAGTGTTACATTATACGTGCTTGGGATTTTTAACAAATTGGAGGATCAATAAACAAGGATGATATGAACCACCGTTGCCGTTGCTGTTGCTGGTCCACTCTGTTAATGCAGATTACAAAATGCCACACGGAACCCCAAAGGCCCAACTCAAGCCTGGAAGCCTGGATCCTTTAGCTTCCTTGGACGTCCATATAATGGTAGCCCCATTCACCAGCTCATGGCCCCTTATCCCGGCTTTGAATAAAATTGGACGTCATGTCGGAGATAATTTTTAACAATATGACATGTCGTTTATGAAAAATAAACGACGAATCGTCTAAAGTATGCATACACTGTACGATTGTCGGTTATGTGAAATATGTTAAATGTCACATCGGATATGTTTTCATATACAAGTCGTGTCTCAGCAAAAAGTTGAATGACCGGTTTCGTTGTGTCCGAATGACGGCAATGATTGAATTTCATCAGTCGTGGATTTTAGCTTGGGATTTGGAGCATCCAATTGATTTGCATTTGTTACTTTGCTCCTTCACCGTATATCAAGGCATATACGACATGCATATCTTTGCATTCATTTTCTTCATTTAGAAAAAAAAAATCGCCAAATGTTGGAAGAATATGCAGTGATTAGCGTCTATAAAGTTAAAGCATCTCAAGTTGAACAGCCTCACTAGCCATGTCCATAAGCTCAACCTTGGAAATCCTTTCTTCAGTATCCATAATTTATTTCATGGCTATCGGGTCTTTCTTTGCTGAAACACCTCGATATGAGTGATGTCCACCTCGGAAAATATAACACATGTTGCAAACCACTGAGGGGGAATAAAATGCACAAATATAAAATTATTTGGATAATTGTAGTATTTATTAAATCAGAAGGATTTTATTGATATTTTATAAGAAAGATAGTATAACACTGGCCGCTCGCTCTTCTTTTTCTCTTTTACTCGACTCCTCACTTGACGCCTACAATAAAGACCCTATGAGTATTTACAGTAACTTATAACCAAACTATATTAATATTAAATTATAAAAATATGACAGGCATATTTTACAAATATCTTCAAGTGTTCAAGAGATTTTTAAATTTAATTTTTTTCACCACTAGTTGACATTTCTAAATTAGAGACATCTCACATTCTCTACGCAATTTTTGAATATTCAAATTATTGAGCTTTAAACTTGGACTTCATAGGATCATGAAATTAGCGTTGGACTTTTAACAACGCATGCAAAAGCCACATTTAGTTTTTTTGTGGGGCTGGTTTGTATTCTTATATCGAATTGCTTCAGGAGATTAGTGAACTGAGGAAGAAACTTCAGAAGCTATATGTTCAGAATGTGATTGAATCCTTAGAGAAATCCTTAATGAGCACGAAGACAGAATGATCAAAACAAAAACAGGGTAATCAGGAGCAGAGGAAGATCTAGTTGATGTTTTTTGGATCCTTCAGCAGACTAGTAACCTTGAGTTTTCCCTAACAAGACAACCTAAAGCACTCATCTGGGTTTGTTTGTTAATGATTTTCGACCATGATATCTACACAGAAAAATTTAACAGATCACAGAAATAGCGGTACACCTGTCTAATACATCTTATTTATTAAATAATAATTGATTAACTTGATAAATCGGACTGAGTTTATTGTTATGCATTGTGTTAAGAAATTGATGGGTGAAGCAGACACGCAGCTAAAGTAAAATTAAAAGAAAATAAAAAACAAGCACAATAGAAGACGCCAGAAATTACGTGATTCGACTTTTAACCTACGTCCACGGACGAAGACAGAAGAAAATATTTTAGCTCACTTTTCAAAACTCCAATACACCCAAACTCTCTAAATCACTATAACAAGATCTTATAAATTCAAGTTCACAAAACTCTCTCAACTACTAAATTGCTCTCGCTAAAAATGGAATACTACAACCCTTCATTTGCACTTTTATTTATAGCAAAATGATGGCAAAAAAAGTCAAAACCGTATTCCTATTTTCTTCTTCAAACTGCTTCTTTTTCCATTTTCCTTTTCAAGCATTTCGGCCAGCCCATTTTTTCTTCTTTCTTTCTTCTTCTTTCTCTTTTGTTTCTTTCTTTGGGCGGCACCGCCCAACCAAGACTTTAACACATGGTTCGCAATTGGTTGGTGCCAAATAACTCTTCAACGTTCATCAGATCTAAATTTTCTTTAGTGTCGGAACCCTAAAAAATTCATTGATACCCCCCTTAAGTTTTTCCCATTTTTTCTTTAATAAAATAGTCTGTATTTTATTTTCTATGATTATGCGCAATTTTCTTTTATGTTATGCTTGTAATCTCTTTCGAAAAGTAAAAAAATAATCCTAAAAAATCACCACGAGAGATGATGCTCCGTACGCCATCCATGAGTAACCGGTGAAATCCGGTAGCCAGTCGATGGTGGATGTGGATCGGGTCGGGGGGATGAATTCGGATCTGGGGAAAGAAAGTGGAAGGTGTTCTGTCGGATCCACGCAAGGGTTTGCGTTACGTAAACGACAGCCTGATTCTGCTTCTGGCATTTTGTTTACTTTATTTACGAACTCTCATCAGAGTGTGAGGGAGCGAAATTTGAAGTGGAGCAGTAGCTCTTCTTGTTGCTGGTGCATCGAAGCTCTGTAATTCCTTTTTTTTTTTTCTAGAATTTATTTAAATGACTCGAAAACAATTTTTTCTACAAATATGAACCAATATTTGAAACTTTTAAGATTTACCCCATAGATAGAGTGAAATATTATTAAAAATAAAAACCATTCGTTCTTCTTCAACGGCTCCTTGTTCAAAAATTGAACGGGTGACAAGTAGTAAAGAATTCGAAAAAGAAAATCGTAATTAAAAATCAAGCGGGTTAAAAGTGATTAAGAATTCAGGACAAAAATCATAATTGTCTATCAATTGAATGAAAGAAAAGATAAGGGGAAAAAAAAGAATTAGAGTATGTATTATTCAAAAATCTCTAAAATACTAATAACACTCAAATGAAAAAAAAATGCACAAATTACAATCAAGGTTGTAATCAAGGGTGGGCTTTGCTTGTAATCTCCTCTAATCAGAGAACTGGTTGTTGTATGTAAGCCTAGCACTTGGATTTGTGGTGGGATTTTGGTGTTTCATAGGCCCTTTACTCATCAACAGAAGATGAGGTACAAGTACTGCCATTTCTTGGATGACCTTGTGGATAAATTTGGCTGCTTTGTTGGAAGATGTTACTAGGGGCACGCCTAAAATAAATGCATGTATGGGCTACAAAAAAAAAAAAAAAAAAAAACACATAGTTCTATTCATATGTTCCTTCATTCCATTCATTACTGCCAATATGGCATGAAATGAATGCTGCCTTACTGCGTCAACACTATCAATTTGTCCTTATTTCGAGCAACTAATTTACCGCAATTGATTTCTCACATTGGAACCTGCATAAACTATAAAAAAACTATAAATAATTTATTCAATTTAATAACATAACTACAAAACAACATACAATTATTTAAGGGAACAGACCGCATTGCTCTCAAAGTCACCAAACTTTTGTCGCCACTTAAGAAATCTTTTTATTTTACTATCAGTCCATACACTAAGAGGACATCCATTCTTCGCAACAGAAGAAAGCTAAATCTTAGTTGATGACATATAGAACAACTTCAAACAACAACAAAATTGGTTAATACGAAAATAATGATAGATAATATCATAATCGTTTAACTAACGACAATATAAATTAGTAAATAAATCATACCATTAAAAATATAACACATCTGCTCATTGAGGAAATTTGATTTTCATTGAACTTTGAAACTCCTTCCCACAAGAAGTTGAAAGACCAACTAACCCAATTTTTTGCGCGAATATTACTCACATATTTTAAAGCATGAAGGTATGATGGGTTGATGTATGTGGCTGGAGTTAGACACAAAATAGTTCCAATCGTAAAAAGATTGAATAGAATACAAAAGTCCTCATCTACACAATTATTTGTCTTTAATTTGTCAACTAAAATACCTATTGGGATGCCCTTCTTTCCTGAGCAATACTTGGCTCTTAAGTCAATTATTTCACTATCTTTTCCAGCAAACACAATCGGCATTCCTCCGTCGCCAACACCTATAACGCTTGTAAAAGTTTCCGGTGTAAGCTTGTATTTCATTCCATAAAGTGTTATGGACCGCCTATCTACTTTACATTACTTAACTAGCAATCTATATAAATCTTACCGAAGTCGCCCACATCTTAAACCTAAAAAGCTTTCGAAACCAATTTCTGTCATAGCATCCTGTTGTTCAATAGATAGAGAAGAAACAATGTTGGAGGACTGCAAAACGCTGCATTGAGATATGTGATTTCCCTTATCAGAATTGTTCTCCGCTGTTGGAATCGATTCATTTAACAATCCACTAAGCCATCTCAAGTTAATTTTAGCATTTTCATTATAACTGTTAACGAATTGAGCTTTCTTTTTCGAGCTAAGTTTCAACCATTTGTCACATACATGCCCTTTAACCTACACCAAAAAAAAAAATCATTGATCAGTCATCAATGAAACTATTAGTGACTAGGATGCCACACAGAAAAGTTGTCTATAAATTGTTTCATCCACCTTCACACCTTCCTTCTTCAACTTTTGGGATTCTATCTTGCTGTAAATATAAAATAATATCAGTTCCTTATATGTCAACTAAAATTATTGCACTATTAAACTCAAATCACTACAAAATGTAAAAAAAAAAAAAAATTCAACGATGAATTAGTAACTTACAAGTAGTATATGTACGAATGCTTGCCCGGCCTCGGAGGTTCGAGTTTGTATTGGCCCTGGTGAGGCAAAATAAAAATATGTAATATAAATAAAACTAAAAATGAAAATATGTTGCTATACCGGCAATAGTTCGACCGTTGTTGTTCATCAGTGGTCACCACATAACATCGTTTTTTGCACTAAAATTTAGTATAATTAGAATCCTTATTATTGAAGCTATGTGATGATGTCATTATTACCAGTAAAAAAGTTTTGTTTGCCATAAATTTGAAAAATTTTAGAACTGAGACTTTGACTATAGATTGACAACAAATGAAAATTTCTTTGCCGGTAATAGTTGCAATATTACGTAGCCCTGACAATAAGGATTCTAATGGTACCAAAATATAGTTTAAATGACACTAAAATACGACAATCAACCATGGCTTGTGGTGGCTGGTAGTGAAAATTTTATATTTTAATTACAAAAATTTAAATTATTATTTGAATATAAATAATAACAAAATATAAGTGAATCTTGAATTATTAATTTAAAAAAAAAATTAAAATAAATTTTTTTTTTATATAATTCAATCCATAATACCCCAAAATATAGTACTCTATTACAGTTTAATACAATACAATATAATTCAGTCTAATATAATATAATTAATGTAATATAATACACATCTTTAATAAAAGTAGATTGCGTGGTATATTTCTATTGGTCTTGGAAACTTGACTAGTCTCAAAACACTCGAACACCCGGTAATGTACTTGAAGGGAAAAATCCAAAAATCATTGTTAAAACTTTGTAAGTTGAGGTCAACAACCCCTTTTGCCATCTGCATCATGAATCAAGATATTTTCAAAGTCTTAGGATATTTTCTCTACATGTGCTGCATATGAGCTACTGGGCTTAATTAATAGTAGAATTTCTGGTCATTTGCCCAATCAACTAAGTCAAGTATAACTTCTATAAATTAATAATTTTTATGGTCCCTACTTGGAGTAATTGGCGAAATTAATAATTTCGATAAATTAATAAAATAATACATTTTTTGAAGACTCTATATAACTTTATAGTCCCATTCATATTATAAATTAATAATTTGCTAGGATTATCAATATAATTGTTATAATATTTTATTAAATAAAATATGAGTCTATTGTTACTTTTTTTCTTGAAATTAAAAAATAGTTGGATCTCATTTCTAATTTTTCTTAGTACATCCAAAAGTTTTGGAGTTGAATGCTCAAATTGAATTAATTTTTAATTTATTTTTTGGTTAATATAATGTATACTTAATGGATTGATTCATATTAATTGATTAGATTGGTAAATAGAATGAAGTTTTAGTTGATTAAATGTATGTTCATTAAATTGTATGTTAATTGTAACATTTTTGAGTTCCTTGAACGTATCTAACAATAACGCGACTGTGAAAATCCCCTACGAGCACTCAACAGCCAAGTTTTAATGTAACATGTTGCACTTGCATAGGCAACAATCTCTGCGGAGCTCCCCGATTGTACTGCAAAGAATGTATTGTACGCGAAGATCGACATGGAAATAGAAACGAGGATGAAGATGAAGTGGATTGGTTGTTACATGTAAGCATGGCACTTTTGTTGTGGGATTTTGGTGTTTTATACTTTATAGGCCTCTACTCAGCAACAGAAGATGGAGGTACAAGTACTGCCATATGGATGTGGCCTTGGGGATAAATTTGGCTGCTTTGTGAGAAAATGTTGCTAGCATCTTTGTTGTACGTGTTGGAATTTTTTTTTTCTTTTTCATTTTTATGCACCGTGTACTCTAAGAAATGATAATACAATAATTAAGCATAATGATGTAGAGTAAAATTTCATGAACATAAAGTAGTTTACGTATTCAATTTGGCAAGATAGTCTTTATTTTTTATGCTTAATTATTGTATTATCATTTCTTTCAAATTTTTTGAAAATTTGTTTAACATGGCAATAATGACTTTAAATAACTTTTTTCACTCTAAATTTTATTTTTCTAAGATAAGATTTCAAAATGAAACACCAATGCACCATTATTATTTTTCGACTTTTTATTTTAACCCTCTCTTTTATTATGATATTTACAAATAATTTGAGGTTAATATGTCCTCTTAATAATCAGTGGAGTGGATTTAACTTATTTTGAACTTAAATTTTTATTTAAATATTTAAATTACTTCATATAATTAATTTAGTATATTCAAATAATTTTTTATTATAAATATCAATATTTTTATTAAGTAATTTAGTGACTTAGAGTGAAAAATTATTTTTACTTGTATAATTTGTTTAATAAATTTAATGTATAGTAATGAATTTAATGCCTCTTTGTTTTGTGCTTGGTATTGGTGATCAAGGGAATTTTCGTCAAAAAGGCATGTAGTTCGTTAACATTATAAGAAAATTTGGAGTGTGATCATTTTTAAAATTGGAAAGTAGAAAGTGATCAGATGTGTAAATTTTCCAATTAAACATTTTCCAATTAAAGTGCGGCTGCTGAGAATTTGGATTCGATAAATCCAAGCTCATTGGAATCTGTTGCACGCATTTATTTGCAAAGCCAATAAAATATTTACAACACCCATTAGCGCATGATTATCTATTATTTTTTGAAATTATTCTAATTTTCCTGCTACGTTTTACGAATTATCGAAGGAGATAAATTGAAAAGTTGAAGCTGCATATATGAATAATTTTCTCTTTAAGTAGTTGACTTAAATAAGAGTTCACACAGTTAATGCATTTCCTGCAGGAATTTGAAACCATATATATACTTCCAAATCAATTAATAATCTAAATTGATCATAGTAATAGCGTAATACCGAGGCTGTTTGCTTTATTTATTTATTTATTTTTTGTTTGAATTCTGAATTTGATTCATTCTCAGTCTTTTCTAGTTTTGATTTATTTTTAAAAACTTATATCTGAAAAGGAAAATTTTTTTTCTGATAATAATAATTTTTTCTTCTTCTTTTTTGTCCTTTTGGGGAAAAGATATCATAACCATTAAACTAAGGTAAAAACATAATATTTTTATACAAATTCTATTTTTTAATATGTATGGTCGACTACTTGACTTCCAATACACCTAAATTACACATTATTGATCGAAAGAGACGGCGTTGGACATGGAAGACTTGATGATCGCAAGTAATGAGCTTGGAAATTTCCTGCAGAAAAGAGAGATCAGATATGGGTAATCAAAGGACATTAATTGTAATTCATAAATAGCAAGCGATATTGATAACATTCTCATACACAATTATTCCTTCTCTAAATATAATTTCTATTCACATTTTCACAGCAATGAAACCTAACACGAGTGCTTTTGTTGCCCTTGCTTTGCTTGAGTTATTTGCTATAGCCACCATGATCAACATTAGCTTCTGCAAGGGCACCTCTTGCATAGAAAGTGAGACAGAAGCGCTTTTAAAGTTGAAGCGTGGTCTCAGAAATCCTTCAAATCGTCTTGCCTCTTGGATTGGTGATAATGGAGATTGCTGTAAATGGGGCGGTGTTATGTGTAGCAACTTCACCGGCCATGTCCTTGAGCTCAACCTCCAAAATCCTTTCAGTCCTGATGATAGTGAAGCTTACCAGAGGTCAATGCTGGTTGGTAAGATAAATCCCTCTTTGCTTGAATTAAAGCATTTGGTCCACTTGGACTTGAGTGGTAATAATTTTCAGGGAATTCAAATTCCAAATTATCTTGCTTCTCTTGTGAACCTAAGATACCTCAATCTCTCCCAAGCAAATTTCACAGGAATGATTCCTCACCAACTTGGAAATCTCTCAAATCTGCAATATCTTGATCTAAGTGGGGTTCATTTCGAGTTACACGCGGACACTGTTTCATGGCTATATGGTCTTCCTTTGCTAGAGCACCTCAACCTAAGTTTGGTGAACCTCAGTAAAGCCTCTGACTCATTACTCGTAATTAACTCACTCCCTTCTCTCAAAGAATTAAAGTTGTCTTTGTGCGAACTCCATCACTTTCCTCCATTGTCGTCTGCAAATTTTTCCTCCCTTACCATCCTTGATCTTTCGGGAAACGAATTTCAAGGTCAAATCCCCAGTCGACTAGGAAATTTGACATCTCTTAAACATTTGGATTTATCTTACAACCAATTCAATTCTGCAGGACCTGGCTGGCTGCCTAAGCTTAATGATCTTGAGTTCCTTTCTCTTCAGTCTAATAGATTGCAAGGTGACATTTCGTCACTTGGTCTAGAAAACTTGACTTCTATACAAACACTCCTCCTCTCCGGGAATGATGAACTTGGAGGAAAAATTCCAACATCATTTGGAAGACTCTGTAAGTTGACATCATTCTCTATGGGCGTCACCAACCTGAGTCAAGACATATCAGAAATTTTGGGTATTTTATCCGGATGTGTTGCATATAAACTGGAGTCACTCTATTTGAGTTATTGTCAAATTTTTGGTCACTTGACCAATCAACTTGGGCAATTTAAAAGATTGAACTCTCTTGCTCTTTCAAATAACCAGATGGACGGTTCTATTCCGTTGTCTTTGGGGCAAATGGCAAACTTGGAATCTCTAGATTTGTCCAACAACAAGTTGAATGGAACTGTTTCTGAAATCCACTTTGTCAATTTAACAGAACTGGTTTCGTTTCGTGCGAATGGAAACTCGCTAATCTTCAAAATCAATCCTAATTGGGTTCCTCCATTTCAACTCACAGATTTGGAGTTGAGGTCATGTCATTTAGGGCCTCGATTTCCTTTATGGCTTCAATCACAAAAGGAATTAATTTATTTGGATATATCCAGCGCAAGAATCTCAGCCAAAATTCCCCGTGGGTTTTGGAATTCTATTTTCCGGTTTATTATTTAAATGTCTCTGGTAACCAAATTTATGGTGGGCTTCCAAGGTTTGACAGTCCATCAATACCTCTAGCTACCACACCATCCTTGTTTGTGGGTTCAGTATTCGATCTTTCCAATAATGCTTTATCGGGATCCATTTTCCATCTCATATGTCAGGGGGAGAATTTCTCAAAGAACGTTGAATTTCTCAAACTCTCCAAAAATCATTTTTCCGAAGACATCCCTGATTGTTGGATGAATTGGCCGAGGTTGCGTACGTTGAACTTAGGCAACAACAACTTCACCGGTAGCCTTCCGATATCTATTGGAGCTTTAAATTCTCTTATGTCTTTGAAACTCCGAAATAATAGATTGTCTGGAATAATACCAACGTCGTTTAGAAATTTTTCAATTTTGGAAGCACTTGACATGGGTGAAAATGAACTTGTCGGCAATATTCCTACATGGATAGGAGAAAGATTTTCAAGATTGATGATTCTCAATCTTCGATCAAACAAGTTCAACGGAGATTTCCCCATTCAACTTTGTCGTCTAGCTTCTCTACAAATTTTAGATGTGGCTTATAACAGTCTCTCAGGGACCATGCCAAGATGCATCAACAACTTCTCTGCTATGGCGACAACGGACTCATCTGATCAGAGCAGCAATATATTCTATGCCTCATCGGGGGACAACGAAATTGTTGAGGATGCATCGCTTGTGATGAAAGGGTTTTTGGTTGAATATAATTCCATTCTTAATTTGGTGAGAAGCATTGACATTTCCAAGAATAATTTCTCTGGAGAAATACCTGTAGAAGTGACAAACCTCAAAGGATTGCAATCATTGAATTTGTCGTACAACTTATTTACCGGAAGGATTCCTGATAATATCGGTGTTATGAGATCAATTGAATCCCTCGATTTCTCAGCGAACCAACTATCAGGTCAGATTCCTCAAAGTATGTCAAATTTGTCATTTCTGAATTACTTTAACCTATCCAACAATAACTTGAATGGAGAAATTCCTTCAAGCACTCAATTGCAAAGCTTTGGTGCATCGTCTTTTGCCGGCAATGACCTATGCGGAGCTCCACTTTCAAATTGCACTGAGAAGAATATTTTGATACCTGAAGATGAAAATGGAAGTGGAAACGGAGATGATGATGAAGATGGAGTGGACTGGTTGTTGTATATAAGCATGGCACTTGTATATGAAGATGGAGGTACAAATACTGTCATTTCTTGGATCGCCTTGGGGATGGCTGCTTTGTAAGAAAATGCTACTAGATCTTTCATGTTTGCGCGTGTGCTTTCTTTGTACTTAATCAATAAATGGTGCATTACAATAATATAAGGAACCTTTTTCTTGTGATTGAAGAGGGAATTTAAACAGATGCCAAATTTCTTTCAAAAGGCAAAAGTAGGCGGAGTTTGTCCGACAGCTGAAGGTAATAATACCAATCACCATGTCTGCAAACGATCATTTAAAGGTTTCTTCTATAATTGTGTAGAATAGTTGACAAAATTATTCAAAGACACGCCGATAAGAAAATTTTCAACAATTAGTCAATAAATAACTAAACTAGATTCAAAGTAAAAGCACTCAATCTTGCATCCAACAGAACATTCCAATAAATGCATGATTTTATAACAAATTTCATAATACTACTATCTGAATGAATCTTTAGATTTGTTACAACTCACAACATTCCATAACAACATTTATCAATGAAATCAATAACGATGTTATTGGTTCTTTGAGAAGTCAATGAACTCTGGCTCAAAGAGAAAGGAGTCAACTGATAAAATGAATTATTTTTGGTACATGGTTGCTATGTCATCTATATTCGTGAAATTGACATGGCCGTATTGGCTCAACAGCCTCCTGAAGATTCACATAAAATTATTTTCAGTTGAAGCATAAATTTTTTGAAAAAAATGCTCAGTAAGAAAAAACGTAAGAGAATTTTAGTGGCAAAAATGACATTTATTTTCTTTCTTCATTTGGAATTCATCAATAGCATAGATAGAATCACCTTCTGTCCAATTACTCCAATTTGGCATACCTCACAGCGTAAGGTATAAAAGTAAACATCAATATTCTATAATAAAAGAAAACAATTCATCACAGGATTGCAGGTATAGACAAATAAATTGCCTCCAAATCAATAACAAGTAACTCAATTTTATGGAAATTCGGTTAACTGCAACTTGGTCTTTGAAAACACAATGAATGATATGCATGTGCATGCACATATGCTGGAAGAAAAAACATGTCAAAGGCGGGGATTTGGTAACCGCAATTAAATTTTCTCATAACATAGCTAATATCTCGACGTGATTCTCACCATGCAGTAATGACCAAATGAATCCGAATGATAATTTGGTCAATTAAACAGCAGGTAAAAAATAGTCCATTATCATTTAAAAAGTCCTAATTTCCAGCCTGTAAATGGCTAGAAAACAATTGTGTGTTTGAACATGGCACCCTTCTTATTTGAATACGAAAATATCAAACATTTATCACAGGAAACAATACATCGATGACCGTGACCTTTACAAGTTTCAAAGCTAGCTCTTCTGCTAGCCCAATGATCCTGTCCTTCCGTACGGGAACTAAAATCAGATCAAACTCCACTGGAGCTCCCTCAAATGGAGATATCTGCAGATACACCATAAAGAAATCAAGCACTCATAAGTTGAATAGAAACTCAAGACAGCGCAAGAATTAAGAGGAGCACTGATAGAGGGGAAAAAACATATGAAAACATGAACCGATGTGAAAGATTAATTAGCATCACTTAATAGGAAAAGGATAAAGCAAGCTCAGGGAACTTTTTCTTAAAAGCAAGTTCCGGAACATTTTTGCGTGCAACCTTGAGTAATGGGATCTTTAAAATTTTCTGATTTAACAACCAGCAGAGCGAACTAAAAGAAAAATAATTATAGGAAATTGATCATTAAACATCATGCAGATACAACATCATAATGAAGCTCGTCGTAGATGAGCATAACTCTTTCAGAATACTTCTTTTCCTGGAATGAGAACACTGGAAAAGGAACATTCAGTAATGCTGAACTCGCTAGATTCTCACAAAGGATGCAAGAAAACTACTAACCTGGCTGTACAAATCACATCTTATGGTCTGAATATCATATGCTGCAATTTCACGTCCATAATAACCTGCTAATATCGAAAGCTCAATGGCACCTTTAAATCAAACATAAAGTAAAAGTCAGCATAATAAGTCAATGAATGACCTAATCAACATCATAGTTGTCGCTGATTTTGACCCAACATATATGCAGGGAGCAAGAGGATAGAGGAATAACTACGACAGAGGTAGATGCTGCTCATATATACTACACATGAAAAGCCACGAGCTGCAAGACGATGCCTTGGTTTTATGTAGACAAATATACCCATGTCCTCGAAACTGTCTAGCTGATACAAAAGCATGCCTGTCTAGGGAGAAAAGAAGTTCGCCATACCTCCCCACTTCTCTGAATCCAAGAACAATACTCTTGATTTGACTTCCCAATAAATGCCTCGGAATGTTTTACCGTATCACTTGCTACTGTTGCTGCTATAACCTTCAAAAGATGATCGATCACAATGTTCAGAAAATTAATAAATAACAGAGGCAATAAATAATGTCATTAATGAATACAAACTTGCCTATGAAAATATGTGGTTGTCACTCTCATGCCTGGCAATAATGAAAATTTGATCTACATACTTCAATTGCTGTTAAACATTTAAAAACCTATATAGAGTGTACTTGAATGACTAGTTAGTAAGCATACAGGAGGAAGATGCACGGCTGACAGCTCAGCTAAGTTTCCATATAAATGTATTCCATCCACTATTAATCGAGGCCGAAAGTATTTGACCAACCATCCCATGCCGAAAGGTGACAAAATGTGACATCTTCATCAGGAGTATGAAAAGTTCTCATATTTTAGATTTTGACAGGTATCAAGATGTCAACATGATAACATATAGTACCGTTACTCCAAATAGGAATGGCAAAATCCAGATTCGGATCCGGATGTACCTTTGGCATTTGGATCCGCATTTGGATTGGCAAAAAAAAAAAAAAGGAATCTGGATACGGGTAATATCCACACGGATTATGGGCAGATATTCTGGATATACGGATCCGCATAAAATAAATTTAAATAAAATTTTGAATTAAATAATTTACCGAATAATATTAAATAAAATTTAATTATAATTTAAGAATCAACAATTTAACATCAATTCAACATAAATAACATACAACAACACTATAAATTCACAAACAATAATTTTACAATATAAATCAAACATAAAAAAAAATCTAATGTAAACCGATTTATTACAATATTCTCTAATTATTATTATTATTATTAATTTTTTATCATATTTTTCATAGTTAATGAAGATTATAGAGTTAATTATGCTTCTACATTTAAATAAATAATTTAATTTATATATTTTTCAATTGAAATTTAATTAAATTAATAATGTAATTACAAAACAATGCGGATCTGAATATTTGGTTTTCTGGATGCACCTGGATCCAGATCCGCATGGATCTACATTTTTTAACGTAGGGATCTTGATTTTCCTGGATCCAAATCTTCTGGATATTTATGGATCCGTCGTCTATTGCCAACCTTACTCCAAACACATGTTAGTGTCATGGCCTGATGATTTCATTATATGCCCATTGATAACTCTATGAAATGAGAGTTATCATAGCACTTTTAGACTTAAACCAAGATTACTTAGAGAGTAAATAATGTATTTTTATTACATTTTAATGATATTTTGCATGAACATCCATTTTAATTTACTATTAGTAAATTTTGTTTGATTTAGAATAATTTGTGTGCTTAAAACATATGCATAATTATAGGAGATCGGAAGCTCAAATTTTAAGGAATGAATGCTGTTATAATAGGCTTGCAAAAAATAAGGAAACAACTTGGCTAGAGAAGAATTGAAACAAGTCTGGAACTGTGAGATGTTGTAGTCGTTACTGTAGCAACCGTTGCTGTAGCAATTCTAGAACAATGATAGTAAAGATTTCGTGCGAGATCCTATAAGATTGCGATATGGAGTTTCCAAATTTGGAAGACACGCGCCCTAGACTTCCAATTGCCCTAATTTTCAACTATAAAAGAAGCACACACACAAAGGAAAAAGGAGGCCGTCAACCAAGAACAAAAACAGAAAAGTAACAAGAGAAAAACATAATCCAAGAGCAAGACTAAGGGTTGTATCAGAGAAGAAATTGTAGAAATCAATCAGGAACTCAATCCTTCTTATTCTTCTCTTGTTTTCTTGTTTACTCTTTAATCATAGGATGTTTTGAGGGTTGAAACTCTTTTATTTATTTTTCTTTTACAAACCATGAACTAAATTTATTTGTGGTTGAGTGATAAACAATCTTAATGATTCATTGACTGATTATATGTGTTGTTGCATATTTGCTATAGTATTTCGTTTTGATAATACTTATTTCAATTCATTATTTCGTCTAACCACCCATTTAGTGGCACTAGCTAAGAAAGAACTACAAAAGAGTCTGTTTTAGTGGAACATATCAGAGCAATACTTAGTTTTATATTGGGTTTCCTGAGTTGAGTTTTACTTGATTCCAAAAGGGTCATGCTTAATCTAAAATTGGCGATGAACTAGACATAAAAATTCACCTTGTAGGGTAAATAGAACCTAAACGTGTAATGTTATATCTTATGTTGACATAATGGTCACTATTAGATTACATAAAGATATAAGACATCCAACATGCGACAGTTGAGGATACATAAGGATTCTGTCCAGTGCTGCAGAATTGAACCTAAAATTGGAAGAAATAATCAAAACCATTAAGAGAGTTTAATCATTCAACTACTCTATTCCCATTTGTTTTATTCTTGAGTTTGACAAGAGAATTTACTTTATTGCATTTTTTGTTATTGCATTTATTTCAATTAATTAATTTATTAGTTTTATTACTTGTTTTATTTTCAATTAACACAAAACTACACTATTGAAATTGTTGTAGCAAGTCTGATATCATCAATCCCTATGAAAACGATCTCGAATACTTATTATTAGATTACTTACTGTGTACACTTGCACGTTGACACCAATAGCATAAGAAATCATTACAGCACCCACCCACTAGAAGTTCTGGATAAGATCCCTTGAAAAAGCTAATGCACAAAAAAATCAACATATATAAAACATTATTGTTATTTCTTGGGAAATTTATGAATAATAGCTTTATTCCCATGGCAAGGGCCGACTCAGACGATCAGAAGAATGTTATAGCCTATAGTATCTTAGGAGATACATTAGTTTTGATGGAAGGATCTATTCTTGAATACAAGTTCATTCCTAATTCGATAAGAATCATGGACCTTAATTTTGAATAATAATTACACAGAGGAAATACATGTGGAAGTGACAAATCTTAGAGGATAGCAGACACTGAATTTGTCCCACAACTTTTTCATCTGAAAGATTCCTGAGAATATGAGAGCAATTGAATCTCTCGATTTCTCAACAAACCAAATTTCTGGTAAGATCCCTCACAATTTTTCGAGTTTGTTATTTTTGTATCACTCGAACCTATCCGACAATAACTTGGCTAGAAACATTCCTTCGAGCACTCAACTGCAAAGTTTTGGTGCATCGGCTTTTGCCAACAATGATCTATGCGGACCTCCACATCCTAATTGTATTGAGAAGAATGGTTTGGTACGTGAGGATGAAAATGGAAAAGGAAACGAAGATGAAGATGAAGATGGAATTGATCGGTTGTTGTATGTAAGCACGGCACTTGGATTTGTGGTGGGATTTTGGTGTTTCATTGGCTCTTTACTTATCAACAGAAGATGGAGGTACAAATATTGTTATTTCTTGCTTGGCCTTGGGGATGAATTTGGCTGCACTGTAAGAAATTGCTACTAGGTCTTTCATGTTTTGCATCTGCTATTGTACATACTTAATCAAGAAATAAAGCGTTAATATTAGGAACTTTTTCTTTTTGTTGTGATTGAAGAGGGTTTTAAACTAATGCGAAATTTCCTTCAAAAGGCAAAAGTCGGTAGAGGTTGTCCTACAGCTGAAGGTAATAATAACAGTCACACGTGTCTACAAATAATCATTCGTAGGCTTCTGCTACATTGTGTTGTGTGTAGAATACTTGACAAGATATCCGAAGTCACGTCAATTAAAAAATTTTCAACATTAAATAAGTTAATGAATAACAAAACTAGATTCAAAGCAAAAGCACCTACCACTTCACCATCTTATGATTTTATAAATACCCAAACCTATGATTTTATAACAACTTTCATAGTATCAAATACCCAAACCTATCACTTCACCATCAAAATTTTCTTATATATACGTATATTTTTATTTTACTACTTAATATTTTAATTTTTATCATTTTACCACTAAAATATTAATTGTATTAAAAAAAATTACTGAGGTCACAAGGGTATTTAAGAAACTTCAAGTATAAAACTGAAACAATACTATTTTATCAAATCCATAATAAACAAAAGAGTGAGTATATTTGAATCCACCAAATTCATCTTTACATTAAAAATTAAAAATTTGAAAATCTCATAATTATTCCTTGTTAATCTCTATCTCTACTTATGATTGCATAGTCTCTCCCTACTCTCATATTCTCCAAACTAAACTCTCCATTTCACTCTCTTTGGGACTCCTTTTCTTTTTTCTTTTTTCTTTTTTAAACCCCAGTCTTAGTAAATACATAATCTCTATTTCATGCTTTTTATATATAAGAAATTTTTTTCTTGACATTTACTAGCTTTTGCGGTTGGTAAAAATTAATTTATTAATATTCATTTGCATTCATGGCTGGTAAAATTTTGTTGATATTCATTTTTTTAATAATGAGTTTTGCCTCTTTTCTTTTATAATTGCTTATAATGAAATTAATTACTTGCAGTAAGAAGAAAATATAAAAAAATTATAAAAATTGAGGATTTGAGAATGAAAAGAAAAAAAATTTAAGTAAAAGAAAAAATTAAGTAATAGAAAAAATTAAGTAATTTTATTAAAAATCTTAATTAAAAAGAAGATGTAGTGAGAAAATTGGTGGGTTCAAGGAACCTTACTTAAACAAAATTGGTGGATTTACATGAATATTGTTTGCACTTACAGGAAAATGTTTGCGGACTTAGAGTTGCTGTTGTTGGATGATAAAGTGTTAAATTTGAGGAATTTGGTTTTTAATTGTAGTATTTGTAAGTGGATTAAAGTTGAACTTGCCGAATGATAGTGTTGAAATTTAAGTGTTTGGCTTGCAATTGATCTTTGGATGCACAGCTGGGTTGCATAAATGAACTGTTTTGGATGTGGCGTTGATTTTTTAATGCAACAGATTAAATAATTACAAAAATAGCTCTTTTTTAAATTTAATTTCTACTTTTTTAGGGCAATATTTCTAAATCACCTTGTTTGTAATTTCTATCATTCCAGAGAACAGAATCGTCTTTTTAACTCCAGGAATAAGAAAAAAATTTCAAGAGACAGTCCCCTAAATATTCTATTAGTTTTAAAATTTTGGTGATAGAATAATAGCAATTAAAATATTAAGTAGTAAAGTAATTGTCAAAAAATCTTAGTGATATATGTCAAGAAATATCTTATGAGTATTTGATAATATCCCATTTCATAATAATATTATTTCAGTGAATCTTTTGATTTGTCACAGCACAAAACATTCCATCCCAACATTTATCTATGATATCATAACAATTTTATTAGTTCACTGAGAAGTCAACGAACTCTGGCTCAAAGAGAGAGAGCTAACTAATAAAATGGATTACTTTTGCTACACGGTTACCATATCATCTATATTCCTGAAAATTGACATGGCCAGTCGCTTGAGCATGCTCAACAGCCTCCTGAACATTCACATAAAACTATTTTCAGTTGAAAGCATAAACTTTTCGAAAAGATACTGGGTAAGAAAAAAAGCAGAGGAAATATTAGTTGCAAAAATGACATTAATTTTCTTTCTTCATTTGGAATTCAAAAATAGCGTAGATAAAATCACCTTCCAATTACTCCAATTTGGCATACCCCACAGCGCAAAGTGAAGTTGGCCGTGTCGGTATAGGTCTTTTTCCTAAAGAATAGCAAGGAAATCAAAACTTGATAATGTATAAATAGTGAACATCAATATTCCATAATGAGAGAAAATAATTCATCACAGGATAAAAAGTAAAGTCAAATAAATTGCCTCCAAATTGATAATAAATATAGTATCTTTCGACAAAATATGGGATTATCCCAAGAACATATCTTGATTTGCTAATATCTTTTCTGAGACATTATTGTAATACTTCTACAGTATTCGTGTGGAATCAAGAAGCACTTTCATCAGGTAACTCAATTTTCTGGAAATTAAGTCAGCCTCATCTTGGTCCTTGAAAACGCAATTCCTCATATGCATGTAAATGCACATATATTGGAACAAAAAACCGTGTCAAAGAAGGCAGGGATCCGGTAACCTAAATTAAATGTCCTCTTAACATAACTAATATCTAGACATGATTCTCCCTGTGCAGTAATGACCAAATGAATCTGAATAATAAATTGGTCAATTAAACAGCAGGTTAAAGAAGCTTGAAAATAGTTCATTATCATGTTAAAAAAAAAAAGTGTTTCCACCCGATAAATAGCTGGAAAACACTTGTGTGCTTGAATATGCTCATCTTTCTTAGAGTTCAAAAATATCATTTATCACAGGAAATGATACCTCTATGACCTAGAATACTACCTTTGCTGCTCCTTGACAAGTTTCAGAGCTAGGTCTTCTGCTGGCCCAATGGTCCTGCCCTTCTGTACGGGAAATATAGTCTGATCAAACTCCTCTGGAGCTCCCTCAAATGGAGATATCTGCAGATACAAAATACAAAAATCAAGAACTCATAAGTTGTGTAGAAACTTAAAGACAGCATAAGAATTAAGAAAAGCACCAATAGAAGGGAAAAACTTATGAATGCAGGAACCAACATGAAAGATTAATCAGCATCATTCACATAGCAAAAGGATAAAGCAAGTTCTGGGGGACTTTATATACAAGCAAGTTCTAGAACTTTTTTGCATATGCGAGTTTAGGGATTGTTTACAAATTTTCTGATTTAACAACCAGCAGAGCAAATAAGCAAATAGTTATAGGAAGTTGATCATAAAACATCATACAGCTAAAGCATCATAATGAAGCCCGTCGTGGATGAGCATAACTCTTTCAGAATACTTCTTTTCCTGTCTATGAGAACATGGGAAAAAGGAGGGAAAAAGGAACATTCAGTAATGATGAACTTGCTAGAATCTCATGCACAAAGGATTCAAGAAAACTACTAACTTGGCCATACAAATCACATCTTGTGGTCTGAATATCATATGCTGCAATTTCACGTCCATAATAATCTGCTAATATAGAAAGCTCAACGGCACCTTCAAACCAAACATAAAGTAAAAGTAAACACAATCAGTCAGTGAATAACCTAAACAACATCATAGTTGTTGCTGATTGTGACCCAACATATATACAGGGAGCAAGTGGATAGAGGAATAACAATGGCAGAGGTAGATGCTGCTCATATATATTACACATGAAAATCCAGTGGTTACAAGATGATTCCTTCGTTTCATATAGACAAATTTAGACCCCCATGTCCTTGTAATTGTCTAGCAGATACAAAAGCATGCCTATGTAGGGAAAAAAGAAGTTCACCGCACCTCCCCACTTCTCTGGGTCCTGAATCCAAGAACAATACTCTTGATTTGACTTTCCAAGAAATGCCTCAGAATATTTTACTGGATCACTTGCTACTGTTGCTGCTATAACCTTCAGAAGATAATCAATCACATTGTTCAGAAAATTAATAAATAACAGAGGCGATAAATAATGTCATTAATGAATACAAACTTGCCTATGAATATATTTGGTTGTCACTCATGCCTGTCAATTATGAAAATTTGATCTACATAATTCAATTGGTATTAAACATTTAAAAACCTACATAAAGTGTACTTGAATGACTAGTTTGTGAGCATACAGGAGGTAGAGGCACAGCTGACAGCTCAACTAAATTTCCATTTAAATGTATTCCATCCACAATTAACTGAGGCCAAAAGTATTTGACTAACCATCCCATGCCAAAAGGTGATATCTTCATCAGAGGCATAAAAAATCTCATGTTTCAGACTTTGACAAGTATCAAGATGTCAACATGATAACATACAGCTCCAGACACATGTCAGGGTCATGCCATGATGATTTCATTATATACCCACCCGCTAGAAGTTCTGGATAAGATCCCTTGAAAAAATATTGCTGTAGAATCAGATGCCACTCACTAAAAAAGGGGTTGATTCTAAAAGAACATGGGCAAGAAAGAATTTCACTACTAATTATCTGCGCACTTCAGTAACTTTCTTTACAACCTTTTCCATTCAGCTTATCATTTGGAAGAGGCTCACTTAAGAACAAACCCGGTAATCAAATAACATCCAATAAAATCTTTCAAGACTTTAAATCTTCACTTATGGAACAAAAACTCCCTTCCATTCAGTGCTGTCATGAGAAGGTACAGATGTTTACACAGATAAGAATTTAATAGAATAGATCAACATAGATGTGGAAGCTAAGAGAGTTCTGTAGGTACAGTTAGAGAAGATATAGCATCCTATATTAACCAAATACATGTCTCATAGGAAAGATCTAAAGGAAAAAGAGGATTTTTATAATTGACCTAGGTAGTTAAGTTACAAAGCCATGGCCGACCCTCCACTGCACTAAAGATTTGTTCCATCCCACCTCATATGGAACATTCTCAGAAGAAAGAACACAATCGAATGGCCATGAGAATTCCATCACACTTCTCCCCACAAGCTTAATCAACATTTAAACAAAACATCAGCAATATGCTTCCAAAATAGAAGAAACGAGTTCATAAGAATTAATTAACCAACTCAACTCTGTTTTCTAGGATTCTAAGTTATCATAACTTAAGAGTGTTAACAACTGTGAGTCGTACATTAAAAGAAACTCACGAGGTAAAAAGAACCAAAACATATTACCAAATAAAGAAAATGAAACTTGTTATCGGATCTACTATTACACTTTCTCCCAGCTCATCATGATTTTCCTTTAGATACATGTTTCCATGTTTCCAAAAGTCTTGATATTATTAATCGTATGAATAACTAATAAGCAAAGCATTACAAGAGCGCCATCTAGGCCATATCTTCCATTAATTTTTAGAAGATCTTGCTCCTTTTTGTAGCAAGCACAATTTTCATTTTTGGCGCCTTGTGCTTTCGGACTTTCAACTTCTCTTGTTAGTCATTCCTAGATTATCAGACCATGTACGTTGCATTTGTTCTCAAATTAATAAATAAAATTAAAGACTGACAGGTAGCTGCGGGATTGGTGGAGTGTGTAATTTGCAGTTAAACCTTAATAAGTTCAAGTTTGATGTATAGGCGAAGATATTTAGCTTGATTTCCTTTTATGATGTATGTATGAATTATATAACACTTGAATGAGTACGTTAAACCATTGAACTATTACTCCCTACCAAACACATATATTGTATTTAAGCTTTTCAATCAAATGCTCCAATCACACTGAAACAAATTGAAATCAGATAATTTGAAATCTACAACAAACAATGTTGTTAACAAAAATAAAATGTGAAAGATAAGAACCTGTCTTACTTCAGTAGCTTTGTTTTTGTCATGTTCCATAACATACTGTAACGACCTTTTATTTTTTGACAATATTTTATTTTGGGATTATTTCCATTAGCTATTTTTTAGGTGTTTTGAATTATTGTTTTTTTATTTAAAATTGTTTGGAGTGTTTTCTTCCAGAAATAGTGGCTTAATCAGTGTGGGCTCTTTGGCTCTGACTTTTAAAGAAGCGGGTTGGCTGCTGTAAGGGAAAAAAGTTATCAATAAAAAATCAAATTTTTTTTGTCAAATTAGTGTTTCTTTTTCCTGGCTGTGTCATTGGTATCAGAGCAGCGAACTGGCACCGTAAAAAATAGCGGAGGGAACTAGAGCACACGATCAGCGACGTCTAGAAGAATCGGTACAACAATTGCAAGAGGCTTTTAACCAACAGGCAATGGAATTGAAGGAGTTTTCTCAGATGATGGCAGCGATCAGTCTCAAACTTGATAAGATGATGGGCACATCAGGGGCTTCAAGAACAAGATCAGAAGGTGGGAGTAGTATTCCCACAAAGCCAAGAACCGGGTCGAACTCTGGTATGTATAACTCACAGATGAGATTTTCAAAATTGAATTTTCCAACATTTGAGGGAGAAAATCATAGTGGTTGGGTCTACAAGTGTGAAAATTTTTTCAAATACAATGGGGTGGAAGAATCTGATATGGTGGGATTGGTAACCATTCATTTGGAAGGAAAAGCATTAGAGTGGTTCCAAGGATATGAAGGGGCTGTTGCAGAACCTAGTTGGAGGCAATTTTCTACGAATTTAATGGCGCGGTTCGGTCCGGGTACCTATGATAACCCGGTTGGACAGCTCAGTAACTTAAGGCAGACTTCAACAGTAAGGCTATACCAAGAACAATTTGAAGCATTGGTGGCCAGAACTCGAGGATTACCGGAAGATTTTTTTGTGCAATGCTTTGTGAGCAGATTGAGAGATGCCATAAAGAATCAGGTAGCCATGTTTCAGCCGAAAACGCTAATTCAAGCAGTTGGGTTAGCCTTGTTACAAGAGAGTACCTTGGAGGCAATGATCAAAGAAGCCAAGGCTTCAACAAGGACAATGTCCTCCCATGTAATCCCTACAGCAAAATCGAAACACAATTCTATGGGGCAAATTCCTCCAATCAAAAGAATATGTGCTGCAGAAATGCAAGAGAGGAGGGCTAAGAAGTTGTGCTACTATTGCGACGAGAAGTTTAAACTAGGGCACAAATGTAAACAGTGGTAGATTTACTTGTTGAAAGGAGAAGACGATGAAGAACTCAGTGATGAAGGCAACAAAATTGGGGATGATGAAGAGTATCATTTGGTGTCTCTCCATGCTATGTCTGGGGCTGTCTCTCATCAAACTATGAGGATTAAAGGAAATATAAAGAATAAGGGAATTATCATTTTAATTGATTAGGGTAGTACTCATAATTTCTTAGATGTATCGGTGGCCAAGCGGACAGGGTGTGAAGTACAATAAGATAAACCATTAATGGTAGCAGTGGCTAATGGCTCCAAAATTGCTAGTGCTGCAACGTGCAAGCAATTGGTCTAGAGTATGCAAGGGAGAGAGTTCAGAGCAGATATGTGATTAATTTCGTTGGGGGGATGTGATATGGTATTAGGAATTCAATGGTTATCTCAATTGGGCCCAATATTGTGGGATTTCAAGAATTTATGGATGGAGTTCAAGTGGGAAGAAAGAAGAATGGTGTTAAGGGGTTCTACGGCGGGGCCCTTGAAGCTAGTTTCGGCAGTCCATATGCAAAAGGATCTTAAACAAGTTCTTCAAATTGCTGCTGCCCATATCTTTTCACTTTTATTAGAGCCATGTATTAACTCTATTACTACAGAAATCATTACAGATGAACCAGCAGAGTTGCAACATTTATTAAAAAAATACCATGGCGTATTTATGGAACCAAAAGGTTTGCCACCACCTAGGGCTCAAGATCATCGAATTCCCTTATTACCTGATAATGTTCCTCCAAATATAAGACCCTACAGGTATCCATATGTGTAGAAGGTAGAGATTGAACGAATGATTAAGGAGTTGCTCGCAGTGGGGAGTATACAGAGGAGTGTAAGTCCATTTTCTTCTTCGATTCTCTTAGTTAAAAAAAAAAAAGATGACACTTGGCGCATGTGTGTGGATTATCGTGCCCTTAATTCTATCACTATTAAGGATAAATTTCCTATACTTGTTATTGATGAGTTGTTGGACGAGTTACATGGAGCTAAGTTTTTCTCTAAGCTGGATTTGCGGTCGGGATACCACCAAATTAGGGTACACCCAAATGACATCTTTAAAACCGCCTTTAGAACTCATGAAGGGCACTATGAATTCTTGGTCATGCCTTTCGGTCTTACGAATACTCCATCAACATTCCAAAGCCTTATGAACGAAATTTTTCAGCCATTCCTGAGGAAATTTATGCCGATATTTTTTGATGATATCTTAGTATATAGCAAAAATTGGGTTGACCACATGAAGTAATTGGAGTTAGTACTGGAGACGCTTCTCAAAAATCATCTTTTTTGTCAAAAAATCAAAGTGTTCTTTTGGCAAAGAACAAGTAGAATATTTGGGACATTTGATTTTTAAGCAAGGAGTAGCTACTGACCCTGCAAAGATTGAAGGCATGAAGTGTTGGCCATCTCCCAACTCGTTGAAGGCGTTGCGTGGGTTTTTGGGTCTTACTGAGTACTACAGGAGGTTTATAAAAGATTATGGGAAGATTAGTCGGCCCTTAACAGATTTGCTTAAAAAGGATAATTTTTTATGGAATCATACTGCGGAAGAAGCTTTTAATAACTTGAAGTCAGCAATGTGCACAACACCTGTTTTAGCCATGCCCGATTTCCAAAAAATCTTTGTTCTTGAATGTGATGCATCAGGGGAAGGCATAGGAGCAGTGCTTTCGCAGGAAGGCAAACCCATATCATATTTGAGTAAGGCACTGTCACCAAAAAAACTTGGGCTTGTCTGCTTATAAAAAGGAAATGTTGGCAGTAGTGTTCGCAGCGCAAAAATGGCGGCCTTACTTACTAGGGAAGCATTTCAAGGTTATTACCAATCATTGTAGCTTGAAATACATGTTGGAGCAGCGCATATCAACATCTATGCAGCAGAAATGGCTTACTAAGTTAATTGGTTATGATTTTGAAATTAATTTCCGAAGTGGAAGAGAAAATAAAGCGACTGACGCCTTATCTCGGCTACAGGAATCCACTGAGAATGCGATGGTAATGGCGATCTCCCTTCCTTTAGGTGTGTGGGTGGAACAACTCAAACAAGAATGGCAACAAGATCTAGAAATTCAGAAATTAATTCAAGAAATAGTTACCAACAGGGCTCGACATTCTAAATTTACTTGGGAAAACCATTTACTCAAGTATAAGGGAAGACTTTGGGTTGGCAAACATTTAGCTTTGATGCAGCTAATTATGTCTGAGGCTCATGGTGGAACAGAAGGTGGGCATTCGGGGGTTAGAAAAACCTTAGACAGAGTTAAATGGTCTTTTTATTAGAAAAGAATGCGAAAGGAAATTTGTTCCTTTGTGGCAGTTTGTGATAATTTCCAACGAAATAAACATGAAAATGTGTTATCCCCATGTCTGTTGCAGCCCTTACCAATTCCTGAGCATAATTGGACTGATATCTCTATAGATTTCATAGAAGGACTGCCAAAGTCTAGTGGTAAGCAAATTATTTTTGTGGTGGTGGATAGGCTGAGTAAGTATGCACACTTCATGCCCTTAAGTCGTCCATATACTGCTCTTGATGTTGCACAACTTTTTCTAGATAATGTGTGTAAGTTGCATGGCTTGCCAAATTCTATTGTCAGTGACCGAGATAAAGTCTTCACCAGTACTTTTTGGCAAAGTTTGTTTTCATTGTTGAATGTGAACTTGTTAATGAGCACTGCATACCACCCGCAAACTGACGGTCAGACTGAAGTGGTTAACAAGTGCTTCGAACAATATTTGCGATGCATGACAGGCGATAGGCCGAAAGAATGGGTGAAATGGCTTCCTTTGGCTGAATGGTGGTATAATACTTCTTATCATTTATCAACTCGAATGACACCGTTTGAAGCTGTTTATGGTAGGCCACCTCCTTCGTATATTGCTTATATTCCTGGTACATCTACCGTAGCAGCTGTTGATTTGAGCTTAAAGGATAGGGATGCTATGATACGTCTGTTGAAAGCCAATTTAGTGGATGCACAAGGTCGAATGAAGTTATATATTGATAAGAAGAAATCTGAGAGGAAATTTGAGGTGGGAGACATGGTATTTCTACGGTTACAACCTTATAAACAAGTAAGCTTGTTAATTCACAGCAATAGGAAGTTGTCTCCGAGATTCTATGGGCCTTATAAGGTTATACAAAAGATTGGACAAGTTGCCTATAGAGTCCAAAATTCATCCTGTCTTTCATGTTTCGTGTTTAAAGAAAAAGGTTGGAGAGGCTGTCACTTCGATTACAGAGTTACCAACAATACGGGAAGACGAGCATCTACAGTTAGTACATGATTTTGTTTTGGACAGGAGAGTAGTCGAGCGAAGCAATCGTCCGTACGTGCAGTGGTTGGTTCAGTGGTCTAACTCCTTTCCCGAAGATGCAACTTGGGAGGATGCAGTTAAGATTCAGGAGAAGTTTCCTTTGTTCAAGCCTTGAGGCCAAGGCTTTTATAAAGGGGGAGGGAATGTAACGACCTTTTATTTTTTGACAATATTTTATTTTGGGATTATTTCCATTAGCTATTTTTTAGGTGTTTTGAATTACTGTTTTTGTTATTTAAAATTGTTTGGAGTGTTTTCTTCAAAAAAATAGTAGCTTAATTAGTGTGGGCTCTTTGGCTCTGACTTTTAAAGAAGCGGGTTGGCTGCTGTAAGGGAAAAAAGTTATCAATAAAAAATCAGATTTTTTTGTCAAATTAGTGTTTCTTCTTCCTGGCTGTTTCACATACCTGTAAATGAAAATAAGCAAGAGAACAACGATCAAACAAAGCCCCAAGCTCGCTTTACTAAACATAATAACAAGTTAACATCAGCCGCTGCATATCGTCGCCAGGTCATGCCGCTGTTGATGGCCCTGGTGAGGCGTGTCGTGAGGGAGTGGAGGGGAGAGAGTGAGTGAAGAGGGAGAGGGAGCCATGAGGTGAGCGAGTGAGTGAAGAGGGAGGAAAGAGAAAATTGGTTTTCCGTGTGAGATGAGAGCCCTTTTGTTTTTGTTTTTTTGTTTTTCCCACAAATATATATGGCTGGGTTTGATATGTGTTAGCCATTTTTCCGGGTCAGCCATTTTTCCTGCATGTATCCGATACATGCAGGTATTGTAGCATCAGCCTGTTACTAGATCTTTCATGTTTGTACTTGTTGTTTTGTATGTACTTTTAAACAATAACTGAAGTATTAGCCAATAAAATGAAGGACTTTGTTCTTCTTGCGACTATCCCAAAACCAAAAATTACTACAAGGCGACAAAAAGAATAGTACTGCCAACTTCCAATTAAAGAATTGACGGCAGAGAGCGCTTCCTCGGACGATATCCTGTCTACTAATCTCAGTTAACTAAGCAGTCATCCTTGGGGGAAGCAGACAGGTATGATTACTTACTTTGGCCTGATTCATATTTAACTAATAAATTTAATTGAGTCGCTCAAACAATTCAAGGCCTTGACTTGAAAAACACCCTGTTCAGTATATCAAATGGCAGCGAATTTTGCAGGTCATGGCACAAAAAGATAAGGCTTTCATGATTTCCAATTTATTATTTGACCTAGAGTCCACTTGGAGATACTTAGTTACATGAAGAAAATAAGAAACTGAGGTTTAACACCATTGATTGATCAAAATTTATTGAACAAATCGGTCAATATTGACAATTTGTCATTTCACATCTCCCTTTTTTTCTTTTTTAAATACAGTACAACTTCTATAAATTAATAATGTCGGAATCATAAAAATTTATTAATTTAGAGAGATATTAATTAATCGATAAATTAATAATTTATTAATTTATAGAGTGTGTTTACAATACAAGGAACTAACATTTAATTGACTGAAAATTCAGTATATTTTACAAATATAATCAATAGAATTTAAATAAATTCATCAAATAAATAATCTATACTTGATTAAACACATTTATGAATTTTACTAAATGTATTAAATAAACTAAACTAAGGATAGGTCTATTTGCACTCTAAAAAATACTTTGAACACTCTTTTACTTATAACATTCACTCGTTAAATTTTTTTAAAATAATTTTACTCAATACAATCTTAAAAATGCCAATATAACCCTCAATTTGCTTATCACTACAAACCCAAAAAATTAAATTCCATACCAAGAACTTATTCGACAATACTCTTCCTCGTAACTTTGACACAATGGCATTGACCTCTGTTTAGTAGCTCTAAATGAAGGGACGGTGATAAGGGATTAAGTGTGTAAAAAACCGCTTGATAATATACTTGAACCTACTGCAGATAAAGGAGCTACAAAAATTGGCTGGTATGCTCTTGTGACTGTTAGGAACTAACAAATATGAAATATTAACTTTTGATAAATTGGAACCTTGAGATATTACAAGTATGATTTTTATTGTGGTAGAATTCGAGGTAAGAGTTGATTCAACATATATTATTTGGCCATGAAATTATTAAGTTCGATAGTTTCAAGAATAGCACCAGCAGGGCAGCCCATGAAGGAAACCGAACTTCTCATTCTAAAATGTATTTAAGTGGTATAATAGTTTAAAATTGATTATAATGTGGACTTCAAGAAGCATATCAAAGAAATTAGAAACATAAAGTGAGAGTTTATGCTGATTTAACGAAAGGCTAAAGAATAATGTATTTATTTAATCACACAAAATTGTCCTTAATAGTAAATTAAATTATGGGTGTTTTTGTAACATAAAATTTATAAAATAAAAGAGTGTTTATAGTAATTCTTAGAGTGCAAATAGTCTCACCCCTAAACTAAGTATTAGTTATTAAATTGTATAAATTGAATTAGAGATGAGATTCAACTAGATTTAAACTTCAAGAAAAAACAAGTTACAATAGAATCATATTTTAATAAATTGACATAGTCAGTTACATTTATAATTTCACAGTATTTGTAATTTCTACAATTATTAATTTATGATATAAATGGGACCACAAAATTATATAGGAGTTCTCAAAAAAAATTATTATCTTATTAATTTATTGAAATTATTAATTTAGCTTCAGGGCCCAAGTCAGGACTATAAAAAATTATTATATTATAAAAATTATTAATTTATAGAGTTTATACTGTATTTCAACTTTATTAAGGGTTGTGTGGCAGTTGAAACCAAAGATGCGCCAGGGTTTGCAAGGGGTCTATTACAATTTATAGATGGTTGGGTGCGTGATAAATAATATTCTCAAGTAATAGTTACTGGCACTTATATACCCTGCCACATCGATAATCAACTAGATAATTGCATATTTGCAAAATAAAAAAATTTGGAACATTCAATTCACATTGCACTTTTCACAATTAAAGCTTTAGGCTCCGGTTAGTATTGTGGTGTCAAGGCTTAAATGCAACTACTAATGTGATAAAATAACTCTAATTATGATGTAAAAGTTCCTAGTCAAGAGATAAAGTCGGAAAAATCGAAGCTTGAAGTCCACTTTACTAATGGAAAGCCATAGTGGGGCTGGAACCATTAGAAGTTCGTGATGTTAAAGTCCTGATGCTAAATCTCACTTGATCAACCGGACTTCGTCAACTCTATTATGATAATATCCTGTGATATATATTTGGCTTATTTCACTATAATAATGCAGACCTTTACCGGTTAACGACATTAAAGACTCGATGCTTTTCGTATGTACAATCCGAGCAGAGGACATTATAAATAGCTAGCAATGTAATAACATGCATTCTCATAAACATTTCGTTCTCTTATAATTTCTATTCAGATGTACCGCAATGAAACCACACGAGTATTTTACTATTTTTGCTGCCCTTATTTTCCTTGAGTTATTTGTTATAGCTACCGAGATATCGCCATTTGCTTCTGCACTGGCACCTCTGACACAGGGTGCATAGAAAGTGAGAGAGAGAAGCTCCTTTAAAGGTGAAGCAAGATTTCAAAGATCCTGCACATCGCCTTGCCTCATGGAAATATTGATGATGGAGAATTTTGTAAATGGCTGATGTTGTTTGTAACAACTTCACAGGCCGTGACATTGAGCTCAAACTTGGAAATCATTTCACTTATATCGGATCTGTTGCTGAATTACATGCTAATTACAGGAAGTCAAAACTGGTCGGTAAGGTAAGTCGTTGATTTCAAGCATTTGATTCACGGAATCCAGATTCCCATATATATTGCTTCTCTCGAGAACCTAAGATACTTAAATCTCTCTTGAGTCAGATTTGGCGGATTGGTTCCACACCAACTTGGAAATCTCTCTTATTTGCAATATTTTGACATCAGCAATGTTCTTGGCGGCCTCAGTTTACCTTATTGAGTACCTTTCTCATGCACAAAAAACAAAAAAAAAAGCCCGGTATGGCCAGCCCGTCTGAGGCCCCGCCTTAAGCAAGCGGGCTTAGGCCCTTCCATCTATGTGGGAGCCTAGATGTAGCTCTAAGCTTTGCTGGACCCTCTTGGACTGGGTTTAAGCAATGAAGTCTGGGCTTAGTCTTAGGCCACTTATTATTATATTTTAAAATTTAAAATTAAATTAATATATTAATATCTTAAAAATTAAAAAATGAAGTAAAAAATCTTAGTCTTTGTGTATTATTTGTGAACTGTGGTTTATTATGAACTTATGATGTTAATATTTGCTAGTGCTTATTGAATTGTGTCGTTAATTGTGTTGTTTTGGTACTGTTTTTTTTATTACGAGTAGTGTTTTAGTGGACACATGAAATTACATATTATTTGCAAACTTCATCTTTCTAGGGAGGTTATGTCCTTTTTTTTCAAAAAAATATTGGAAGAATTTTTTTTTTGAGAAGAAGAAGAAGAAGATTAAAAATATTAAAAAGATATTAAAAATCTCAGCCCATCTAAATTGGACAGGCCTATAACGAGGATTACCTAGTCAAGCATTGCCCATCCATTTGTCAATCGTATTGGTTTCCCTCAGGGTATTTTTTGTTACACCACATTACACGTGATTGCATTACTATTAATGCATTGTAATATCATGTTTGTTAAATTTTTCTATTCACATCATATAATACAAGTTTAGGTAATACAACATTGTTCACATTAATTTTTTTTAAATTTTCTTTAATTAAAATAATAAAAAATAAAATATGTAATAAAATAAAACTAAAAACAGAAATATGTTGCTATACCAGCAATAGTTCGACTGCTGCCGTTCATCAATGGACGCTGCCATAACATTATTTTTGCACTAAAATTTAGTACCATTAAAATCCTTATTATCGATGCTATGTAATGGTGTCATTATTACCAGTAGAAAAGCTTTGTTTGCCATAAATTAAAAAAAATTAGAATTGAGACTTTGACTATAGATTGACAGCAAATGACAATATCTTTGTCGGTAATAGTTGCATTATTATGTAGCCCTGACAATAGGGATTCTAATGGTATTAAAGTACGATGACCAGCCATGGCTTGTGGTGGCCGGTAGTGAAAATTTTATATTTTAATTACAAAAATTTAAATTATTAGTTGAATATAAATAATAACAAAATATAAATGAATCTTGAATTATTAATTTAATAAAATTTTTAAAATATAACTTTCTTTTCGAAGACTTTATAGTCCCATTCATATTATAAATTAATAATTTGCTAAGATTACCAATATAATTGTTATAATATTTTATTAAATAAAATACAAGTCTATTGTTACTTTTTTTCATGAAATTTAAAAATAGTTAGATCTCATCTCTATTTTTTCTTAGTACATCCAAAAGTTTTGGAGTTGAATTCTCAAATTAAATTAATTTTGAATTTATTTTTTTGCTTAAGATAATGTATACTTAGTGGACTGGTTCATATTAATTGATTAGATTGGTAAATAGAATGAAGTTAGTTGATTAAATGTATGTTCATTAAATTGTAATACACTCCAAAAGTTAATAAATTATTAATTTATCAATTAATTAATTTTTTTAATTAATATATTTTTATATTATCCCCACACTGTTAATTTATAAAAGGTTTTACTATAAAGGAGTCTCTAAGTTACAATTAATGTAACTTACATCTCTCGTATGAACCACACAAAATTATGGGACCCACAGTGTGGTTCACATGAAAAATGTAAGTTACAATAATTGTAACTTAGCATTTGCCTTACTATAATTATTTAAATTCTCTTTTAAGGGACAACTCTGTTTAGGGTGCATTCCATTGTCTCCGGGGGAACTTTCGTCTTTGGCATGTCTAGATCTTTCTTCTGACAGATTGAGTGGTTCTATCCCTTCATCTTTAGGGAACCTTTCTTCTTTTACAAGTCTTAATACTTTCTGATAACAGACACATTGAATGGCTCTATTCCTAAGTCTCTAGGGAACCTTTCATCTCTGATTGATCTATATATTTCTATAAACAGTTGGACGGTTCAATTGTCCCATTCAGTATCATGGCAACTGTGAGCAACTCTACATAAACGCTAGATAGTAGGTACAATGGCATCTCTGTTTCTTGAGGATGCATCAATTGCAATCAAAGGGGTGACAACTGAATATAAAAAAAACCTTTTTCGTTTTCAAAGGAAAGATGAAAACACTCTTAATAACGCAGAATATCAATTTGCTTAGAATTATTGACTTTTCCAAGAATTATTGCTCAGGACATATTACAAAAGAAATGAGTGATCTTATAGCTTTACAGTAAATGAATATGTTATAAAAAAAAAAAATTTACTAGGAAAATTCCAGAGAATATCACTTCTTAAAGAAACAACTTTGCGGTAAAATCCCCTCAAAGTATGTTAATTGTAACATTTATGGGTTACTTGAACTTATCTAACAATAACGTGATTGTGAAAATCCCCTACGAGAACTCAACAGCAAAGTTTTAATGTAACAAGTTGCACAGGCAACAATCTCTGCGGGGCTCCCAAATTGTAAAGAATGTATTTGTTTGTGAAGATCGAAATGGAAATAGAAAGGAGGATGAAGATGAAGGGGATTGGTCGTTACATGTAAGCATGGCACTTTTGTGGTGGGATTTTGGTGGTTTGTAGGTCTATTATTTTAAAGTAAAGAATGTATTTGTTAATAGATATCTTAAATTAAAGAAAACACATTATGCATCAATTTAGGTATCTTAAAGTAAAGAAAAAAACGATTTTGAAGATATCCATGATCACAGGTCTTGAAATCTCATTTTGCTATTAATTCTTTTCTTTTATTAATAAATCAAACTTTATTTTTTTCTCCTATTACTATTCTTTTCCATTTATTCATCTTAGACTTGTTATTTTAATAATACTATGAAACCCAAAAAAAAATATTTTATGGTTTTCATGACTGGTAAAAATTAATTGACATTTTTTATGTTAGGTTTTTTTATTTCTCATTTGGAATGACCATTATAAAACTGATTTTGAGAAGTTGAGCAACAAGTGTCATTGTTTATTTGAAATTAAAAGATAAATGTTTGAATTAATTAATGTGAAATTTATGAATTGGAAACGAAAAAGAATTAGGGTTAATTAAGTAATTTTATAAAAAATATTTTTATAATAAAAACTTAATTTAAATAAATGACTCAGAGAAAAATTTAGTGAGTTCAAAGAGTCTTTTAAAAACTGCAGTAAAATAGAAAAAAATTATAAAAGAAGTTACAAAATTTATTAAATATTATTTTTATAAAGAATTATGAAATAAAAAATTTATTAAATTTCTACTTTAATCCCACAGGCATACTTAATGTCCCACCACATTATCATCATTCAATGTCTTAGTGTCTTTGCTTTCATTGACTTTTGTCGTCTTTTTCATTAACTGTGCAACTCGTGATTTCTGAGTCAAAAGTGTTATAACACAAAAAGCACGCACAAAGTTAAAAGATCAGAAAACGAGTGCCCCTAACAAATGCAATTCAAGCCGCGGAATTTTTGTTGGGCATCAAACGAATAGCAAAACCATTTCAACATCCGTTGTCACGTGGAGAGGAACCTTTTCTTGCTTTCACTCATTTTCTTTTTTTTCACGCGTGAGAAATTTCGACATTTGTCACGTGGAGAGGAACCTTTTCTCGCTCTCACTCATTTTTTTTTTTTCGCGCGTGAGAAATTTCGACATTTCAACATCCGTTGTCACGTGGAGAGGAACCTTTTCTCGCTTTCACTCCTTTTTGGTGAAAAGGAAAAAAAGTTATTCTGATAATAATAATTTTTTCTTCTTTTTTTTGTCTTTTTGGAGAAAAGATATGATAACCATTTATATAAATTTTATTTTTTAAATGTATGGTCGACTTCTTGCCTTCCAATGCACCTAAATTACACATTATTGATTGAAAGAGATAGCGGTGGATTTGGAAAAGTCTTTCGTCCACGCCGGGACCCACAGCAGTTAGTGACGTTGAAGACTTAATGATCGCAAGTAATGAGCTTGGAAATTTCTTGCAGAAAAATGAGATCAGATATGTCTAATCAAAGGACATTAATTATTAATTAAAATTTATAAATAGCAAGCGATTTTGATAACATTCTCAGACACAATTATTCCTTCTCTAAATATAATTTCTATTCACATTTTCACAGCAATGAAACCTAACACGAGTGCTTTTGCTGCCTTTGCTTTGCTTGAGTTATTTGCTATAGCCACCGTGATGAACATTAGCTTCTGCAAGGGCACCTCTTGCATAGAGAGTGAGAGAGAAGCTCTTTTAAAGTTGAAGCATGATCTCAGAGATCCTTCAAATCGCCTTGCCTCTTGGTTTGGTAATAATGGAGATTGCTGTAAATGGGATGGTGTCTTTTGTAGCAACTTCACTGGCCATGTCCTTGGGCTCAACCTCCAGTCGTCAATGCTGGTTGGTAAGATAAATCCCTCTTTGCTTGAATTAAAGCATTTGGTTCACCTGGACTTGAGTGGTAATGATTTTCAGGGAATTCAAATTCCAAAGTATCTTGCGTTTCTTGTGAACCTAAGATACCTCAACCTTTCTGAAGCAAATTTCACAGGAATGATTCCTCACCAACTTGGAAATCTCTCAAATCTGCAATATCTTGATCTGAGTGGGTTTAATTTCGAGTTACACGCGGACACTGTTTCATGGCTGTCTGGTCTTTCTTTGCTAAAATACCTCTACATAAGTTCTGTGAACCTCAGTAAAGCCTCTGATTCATTACCGGTAATTAACTCACTCCATTCTCTCAAAGAATTAACGTTGTGTTTCTGCGAACTCCATCACTTTCCTCTATTGTCCTCTGCAAATTTTTCCTCCCTTACCACCCTTGATCTTTCCGGAAACCAATTTCGAGGTCAAATCCCCAGTCGACTAGGAAACTTGACATCTCTTAAACATCTGGATTTATCTGGCAACGACTTCAATTCTGATGTACCTGGCTGGCTGTCTAAGCTTAATGATCTTGAGTTCCTCTCTCTTGAATTTAATAGATTGCAAGGTGATATTTCGTCACTTGGTCTAGAAAACTTGACTTCTATACAAACACTCCTCCTCTCTTTGAACTATGAACATGGTGGAAAAATTCCAACATCATTTGGAAGATTCTGTAAGTTGACATCATTCTCTATGGGCTCTACCAACCTGAGTCAAGATATATCAGATATTTTAGGTATTTTCTCGACATGTGTTGCAAATGAACTAGAGTCACTCCATTTGAGCGGTTGTCAAATTTTTGGTCATTTGACCAATCAACTTGAGCGATTTAAAAGATTGAACTCTCTTGATCTTTCAAATAACCAAATCTACGGTTCTATTCCGTTGTCCTTGGGGCAAATAGCAAACTTGGAATATCTAGATTTGTCCAACAACAAGTTGAACGGAACTGTTTCTGAAATCCACTTTCTCAATTTAACAAAACTGGATTGGTTTCGTGCGAATGGAAACTCGCTAATCTTCAAAATCAATCCTAATTGGGTTCCTCCATTTCAACTCACAATTTTGGAGTTGAGGTCATGTCATTTAGGGCCTCGATTTCCTTTGTGGCTTCAATCACAAAAGAAATTATTTTATTTGGATATATCCAGCACAAGAATTTCAGCCAAAATTCCTCGTGGGTTTTGGAATTCTATTTTCCAGTATTATTATTTAAATGTGTCTGGTAATCAAATCTATGGTGGGGTTCCAAAGTTTGGCAGACCATCAATGCCTCTTATTACCGAAACATCCTTTTTGGGTTCAATATTCGATCTTTCCAATAATGCTTTATCGGGATCCATTTTTCGTCTCATATGTCAGGGGGAGAATTTCTCAAAGAACATTGGATTTCTCAAACTCTCCAAAAATCATTTTTCCGAAGACATCCCTGATTGTTGGATGAATTGGCCGAGGTTGCGTACGTTGAACTTAGGCAACAACAACTTCACCGGTAGCCTTCCGATGTCTATTGGAGCTTTAAATTCTCTTGAGTCTTTGAACCTCCGAAATAATAGATTGTCTGGAATAATACCAACGTCGTTTAGAAATTTTTCAATTTTGGAAGCACTTGACATGGGTGAAAATGAACTTGTCGGCAATATTCCTACTTGGATAGGAGAAAGATTTTCACGATTAATGATTCTCATTCTTCGATCAAACAAGTTTCACGGCGATTTCCCCATTCAACTTTGTCGGCTAGCTTCTCTACAAATTTTAGATGTGGCTTATAACAGTCTCTCAGGGACCATACCAAGATGCATCAACAACTTCTCTGCGATGGCGACAACAGACTCATCTGATCAGAGCAGCGTTATATTCTATGGCTCATTAGATGACCACAAAATTGTTGAGGATGCATTGCTTGTGACGAAAGGGTTTTTGGTTGAATATAATTCCATTCTTAATTTGGTGAGAAGCATTGACATTTCCAAGAATAATTTCTCTGGAGAAATACCTATAGAAGTGACAAACCTTCAAGGATTGCAATCATTGAATCTGTCGCACAACTTATTTATCGGAAGAATTCCTGATAATATTGGTGTTATGAGATCAATTGAATCCCTCGATTTCTCAGCGAACCAACTTTCAGGTCAGATTCCTCAAAGTATGTCAAACTTGTCATTTCTGAATTACCTGAACCTATCCAACAATAACTTGAATGGAGAAATTCCTTTAAGCACTCAATTGCAAAGCTTTGGTGCATCATCTTTTTCCGGCAATGACCTATGCGGAGCTCCACTTTCAAATTGCACTAAGAAGAGTATTTTGATACCTGAAGATGAAAATGGAAATGGGAACGAAGGTGATTATGAAGATGGAGTGGACTGGTTCTTGCATATAAGCATGGCACTTGGATTTGTGGTCGGATTTTGGTGTTTCATTGGCCCTTTACTTATCAACAGAAGATGGAGGTACAAATACTGTCATTTCTTGGATCGCCTTGGGGATGGCTGCTTTGTAAGAAAATGCTACTAGATCTTTCATGTTTGCACGTGTGCTTTCTATGTACTTAATCAATAAATGATGCATTACAATAAAATAAGGAAACTTTTTCTTGTGATTGAAGAGGGAATTTAAACAGATGCCAGATTTCTTTCAAAAGGCAAAAGTAGGAGTTTGTCTGACAGCTGAAGGTAATAATACCAATCACCATGTCTGCAAAGAATCATTTAAAGGTTTCTTCTAAATTGTGCAGAATGGTTGACAAAATTATTCAAAGACACGCCAATAAGAAAATTTTCAACAGTTAGTCAATACATAACTAAACTAGATTCAAAGTAAAAGCACTCAATCTTGCATCAAACAAAACATTCCAATAAATGCATGATTTTATAACAAATTTCATAATACTAATATCTGAATGAATATTTAGATTTGTTACAGCTCACAACATTCCATCACAACATTTATCAATGAAATCAATAACAATGTTATTGGTTCTTTGATAAGTCAATGAACTCTGGCTCAAAGAGAAAGGAGTCAATTGGTAAAATGAATTACTTTTGGTAAATGGTTGCGATGTCATCTATATTCATGAAATTGACATCATGACATGGCCGTATTGGCTCAACAGCTTCCTGAAGATTCACATAAAATTATTTTCAGTTGAAAGCATAAATTTTATGAAAAAATGCTAAGTAAGAAAAAACGTAAGAGAATTTTATTGGCAAAAATGACATTTACTTTCTTTCTTCATTTGGAATTCATCAATAGCATAGATAGAGTCACCTTCTGTCCAATTACTCCAATTTGGCATACCTCACAGCGTAAGGTGAAGTTGGCAGTGTCACTATATCTCCTTTTCCTAAGGAATAGTAAAAAAATCAAAACTCGATCATGTATAAAAGTAAACATCAATATTCTATAATGAAAGAAAACAATTCATCACAGGATTGCAGGTAAAGACAAATAAATTGCCTCCAAATCAATAACAAGTAACTCAATTTTCTGGAAATTGGGTTAACCGCAACTTGGTCTCTGAAAACACAATGAATGATATGCATGTGCATGCGCATGCACATATGCTGGAAGAAAAAACATGTCAAAGGCGGGGATTTGAATGATAAATTGGTCAATTAAACAGCAGGTGAAAAATAGTCCATTATCATTTAAAAAGTCCTAATTTCCAGCCTGTAAATGGCTAGAAAACAATTTGTGTGTTTGAACATGGCACCTTTCTTATTTGAGTACGAAAATATCAAACATTTATCACAGGAAACAATACATCTATGACCGAGACTACTACCTTTGTTGCTCTTTAACAAGTTTCAAAGCTAGCTCTTCTACTAGCCCAATGATCCTGTCCTTCTGTACGGGAACTAAAATCTGATCAAACTCCACTGGAGCTCCCTCAAATGGAGATATCTGCAGATACACCATAAAGAAATCAAGCACTCATAAGCTGAATAGAAACTCAAGACAGCACAAGAATTAAGAGGAGCACTGATAGAGGGGAAAAAACTTATGAAAACATGAACCGATGTGAAAGATTAATTAGCATCACTCAATAGGAAAAGGATAAAGCAAGCTCAGGGAACTTTTTCTTAAAAGCAAGTTCTGGAACATTTTTGCATGTGCATCCTTGAGTAATGGGATCTTTAAAATTTTCTGATTTAACAAGCAGCAGAGCGAACTAAAAGAAAAATATTATAGGAAATTGATCATTAAACATCATACAGATACAACATCATAATGAAGCTCGTCGTAGATGAGCATAACTCTTTACGAATACTTCTTTTCCTGGAATGAGAACACTGGAAAAAGGAACATTCAGTAATGCTAAACTCGCTAGATTCTCACAAAGGATGCAAGAAAACTACTAACCTGGCTGTACAAATCACATCTTATGGTCTAAATATCATATGCTGCAATTTCACGTGCATAATAACCTGCTAATATCAAGCTCAATGGCACCTTTAAATCAAACATAAAGTAAAAGCCAGCACAATAAGTCAATGAATGACCCAATCAACATCATAGTTGTCGCTGATTTTGATCCAACATATATGCAGGGAGCAAGAGGATAGAGGAATAACTACGACAGAGGTAGATGCTGCTCATATATACTACACATGAAAAGCCACGAGCTGCAAGACGATGCCTTGGTTTTATATAGACAAATTTACCCATGTCCTCGAAACTTTCTAGCTGATACAAAAGCATGCCTGTCTAGGGAGAAAAGAAGTTCGCCATACCTCCCCACTTCTCTGAATCCAAGAACAATACTCTTGATTTGACTTCCCAATAAATGCCTCGGAATGTTTTACCGTATCACTTGCTACTGTTGCTACTTAACCTTCAAAAGATAATCGATCACAATGTTCAGAAAATTAATAAATAACAGAGGCAATAAATAATGTCATTAATGAATACAAACATGCCTATGAAAATATGTGGTTGTCACTCTCATGCCTGGCAATAATGAAAATTTGATCTACATACTTCAATTGCTGTTAAACATTTAAAAACCTATATAAAGTGTACTTGAATGACTAGTTAGTACGCATACAGGAGGTGGATGCACAGCTGACAGCTCAACTAAGTCTCCATATAAATGTATTCCATCCACTATTAATCGAGGCCGAAAGTATTTGACCAACCATCCCATGCCAAAAGGTGACATCTTCATCAGGGTTATGAAAAGCTCTCATGCTTTAGATTTTGACAAGTATCAAGATGTCAACATGAGAACATACAACACCATGACTCCAAATAGCAATATGACTCCAATAGCGATGGCAAAATCTGGATCCGAATGTACCTTTGGCATCCGGATCTGCAATTGGATCAACTAAAAAAATATACGGATCTAAATGCGGGTAATATCTGCACGGATTGTGGGCAGATATTTTGGATATTCGGATCTGCATAAAAATAAATTTAAATATAATTTTGAATTTAATAATTTACCTAATAATATTAAATAAAATTCAATTATACTTTAACAATCAATAATTTAACATCAATTCAAAATAAATAACATACAACAACACCATAAATTCACAAACAATAATTTTACAATATAAATCAAACATTAACAAAAAATCTAAGATAAACCGATTTAATACAATATTATCTAATTATTATTATTATTATTAGTTTTTTAACATATTTTTCATAGTTAATGAAGATTATAGAGTTAATTATGCTTATACATTTAAATAAATAATTTAATTTATATATTTTTCAATTGAAACTTAATTAAATAAATAATTTAATTACAAAACAATGCCGATCTGGATATTTGTTTTCCGGATGCACCTGGATCCGGATCCGCACGGATCTTGATTTTTAAGATCTAGATTTGAGCTTTTAAAACTGGTCGGTAAGGTAAATCCCTCTTTGGTTGATTCAAAGCATTTGGTTCACGAAATCCAGATTCCCAAATATCTTGCTTCTCTTGAGAACCTAAGATACTTAAATCTCTCTTGAGTCGGGTCTGGCGGAATGGTTCCACACCAACTCGGAAATCTCTCTTATTTGCAATACCTTGACCCCAACAATGTTGATGGCAGCCTCAATTTGCCTTCTTGACTGCCTTTCTATTAGGGTTGCCAAAAAAAAATAAAAAATAAAAACACACAATCATGCCAGCCTGTCTAAGGTTCGGCCCAAGTATGCAAACTTAGGCCTGTTAGTGTATGTGAGGGCCTGGATATAGGTCTAAACTTTGCAGCCCCTCCTGAACTAGGGTTAAGCAATGAAGTCTGACCTTGGGCCTAGCCTGCTTATTGTTATCTTTTAAAATTTAAAATTAAGTTAATATATTAATATCTTAAAAAATAAAAATAAGAAGTAAAAAATCTTAGTGTTTGTGTATTATTTGTGAACTATGGTTTATTATGAACTTAGGATATTAGTATTTGTTAGTGTTTATCGAATTGTGTCGTTAATTGTGTTGTTTTGGTAGTTTTTTTTTTTAATTTATGAGTAGTGTTCTGTTGGATACTTGAAATTACATATTATTTGCAAACTTCATTTTTCTAGGGAGGTTATGTCCTTTTTTTCCTAAAAAATGTTGAAAGATTAAAAAAATAAAAAAGTATTGGGCCCGTCCAAAATTGGACGGGTTTATATTGGGGTTGGTCGACCCAACCCTACCAATCTATTTGCTAATCGTACTAGTTTCTCTTAGGGTATTTTTGGCACAACACATTACATGGGATTGTATTATTATTAATGTATAGCAATTTCATGTTTGTTAATTTTTTTTGACATTAATTTTTTTTAAAATTTATTTAATTAAAATAATATAAAAATAAAAATGCAAATATGTTGCTATGCTGGTGACAGTTTGATTGTTGTCAGCCATCAAGGGCCACCGCATAACATTGTGTTTTAAACTAAAATTTAATACTATTATAATTTTTATTGTTGAAGCTATATAATGATGTCATTATTACCAACAAAAAAGTTTTGTTTGCCATAAATTTAAAAAATTTTAAAACTAAAACTTTGACTATAGATCTATAACAAATGAAAATACCTTTTCGATAATAGTTTCATTTATTACATAGCTCTGACAATAAGAATTGTAATGGTGCCAAAATATAGTTTAAATGAATCTAAAGTACGGTAGCCACCCACGGCTTGTGCTGGCCAATAGTGAACATCTTATATTTTAATTACAAAAATTTAAATTATTAATTGAATATAAACAATAAAAAAATATAAATGAAACTTTAATTATTAATTTAATATAAATGTTAAAATAAAAATATTTTTTATATAATAAAACCCATAGTACACTAAAATATAATATTCTATTATAACTTAATATAAGATAATACAATTCAACCTAATATAATTAATTAATGTAATACAATACAATATATCAAATGTATTCTTAATGAAAATATATTGCGTGATATATTTCTGTTGGGCTTGGAAACTTAAGTAGTCTCAAAAACACTCGAATTCTCTGGTAATGTACTTGAAGGGAAAAATCCAAAAGTCATTTGTAAACCCCGTAAGTTGAGGTCAACAATCCCTTTGCCATTTTGCATCAACGAATCAAGATATTTTCAAAGTCTTAGGATATTTTCTCTACATGTGCTGCACATGAGTTACAGTTATTAGGTTTGATTAATAGAAGAATTTATGGTCATTTACCCAATCAACTAAGCCTATATACAGTGTAACTTTTATAAATTAATAACTTCTATTATATAATAATTTTTATGGCCATGCTTGGGTTAATTGGTGAAATTAATAATTTTAATAAATTAATAATATAATGCTTTTTTTGAAAACCTTATATAATTTTATCGTCCCATTTAGATTATAAATTAATTATTTACTGAAAATAAAATATCAGTCTATTGTTACTTTTTTCTCCTTGAAATTTAAAAATAGTCGATCTCATCTCTAATTTTTCTTAGTGCACTATGCATCCAAAAGTTTTAGAGTTGAATTCTCAAATTGAATTAATTTTGAATTAATTTTTTTATTAACATAATGCATATTTAGTAGATTGGTTGGTATTAATTGATTAGATTGGTAAAATAGAATGAAGTTTAGTCGATTAACTGTTTGTTCATTAAATTGTAATGCACTCTAAAAATTAATAAATTATTAATTTATCTATTAATTAATATTTTTAATTAATAAATTTTTACATGATCCCAGCACCATTAATTTATAAAGGTTTTACTATAACTATTTAAAGTCTCTTTAAGGGACAACTCTGCTTAGGGTGCATTCCACCGTCTCTGGGGGAACTTTCTTCTTTTACAAGTCTAATACTTTCTGACAACAGATACATTGAATGGCTCTATTCCTAAGTCCATAGGAAACCTTTCATCTCTGATTGTTCTATATATGCATAGGAATAGTTTGGACGGTTCAATTGTCCCATTCAGTGTCGTGGCAAATGTGAGCAACTCTACATAAACGCTATATACTAGGTACAATGGCATCTCTGTTTCTTGAGGATGCATCAATTGTGATGAAAGGGGTGACAACTGAATATAAAAACACCTTTTTCGTTTTTAAAGGAAAAATAAAAACACTGTTAATTAACGCAGAATCTCAGTTTGCTTGGAAGTATTGTCTTTTCCAAGAATTATTGCTCAGGACATATTCCGAAAGAAATGAGTGATCTTATAGCTTTGCAGGAATTGAATATGTTGCAAATTTTTTTTACTAGAAAAATTCTAGAAAATATCATTTCTTAGAGAAACAACTTTCTGGTAAAATCCCCTCAAAATATGTTAATTGTAACATTTTATGAGTTACTTGAACTTACCTAACAAAAACGTGACTGTGAAAATCCCCTACGAGCACTCAACAGCCAAGTTTTAATGTAACATGTTGCACAGGCAACAATCTCTGCGGGGCGCCCAAATTGTACTGCAAAGAATGTATTTGTACGTGAATATCAAAATGGAAGTAGAAACGAGGATGAAGATGAAGTGGATTGGTTGTTGCATATAAGTATGGCACTTTTGTGGTGGGATTTTGGTGTTTTATAGGCCCTCTACTCATCAACAGAAGATGGAGGTACAAGTACTGCCCTATCTTGGACGGCCTTGGGGATAAATTTGGCTGCTTTATAAGCAATGTTGGTAGCATCTTTGTTATACGTGTTGGAATTTTTTTTCTTTTTTGTTATTATGTACAAAAAAGTAGTTTGATCATTGGGAGTAATCCAAAGGTTCCAAGCTAAATTGCTAGGCTATCTGGTGAATAATGATGTAGAGTAAAATTTCATGAACATAAAGTAGTTTACGTATTCAATTTGGCAAGATAGTCTTTATTTTTTATGCTTAATTATTGTATTATCATTTCTTTCAATTTTTTTGAAAAAATAATATTTGTTTAAGAATTTAAATCGAATGCAACATTTGTTTAATATGACAATGACGACTTTACATATTTTTTTTTTTTTCACTCCAAATTTTATTTTTCTGAGATAAGATTTTAAAATAAAACATCAACGCGCCATTATTATTTTTTAACTTCTTATTTTAACCACTCTATTTTATTATGATATTTACAAATAATTTGAGGTTAACATGTCCTCTTAATTATCAGTGGAGTGGATTTAATTTATTTTGAACTTAAATTTTGATTTATCTATTTAAATTACTTCATATAATTAATTTAGTAGATTTAAATAATTTTTTAATTATAAATATCAATATTTTTATTAAGTAATTTAGTGACTTAGAGTGAAAAATTATTTTTACTTGTATAATTTGTTTAATAAATTTTATGTATAGTAATGACTCTATATTTTTGTTCGTAACCCTTTATTTTTTTGGTTAATTATATTCTCAGAAAAAAGATTAAATAAATATATAAAAGGTGATTGTGTTACAAAGGGCATTTAATGAAGCACAAAAGAAGAAAAGGGACACTTGTCCCCCTTAGAAGCAGCGACTGCGTCAGTCGACTGCTCTAGTTTAAATGCCAATCACCTTTGGATTGTCGCCCACCATCACCCCACTCCAAATCTATACGCCGACTTCAGTCAAATAGTGATCTGATGGGGCAGCATCTTCAGTGGCTTCACTTCTGACTTCATTTTCTCCATAATTTCCTAATATTCGGTGCGGGTCTTATGTATTATTCTACTTCCATCGTGTTTTGTTTAATTAGATCACATGTTCTTTAAATAGTTTAGTTGATGGATGTATGATAGATGAGCATAGGTTACGTATTGGCATAACGATTGTTGGTTTTCTCAAGAACACAATTTTATATGGCACATGAGGTGTTTGTTAAAATGCGTATAAGAAACTTTTTTGTTGGTTGGCGTTAAGTTTGTTGAGAATGTGAAGTTTTAGTGGGCAAGGTGGGTTGGGACCCGCCCAAACACCATTCTATCACTGAAAATGATATTTTAGAAGGCACATGTAAAATTTGTGCTGGGGTGGGCGACAGGCCATTTTCTGGCCCCTTAGCCCCGGTGATAGTGGCCGTCGCCCAAATAGCAAGCTATTTTCCAAGGCTCATCACCGAAGTGACGGCCATTGTCACCCCGTGCGATGGGCCAACAAAATTGGCCGTTGCTTGGGCGACAAGTCAGTTTTTCAAGGCTCATCGCTTGGGCGAAGATATGCACGCCCACATTCTCGTTCGTTGCATAGAATCCGTTCCCAGCCCGAACATTATGTTAATAACAAAACAAACAAAGCAAGTTATAACAAGTAAACAATAAAAGCAAATTGATAAACTCTCACAGACATTTCGTCTCACATTTCATGCGCAATAGTTGTATTAAACTATTTTGACCACAATTTATTTTTGTTTTTTTCACCAATACAAATCTAATACTCAAAGAAATAAAGCACTCGTACTATTAGAATATTCAATTTGACGCTTGTAAGAACATAGTGAAAGAGGAATGGTTTAAGTATGGGAGCTGGAGTAAGGGGGATCCTGTTAAAATCTTTAAAAGAGCAACCAACAATTGCCTGGCCCAGCTGCAGATATGGAGTAGGAAAGAGTTTGATGGGCGAAAAGAAAAGTTGAAGCAACTAAAGAAAAAACTTTGAGAAATGAAGCACGACTTCAAGCAGTGGAAAGAAGTGAATGAGATCAAAAGCACGGAGGAGCAAATTGAAAAAATGTTGTTGGACGAGGAAGTGTATTGGAAGCAAAGATCCCGAGCAGACTGGTTGAAGGAAGGGGACAAGAACATGAAGTACATTCACTCAAAAGCTTCATCTAGAACAAGAAAGAACTGAATATGGGGGGTCATGGACCAGCAAGATGTGTGGGTTGATGATAGAGAGGGGATTGACAAAGAGTTTTGTGAGTACTTTGCAAATTTATTTCCAACATCCAGTCCAAACAGAGAAGCAAATAGAGGCAGCTCTAGCAGGATTGAAGCCAAGGGTCACCTCAGAAATGAACAGCCAACTGGATTCGCCTTTCACGGAGGAGGAAGTCTCAACTGCTCTTTCCCAAATGTATCCAATCAAAGCTCCCGGACCTGATGGACTGCCGGCAGCCTTCTTCCAAAAGCACTGGGACTCAGTAAAGCTTGGCGTTATCTCTACTTGCCTCCATATTTTGAACAATAGAGGTACAATTACTTCTCTTAATCACACTTATATTGTATTGATCCTGAAAATTCATAAATCTCAGAGAGTGACAGATTTTAGGCTAATAAACTTATGTAATGTGATCTATAGGATTGTCACCAAAACAATTGCAAATAGGCTGACACAAATCCTTCATGAGGTTATATCCCCAACTCAAGGTGTATTTATTTTGAATCGTCTAATTACTGATAACATCATAGTCGGTTATGAATGTCTACACAAAATCAGACATATTAAGGGGAAAAAACATGGGCTGGTGGCTCTTAAATTAGATGTTAGCAAGGCCTATGATAGAGTGGAGTGGAATTTTTTGAAGCATACAATGTTAAAGTTAGATTTTTCAGTCAAATGGGTGGATTTAATTATGCATTGTATCACAACAACCTCTTTTTCTGTTATTATCAATGGAGTGGCAACAAGATTAATTCACCCACAAACATGGATGTCCCCTCTCCCCATACCTCTTTTTAATGTGCTTAGAGGCTTTCTCCAACCTCCTGGTGCAGGCAGAACAACAAAGGCACATTCATAGGATTCATTTAGGCAAAGATGCAAAAGTCTCCCATTTATTATTTACCGATGACAGTTTAATTTTCACCAGAGCAACAGTAGAGGTTGTAAACACTTGGAAGGCTTTATTTGAATACTATGGGAAAGCATCCGGGAAAATCTTCAACTTCGAAAAATCTTCGATGTTTTTCATTTAAGGCACAAGAAATGATCAAATTACAGCCATAAGCGAGATTTTCCAGCTAAAGGTGGTCTCTCGGCACGAAAAATATTTGGGATTGCCTTCAATGATAGGAAGGAAGACGAAGAGTTTCCTCAACGAAGTTAGTTAAAGGTGCTAAATAGAATTTCAAACTGGCAATATAAGTTCTTTTCAAGTGGAAGAAAAGAGGTGTTGATTAAAGCTGTTGCATTGGCTATTCCAACTTATACCATGAGTGTTTTTAAAATTCCTCTAGGGCTGTGTGAGGATATCCAAAAAGCAATGGCAAGGTTTTGGTGGGGAACAAAGCAGGACAGAAAAGGTATCCACTGGGCACGATGGGAAAGAATCAGTCATTTGAAAGCTATAGGCGGAATGGGTTTCAAAGATCTCTCAAGCTTCAACCAAGCACTCGTAGCAAAGCATGGGTGGAGAATTATGCAATTTCCAAGCTCGCTGGTGGCAAGAGTTTTATAGGCTAGATATTTTAAACATACGGGCTTTATGAATGCTGGTCTGGGATAAAAACCATCCTTTATTTGGAGAAGCATAGTTTGGGGAAGACAGGTGCTTCAAAAAGGAGCGAGATGGCGAATTGGTAATGGGCAGAATGTGCTAGTATATGGGAACAATTGGATCCCCAGACCTTCAACTTTTAAGCCAATATTAGTTCCTTTGATAAGGGCTGACACCACAGTAGCTAAGTTAATAGACGAGAAGCAACAATGGAGGGAAGATTTGATCCTTGAGCACTTTAGACTAGAAGATGTAGAAGCCATAATGCAGATTCCACTTCCAAGAAGACCAAAAGAGGATAAGTTGATATAGCACTATGATAAGAAAGGGTATTACTCGGTCAAGAGTGGGTACCAAGTTGCTATGCGAATAAAGTTCCCAGAGGACCCAAGCTGCTCAAATCATGTTCAAAACCAATGGAGTTTTATCTGGAAGCTTGCAATTCTAGAAAAAGTGAAATTTTTTTTATGGAGAGTAGCTCATGATTTATTGCCCACGGCTGAAAACTTGTGGAAAAAAAAAGTTTTGCGAGAACCAATGTGCCAAAGTTGTTGCTGTTATATAGAAACGGTGTCCCATGCTTTGTTAGAGTGCAATATGGTAAGGAAGATATGGAGGTATTCAAATATGTTAGAGGAAATTCGAGGAGATCACAGGTGTAGATAGCTTATAAGACAAAGAGGAATGTTGGAAAGCAAAAGCAGTGGAGCCCTCCTCCAAATAGATGGCAAAAAGTAAATGTGGATGCGGCTGTGGATGTTGAGAATCAAATGGCAGGGCTGGGGGTTGTGGTGAGAGACTCAGAGGGAAACTGCAGAGCAGCTGCGATTAAAAGTCTAAAGTTTCTTGTTAGTGTGGTAATGGCGGAAGCAGCAACTATGGAGTGGGGCTTACAAGTGGCCGAGAAAGCTAATATTACTTTTGGGATTTTTGAATCAGATTCCTTGGAAGTGATTGACTTAATCAACAAGAAGCCCAATAACTTGACTAAAATTAGATGGATGATCTCTGACATTCAGGAAAATCTGCAGAATTTCCAAAATTTCAAAGCTCAACATTCCCCTAGAGATTGTAATGATGTAGCTCATTCATTAGCAAAGTTAGCTTTGCAGAAGAAGGAAATTATAATTTGGTTGGATGAAATTCCACCGGAGATTATGTACTTGTTCTTAAATTGACCAATAAAAAGCCATACTTTCTTTTCAAAAAAAATATTCAATTTGACGAAAAACAACCTTTTTTTTTTCTCTTTCCACCAATACAAATATATTACTACAACGTCCAATTTGAGAGACAATGAGTTTAATGCCTCGTTGTTTTGTGCTTGGGTATTGGTGATCAAGGGAACTTCGGTCAAAAAGGCATGTAGTTCATTAATATTATAAGAAAATTTGGAGTGTGATCATTTTTAAAATTGGAATGTAGAAAGTGATCAGATGTGTAAATTTTCCAATTAAAGTGAGGCTGCTAAGAATTTGGATTTGATAATTTTCAAAAATAGGAGAGGGACAAACTATTTCCAAGCTCATCGGAATCTGATGCACGCATTTATTTGCAAAGCCAATAAAATATTTACAACACCCATTAGCGCATTATTATCTATTATTTTTTGAAATTATTCTAATTTTCCTGCTACGTTATACGAATTATCGAAGGAGATAAATTGAAAAGTTGAAGCTACATATATAAATAATTTTCTCTTTAATTAGTTGACTTAAATAAGAGTTCACACAGTTAATGCATTTCCTGCAGGAATTTGAAGACTTCACACAGTTGCCGGCCAAGTAATGGTAAGGTAATTTCCTGCTGCAATTTGAAACCATATATATACTTCCAAATCAATTAATATTCTAAATTGATCATAGTAATAGCGTAATACCGAGGCTGTTTGCTATTTTTTTTTTTTTTTGAATTCTGAATTTGATTCATTCTCAGTCTTTTCTAGTTATGATTTTTTTTTAAAAACTTATATCTGAAAAGGAAAAAAAATTATTCTAATAATAATAATTTTTTCTTCTTCTTTTTTGGTATTTTAAGGAAAAGATATCATAACCATTTAAACTAAGGTAAGAACATGATTTTTTATGCAAATTTTATTTTTTTTAATATGTATGGTCGACTACTTGACTTCCAACGCACCTAAATTACACATTATTTTTTTTTTTTGGTTTTGACCACGAGGTATCTTGGGGAGGGCCCCAACTGTGGGAGACACCTTTAATCCCATACCATAACCCAGACTAGAAGTCCCCGCTCGAACCGAGAGGCACAGGTTCTCCCAACAAAGGCGACTTCCCTGCGACTCGAACTGGGGAGCAAACCCAATCAAGCCACTTAAGGGGACTCCATTACCAGTGGAGCCAACACTTTGTTGGTTAAATTACACATTATTGATTGAAAGAGATAGCGGTGGACTTGGAAAAGTCTTTCGTCCACGGCAGGACCCACAACAGTTAGTGACGTTGAAGACTTAATGATCGCAAGTAATGAGCTTGGAAATTTCTTGCAGAAAAGTGAGATCAGATATGGGTAATCAAGGGACATTTAATTATTAATTAAAATTTATAAATAGCAAGCGATATTGATAACATTCTCAGACACAATTATTCCTTCTCTAAATATAATTTCTATTCACATTTTCACAGCAATGAAACCTAACACGAGTGCTTTTGTTGCCTTTGCTTTGCTTGAGTTATTTGCTATAGCCACCGTGATCAACATTAGCTTCTGCAAGGGCACCTCTTGCATAGAGAGTGAGAGAGAAGCTCTTTTAAAGTTGAAGCATGATCTCAGAGATCCTTCAAATCGCCTTGCCTCTTGGATTGGTAATAATGGAGATTGCTGTAAATGGGATGGTGTCATGTGTAGCAACTTCACTGGCCATGTCCTTGAGCTAAACCTCCAGAGGTCAATGCTGGTTGGTAAGATAAATCCCTCTTTGCTTGAATTAAAGCATTTGGTTCACCTGGACTTGAGTGGTAATGATTTTCAGGGAATTCAAATTCCAAAATATCTTGCTTCTCTTGTAAACCTAAGATACCTCAATCTTTCTCGAGCAAGATTCAGAGGAGTGATTCCTCACCAACTTGGAAATCTCTCAAATCTGCAATATCTTGATCTCACTGGGGATGTGCATTATCTTGGTTATTTTGAGTTACACGCGGACACTATTTCATGGCTATCTGGTCTTTCTTTGCTAGAGCACCTCTACATAAGATTGGTGAACCTCAGTAAAGCCTCTGATTCATTACTGGTAATTAACTCACTCCCTTCTCTCAAAGAATTAAAGTTGTCTTTCTGCGAACTCCATCATTTTCCTCCATTGTCCTTTGCAAATTTTTCCTCCCTTACCACCCTTGATCTCTCCGGAAACCAATTTCAAGGTCAAATCCCCAGTCGACTCGGAAATTTGACATCTCTTAAACATCTGGATTTATCTTTCAACCAGTTCAATTCTGCAGTACCTGGCTGGCTGTCTAAGCTTAATGATCTTGAGTTCCTCTCTCTTGAATTTAATAGATTGCAAGGTGACATTTCGTCACTTGGTCTAGAAAACTTGACTTCTATACAAACACTCCTCCTCTCTTTGAACTATGAACTTGGTGGAAAAATTCCAACATCATTTGGAAGATTCTGTAAGCTGACATTATTCTCTATGCGCTCTACCAACCTGAGTCAAGATATATCAGAAATTTTAGGTATTTTCTCCGGATGTGTTGCATATAAACTGGAGTCACTCTATTTGAGTGGTTGTCAAATTTTTGGTCACTTGCCCAATCAACTTGGGCAATTTAAAAGATTGAACTTTCTTGATCTTTCAAATAACCAGATGGACGGTTCTATTCCGTTGTCTTTGGGGCAAATCGCAAGCTTGGAATCTCTAGATTTGTCGAACAACAAGCTGAATGGAACTGTTTCTGAAATCCACTTTGTCAATTTAACGAAACTGGTTTCGTTTCGTGCAAATGGAAACTCGCTAATCTTCAAAATCAATCCTAATTGGGTTCCTCCATTTCAACTCACAGTTTTGGAGTTGAGATCATGCCATTTAGGGCCTCGATTTCCTTCTTGGCTTCAATCACAAGAGAAATTAAATGATTTGGATATATCCAGCACAAGAATCTCAGCCAAAATTCCTCGGGGGTTCTGGAATTCTATTTTCCAGTATTATTATTTAAATGTCTCTGGTAACCAAATCTATGGTGGGATTCCAAAGTTTGACAATCCATCCATGCCTTTTATTATGACACCGTCCGCCTCGTTGGGTTCAATATTCGATCTTTCCAATAATGCTTTATCGGGATCCATTTTCCATCTCATATGTCAGGGGGAGAATTTCTCAAAGAACATTGAATTTCTCAAACTCTCCAAAAATAATTTTTCCGGAGACATCCCTGACTGTTGGATGAATTGGCCGAGGTTGAGTGTGTTGAACTTAGGCAACAACAACTTAACCGGTAGCCTTCCAATGTCTATTGGAACTTTGAGTTCTCTTATGTCTTTGAACCTCCGAAATAATAGATTGTCTGGAATAATACCAACATCGTTTAACAATTTTACAATTTTGGAAGCACTTGACATGGGTGAAAATGAACTTTTCGGCAATATTCCTACATGGATAGGAGAAAGATTTTCAGGATTGATGATTCTCAATCTTCGATCAAACAAGTTTCACGGAGATTTCCCCAGTCAATTTTGTCGTCTAGCTTCTCTACAAATTTTAGATGTGGCTTATAACAATCTCTCAGGGACCGTTCCGAGATGCATCTACAACTTCTCTGCTATGGCGACCACGGACCCAGTGGATGATAGCAACGTTTTACTCTATGCCTCATTGGGGGACAACGAAATTGTTGAGGATGCATCGCTTGTGATGAAAGGGTTTTTGGTTCAATATAATTCCATTCTTAATTTGGTGAGAAGCATTGACATTTCCAAGAATAATTTTTCTGGAGAAATACCTGTAGAAGTGACAAACCTTCAAGGATTGCAATCATTGAATTTGTCGCACAACCTATTTACCGGAAGAATTCCTGAAAATATTGGTGTTATGAGATCAATTGAATCCCTCGATTTCTCAATGAACCAACTTTCAGGTCAGATTCCTCAAAGCATGTCAAATTTGTCATTTCTGAATTACCTGAACCTATCCAACAATAACTTGAATGGAGAAATTCCTTCAAGCACTCAATTGCAAAGCTTTGGTGCATCGTCTTTTGCCGGCAATGACCTATGCGGAGCTCCACTTTCAAATTGCACTGAGAAGAATATTTTGATACCTGAAGATGAAAATGGAAGTGGAAACGAAGATGATGATGAAGATGGAGTGGACTGGTTGTTGTATATAAGCATGGCACTTGGATTTGTGGTGGGATTTTGGTGTTTCATTGGCCCTTTACTTATCAACAGAAGATGGAGGTACAAATACTGTCATTTCTTGGATCGCCTTGGGGATGGCTGCTTTGTAAGAAAATGCTACTAGATCTTTCATGTTTGCACGTGTGCTTTCTATGTACTTGATCAATAAATGATGCATTACAATAATATAAGGAACCTTTTTCTTGTGATTGAAGAGGGAATTTAAACAGATGCCAAATTTCTTTCAAAAGGCAGAAGTAGGCGGAGTTTGTCCGACAGCTGAAGGTAATAATACCAATCGCCATGTCTGCAAACGATCATTTAAAGGTTTCTTCTATAATTGTCTAGAATAGTTGACAAAATTATTCAAAGACACGCCGATAAGAAATTTTTCAACAGTTAGTCAATAAATAACTAAACTAGATTCAAAGTAAAAGCACTCAACCTTGCATCCAACAGAACATTCCAAAAAATGCATGATTTTATAACAAATTTCATAATACCAATATCTGAATGAATCTTTAGATTTGTTACAACTCACAACATTCCATAACAATATTTATCAATGAAATCAATAACAATGTTATTGGTTCTTTGAGAAGTCAATGAACTTTGGCTCAAAGAGAAAGGAGTCAACTGATAAAATGAATTACTTTTGGTACATGGTTGCTATGTCATCTATATTCGTTAAATTGACATGACCGTATTGGCTCAACAGCCTCTTGAAGATTCACATAAAATTATTTTCAGTTGAATGCGTAAATTTTTTGAAAAAATGCTAAGTAAGAAAAAACGCAAGAGAATTTTAGTGGCAAAAATGACATTTATTTTTTTTCTTCATTTGGAATTCATCAATAGCATAGATAGAGTCACCTTCTGTCCAATTACTCCAATTTGGCATACCTCACAGCGTAAGGTGAAGTTGGCAGTGTCACTATATCTCCTTTCCCTAAGGAATAGTAAAAAAGTCAAAACTCGATAATGTATAAAAGTAAACATCAATATTCTATAATGAAAGAAAACAATTCATCATAGGATAACAAGTAAAGACAAATAAATTGCCTCCAAATCAATAACAAGTAAATCAATTTTCTTGAAATTCGGTTAACCGCAACTTGGTCATTGAAAAAGCAATGACTGATATGCATGAACATGCACATATGTTGGAAGAAAAAACATGTCAAAGGCGGGGATTTGGTAACCTCAATTAAATTTCCTCATAACATAGCTTATATCTCGACGTGATTCTCACCATGCAGTAATGACCAAATGAATCTGAATGATAAATTGGTCAATTAAACAGCAGGTAAAAAATAGACCATTATCATTTAAAAAGTCCTAGGCCTGTAAATAGCTGGAAAACAATTGTGCGTTTGAACATGGCACCTTTCTTATTTGAGTACGAAAATATCAAACATTTATAACAGGAAACAATACATCTATGACCGAGACTACTACCTTTGTTGCTCTTTAACAAGTTTCAAAGCTAGCTCTTCTGCTGGCCCAATGGTCCTGTCCTTCCGTACGGTAACTAAAATCTGATCAAACTCCACTGGAGCTCCCTCAAATGGAGATATCTGCAGATACACCATAAAGAAATCAAGCACTCATAAGTTGAATAGAAACTCAAGACAGCACAAGAATTAAGAGGAGCACCGATGGAGGGGAAAAAACCTATGAAAACATGAACCGACGTGAAAGATTAATTAGCATCACTCAATAGGAAAAGGATAAAGCAAGCTCAGGGAACTTTTTCTTAAAAGCAAGTTCTGGAACATTTTTGCATGTGCAACCTTGAGTAATGGGATCTTTAAAATTTTCTGATTTAACAACCAGCAGAGCGAACTAAAAGAAAAATAATTATAGGAAATTGATCATTAAACATCATACAGTTAAAGCATCATAATGAAGCTCGTCGTAGGTGAGCATAACTCTTTCAGAATACTTCTTTTCCTGGAAATGAGAACACTGGAAAAAGAACATTCAGTAATGCTGAACTCGCTAGATTCTCATTCACAAAGGAAGCAAGAAAACTACTAACCTGGCCGTACAAATCACATCTTGTGGTCTGAATATCATATGCTACAATTTCACGTCCATAATAATCTGCTAATATCGAAAGCTCAATGGCACCTTTAAATCAAACATAAAGTAAAAGTCAGCACAATAAGTCAATAAATGTCCTAAACAACATCATAGTTGTCGCTGATTGTGACCCAACATATATGCAGTAAGCAAGGGGATAGAGGAATAACTACGACAGAGGTAGATGCTGCACATATATACTACAAGTGAAAAGCCAGGAGCTGCAAGACGATGCCTTGGTTTCATATAGACAAATTTAGACCCATGTCCTCGAAACTGTCTAGCTGATACAAAAGCAAGCCTTTCTAGGGAGAAAAGAAGTTCGCCATACCTCCCCACTTCTCTGAGTCCTGAATCCAAGAACCGTACTCTTGATTTGACTTCCCAGTAAATGCCTCGGAATGTTTTACCAAATCACTTGCTACTGTTGCTGCTATAACCTTCTAAAGATGATCGATCACAATGTTCAGAAAATTAATAAATAACAGAGGCAATAAATAATGTCATTAATGAATACACACCTGCCTATGAAAATATGTGGTTGTCACTCTCATGCCTGGCAATAATAAAAATTTGATCTACATACTTCAATTGCTGTTAAACATTTAAAACCTATATAAAGTATACTTGAATGACTAGTTAGTAAGCATACAGGTGGTAGATGCACAGCTGACAGCTCAACTAAGTTTCCATATAAATGTATTCCATCCACTATTAACCGAGGCCGAAAGTATTTGACCAACCATCCCATGCCAAAAGGTGACAAAATGTGACATCTTCATCAGGAGTATGAAAAATTCTCATATTTTAGATTTTGACAGGTATCAAGATGTCAACATGAGAACATATAGCACCATGACTCTAAATAGGAATGGCAAAATCCAGATTTGGATCTGGATGTACCTTTGGCATCTGGATTCGCATTTGGATCCGCCAAAAAAAAAAATGTGGATCCGGATGCGCGTAATATCTGCACGGATTATGGGTGGATATTCCGGATATACGGATCCGCATAAAAATAAATTTAAATATAATTTTAAATTAAATAATTTACAGAATAATATTAAATAAAATTTCATTATAATTTAACAATCAACAATTTAACATCAATTTAACATAAATGACATACAACAACACTATAAATTCACAAACAATAATTTTACAATATAAATCAAACATAAAAATAAAAAAAAACTGAGGTAAATTAAATTTATTACAATATTCTCTAATTATTATTATTATTAGTTTTTTTAACATATTTTTCATAGTTAATGAAAATTATAGAGTTAATTATGCTTATACATTTAAATAAATAATTTAACTTATATATTTTTCAATTGAAAACTAGTTAAATAAATAATTTAATTACAAAACAATGCGGATCAGAATATTTGGTTTTTCGGATGCACCTGGATCTGGATCCGCACGGATCTTGATTTTTAAGATCTGGATCCGGATTTTTCTGGATCCAAATCTTCTGGATCTTCACGGATCTGGCGTCTATTGCCAACCTTACTCCAAACACATGTCAGTGTCATGGCCTGATGATTTCATTATATGCCCATTGATAACTCTATGAAATGAGAGTTATCATAATACTTTTAGACTTAAACCAAGATTACTTAGAGAGTAGATAATGTATTTTTATTACATTTTAATGATATTTTGCATGAACATTCATTTTAATTTACTATTAGTAAATTTTGTTTGATTTAGAATAATTTATATGCTTAAAACATATGCATAATTATAGGTGATCGAAAGCTCAAATTTCAAGGAATGAATGTTGTTGCAATAGGCTTGCAAAAAATAAGGAAACAACTTGGCTAGAGAAAAATTGAAACAAGTCTGGAACTGTGAGATGTTGTAGCCGTTATTGTGGCAACCGTTGCTGTAGCAATCCTAGAACATTGATAGTGAAGATTTCGTGCGAGATCCTACAAGATTGTGATATGGAGTTTCCAAATTTGGAAGATACGCGCCCCTGACTTCCAATTTTCCTAATTTTCAACTATAAAAGAAGCACACACACAAAGGAAAAAGGAGGTCGTCAACCAAGAACAAAAACCGAAAAGAAACTAGAGAAAAACATAATCCAAGAGCAAGATTAAGGGCTGTATCAGAGAAGAAATTGTAGAAATCAATCAAGAACTCAGTCCTTCTTATTTTCTTGTTTTCTTGTTTACTCTTTAATCATGGGATGTATTTGATGGTTGAAACTCTTTTATTTATTTTTTTTTTGCAAACCATGAACTAAATTTATTTGTAGTTGAATGATAAACAATCTTAATGGTTCATTAACTGATTATATGTGTTGTTGCACGTTTGTTATAGTACTTTGTTTTGATAATACTTATTTCAGTTCATTATTTGAACTAACCACCCATTTAGTGGCACTAGTTAAGAAAGAGTTACAAAAGAGCATATCGTAGTGGAACATATTAGAGCAATATTGGTTTTAGATTAAGTTTCCTGAGTTGAGTTTTACTTGATTCCAAAAGGGTCATACTTAATCTAAAATTGGTGATGAACTAGATATAAAGATTCACCTTGTAGGGTAAATATAACCTGAACGTGTAATGTTATATTTTATGTTGACATAATAATTGGTCATTGTTAGATTGCATAAAGATATAAAACACCCATCATGCGACAGTTGAGGATACATAAGGATTCTGCCCAGTGATGTAGCAGATGCTGCAGCAATTGAACCTAAAATTGGAAGAAATAATCAAAACCATTAAGAGAGTTTAATCATTCAACTACTCTATTCCCATTTATTTTATTCTTGAGTTTGACAAAATAATTTACTTTATTGCATTTTTTGTTATTGCATTTATTTCAATTAATTAATTTATTAGTTTTATTACTTGTTTTATTTTCAATTAAAGCAAAACTGCACTATTGAAATTGTTGTAGCAAGTCTGATAACATCAATTTTTGTGGGGACGATCTCAAATACTTATCATTATATTATTTGTTGTGTACACTTGCACATTGACACCAATAGCGTAAGAAATCATTACAACACCCACCCACTAGAAGTTCTGGATAAGATCCCTTGAAAAAGCTAATGCACAAAAAAATCAACATATATAAAATATTATTGTTATTTCTTGGGAAATTTATGAATAATAGCTTTATTCCCATGGCAAGGGCCGACTCAGACGATCAGAAGAATGTTATACCCTATAGTATCGTAGGAGATACATTAGTTTTGATGGAAGGATCTGTTCTTGAATACAAGTTCATTCTTAATTCGATAAGAATCATGGACCTTAACTTTGAATAATAATTACACAGAAGAGATACATGTGTAATTGTACCATACCTTTTGATGTTGCATGAGATGAGTGAGTGAAGACATGAAAGGAAAGAGCTCCTTCGTGTGATGAGGTGAAAGACATTGAATTGAAGAAATCAAGCTTAGTTTTGGGTTTAGTGATGCGAGGTAAAATCATCAAAGTTTGTTTGAATTTTGAACCATTACGGATATAAAATTTTGTGCATGTCCTTATATGTTAGTATTTGATTTTTTTTACTTGATTGTGAAACCTAGAAGTAAATATTTTTAGTAATATTGAATTAAATGAATTATTTTTAGGGTTTTATTAGAATTAACTTAATATGGTGAAATTTATTTGTATAAGTAAAAATTAAATCACGAATTGCTTTGTTTTTTGGTGCATGAAAAATTTCGATCACCGTTAAAAATCTAGAATTCTGTTTTTGGGATTTATCTAATAATAAAAAGATCATTAAGTATGATTATATAAAAAACTTGTTACGATCAATTTGGGAATACAAACGATTATGTGTTTAGCTTTTAGTATAAATACTCTAATAGCTTAGACTGTGCGCAATAAGTTAACGACCGGGAATTGAATTTTTAATGGATGAATTGCATGGTAATGTGCACAAAATTTAGAAAGCAGAAATGGGTCTCAACTTGTGCTCTCGATGAAGCTACTCTGATTCAAGGGCTTTATATTATGACTTACACATTTGAAGTTCTGTTCCGGGGTTAACTTTTTTTTTTAATTTAAATTTATTTATTTATTTTGATAATATCTGTGCATGATAAGCAGATGCTTTGGCATTAATAGGTATCAAGGTAGCATGGTTATGTGCATAGAAATTGATTTGGGTCTGCATGTTTGCCCTTATTGATCTCCTTTATTTTTTATTTGTGGGCCTCGTTATAACCTACGTTTTTTTTTCTATGCACTACTTTACCCAAAGACTTTGATAAATACTCTGGAAATTCGATATAAAATATCCTCAGTAATACAAATCAATTGATAATCCTGGTTTTGTTTTGATTTTTGAGTAGTGGATCCTGTTGTTGTACATGTTCCTGCTGCTGTAATTTTTTTTGCTTCACAGTTTTTGTATGGCTAATTACTAACATGAATATTGTTTGCACTTACAGGAAAATGTTTGCGGACTTAGAGTTGCCGTTGTTGGATGATAAAGTGTTAAATTTGAGGTATTTGATTTTTAATTGTAGTGTTTGTAAGTGGATTCGAGTTGAACTTGCCGAATGATAGTGTTGAAATTTAAGTGTTTGGCTTGCAATTGATCTTGGATGCACAGCTGGGTTGTAGAATTGTAGTGTTTTGGCTGTGGTATTGATCTTTGAATGCAACAGATTAAATAATTAGAAAAATAGCAGTTTTTTAAATAAAATTTCTACTTTTTTAGGGCAATATTTCTAAATTACATTTTTTGCAATTTCTTCCATGAGAATAGAATCATCTTTTTAACTCCAGGGATAAAATAAACTTTCAACATAAATTCTCCTAAATATTCTATTATTTTTTAAAAATTTTGGTGATAAAATAATAACAATTAAAATATTAAGTAGTAAAACATAATTGTTAAAAAACCTTAGTAATATATGTCAAGATGAGTATTTGATAATATCCCATTTCATAATACTATTATTTCAGTGAATCTTTTGATTTGTCACAGCACAAAACATTCCATCACAACATTTATCTATGAAATCATAACAATTTTATTGGTTCTCCGAGAAGTCAACGAACTCTGGCTCAAAGAGAGAGAGTAACTGATAAAATGGAGTACTTTGCTACATGGTTACTATATCATCTATATTCCTGCAAATTGACATGGCCAGTCGCTTGAGCATGCTCAACAGCCTCCTGAACATTCACATAAAACTATTTTCAGTGGAAAGCATAAACTTTTCGAAAAGATACTGGGTAAGAAATAAAGCAGAGAAAATTTTGGTTGCAAAAATGACATTAGTTTTCTTTCTTCATTTGGAATTCAAAAATAGCGTAGATGGAATCACCTTCTGTCCAATTACTCCAATTTGGCATACCCCACAGCGCAAAGTGAAGTTGGCCGTGTCGGTATCTTTTTCCTAAAGAATAGCAAGGAAATCGAAACTTGATAATGTATAAATAGTGAACATCAGTATTCCATAATGAAAGAAAATAATTCATCACAGGATAAAAAGTAAAGTCGAATAAATTGCCTCCAAATTGATAATAACTATAGTATCTTTCGACAAAATATGGGATTATCCCAAGAATATATCTTGATTTGCTAATATCTTTTCTGAGACATTATTGTAATACTTCTACAGTATTCGTGTGGAATCAAGAAGCACTTTCATCAGGTAAATCAATTTTCTGGAAATTAAGTCAGCCTCATCTTGGTCCTTGAAAACGCAATTCCTAATATGCATGTAAATGCACATATATTGGAACAAAAAACCGTGTCAAAGAAGGCAGGGATTCGTTAACCTAAATTAAATGTCCTCTTAACATAACTAATATCTAGACATGATTCTCACTGTGCAGTAATGACCAAATGAATCTGAATAATAAATTGGTCAATTAAACAGCAGGTTAAAGAAGCTTGAAAATAGTCCATTAACATATTAAAAAAAAAAAGTGTTTCCACCCGATAAATAGCTGGAAAACACTTGTGTGCTTGAATATGCTCATCTTTCTTAGAGTTCAAAAATATCATTTATCACAGGAAATGATACCTCTATGACCTAGAATACTACCTTTGCTGCTCCTTGACAAGTTTCAGAGCTAGGTCTTCTGCTGGCCCAATGGTCCTGCCCTTCTGTACGGGAAATATAGTCTGATCAAACTCCTCTGGAGCTCCCTCAAATGGAGATATCTGCAGATACAACATACAAAAATCAAGCACTCATAAGTTGTGTAGAAACTTAAGACAGCATAAGAATTAAGAGAAGCACCAATAGAAGGGAAAAACTTATGAATGCATGAACCAACATGAAAGATTAATTAGCATCATTCACATAGCAAAAGGATAAAGCAAGTTCTGGGGGACTTTATACACAAGCAAGTTCAAGAACTTTTTTGCATATGCGAGTTTAGTGATTGTTTAAAAATTTTCTGATTTAACAACCAGCCGAGCAAATAAGAAAATAGTTATAGGAAGTTGATCATAAAACATCATACAGCTAAAGCATCATAATGAAGCCCGTCGTAGATGAGCATAACTCTTTCAGAATACTTCTTTTCCTGTCTATGAGAACATGGGAAAAAGGAGGGAAAAGGGAACATTCAGTAATGATGAACTTGCTAGAATCTCATGCACAAAGGATTCAAGAAAACTACTAACTTGGCCATACAAATCACATCTTGTGGTCTGAATATCATATGCTGCAATTTCACGTCCCATAATCTGCTAATATCGAAAGCTCATTGGCACATTCAAATCAAACATAAAGTAAAAGTAAACACAATCAGTCAGTGAATAACCTAAACAACATCATAGTTGTTGCTGATTGTGACCCAACATATATACAGGGAGCAAGTGGATAGAGGAATAACAATGGCAGAGGTAGATGCTGCTCATATATATTACCCATGAAAAGCCAGTGGTTGCAAGATGATTCCTTCGTTTCATATAGACAAATTTAGACCCCCATGTCCTTGTAACTGTCTAGCAGATTCAAAAGCATGCCTATTTAGGGAAAAAAGAAGTTCACCGCACCTCCCCACTTCTCTGGGTCCTGAATCCAAGAACAATACTCTTGATTTGACTTTCCAAGAAATGCCTCAGAATATTTTACTGGATCACTTGCTGCTGTTGCTGCTATAACCTTCAGAAGATAATCAATCACATTGTTCAGAAAATTAATAAGTAACAGAGGCGATAAATAATGTCATTAATGAATACAAACTTGCCTATGAATATATTTGGTTGTCACTCATGCCTGGTAATTATGAAAATTTGATCTACATAATTCAATTGGTATTAAACATTTAAAAACCTACACAAAGTGTACTTGAATGACTAGTTTGTGAGCATACAGGAGGTAGATGCACAGCTGACAGCTCAACTAAGTTTCCATATAAATGTATTCCATCTTCATCAGAAGCATAAAAAATCTCATGTTTCAGACTTTGACAAGTATCAAGATGTCAACATGATAACATACAGCTCCAGACACATGTCAGGGTCATGCCATGATGATTTCATTATATACCCACCCACTAGAAGTTCTGGATAAGATCCCTTGAAAAAAGATTGCTGTAGAATCAGATGCCACTCACTAAAAAAGGGGTTGATTCTAAAAGAACATGGGCAAGAAAGAATTTCACTACTAATTATCTGCGCACTTCAGTAACTTTCTTTACAACCTTTTCCATTCAGCTTATCATTTGGAAGAGGCTCACTTAAGAACAAACCCAGTAATCAAATAACATCCAATGAAATCTTTCAAGACTTTAAATCTTCACTTATGGAACAAAAACTCCCTTCCATTCAGTGCAGTCATGAGAAGGTACAGATGTTTACACAGATAAGAATTTAATAGAATAGATCAACATAGATGTGGAAGCTAAAAGAGTTCCGTAGGTACAGTTAGAGAAGATATAGCATCCTATATTAACCAAATACATGTCTCATAGGAAAGATCTAAAGGAAAAAGAGGATTTTTATAATTGACCTAGGTAGTTAAGTTACAAAGCCATGGCCGACCCTCCACTGCACTAAAGATTTGTTCCATCCCACCTCATATGGAACATTCTAAGAAGAAAGAACACAATCGAATGGCCATGAGAATTCCATCCCACTTCTCCCAACAAAACATCAGCAATATACTTCCAAAATAGAAGAAACTAGTTCATAAGAATTTCTATATATTCTCAACAGTTCTTCTGTATATAATGGATTAGATTGCAACGAAATCAAAAAAATTAATTAACCAACTCAACTCTGTTTTCTAGAATTCTAAGTTATCTAAATTAGATACATGTTTCCAAAAGTCTTGATATTATTAATCGTATGAATAACTAATACGCAACGCTTTACAACAGCGCCATCTAGGCCATATCTTCCATCAATTTTTAGAAGATCTTGCTCCATTTTGTAGCAAGCACAATTTTCATTTTTGGCTCCTTGTGCTTTCGGACTTTCAACTTCTCTTGTTAGTCATTCCTAGATTATCAGACCGTGTACGTTGCATTTGTTCTCAAATTAATAAATAAAATTAAAGACTGACAGGTAGCTGCGGGATTGGTGGAGTGTGTAATTTTCAGTTAAACCTTAATAAGTTCAAGTTTGATGTATAGCCGAAGATACTTAGCTTGATTTCCTTTTATGATGTATGTATGAATTATATAACATTTTTATGAGTACGTTAAACCATTGAACGATTACCCCCTACCAATCCCCAAAGTTGTATTTAAGCTTTTCAATCAAATACTCCAATCACACTGAAACAAATTGAAATCAGATAATTTGAAATCTACAACAAACAATGCTGTTAACAAAAATAAAATGTGAAAGATAAGAACCTGTCTCAATTCAGGAGCTTTGTTTTTGTCATGTTCCATAACATACCTGTAAATGAAAAAAGGCAAGAGAACAACGATCAAACAAAGCCCCAAGCTCACTTTACTAAACATAATAACAAGTTAACATCAGCCGCTGCCTATCGTCGCCGGGTCATGCCGCTGTTGATGGCCCTGGTGAGGCGTGTCGTGAGGGAGTGGAGGGGAGAGAGTGAGTGAAGAGGGAGAGGGAGCCATGAGGTGAGGGAGTGAGTGAAGAGGGAGAGCGAGCTGTGAGGGTGAGTGAAGAGGGAGGAAAGAGAAAATTGGTTTCCCGTGTGAGATGAGAGCCCTTTTGTTTTTGTTTTTTTTGTTTTTCCCACAAATATATACGGCTGGGTTTGATATGTGTTGTAACCGTTTCTATAGGTTCCAGTTTTGTAAATTTTTTTATTATTTATTAATTAAATTTTGAATCCAACAGCCATTTTTCCTGCATGTATCAGATACATGCAGGTATTGTAGCATCAGCCTGTTACTAGATCTTTCATGTTTGTACTTGTTGTTTTGTATGTACTTTTAAACAATAACTGAAGTATTAGCCAATAAAATGAAGGATTTTGTTCTTCTTGCGACTATCCCAAAACCAAAAATTACTACAAGGCGACAAAAAGAATAGTACTGCCAACTTCCAATTAAAGAATTGACGGCAGAGAGCGCTTCCTCGGGCGATATCCTGTCTACTAATATCAGTTAACTAAGCAGTCATCCTCGGGGGAAGCAGACAGGTATGATTACTTACTTTGGCTTGATTCATATTTAACTAATAAATTTAATTGAGTCGCTCAAACAATTCAAGGCCTTGACTTGAAAAACACCCTGTTCTGTATATCAAATGGCAGCGAATTTTGTAGGTCATGGCACAAAAAGATAAGGCTTTCATGATTTCCAATTTATTATTTGACCTAGAGTCCACTCGGAGCTACTTAGTTACATGAAGAAAATAAGAAACTGAGGTTTAACACCATTGATTGATCAAAATTTATTGAACAAATCGGTCAATATTGACAATTTGTCATTTCACATCTCCCTTTTTTTTTTAAATATTTTAACTTTATTAAGGGTTGTGTGGCAGTTGAAACCAAAGATGCGCCAGGGTCTGCAAGGGGTCTATTACAATTTATAGATGGGTTCATGATAAATAATATTCTCAAGTAATAGTTACTGGCACTTATATACCCTGCCACATCGATAATCAAATAGATAATTGCATATTTGCAAAATCAAAAAATTTGGAACATTCAATTCACATTGCACTTTTCATAATTAAAGCTTTAGGCTCCGGTTAGTATTGTGGTGTCGAGGCTTAAATGCAACTACTAATGTGATAAAATAACTCTAATTATGATGTAAAAGTTCATAGTCAAGAGATAAAGTCGGAAAAATCGAAGCTTGAAGTCCACTTTACTAATGGAAAGCCATAGTGGGGCTGGAGCCATTAGAAGTTCGTGATGTTAAAGTCCTGATGCTAAATCTCACTTGATCAACTGGACTTGGTCAACTGTATTATGATAATATCCTCTGATATATAGTTGGCTTATTTCACTATAATAATGCAGACCTTTACCGGTTAACGACATTGAAGACTCAATGCTTTTCGTATGTACAATCCGAGCAGAGGACATTATAAATAGCTAGCAATGTAATAACATGCATTCTCATAAACATTTCATTCTCTTATAATTTCTATTCAGATGTACCGCAATGAAACCAAACGAGTATTTTACTATTTTTGCTGCCCTCATTTTCCTTGAGTTATTTGTTATAGCGACCGAGATATCGCCATTTGCTTCTGCACTGGCACCTCTGACACGGGGTGCATAGAAAGTGAGAGAGAGAAGCTCCTTTAAAGGTGAAGCAAGATTTCAAAGATCCTGCACATCGCCTTGCCTCATGGAAATATTGATGATGGAGAATTTTGTAAATGGCTGATGTTGTTTGTAACAACTTCACAGGCCGTGACATTGAGCTCAAACTTGGAAATCATTTCACTTATATCGGATCTGTTGCTGAATTACATGCTAATTACAGGAAGTCAAAACTGGTCGGTAAGGTAAGTCCCTCTTTGGTTGATTTCAAGCATTTGATTCACGGAATCCAGATTCCCATATATATTGCTTCTCTCGAGAACCTAAGATACTTAAATCTCTCTTGAGTCAGATTTGGCGGATTGGTTCCACACCAACTTGGAAATCTCTCTTATTTGCAATATCTTGACATCAGCAATGTTGTTGGCGGCCTCAGTTTACCTTATTGAGTACATTTCTCATGCAAAAAAAAAACCCCGGTGGGGCCAGCCCGTCTGAGGCCCGGCCTTAAGCATGCGGGCTTAGGCCCTTCCGTCTATGTGGGAGCCTAGATGTAGCTCTAAGCTTTGCAGGACCCTCTTGGACTGGGTTTAAGCAATGAAGTCTGGGCTTAGACCTAGGCCACTTATTATTATATTTTAAAATTTAAAATTAAATTAATATATTAATATCTTAAAAATTAAAAAATGAAGTAAAAATTCTTAGTCTTTGTGTATTATTTGTGAACTGTGGCTTATTATGAACTTATGATGTTAGTATTTGCTAGTGCTTATTGAATTGTGTCATTAATTGTGTTGTTTTGGTACTGTTTTTTTTATTACGAGTAGTGTTTTAGTGAACACATGAAATTACATATTATTTGCAAACTTTATCTTTCTAGGGAGGTTATGTCCTTTTTTTTTTCAAAAAAATGTTGGAAGATTAAAAAAATTAAAAAGATATTAAAAATCTCAGCCCATCTAAATTTGGACAGGCCTATAGCGAGGATGACCTGGCCAAGCACTGCCCATCCATTTGTCAATCGTATTGGTTTCCCTCAGGATATTTTTTGGCACACCACATTACACGTGATTGCATTACTATTAATGCATTGTAATATCATGTTTGTTAAATTTTTCTATTCACATCATATAATACAAGTTTAGGTAATACAACATTGCTCACATTAATTTTTTTAAATTTTCTTTAATTAAAATAATAAAAAATAAAAATATGTAATATAAATAAAACTAAAAACGGAAATATGTTGCTATACCAGCAATAGTTCGACTGCTGTCGTTCATCAGTGGACGCTGCCATAACATCATTTTTGCACTAAAATTTAGTACCATTAGAATCCTTATTATCGATGCTATGTAATGATGTCATTATTACCAGTAGAAAAGCTTTGTTTGCCATAAATTAAAAAAAAAATTAGAATTGAGACTTTGACTATAGATTGACAGCAAATGAAAATATCTTTGTCGGTAATAGTTGTATTATTATGTAGCCCTGACAATAAGGATTCTAATGGTACTAAAGTACGATGGCCAACCATGGCTTGTGGTGGCCGGTAGTGAAAATTTTATATTTTAATTACAAAAATTTAAATTATTAGTTGAATATAAATAATAACAAAATATAAATGAATCTTGAATTATTAATTTAATAAAATTTTTAAAATATAACTTTCTTTTCGAAGACTTTATATAACTTTATAGTCCCATTCATATTATAAATTAATAATTTGCTAAGATTACCAATATAATTGTTATAATATTTTATTAAATAAAATACAAGTCTATTGTTACTTTTTTTCTTGAAATTTAAAAATAGTTAGATCTCATCTCTATTTTTTCTTAGTACATCCAAAAGTTTTGAAGTTGAATTCTCAAATTAAATTAATTTTGAATTTATTTTTTGGTTAAGATAATGTATACTTAGTGGATTGGTTCATATTAATTGATTAGATTGGTAAATAGAATGAAGTTAGTTGATTAAATGTATGTTCATTAAATTGTAATACACTCCAAAAGTTAATAAATTATTAATTTATCACTTAATTAATGTTTTTAATTAATAGATTTTTATATTATCCCCACACTGTTAATTTATAAAAGGTTTTACTATAAGGAAGCCTCTAAGTTACAATTAATGTAACTTACACCTCTCATGTGAACCACACAAAATTATGGGACCCACAATTTTTGTGTGGTTCACATGAGAAATGTAAGTTACAATAATTGTAACTTAGCATTTGCCTTACTATAATTATTTAAATTCTCTTTTAAGGGACAACTCTGTTTAGGGTGCATTCCATTGTCTCCGGGGGAACTTTCGTCTTTGGCATGTCTAGATCTTTCTTCTGACAGATTGAGTGGTTCTATCCCTTCATCTTTAGGGAACCTTTCTTCTTTTACAAGTCTTAATACTTTCTGATAACAGACACATTGAATGGCTCTATTCCTAAGTCTCTAGGGAACCTTTCATCTCTGATTGATCTCTATATTTCTATAAACAGTTGGATGGTTCAATTGTCCCATTCAGTGTCATGGCAACTGTGAGCAACTCTACATAAACGCTAGATAGTAGGTACAATGGCATCTCTGTTTCTTGAGGATGCATCAATTGCAATCAAAGGGGTGACAACTGAATATAAAAAAAAAAACCTTTTTCATTTTCAAAGGAAAGATGAAAACACTCTTAATTAACGCAGAATATCAATTTGCTTAGAAGTATTGACTTTTCCAAGAGTTATTGCTCAGGACATATTACAAAAGAAATGAGTGATCTTATAGCTTTACAGTAATTGAATATGTTGCAAAAAAAAATTTTACTAGGAAAATTCCAGAGAATATCACTTCTTAAAGAAACAACTTTGCGGTAAAATCCCCTCAAAGTATGTTAATTGTAACATTTATGGGTTACTTGAACTTATCTAACAATAACGTGATTGTGAAAATCCCCTACGAGCACTCAACAGCAACGTTTTAATGTAACATATTGCACAGGGAACAATCTCTGCGGGGCTCCCAAATTGTAAAGAATGTATTTGTTTGTGAAGATCGAAATGGAAATAGAAACGAGGATGAAGATGAAGGGGATTGGTCGTTACATGTAAGCATGGCATTTTTGTGGTGGGATTTTGGTGGTTTGTAGGTCTATTATTTTAAAGTAAAGCATGTATTTGTTAATAGATATCTTAAATTAAAGAAAACACATTATGCATCAATTTAGGTATCTTAAAGTAAAGAAAAAAACGATTTTGAAGATATCCATGATCACAGAAATCTCATTTTCATTCTTTTGGCTATTAATTCTTTTCTTTTATTAATAAATCAAACTTTATTTTTTTCTCCTATTACTATTCTTTTCCATTTATTCATCTTAGACTTGTTATTTTAATAATTACTCTGAAACCCAAAAAAAAATGTTTTATAGTTTTCATAACTGATAAAAATTAATTGACACTTTTTATGGTAGGTTTTTTTATCTCTCATTTGTAATGACAATTATAAAACTGATTTTGAGAAGTTGAGCAACAAGTGTCATTGCTTATTTGAAATTAAAAGATAAACGTTTGAATTACCTAATCTGAAATTGATGAATTGGAAAAGAAAAAGAATTAGGGTTAATTAAGTAATTTTATAAAAAATATTTTTATAATAAAAACTAATTTAAATAAATTTAGTGAGTTTAAAGAGTCTTTTAAAAGCTGCAGTAAAATAGAAAAAAGTTATAAAAGAAGTTACAAAATTTATCAAATATTATTTTTATAAAGAATTATGAAATAAAAAATTTATTAAATTTCTACTTTAATCCCACAGGAATACTTAATGTCCCACCATGTTATCATCATTCAATGTCTTATTGTCTTTGCTTTCATTGACTTTGGTCTTCTTTTTCATTAACTGTGCAACTCGTGATTTCTGAGTCAAAAGTGATAATTTTATCACTTGGAAGATAGGCCACTGATTTCTTCATCTTGGAAGATAATTTTATCGCCACTCGTGAATCCTCGAATCATCAAACGAATAGCAAAAACATTTCAACATCAGTTGTCACGTGGAGAGGAACCTTTTCTTTCTTTCACTCCTTTTTTTTTTTTTTTCAGCGTGAGAAATTTCGGTTTCATCATAAATACTTAAAGATTAATGATATAATCACAAATTCTTGTATAAATTTATTTTGTATAAACTGACGTAGCATTAATTTATTGGTTAAATAAAAATATAAAATAATAAAAATAAATCATGTGGGTCAAGTAATATTTAATTTAATTAATCTGATCATACCACATCAATTTATACAAAATAAATTTATACAAAAACTTATGGCTATATCATTACTCATTCTTAAAAGCACCCACGAGTGTCAACTTGGCTTTGCAATTCGTGAATTTTGAGCCGGGCTAAGGATTGACAAAAGTGTTATAACTTAACTTATAACCCATAACGCACGCTGAAACACTATTCAAGGGGCCACTAATTTCTTATTCTTGAAAAGATAATACAAAAAATATGAGAGAGAGAGGATGGGACCGTGCAATTAAATTTAAATTTCAAGTGGGAAGTCCCACTCCTACCATCAGTATCTCTTATGCCAGTCAAATTTAAATATGAAAATAGGAAAATCTCACCGTGTTTATGTGATAATGTTATGGACCGTTTCACCTAAGTTTTAATTGTAATGACCTCTTTTAATAGATAAGTCTTGGGTGTCAAAATTTTCAAACTTTTACTTCTATGATTTTTTAATCAAGTAAATGTTTATTTAATTTTTTATATTTTAATTTAAGTTCTCATTTAATTTTTATATTTGAAAAAGTATTTTAATATACTTTTATTATTAAATATGTGACATTATTATCCTTACTTTTTTTTTTACTTTTATAATACCCTAACAATAATAATCTTAATATTAATTAATTTTTCTAAAAAAATAGCAAATTAACTAATTATTTATTACAAAATTAACCAATAAATATCATTCTAAAAGAACTAATATTTTTTGTCCTTTAACATAAATCTTACTAATAACTATTTATAAATATATTAATATCAGCCAATTTAAGTAATATTTAATATTATCGCAATAATCTTACTAATAATTGTCTATAAAAAATGAATTTACCAAATTAATCCTAAAACTTAAATAATAACATAAAAATTTACATTAATTTTTATTTTTTTGAAGGCTAATTTGATGAATTAAATTTTTTCTTTTTATTAATATCTCCAAGATTATTATTGTAAGGTATTATTATAAAAAACAATTAAAGATTGGAACCTAATACAATTAACAATAAGAGTGTTTGAGGTATTTTTTAAAATATATAAATTAAATAAACTCTTAAATTAAAATAGAAGAAATAAACTCATATTTGCATTTTTTTTTATTATCAAATAACAAGGTAATGTTAAAAACCTATTAACAGCTTTTTCATTAAATCCGATGGCTGAATCACAAAAGGAAAAAGTTTTGATTGGATCCAAATAAGAAGACAGAAAAATATCTGGCGATTCTGAGTGGACCTAAAGGAGCGATTTAACGCTACACGTTCGACTAAAATTACATTACACCTCTGACAAATTTCTGTTTGACTCCATTATCAATTAGTCATTGCCTGATTATCTTCTCTTTCATTGACTTTGTTAATTAATGGGCCACTAATTTTTTTAAGACTTCTTCTTCCTGAAAGAGAATTTTTGCAGCGAGGATAAAGAAAAACCAATTCAAGTTAAAGATCATAAATGAGTGTCCCTCACGAATACAATTCAAGCTAATACTTCGATGAATGTGACGTCACTGATTTGTAAAGTTACCAGGACTATTAAATTACCTCAATTTAAAAAAAGAATATCATCAATTTTTTACAAAAATTTTTCTCACATATTAAATCAATACCAAAATTTGGTGAAAACTACATCTTATCACTTAAAGTTTATGCTTTTATTACTTTACTACCATTCTATTAAAAATAAGTTCATATTTAATATAATATGAGTTAAAATTTGATTTTGCTCTTGGATTGTAAAAGACGATTTCGTCATTTAGAAGGAAAGAAATAACAAATCCGACTGTTGCATTTGCCTTAGTTTTCTTGGTTGTCACTGATGGGGTCTTCTCTTACAGTTAATGAAAAGATGAGCTTTGCCCAAATTGATGGATGGAACAAATTTGGGGCTTTGCCTGCTGCACAGTAACATGAACTGGTTTATTTCACAATTGAAAATGGTGGGCTTTTCCTTCAACTTGAAATTTCTTAAAAGCCCTTATGACATTAAGTTTTAAATTACATAAACAAAATGGTAGTGAAGTGATAACACCGTAAACATTAGGTGGTAAAATGTATTTTTCACCAAATTTTAATACTGACTTAACATATAAGAAAAATTTTGATGGAAAAATGATAATTTCCTCTTAAAAATATATTTGCAATTATCAAATTTGACTAATCTCAACAATTTATCCAAAATTTTCAGTTTTCAAAGAATGTTGAATTTATGATAGCATGGGTACTTTTTAAAACTTTTAAAATAATTGATATAGATTAATCCTGACCTAATTTTCAAAGAAATAACGCACTCATACTATTACAATATTCAATTTGACGAAAAACAACCATTTTTTTTTCCACCAATACAAACATATTACTAAAAGGCATGTAGTTCGTTAATATTATAAGAAAATTTGGAGTGCGATCATTTTTTAAAATTGGAAAGTAGAAAGTGATCAGATGTGTAAATTTTCCAATTAAAGTGCGGCTGCTGAGAATTTGGATCGGATAATTTTCAAAATAGAAGAGGGACAAACTATTTCCAAGCTCATTGGAATCTGTTGCACGCATTTATTTGCAAAGCCAATAAAATATTTACAACACCCATTAGCGCATTATTATCTCTTATTTTTTGAAATTATTCTAATTTTCCTGCTACGTTTTACGAATTATCGAAGCAGATAAATTGAAAAATTGAAGCTACATATATGAATAATTTTCTCTTTAATTAGTTGACTTAAATAAGAGTTCACGCAGTTAATGCATTTCCTGCGGGAATTTGAAGACTCCACACAGTTGCCCAACAAGTAATGGTAAGGTAATTTCCTTCTGGAATTTGAAACCATATGTATACTTTTCCAAATCAATTAATATTCTAAATTGGACTGAACTTATATCATAGTAATACCGAGGCTGTTTGCTTTGTTTTATTTGTTTATTTATTTATTTTTCTGTTTGAATTCTGAATTTGATTCATTTTCAAGCTTTTTGATTGATTTTAAAAAACTTATATCTGAAAAGGAAAAAACGCTATTCTGATAATAATAATTTTTTCTTCTTCTTTTTTGTCTTTTTGGGGAAAAGATATCATAACCATTTAGACTAAGGCAAAAACATAATATGTTTTTACAAATTTCATTTTTTAATATGTATAGTCGACTTCTTGACTTCCAACGCACCTAAATTACACATTATTGATTGAAAGAGATAGCGGTGGACTTGGAAAAGTCTTTCGTCCACGGCGGGACCCACAGCAGTTAGTGACGTTGAAGACTTAATGATCGCAAGTAATGAGCTTGGAAATTTCTTGCAGAAAAGTGAGATCAGATATGTCTAATCAAAGGACATTAATTATTAGGGATATTATCATTTTTCAACAAAAATATTTTGACACGTTATGTCAGTATTACGGTTTGTTAAAATTATTAATTTATTAACAAATGTTTAAATTATTAATATTTTCATATTATTCCATTAAAACTCAGTTAATATATAACAGAAAATTCATAAAATGTTAATTTTACCCCTAGAGTGAAAAAGACTATATAATTAACCTTTTATGAATTTTGTAATTAAATCATCATTTGTTGTTCTTCTTTCTTAAAGGGCAAAAATTATCCTTTATGAATTTTGTAAAATTGACCGTGTGGTGCTAGGTACTTCATAAATTAATTTAATTTATTTAATTTTTAAAGGACAAATTTATTTATTAAATTGACGAGCTAAAGACAATTTATTCTACTACTAAAAATCAATTTATGAAAGGGGAAAAAAAGAATATGCAAAAAAAGCATTTAATCTTTGATATGATGATAATAATTATACACAAAAAATTAAATAAAAATTCAACGATGAATTAGTAACTTACAAGTAGTATATGTACGAATGCTTGCCCGGCCTCGGAGGTTCAAGTTTGTATTGGCCCTAGTGAGGCAAAATAAAAATATGTAATATAAATAAAACTAAAAATGAAAATATGTTGCTATACCGGCAATAGTTCGACCGCTGCTGTTCATCAGTGGTCACCGCATAACATCGTTTTTTGCACTAAAATTTAGTATAATTGGAATCCTTATTATTGAAGCTAGGTGATGATGTCATTATTACAAGTAAAAAAGTTTTGTTTGCCATAAATTTGAAAAATTTTAGAACTGAGACTTTGACTATAGATTGACAACAAATGAAAATTTCTTTGCCGATAATAGTTGCAGTATTACGTAGCCCTGACAATAAGGATTCTAATGGTACCAAAATATAGTTTAAATGACATTAAAATCCGACAACCAACCATGGCTTGTGGTGGCTGGTAGTGAAAATTTTATATTTTAATTACAAAAATTTAAAGTATTATTTGAATATAAATAATAACAAAATATAAGTGAATCTTGAATTATTAATTTAATAAAAATTTAAAATAAAATATGTTTATACAAATTTTCATTTTTTAATATGCATGGTCGACTTCTTGACTTCCAACGCACCTAAATTACACATTATTGATTGAAAGAGATAGCGGTGGACTTGGAAAAGTCTTTCATCCACGGCGGGACCCACAACAGTTAGTGACGTTGAAGACTTAATGATCGCAAATAATGAGCTTGGAAATTTCTTGCAGAAAAGTGAGATCAGATATGTCTAATCAAAGGACATTAATTATTATTAAAATTTATAAATAGCAAGCGATATTGATAACATTCTCAGACACAAATTATTCCTCCTCTAAATATAATTTCTATTCACATTTTCACAGCAATGAAACCTAACACGAGTGCTTTTGTTGCCTTTGCTTTGCTTGAGTTATTTGCTATAGCCACCGTGATCAACATTAGCTTCTGCAAGGGCACCTCTTGCATAGAGAGTGAGAGAGAAGCTCTTTTAAAGTTGAAGCATGATCTCAGAGATCCTTCAAATCGCCTTGCCTCTTGGATTGGTAATAATGGAGATTGCTGTAAATGGGATCGTGTCATGTGTAGCAACTTCACTGGCCATGTCGTTGAGCTCAACCTCCAGAGGTCAATGCTGTTTGGTAAGATAAATCCCTCTTTGCTTGAATTAAAGCATTTGGTTCACCTGGACTTGAGTGGTAATGATTTTCAGGGAATTCAAATTCCAAAGTATCTTGCCTCTCTTGTGAACCTAAGATACCTCAGTCTCTCTCAAGCAAATTTCACAGGAATGATTCCTCACCAACTTGGAAATCTCTCAAATCTGCAATATCTTGATCTGACTGGGTATAATTTCGAGTTACACGCAGACACTGCTTCATGGCTGTCTGGTCTTTCTTTGCTAAAATACCTCTACATACGTTCTGTGAACCTCAGTAAAGCCTCTGATTCATTACTCGTAATTAATTCACTCCCTTCTCTCAAAGAATTAAAGCTGTCTTTCTGCAAACTCCATCACTTTCCTCCATTGTCCTCTGTAAATTTTTCCTCCCTTACCACCCTCGATCTTTCCGAAAACGAATTTCAAGGTCAAATCCCCAGTCGACTGGGAAACTTGACATCTCTTAAATATTTTGATTTATCTTTCAACTACTTCAATTCTGCAGTACCTGGCTGGCTGTCTAAGCTTAATGATCTTGAGTTCTTTTCTCTTCAATTTAATAGATTGCAAGGTAACATTTCGTCACTTGGTCTAGAAAACTTGACTTCTATCCAAACACTCCACCTCTCAAGGAATGATGAACTTGGAGGGAAAATTCCAGCATCGTTTGGAAAACTCTGTAAGTTGAAATCATTCTCTATGCGATTTACCAACCTGAGTCAAGATATATCAGAAATTTTAGGTATTTTCTCGGCATGTGTTGCAAATGAACTAGAGTCACTTGATTTGGGAAGTTGTCAAATTTTTGGTCATATGACCAGTCAACTTGAGCGATTTAAAGGGTTGAACTCTCTTGATCTTTCAAAAAACCAGATGGACGGTTCTATTCCGTTGTCTTTGGGGCAAATCGCAAACTTGGGATATCTAGATTTGTCCAACAACAAGTTGAACGGAACTGTTTCTGAAATCCACTTTGTCAATTTAACAAAACTGGTTTCGTTTTGTGCGAATGGAAATTCCCTAATCTTCAAAATCAATCCTAATTGGGTTCCTCCATTTCAACTCGTAGATTTGGAGTTGAGATCATGTCATTTAGGGCCTCGATTTCCTTTGTGGCTACAATCACAAAAGAATTTAAATTTTTTGGATATATCCAACACAAGAATCTCAACCAAAATTCCTCGTTGGTTTTGGAATTCTATTTTCCAGTATTGGTGTTTAAATATATCCGGAAACCAAATGTATGGTGGGGTTCCAAAGTTTGACAGTCCATCAATGCCTTTTATTCCCATAGCATCCTTGGGTTCAATATTCGATCTTTCCAATAATGCTTTATCGGGATCTATTTTCCATCTCATATGTCAGGGGGAGAATTTCTCAAAGAACATTGAATTTCTCAAACTCTCCAAAAATAATTTTTCCGGAGACATCCCTGACTGTTGGATGAATTGGCCGAGGTTGAGTGTGTTGAACTTAGGCAACAACAACTTAACCGGTAGCCTTCCAATGTCTATTGGAACTTTGAGTTCTCTTATGTCTTTGAACCTCCGAAATAATAGATTGTCTGGAATAATACCAACATCGTTTAACAATTTTACAATTTTGGAAGCATTTGACATGGGTGAAAATGAACTTGTCGGCAATATTCCTACATGGATGGGAGAAAGATTTTCAAGATTGATTATTCTCAATCTTCGATCGAACAAGTTTCATGGCGATTTACCCATTCAACTTTGTCGTCTAGCTTCTCTTCAAATTTTAGATGTGGCTTATAACAGTCTCTCAGGGACCATACCTAGATGCATCTACAACTTCTCTGCTATGGCGACAATGGACTCATCGGATCAGAGCAGCGATATAGTCTATGGCGGATTAAATGACAACATCATTGTTGAGGATTCATTGCTTGTGAACAAAGGGTTTTTGGTTGAATATAATTTCATTCTTAATTTGGTAAGAAGCATTGACATTTCCAAGAATAATTTCTCTGGAGAAATACCTGTAGAAGTGACAAACCTTCAAGGATTGCACTCATTGAATTTGTCGCACAACTTATTTACCGGAAGAGTTCCTGATAATATCGGTGTTATGAGATCAATTGAATCCCTCGATTTCTCAACGAACCAACTATCAGGTCAGATTCCTCAAAGTATATCAAATTTGTCATTTCTGAATTACTTGAACCTATCCAACAATAACTTGAATGGAGAAATTCCTTCAAGCACTCAATTGCAAAGCTTTGGTGCATCGTCTTTTGCCGGCAATGACCTATGCGGAGCTCCACTGTCAAATTGCACTGAGAAGAATATTTTGATACCTGAAGATGAAAATGGAAGTGGAAACGGAGATGATAATGAAGATGGAGTGGACTGGTTGTTGTATATAAGCATGGCACTTGGATTTGTGGTGGGATTTTGGTGTTTCATTGGCCCTTTACTTATCAACAGAAGATGGAGGTACAAATACTGTCATTTCTTGGATCGCCTTGGGGATGGCTGCTTTGTAAGAAAATGCTACTAGATCTTTCATGATTGCACGTGTGCTTTCTATGCAGTTAATCAATAAATGATGGATTACAATAATATAAAGAACCTTTTTCTTGTGATTGAGGAGGGAATTTAAACAGATGCCAAATTTCTTTCACTTTCAAAAGGCAAAAGTAGGCGGAGTTTGTCCGACAGCTGAAGGTAATAATACCAATCACCATGTCTGCAAATGATCATTTAAAGGTTTCTTCTAAATTGTGTAGAATGGCTGACAAAATTATTCAAAGACGCGCCAATAAGAAAATTTTCAACAGTTAATAAATAACTAAACTAGATTCAAAGTAAAAGCACTCAATCTAGCATCCAACAAAACATTCCAATAAATGCATGATTTTATAACAAATTTCATAGTACTAATATCTGAATGAATCTTTAGATTTGTTACAACTCACAACATTCCATCACAACATTTATCAATGAAATCAATAACAATGTTATTGGTTCTTTGAGAAGTCAATGAACTCTGGCTCAAAGAGAAAGGAGTCAACTGGTAAAATGAATTACTTTTGGTACACGGTTGCTATGTCATCTATATTCGTGAAATTGACATCATGACATGGCCGTATTAGCTCAACAGCCTCCTGAAGATTCACATAAAATTATTTTCAGTTGAAAGCATAAATTTTATGAAAAAATGCTAAGTAAGAAAAAACGTAAGAGAATTTTATTGGCAAAAATGACATTTATTTTCTTTCTTCATTTGGAATTCATCAATAGCATAGATACAGTCACCTTCTGCCCAATTACTCCAATTTGGCATACCTCACAGCGTAAGGTATAAAAGTAAACATCAATATTCTATAATAAAAGAAAACAATTCATCACAGGATTGCAGGTATAGACAAATAAATTGCCTCCAAATCAATAACAAGTAACTCAATTTTATGGAAATTCGGTTAACTGCAACTTGGTCTTTGAAAACACAATGAATGATATGCATGTGCATGCACATATGCTGGATGAAAAAACATGTCAAAGGCGGGGATTTCGTAAGCGCAATTAAATTTTCTCATAACATAGCTAATATCTCGACGTGATTCTCACCATGCAGTAATGACCAAATGAATCTGAATGATAGTTTGGTCTATTAAACAGCAGGTAAAAAATAGTCCATTATCATTTAAAAAGTCCTAATTTCCAGCCTGTAAATGGCTAGAAAACAATTGTGTGTTTGAACATGGCACCCTTCTTATTTGAGTACGAAAATATCAAACATTTATCACAGGAAACAATACATTGATGACCGAGACTACTACCTTTGTTTCTCTTTTACAAGTTTCAAAGCTAGCTCTTCTGCTAGCCCAGTGATCCTGTCCTTCCGTACGGGAACTAAAATCAGATCAAACTCCACTGGAGCTCCCTCAAATGGAGGTTTCTGCAGATACACCATAAAGAAATCAAGCACTCATAAGTTGAATAGAAACTCAAGACAGCACAAGAATTAAGAGGAGCACTGATAGAGGGGAAAAAATTATGAAAGCATGAACCGATTTGAAAGATTAATTAGCATCACTTAATAGGAAAAGGATAAAGCAAGCTCAGGGAACTTTTTCTTAAAAGCAAGTTCTGGAACATTTTTGCATGTGCAACCTTGAGTAATCGGATCTTTAAAATTTTTTGATTTAACAACCAGCAGAGCGAACTAAAAGAAAAATAATTATAGGAAATTGATCATTAAACATCATACAGATACAACATCATAATGAAGCTCGTCGTAGATGATCATAACTCTTTCGGAATACTTCTTTCCTGGAATGAGAACACTGGAAAAAGGAACATTCAGTAATGCTGAACTCGCTAGATTCTCACAAAGGATGCAAGAAAACTACTAACCTGGCTGTACAAATCACATCTTATGGTCTGAATATCATATGCTGCAATTTCACGTCCATAATAACCTGCTAATATCGAAAGCTCAATGGCACCTTTAAATCAAACATAAAGTAAAAGTCAGCACAATAAGTCAATGAATGACCTAATCAACATCATAATTGTCGCTGATTTTGACCCAACATATATGCAGGGAGCAAGAGGATAGAGGAATAACTACGACAGAGGTAGATGCTGGTCATCTATACTACACATGAAAAGCCAAGAGCTGCAAGACGATGCCTTGGTTTTATATAGACAAATTTACCCATGTCCTCGAAACTGTCTAGCTGATACAAAAGCATGCCTGTCTAGGGAGAAAAGAAGTTCGCCATACCTCCCCACTTCTTTGAATCCAAGAACAATACTCTTGATTTGACTTCCCAATAAATGCCTGGGAATGTTTTACCGCATCACTTGCTACTGTTGCTGCTATAACCTTCAAAAGATGATCGATCACAATGTTCAGAAAATTAATAAATAACAGAGGCAATAAATAATGTCATTAATGGATACAAACTTGCCTATGAAAATATGTGGTTGTCACTCTCATGCCTGGCAATAATGAAAATTTGAGCTACATACTTCAATTGCTGTTAAACATTTAAAAACCTATATAGAGTGTACTTGAATGACTAGTTAGTAAGCATAAAGGAGGAAGATGCACGGCTAACAGCTCAGCTAAGTTTCCATATAAATGTATTCCATCCACTATTTATCGAGGCCGAAAGTATTTGCCAACCATCCCATGCCGAAAGGTGACAAATGTGACATCTTCATCAGGAGTATGAAAAGTTCTCATATTATAGATTTTGATAGGTATCAAGATGTCAACATGATAACATATAGCACCATTACTCCAAATAGGAATGTCAAAATCCAGATTCGGATCCAGATGTACCTTTCGCATTTGGATCCGCATTCGGATCGACAAAAAAAAAAAAAAAGGAATCTGGATATGGGTAATATCCACACGGATTATGGGCAGATATTCCAGATATGCGGATCCGCATAAAAATAAATTTAAATATAATTTTGAATTAAATAATTTACCGATTAATATTAAATAAAATTTAATTATAATTTAACAATCAACAATTTAACATCAATTCAACATAAATAACATACAATAACACTATAAATTCACAAACAATAATTTTACAATATAAATCAAACATAAAAAAAATCTAACGTAAACCGATTTATTACAATATTCTCTACTTATTATTATTATTATTATTAGTTTTTTTAACATATTTTTCATAGTTAATGAAGATTATAGAGTTAATTATGCTTCTACATTTAAATAAATAATTTAATTTATATATTTTTCAATTGAAATTTAATTAAATTAATAATGTAATTACAAAACAATGCGGATTTGAATATTTGGTTTTCCGGATGCACCTGGATCCAGATCCGCATGGATCTGCATTTTTTAACGGAGGGATCTTGATTTTTCTGGATCCAAATCTTCTGGATATTTACGGATCTGGCGTCTATTGCCAACCTTACTCCAAACACATGTCAATGTCATGGCCTGATGATTTCATTATATGCCCGTTGATAACTCTATGAAATGAGAGTTATCATAGCACTTGTAGACTTAAACCAAGATTACTTAGAGAGTAAATAATGTATTTTTATTACATTTTAATGATATTTTGCATGAACATCCATTTTAATTTACTATTAGTAAATTTTGTTTGATTTAGAATAATTTGTGTGCTTAAAACATATGCATAGTTATAGGAGATCGGAAGTTCAAATTTTAAGGAATGAATGCTGTTGTAATGGCTTGCAAAAAATAAGGAAACAACTTGGCTAGAGAAGAATTGAAACAAGTCTGGAACTGTGAGATGTTGTAGTCGTTACTATAGCAACCGTTGTTGTAGCAATCCTAGAACAATGATAGTAAAGATTTCGTGCGAGATCCTATAAGATTGCGATATGAAGTTTCCAAATTTGGAAGACACGCGCCCCAGACTTTCAATTGCCCTAATTTTCAACTATAAAAGAAGCACACACACACAAAAGAAAAAGGAGGCCGTCAACCAAGAACAAAAACCGAAAAGTAACAAGAGAAAAACATAATCCAAGAGCAAGGCTAAGGGCTGTATCAGAGAAGAAATTGTAGAAATCAATCAGGAACCCAATCCTTCTTATTTTCTTGTTTACTCTTTAATCATACGATGTTTTGAGGGTTGAAACTCTTTTATTTATTTTTCTTTTACAAACCATGAACTAAATTTATTTGTGGTTGAGTGATAAACAATCATAATGGTTCATTGACTGATTATATGTGTTATTGCATATTTGCTATAGTATTTCATTTTGATAATACTTTTTTCAATTCATTATTTGGTCTAACCACCCATTTAGTGGCACTAGTTAAGAAAGAACTACAAAAGAGTCTATTTTAGTGGAACATATCAGAGCAATACTTGGTTTTATATTGGGTTTCCTGAGTTGAGTTTTACTTGATTCCAAAAGGGTCATGCTTAATCTAAAATCGGCGATGAACTAGACATAAAAATTCACCTTGTAGAGTAAATATAACTTAAACGTGTAATGTTATATCTTATGTTGACATATGGTTACTATTAGATTACATAAATATATAAGACATCCAACATGCGACAGTTGAGGATACATAAGGATTCTGTCCAGTACTGCAGCAATTGAACCTAAAATTGGAAGAAATAATCAAAACCATTAAGAGAGTTTAATTATTCAACTACTCTATTCCCATTTGTTTTATTCTTGAGTTTGACAAGAGAATTTACTTTATTGCATTTTTTGTTATTGCATTTATTTCAATTAATTAATTTATTAGTTTTATTACTTGTTTTATTTTCAATTAACGCAAAACTACACTATTGAAATTGTTGTAGCAAATATGATATCATCAATCCCTGTGAAAACGATCTCGAATATTTATTATTAGAGTACTTGTTGTGTATACTTGCACGTTGACACTAATAACGTAAGAAATCATTACAGCACCCACCCATTAGAAGTTCTGGATAAGATCCCTTGAAAAAGCTAATGCACAAAAAAATCAACATATATAAAACATTATTGTTATTTCTTGGGAAATTTATGAATAATAGCTTTATTCCCATGGCAAGGGCCAACTCAGACGATCAGAAGAATGTTATAGCCTATAGTATCTTAGGAGATACATTAGTTTTGATGGAAGGATCTATTCTTGAATACAAGTTCATTCTTAATTCGATAAGAATCATGGACCGTAATTTTGAATAATAATTACACAGAGGAAATACATGTGGAAGTGACAAATCTTAGAGGATAGCAAACACTGAATTTGTCCCACAACTTTTTCATCTGAAAGATTCCTGAGAACATGAGAGCAATTGAATCTCTCGATTTCTCAACAAACCAAATTTCTGGTAAGACCCCTCACAATTTTTCGAGTTTGTTATTTTTGAATCACTCGAACTATCCGACAATAACTTGGCTAGAAACATTCCTTCGAGCACTCAACTGCAAAGTTTTGGTGCATCCGCTTTTGCCGACAATGATCTATGCGGAGCTCCACATCCTAATTGTATTGCGAAGAATGTTTTGGTACGTGAGGATGAAAATGGAAAAGGAAACGAAGATGAAGATGAATATGGAATTGATCGGTTGTTGTATGTAAGCATGGCACTTGGATTTGTGGTGGGATTTTGGTGTTTCATTGGCTCTTTAGTTATCAACAGAAGATGGAGGTACTAATATTGTTATTTCTTACTTGGCCTTGGGGATAAATTTGGCTGCACTGTAAGAAAATGCTACTAGGTCTTTCATGTTTTGCATCTGCTATTGTACATACTTAATCAAGAAATAAAGCATTAATATTAGGAACTTTTTCTTTTTGTTGTGATTGAAGAGGGTTTTAAACTAATGTGAAATTTCCTTCAAAAGGCAAAAGTCGGAAGAGGTTGTCCTACAGCTGAAGGTAATAATACAGTCACACGTGTCTACAAATAATCATTCGTAGGCTTCTGCTACATTGTGTTGTGTGTAGAATACTTAACAAGATATCCGAAGTCACGCCAATTAGAAAATTTTCAACATTAAATAAGTTAATGAATAACAAAACTAGATTCAAAGCAAGAGCACCTACCACTTCACCATCTTATGATTTTATAAATACCCAAACCTATGATTTTATAACAACTTTCATATTATCAAATACCCAAACCTATCACATCAACATCAAGATTTTCTTATATATTCGTATATTTTTATTTTACTACTTAATATTTCAATTTTTATCATTTTACCACTAAAATGTTAATTGTATTAAAAAAAATTACTAAGGTCACAAGGGTATTTAAGAAATTTCAAGTATAAAACTGAAACAATATTATTTTATCAAATCCATAATAAACAAAAGGGTGAGTATATTTAAATCCACCAAATTCATCTTTACATTGAAAATTGAAAATTTGAAAATCTCATAATTATTCCTTATAAATCTCTATCTCTACTTATGATTGCATAGTCTCTCCCTACTCTCATATTATCCAAATTAAAGTTTCAATTTCACTCTTGGGACTCCTTTTCTTTTTTTTTTCTTTTTTTAAACCCCAGTCTTAGTAAATACATAATCTCTATTTCATGCTTTTTATATATAAGAATTTTTTTTTGACATTTACTAGCTTTTGCGGTTGGTAAAAATTAATTTATTAATATTCATTTGCATTCATGGCTGGTAAAATTTTGTTGATATTCATTTTTTAATAATGAGTTTTGCCTCTTTTCTTTTATAATTGCTTATAATGAAATTAATTACTTGCAGTAAGAAGAAAATATAACAAAAATAATAAAAATTGAAGAAAAAGAAAAAAAATTAAGTAATTTTATTAAAAATCTTAATTAAAAAGAAGATGTAGTGAGAAAATTGGTGGGTTTAAGGAACCTTACTTAAACAAAGTTGGTGGTGCTGCCACCATTAAACAATTACAAAAACAGCTCCTTTGCATGCTTTCTCTTCCCTTTTACGAAATCCGTCATTTAAAAAAAAAATCATCATCAGTTTTGCCAATGCTTATGATGTTGCATGACATGAATGAGTGAGGACATGAAGGGCTCCTTCGTGTGATGACATCGAATTGAAGTAATCAAGCTTAATTTTGGGTTTACTACTGCGAGGTAAATTCATCGAAGTTTGTTTGGATTTTGAACCGTTATGGATATAAAATTTTGTGCATGTTCTTATATGTTAGTGTTTGCTGATTTTTACTTGATTGTGAAACCTAGAAGTTAGTATTTTTAGTAAGATTGAATTATATGAATTATTTTTGGGGGTTTTATTTTATTATGATTGAGCTTAATATGGTGAAATTTATTTATATAAGTAAAAATAATATCATGAATTGCTTTGCTTTTGGGTGCATGAAAAATTTCAATCACCGTTAGAAAATCTAGAATTCTGTTTTTGGGATTTGTATAATACTAAAAAGATCATTAAGTATGATTATATAAAAAACTTGTAACTATCAATTTGAGAATACAAACCATTATGTGTTTAGCTTTTTAGCATAAGTACTCTTATAGCTTAGACCGTGCGCAATAAGTTAACGACCGGGAATTGAATTTTTAATGGATGAATTGCATGGTAATGTGCACAAAATTTAGAAAGCAGAAATGGGTCTCAACTTGTGCTCTCGATGAAGCTACTCTGATTCGAGGGCTTTATATTATGACTTGCACATTTCAAGTTCTGTTCCGGGGTTAGCTTTTTTTTTTTTTTAATTAAATTTATTTATTTATTTATTTTGTTAGTTTGATAAAATCTGTGGGTCTGCGTGTTTGCCCTTACTGATCTCCTTTTTTTTTTTTTATTTGTGGGCCTGGTTATGACCTACATTTTTTTTTATGCACTACTTCACCCAAAGACCTTGATCAATTCGATATAAAATATCCTCAGTAATAAAAATCAATTGATAATCTTGCTTTTGTTTTGATTTTTGAGTAGTGGATCCTGTCGTTGTACGTGTTCCTGCTGCTGTAATTTTTTTGGCTTTACAGATTTTGTATGGCTAATTACCAACATGAATATTGTTTACACTAATAGGAAAATGTTTGCGGACTTAGAGTTGCTGTTGTTGGATGATAAAGTGTTAATTTTGAGGTATTTAGTTTTTAATTGCAGTATTTGTAAGTGGATTAAAGTTGAACTTGCCGAATGATAAGTGTAGAAATTTAAGTGTTTGGCTTGCAATTGATCTTTGAATGCACATCTGGGTTGTATAATTGTAGTGTTTTGGGCGTGGCGTTGATTTTTGAATGCAACAGATTAAATAATTAGAAAAATAGCCCTTTTTAAATATAATTTCTACTTTTTTAGGGCAATATTTCTAAATCACCTTGTTTGTAATTTCCTTCATTCCAGAGAACGGAATCGTCTTTTTTTTTTTATCAAAAAAAAAAAACCCCAGGAATAAAATAAACTTTCAACAGACATTCTCCTCAATATTCTATTAGTTTTAAAATTTTGGTGATAGAATAATAGCAATTAAAATATTTAGTAAAATAATTGTCAAAAAAATCTTAGTAATATCTGTCAAGAAATATCTGATGAGTATTTGATAATATCCCATTTCATAATACCATTATTTCAGTGAATCTTTTGATTTGTCACAGCACAAAACATTCCATCACAACATTTATCTACGAAATCATAACAATTTTATTGGTTCTCTGAGAAGTCAACGAGCTCTGGCTCAAAGAGAGAGAGCTAACTGATAAAATGGATTACTTTTGCTACATGGTTACTATATCATCTATATTCCTGAAAATTGACATGGCCAGTCGCTTGAGCATGCTCAACAGCCTCCTGAACATTCACATAAAACTATTTTCAGTTGAAAGCATAAACTTTTCGAAAAGATACTGGGTAAGAAAAAAAGCAGAGGAAATTTTAGTTGCAAAAATGACATTAATTTTCTTTCTTCATTTGGAATTCAAAAATAGCATAGATAAAATCACCTTCTGTCCAATTACTCCAATTTGGCATATCCCACAGCGCAAAGTGAAGTTGGCCGTGTCGGTATAGGTCTTTTTCCTAAAGAATAGCAAAGAAATCAAAACTTGATAATTTATAAGTAGTGAACATCAATATTCCATAATGAAAGAACATAATTCATCACAGGATAAAAAGTAAAGTCAAATAAATTGCCTCCAAATTTATAATAACTATAGTATCTTTCAGCAACATATGGGATTATCCTAAGATCATATCTTGATTTGCTAATATCTTTGCTGAGACTTTATTGTAATACTTCTACAGTTTCGTTTGGAATCAAGAAGCCCTTTCATCAGGTAACTCAATTTTCTGGAAATTAAGTTAGCCTCATCTTGGTCCTTGAAAACGCAATTCCTCATATGCATGTAAATGCACATATATTGGTCAAAGAAGGCAGGGATTCAGTAACCTAAATTAAATGTCCTCTTAACATAACTAATATCTCGACATGATTCTCACTGTGCAGTAATAACCAAATGAATCTGAATAATAAATTGGTCAATTAAACAGCAGGTTAAAGAAGCTTGAAAATAGTCCATTATCGTGTTAAAAAAAAAAGTGTTTCGACCCGGTAAATAGCTGGAAAACACTTGTGTGCTTGAATAAGCTCATCTTTCTTAGAGTTAAAAAATATCATTTATATCACAGGAAATGATACCTCTATGACCTAGAATACTACCTTTGCTGCTCCTTGACAAGTTTCAGAGCTAGGTCTTCTGCTGGCCCAATGGTCCTGCCCTTCTGTATGGGAAATATAGTCTGATCAAACTCCTCTGGAGCTCCCTCAAATGGAGATATCTGCAGATACAACATACAAAAATCAAGCACTCATAAGTTGTCTAGAAACTTAAGGCAGCATATGAATTAAGGAAGCACCAATAGAAGGGAAAAACTTATGAATGCATGAACCAACATGAAAGATTAATCAGCATCATTCACATAGCAAAAGGATAAAGCAAGTTCTGAGGGACTTTATATAAAAGCAAGTTCTAAAACTTCTTTGCATATGCGAGTTTAGGGATTTTTAAAAAATTTTCTGATTTAACAACCAGCAGAGCAAATAAGAAAATAATTATAGGAAATTGATCATAAAACATCATACAGCTAAAGCATCATAATGAAGCCCGTCGTAGATGAGCATAACTCTTTCAGAATACTTCTTTTCCTGTCAATGAGAACATGGGAAAAAGGAGGGAAAAAGGAACATTCAGTAATGATGAACTTGCTAGAATCTCATGCACAAAGGATTCAAGAAAACTACTAACCTGGCCATACAAATCACATCTTGTGGTCTGAATATCATATGCTGCAATTTCACGTCCATAATAATCTGCTAGAATCGAAAGCTCAATGGCACCTTCAAATCAAACATAAAGTAAAAGTAAACACAATAAGTCAGTGAATAACCTAAACAACATCATAGTTGTTGCTGATTGTGACCCAACATATATACAGGGAGCAAGTGGATAGAGGAATAACTATGGCAGAGGTAGATGCTGCTCATATATACTACACATGAAAAGCCAGTGGTTGCAAGATGATTCCTTAGTTTCATATAGACAAATTTAGACCCATGTTCTTGTGACTGTCTAGCAGATACAAAAGCATGCCTATTTAGGGAAAAAAGAAGTTCACCGCACCTCCCCACTTCTCTGGGTCCTGAATCCAAGAACAATACTCTTGATTTGACTTTCCAAGAAATGCCTCAGAATATTTTACTGGATCACTTGCTACTGTTGCTGCTATAACCTGCAGAAGATAATCAATCACATTGTTCAGAAAATTAATAAATAACAGAGGCGATAAATAATGTCATTAATGAATACAAACTTGCCTATGAATATATTTGGTTGTCACTCTCATGCCTGGCAATTATGAAAATTTGATCTACATAATTCAGTTGGTATTAAACATTTAAAAACCTACATAAAATGTACTTGAATGACTAGTTTGTGAGCATACAGGAGATAGATGCACAGCTGACAGCTCAACTAAATTTACATATAAATGTATTCCATCCACAATTAACTGAGGCCAAAAGTATTTGACTAACCATCCCATGCCAAAAGGTGATATCTTCATCAGAAGCATAAAAAATCTCATGTTTCAGACTTTGACAAGTATCAAGATGGCAACATGATAACATACAGCTCCAGACACATGTCAGGGTCATGCCATGATGATTTCATTATATACCCACCCACTAGAAGTTCTGGATAAGATCCCTTGAAAAAAGATTACTGTAGAATCAGATACCACTCACTAAAAAAGGGGTTGATTCTAAAAGAACATGGGTACGAAAGAATTTCACTACTAATTATCTGCGCACTTCAGTAACTATCTTTACAACCTTTTCCATTCAGCTTATCATTTGGAAGAGGCTCACTTAAGAACAAACCCGGTAATCAAATAACATCCAATAAAATCTTTCAAGACTTTAAATCTTCACTTATGGAACAAAAACTCCGTTCCATTCAGTGCAGTCATGAGAAGGTACAGATATTTACACAGATAAGAATTGAATAGAATAGATCAACATAGATGTGGAAGCTAAAAGAGTTCTGTAGGTACAGTTAGAGAACATATAGCATCCTATATTAACCAAATACAAATCTCATAGGAAAGATCTAAAGGAAAAAGAGGATTTTTATAATTGACCTAGGTAGTTAAGTTACAAAGCCATGGCCGACCCTCCACTGTATTAAAGATTTGTTCCATCCCACCTCATATGGAACATTCTCAGAAGAAAGAACACAATCGAATGGCCATGAGAATTCCATCCCACTTCTCCCCACAAGCTTAATCAACATTTAAACAAAACATCAGCAATATGCTTCCAAAATAGAAGAAACGAGTTCATAAGAATTTCTATATATTCTCAAAGGTTCTTCCGTATATAATGGATTAGATTGCAACGAAATCAAAAAAATTAATTAACCAACTCAACTCTGTGTTTCAGGATTCTAAATTATCATAACTTAAGAGTGTTAATAACTGTGAGTTGTACATTAAAAGAAACTAACGAGGTAAAAAGAATATATTACCAAATAAAGAAAATGAAACTTGATATCGGATCTACTATTACACTTTCTCCCAGCTCATCATGATTTTCCTTTAGATACATGTTTCCATGTTTCCAAAAGTCTTGATATTATTAATCCTATGAATAACTAATAAGCAAAGCTTTACAAGAGCACCATCTAGGCCATATCTTCCATCAATTTTTGAATATCTTGCTCCTTTTTGTAGCAAGCACAATTTTCATTTTTGGCCCCTTGTGCTTTCAGACTTTCAACTTCTCTTGTTAGTCATTCCTAGATTATCAGACCATGTACGTTGCATTTGTTCTCAAATTAATAAATAAAATTAAAGACTGACAGGTAGCTGTGGGATTGGTGGAGTGTGTAATTTGCAGTTAAACCTTAATAAGTTCAAGTTTGATGTATAGCCGAAGATATTTAGCTTGATTTCCTTTTATGATGTATGTATGAATTATATAACATTTTTATGAGTACGTTAAACCATTGAACTATGTGACCCCCTACCAATCCCCAAAGTTGTATTTAAGCTTTTCAATCAAATACTCGAATCACACTGAAACAAATTGAAATCAGATAATTTGAAATCTAAAACAAACAATGCTGTTAACAAAAATAAAATGTGAAAGATAAGAACCTGTCTCAATTCAGGAGCTTTGTTTTTGTCATGTTCCATAACATACCTGTAAATGAAAAAAGACAAAAGAACAATGATCAAACAAAGCCCCAAGGTCACTTTACTAAACATAATAACAAGTTAACGACTTTAATTGTTATACCGTACCCGACAGCATTAAATAGGCAACTGTTGTCTGAGGGAATAACCCTTCTAACAATAATACCTTCCATCTTATATAGCAATACTGACCTGAAACCAATCAAAAAATCACAATTATATCAACTACTTTAAATTTCTGAAGCAGAAGTATAAACAAAATAAAAAAACAGAAAAGAAAATCATCACAAAGAAATCCTTTTGATTGTATGAGAATCAATCAAGCAAGAAGCCGATTTTACTGAAACTCGTTGGTCTCTCGGATATATTGAATATGGAAGGCAAAAGACACGAAAAAAAGGGGTACAAAATTAAATAGCATTGCCCTATAAAATTACATAAACATAATAAAATTCAATTAAAGAAAATAAAAATCACATCTTTTACCTATATAACGCACCTTACTATGCATTAAACACCCACAAAAACTCAGCTTTGACACAATATGAATATTAAACAAACAAAAATCAACCAACCCACCTTCAAAAACAGCCCAGCAAACAAACAAACAAAATAAAAGCAATAAAAAGAAGAATTCAAGGATGCCAAGAAGTAAATATAATGAAAAATGAAACAGAAAAAATGAGATTTATAGATCTATAACAACACAGCGAACATAACTTTACATAAAAGAAAGGAACAAGATAAGAAAAAGAAAGATTGAAAAGGACCCACAATTCAAGAAACGTATAGAAACACGTATTTTATAATTATGTTTTATTACAAGCAAATTACACGTAAAGTGTTCTGGGTACTTATGACTGTGAAGAAGTAAAGAAGAATTTCTAGGAAAACTTACTGTGTGCGCTTCTGTTGTTGTTAAGGTAACATCATCAGTTCTTGCTTGACAATAATAGCTCGATACCTGTAATAAATTTATGAGTTGTGTATTTTAACTGATTTTGATAACAGGTTTGGTTTATTATTTTTTTTGCTATTATTGGAAGTTATTTTGTTTTTTTTTTTTGAGCTTTTTTTTAAAAATATTTTATATCGCATATTTATAGAACCATGAAAATACATCACCCCATCAGGGTCGGGATGACGTGGAGGACTTAAATGATGACTTTTACAAATAATAGGTTAGTTTTTATGATTCGCTAAGCAGCAATGACTAAAACTTTAATAACAATGTATCCTTGACTTTTACTGATATTGCAACTTGGTATGCGATAATTTAATCAAATCGCAAGAAAGTACTAACAAAAGTCTTATGTATAAAGATATTTTCATTTTAGCAAAGTAAAGATATTGAGAATGATTATGTAAATCATTCTTTAATGTAGCTACTTTCATTATTTTTAACGTAGAATATATGCAAATTACGCTCTTACCTTGAAATGTTACAAAAATGAGGGACTTCGCCGGAATTACAAAGTTTTCACCGTGCGAAAATAACACTCATCGCGAAACTTTAAAATTCTTGGAAACAAAGACAAATTTTTCTTTTGACTCAAAAGTTATTCATTATTTTATTCAAAAAAATTATTCACTTCTTTTGTCTATTTAATGATAATATTCGTAACCGAATTGATAGTATCGAATAATAATATAAACTCTATTATTCATTAAGCGCCTATAATCTTAATACTATTCAATCACTTTTGAACCTTGCTTTCTTTAAAATTTTAAGCCATTACAAGTCGATCTTAATAGAACTCCATAACTACTGTTAAACAGAAATCCATTTTTGAAGTGTTGACATTAATAATGCAGTACAGTATTCACTTAACTGAGCAGGCTTTAGTTGAGGGAACGGCACACAATCACAAGATCAGCAAAATGGGGTTTGGCTCGAATGCTAAGACTAAACTATATAGTTCAACATTAGCTGATAATACAAGGGCAGTTCTTCAACAAGTTTCAACAGTTCTGTATGTAACTGGGGGAAATGAGAAAATGCCTCCAAAATCCTGTCCTCAAAGGTGTGCTTTGTTCCCCTTTATTCGATTATCCTGGAAGAATTTCACCCCAATCAAGCATTGGGAAGGGCTGCAATGCATTCAATCTCAACCCTGGCATCCAACGGCAGTGCTGCTACTTGATATGTTGCACGTGCTGGAGCTGGTGAAGGAAAGTCTGGAACAAAATGCAGAAACCAATTTGACCAGGTCGAACAGAAATCTTCAATAGTAAAAATGCAGTTTGGGGGCAAGATGAACGAATACATAGCATGAAAGCAGATAAGAAGCTCGAAAACATGCAATTAAGGATCAAAATAAAGGAAGAGATCAGTACCAACTGTGACCAATCCACCTCAAGAAGTCACACTTGATCCTGCCAGTAGTTTCTTCCGACATATATATAGTTTACTATTTACAAATTTTATTCTGAGTTAAGATTCTACCATAATTACCACTAAGTAACCATGTCACCAATGTGTATCAGGCTTGCAAAAGTACGACTGTATGAGCGTCCTAAAGTCGAATGAGCTTCAAATTACAACATCGTCAAATTGGAGCCACTCCATTTACTACTAATACAACACATCAGCTCATACTCATTGGAATAATGCAGACCTCATGATTTAAGTTACCAGCTCTACATTTTCTTTCTGATTCAGTTAACATGAAAGTATGGGTAACTCTGAGAACTGCTGGGACAAAATTTTATCTTGCACTCATGCCAAATGCAATTATTCAGCATATGAAAGTTTCAACTTGACTTCAATATTACTCACATTTAGCATAGATCTCATTCACTGTCTTGAAGTCTTTCAAGTCTGCCAACCTGCAGGGTGAAACAATCCAAAAGGGTCATCTTTGTCTAACCATCAGCTTCAAAAAGTAAAAATTGCAGAGGAGAGGGGCAGAAAAATTCATACAAAATCGTTGTCTTAACCACAGAGGAATAGTCAGCACCGCTAGCTTTCAGTATTTCCCCAATATTTTTAAGAACCTTCAAATGTTCATAAGCCCAAATTTATTAGTGATCTTCTACATTAATTATGACCCATGATACATTCATAATTTGTGCCATCAAGGGAAGAACAAAGTGAAACTTCAAAGAGACAGATAGGCTTTAGGAATAGCAATTTTGCATACTAGTTTACCTGCTCTGTCTGGTCCTCTATAGTATCTGAGACAAATTTCCCAGTCTGAAATGGAGACTCAAAAACATATATAGTTAGAATTCTACATGAAAAAGGTATCTATAAAACTTAAAAGAGAAACATAACAAACCTCTGGAACTAAACCAAGAACCCCAGAGACAAAAACGAGGTTATTGGCTTTGATGGCCTGAGAATAAGGTCCCAATGCTGCTGGAGCCTTGTTAGTCACAACAGCCTCCTTCAAATCTAGAATCAGAAAACAGTAGAAGTTGCTTAGTATTATGAATCACCAGAGGAAAAAAAAAAAAAAGTTTCTAACAATATGAAAACTAGCATCCCTATGACTCATCCCCAGTAACAAAATTTGTTTACCCACAAGCTCATCCCTTCAACTTATACGTGCAGTTCCTAACTGCATGATACAGCTAAATAATTTCACCACTTTGTCAGAATCACAATAAAGATTAAACCCAACTACCACAAATCACACTTAAAACCGCATACAATTAAGCCACTAAATTTGAAAAAGCAATGAACTTCTCTTAAAATGACCAGAAATGAGCACCATCCCACGACATAACACCACACATTCTATTCAACTAATTAAAAATGACAACAAATTAGACCATATTTTAAACCAATCAAAAATTAGTTAACACTTTACACTGCACAAAGTAGCAAAATTTATAAACCTTCGGAAAATTCACTACAAACTCATTATCAAAATCCAACCTCTCCTTACATCAAATTAAGGAAAATAATGGTTATTTAAACTATATATTTACTGAAATAATTCAAATGGGCATCAAGTAAATCGATCAAACAACGACAGCATATGATAAAATCTTTAAAATGGGTAAAGATCAATTACTAGAAACGGCGGAAGTGGATAAGCAAGCAAAGGGAGTGGAGTGTTTCTTGCAAGAAGAGCGCCAGACGCTGGACCCGGCGACAGAGGCGCAGCCGATTCCGACGGCGGCTAAGCGAGAGCGGGTGCGCAGTGCGCCCATGTCGATGGTTGGGACATTCAACGACCGTAATGAACACCACGCCATGTCTTCGTTTTTGTCGCTGTTGCTCTCTCAGTTTCACTCGAGCGAAGTGAACGAGAGTTGAATGGTTTTGGCCTTTGTCCTTTTTCGTTTTTCGTTTTTTGTTTTTTGTTTTTTGTTTTTTGTTTTTTGTTTTTTGATTTACAACCAAATAAAGACTGTATTGGGTCTGGAATTAGAATAGTTTTGGGCCTAATTTTCACCAACCAAGATTGAAAGCCCGTTCACAAGAAGTTCTGTCTTTCATTTGTTTATTTTTGAATTAATAACTTGATGTTGATCTATTTATTAAGAAATTCTTTTATATTTAGGAAAATTTACCAAATTAGCCATTATACTATAGGTAATTACAAAACTAACTACACAAGTTTTTTTATATCAAAACTAGCCAAACAACAAACTTTTGGACCACAATACCCCTGTCAATCTCACCTAAAACTTACCAAAACCTGTAACTCACCCAAAATTCTCACCAAATGCCAGTACCATAGAGAGCCAAATCGGAGACCATCATCGGCGGCAATCTCACCGGAATCACGTTCAACAACACCAATTCCACCAAAATCACGTCTAATAGCAATCAAGATCTTTAAGATCAGCAGTTGAAATTCAAAAACCCTAGGTTAGCAATTTCAAACACATGCTTTATATTGTTCTTGTGTTGTGTTGTGGTTGTGTGTTGTTGTGATGTTGTTGTTGTTGGTGGTGGTGGTGGTGGTGGTTGTTGGTGGTCTTCATGTATTGTCGGACTGTATTGGCGGCAATATGTTGTAATGGGTGCTGACCAATTCGTGAAAATTCGAAATTTTTGTGCGACAGGTGCCCGTCGCACCAAATTTTGTGCGACAAGCAAACGTCGCACAAAAAATCAAATTACACAATCTGAAATTTTGTGCGACAGGTTCCCGTTGCACCAAATTTTGTGCGATAGATAAGCTGTCGCACAAAAAATCAGATTACACAATCTGAAAATTTGTGTGACATGTTCTTGTCGCACAAAAAAATTAGATCACACAAAAGTTAGGCTATTTTCTGAACGTTATAATTTAGGCCAAATTCATCCATTTTTTTGTATAATATACCGTTTCGAAGTTTGCAACGAAACAAATCAAACCCACAATTTCTTTTTTCGAGTCTCTCTTATGACCAAACAAAAAATTTGCATTTGATGTGGTAAACTATAGATGCACAACCAGTAGAGCCCGTTGGCGACATGGTAGATTAGGAAGTTCCGGAGGAAATTCGAGCAATCAAGATTAACCCACCAATAGAAGCACCATCATCTGGCCATCGCCCAGAGCTCAGAATACCCTTTGTTAGTGAGGATGTAGCTAGGAGAACTGTAAGATGTAGGTGGTGCAACAAAGCGGGCCATAACCAAAAGAGGTGCAAGAATCCTATTGTGTCGAGTCAAAGCTAATTGTATCGTTCGAAATTCTTATGTATTTTGAGAACTTATTTTTTATTTATTGCACAAATATATATAACAAAGTCTTTAATTTCAATTATATTGCAAATTAATTATTTGAATTGTATGTAAAGAAAGAGAAGTTATGTAGACACCAATAATAATAATACCATTAAATATGTCCACAGCAATAATAAAATCCAATATCACCATTACATATCGGCGCCACAATGTCCTAAAGGGCAATATCACTATTAAATATGTCCACAACAATCTTCTTCCTAAAGTACATTTTTCTTGCAAAGGTCCACTCGAGCTACTATCCAATGATCACCACCTACTATCCAATGATCGCCACCAAGATTCATAGGAATGAATACCTACATAAATAAATTAATGTAAGTTAATTGTTTTTGTTATGTTTAAGGTATTAAAAAAATCTATTGTAAATTGTATAGCAAAACGCACCATATCGACATCTGTGAAATGTTTCGACATGATTTCTTCTCGTCCATCAAACCCTAACTTCATCACACCTAAACCCTTCCTCGGTGTGGGCGGATTACGCTTGGCTAATTTGTTTTTTGCAATGTAACTAAAACAAAATCAAATTTCTATTCGTGCGACGGCATATAATCAAACAAAAAAAATTCAATGTTCTGTACACAAACACTATTTTTTTGTGTGACGGGAAGGCCGTCGCACAAAAAACTTGTGCGACCGTCATCCGTCGCACAAAAATACAGAGCATGTGCTATTGTCGTGCAAAAGCAATGCTCTGTATTTTTGTGTGACGGATGCCCGTCGCACAAGTTTTTGTGCAATGGCGTTCCCGTCGTGCAAAAACACAGCATGTGCGCAAAACACAAGCTCCGTATTTTTGTACGATGGGCATCCGTCGCAAAAAAACACAACCCATCGCGCGCTAGTCTCACGCGATGGCCTGACAATCGCACCAGATTGGTGCAATGGGTTGTGCCCGTTGCGCGATGGCTGCTGCAAATTCCGTCCAATGGGCAGCAACAGCCATCCAACACCCATTAACAAAATCCAACTCTCCCATCCCGCTTGCAACACACCAACCCACCACCGCCATCAACAACCGCAAATAATCAAACCATCACAATCGCAAATAATCAAACCATCACAACCGCACCAACCCAACACCACCGCAACAACAACAACAACAAAGCACAACAACACCACAAAATCACAACCCAAATAAAAAAAGAAGTAAGAACTCACCTGAGTTTTGAATTTTTACAATAGATTTTGGAGATCTTGGATGATTTTGAATGTGAGAGATGATTTCAGCCGCCAAAAATGGACTCTGGTGCCGCACTACGCCGTCGACGATAGATAAGCTATTCTGGTAAGAAGTTTTCGGTGAGATGGGGAGGATTTGGGGGAGAGGAGGGTGAGAATGAGAGGGGTAGTTTGGCCTTCAAAATTAATATTTGGCTAATTTTGATTGAAAAAAGTTTGGGTGACCAAAGTTGAAAAATGCAAAATTTTAATGGCTAATTTGATAAATTTCCCTTATATTTAGCAGTAACAACATATCATCTTATATAATAATAGTTCACGTGGTATCTTCGATGACGCAAAGTCGCAAATGTATTTCTTTGTCTTGTTGTGTCAGATTAGAAAAAATTGGTTTTCGTATTTCATACGTTATTCGTGAGAGATCGATTTAATGAGCTCATCATAAGTGTCAATAGCCTACTTGAAAGTAAAAGCTTTAATAATAGAACATTAGAACCTTACTCCTTATTTATTTATTTATTTATAAATGCCACTTAACGTCAACAAATCACAACGAGGTCACACACCATTAATGTCTTCTTCATGAAAATGAAAGCAAAAAGTAATTACACTTTGGAATTTGGAATTCCATTGATAAGATCAGTGAATTCACCGGTCTACATTACCCTGTGTCAGTATCTTTACATACACATTCTCTACACACAGGGCAAGAGCCATTTCTGGTTAGCCATTTATCTACGCATTCCGAATGAAAGCAGTGCCCGCAACTGGGAAGTTTTCTTGTGGAATCTCCTTCCTCAAATTTCTGAAAAATGGAAAAAAAAAAAGCATTCAAACTCAACAATTTACCAATAAATCAAAGAACCCAAAACAGATTGTTTCCTTTTGACTCATTTCCATGACAATCAACCATAAATACACCTGCAGTTTTCTTTCTATTTATATGAATTTCTTACCTCTAAGCAAATTGAACAGCCAATTTCATTGTATAATTGGATCATTTTTTCAGAATGGAGTGCACATTCAGGAAGCTTTTGAATCATATCTTCGGATAACCCTTTAACTCCAGTCACATCGTATACATCAGAAACTTCTCTGTAACCAGTTTCTAATGTGCTAACCTGAAATAAATAAAAAAATCTCCTGTTTAGATTTAAAATACCGTGAGTTGATTTAATGAACTCCAAAAATTTCATTTTGTGATTACTTACTTGCCACTGATAGGCTTTCAGCACTGCAGGACTTACCCATTCCATGAAAACCTTGCCGTTTACTAAGCTACTTAACAATGCCGCCTGAAAAAAAAAAAAAATTGTTTCATCAGCCTGAATTTTGTATCTGCTACATCTACCTGCCATATTGCCATTAAAATTGATTGATCACCTTAGACAACGACTCGCCATCAGCTGCTGATTCTAACAATTGAAGGGCTGTGATGGCGCCGGCCACAGCGCCTATTCCAGCCCCATGAAGGAACCCAGTTTCTGTTGTTTGGCCTTTCATGGCTCCAAATATTGTTCCAACAATTGCTCCTCCTGCAAAACACGGTGGTGTTTCATTAAATTTCACTCACAATTTCTTTGTTTGATCAGCTCAGAGAATGAAGAAATCTAATTACATACCTAAGGCAAAAATGCAAGTGAGTGCTGCATAAAGAACTCTTTTCATCGCTCTAATCAAAACTCCAGTTCCAAACGCACATATTGTAGCAAAAAGCCACAAAGACACTGTCTCTTTACAAGTTAGTGACATCTTTATCACTTCAGAAACCAACCCTTTTGACATTGGAAATTAAACAACTAAACAAAGAAATTAATTAGATATTGCTTGAATATGTAGCAGCAAGTGGAGATGAAAAACATGAGAGAGTTTGCATTGGAAATGTGTAAGTTCAGTAAACACAAACATTTATAGGGTGAGGAAAAGCAGGAGGCATTAATGAGAGTTAAAGCTCAGAGCTACCCGACAAATGCAGCTACATGCATGAAAGTTTTAGCAAATGAAGGCGTTGCAGCTTCTCATAAGACTTTACAAAAAAATTGATATACAATACAAAATTGGGCAGTGATTTGTGTGCCCCCTCCATTATTGTGTCTATTAGACGATAACCCTATCCCTTTGAGCCTTAAAGTGACATTGTTATGTGCCAGATTGCAAAACTGTGATTAAATTAGCATTATCAAAGATCACAAACCAAGAATGGTATTTACTATATGTTATCAATTGGTTCAATTGGAGGCGTATGGTTCATGAGTCGGTGGAGCTAGACCACTTGTTTTGCATACCAAATCTCAAGGAAATGACCCCATTGGTCTGCCATAGTCACATCTAAGAGAGAGCCATTTTTTGGCTCACGTAATTAAAGGCAATTTAAAAAAATAAAAATAAAAATTCTGCTTAATTGACATTGACAGTGGAGCCTCAATCAGAAAAGCAATTTGAAGCCTCAGTTCAAATTTCAAAACCTGGTGCTGAGATTGAAAGTGCTAGTTCTGTGGGCTGGAGAATTAAGTTAACTGAGTAAGGAGATAATGTTTGGATAAAGCAAGTGGGCCTTCAATGGCATTAATTGTTAGCAATGTAGTAAAGATATTTTTTAACATAGTTGGTGGGTCTCCTGTAGGGATGGCAATATCCCCTAACAGATGGGGTGTCTTGAGGAATTTTTTTATTTTTTATTTTAAGAGAATAAAAAAATAAATTTATATCTAATTCTTTATTCGATAAAGTATGAATGATTTTTTATCTAATTATTTAAAAAGGAGAAAAGACGGGGATGAGCTGAAATCCATGCCTCCTCCCTAATTTCCTATTTAAGTTTTAATTTTATTTTTATTTTTTAGAATTATTAATGAATAAATAATAGAGTTTAAATTATAAAATATTGATTATTAGTATGAATAACAAATACCAAAATATTTTATACAAATATACTATGAAACTTTAGAGCCTAGTTAATTAGTTGTAGTCCTAAATTACTATTTAATCAGGTCTTACTAAAAATGCTTTAACCCAAATTTTTTGTCTTAAACTTATATTCAATAAAAGAAAAATTAAAACAATACTTAAAATTAAATCATCCAAACTTTACTAAGATATATTGTAAAATTTTACTTTTATTAAATTTTTATTTTAATTTGATTAAATTAAATTTAAAAACTAAAAATGTATCGGTTATTCGAGAATTATAGACCTTTAAAGGATTCCCTATTATTATTCGGAAGGGGACGGAAACTCCCTTAAGCAATTATGATGAAAACAAAGAGGGGATAGGGACATATAAAAAAATACCAAGAATGGGTATGAAAATATCAGTCCCCTTCTCTCCTCTTCTCATTGTCATCCCTAGTCTCGCCCACCCTACCATTATTTCATTTCCTTTGATATTATTTCACCAAACCTAAATTCTATGTTGTCACTTACTATTGGTTTGTAGAAGCCAAGAATGTGAAAGTTTGATTTCAGCATGATATTTACTATACTCTGAAGGCATAGCTATGCATATCTAGTATTGAAATGTAAGAGTTTTAATTATCTTTTGGCCCACTCCTAGATATTTTGCTCACTTATTCTTACTCATCTGTCTAGTACTGTCTCCTGCAAATGGAACCCTAGCTAGCACCATCACCATTAAATTTCAACAGCGAATTAATGACTTTATCTATATTTTTCCATATCTCTTGCCGCTGCAGATCAGCAGCCGCGCAAAAGAAGCAACATGCATGTATCTCGCTCCATCCTACTACTTAGAGAAAAAAGGCCTGTCACTTTAATAGCAGCTAAAACAAATGTACGATTAATTCCCAAATCTCTCTAGTCTCTGTGTGTGTGTGTTCCCCTTTAATATGTATTCCTTCTGTTAACCTTTGAAACATCACATCTGTTCTCAGATGAAAGCGCTAACTATCAAGTGAAATTGAATAAGTGTATGATAAATGTAACATCATAAGTAATATTAGTAACTTATAATATTAGGGATCCCAACTATTATCCCAGTAATATATAGTATAATGTAAATATTAATTTATCTATAACTACTTCATCATGCTAATTTTTTAATTTTTTTTAAAGCTCTATTCACATTCATCCCCTATTTGTATAACGCGTACAATCAACTATCAAGTATCAAATTTGGAGGTTGCATTTAAAAATTAATAATTAATCAAATCATAAACTCCGTGTTTTAAGAGTCGTTAAAAGATGAAAATTTATGAATTTTCAATTCGTTAAATATCTAATTTTGTATAACTTAAAACAGGACATATTTTCGATCATCTTGCAGTTTTTTAAATCTAAATTTTGACACAAAAAAAAAAAAAAAAAAATTCGGAGGCACATTGAGTGACTTTTCATACAACAAATTAATTGTAACAATATTTCAGTATCCTTATCAATCCCCTTATCTATTTATGTTCTTTTTAATTCTTAAAATAATCTCTTAGGCCCTCCATAGAGCCCCTTAATTAGCATAGCACTCTTTCTCCCATTCCAAAGCCAGACCCCTCGAATGTACATTTGGTGTTCTTAAAAAAACTTTAACGGATGCTTGATTTCTTTCAAACCAATGAAAATATATGGATATATAACTCAGGTATATGTTTTATAATTTATTTGGGTGTTCCATTTCGAAAGAAAACAAAAAAAAAAAAAAATGCACGAGGTTTAGTTGTTCCCCAACATGCTCGTGAAATTAATATTTTATAAAAAAATTCACAAAATTATCTTTCTTGCAAAAGTAAATTATAAAATGAATATAGCTTAATTTTTGCATCAAATTCTTTCTTTTTTGAAAAAAGTGTAGGTGGATTTAATTCTATACATATTTGCTTTTAATAGAAAGGATAGTATTATGGCTGAACAATGTTCAGTCTTAAACCCTATTGATGATTGATGAAGCTAATAATTTAAATATGCGAACTGGGAACCAAATGAAAAAAATACTTTGATAGCCTCAGAAGGAAACCGATGGCTTCTCAGCAAGTGAAGCTGAATATGGCAGCTATTCCAATATAATAACTAGGTTGGTTGACGAAGAGGAAGAGGTGAGTTTTGTTGGTTGTTTTTGTTTCTCTTTGTCGGTATTTGATTATTTGAAGCCAAAATTTAAGATAAAATAAACTAAATAAAATAAAACATAACATATTTAACAAACTAATAAGATGAGAAAAAGTATTTCTATTGCCTCAAATGGTGCAATTTTGAACCAGTAATTAAATGAGAGTCTCAAAGTTTGTTGAGTTTCTGATAAGGGTGTTCAAAATCTAATCCAATTCAATCAAACCAATCGTTGTAATTTAGAGCGATTTGATTTTTGTCGGATTGACTTTTTGATTAAATTGGATTGTAAAATGAAAAATCTAATGTTAATTGATTGGTTTATGGATCTATATGTTCAAACCTTATATAAACCAGTCAAACCAATTAATTTTTATTTTCTTATTTTAAAAAAATTACTTTTATATTTAACTTGACAAAAAAATGGAACATAATTTTACATAACTATAAATATACAATAATACAAACTACGAGTCCCAACTAATGTTTACTTTAAATATTCAATTTTAATTTTTTTAATCATATGATAATAAAAGACGTGAATTATAAAATATTAAAGGAGTTGAAATTTTATGGTTAGTAATTAAAAATTTAGAGAGTAGTTATCGATTTTTATTTATAAATTTTATTTTAATTAGATTGATCAGATCGGATTACATTGATTAAACATTTTATTAATTTAAACTATATTAAATTTCAATCAATTATTAGATTGAATCAGTTATCAATTTCCATTCAACGCCGTTAGCTTCTCATAGCGAGTAGATATGGATGGACTTTGTTTATACGGTAAAAGAAGTGTAGAGGATGTAAATGACGAAAATCGTTATTATGGCTTATGGTTATGGTTATGGTTATGGAGCACTTAACTGAAGCATTTCTGAAACTTTTGGCTTATGAATTTGTTTTAATAAATAGCAAGGATTCAAATTTGAAAATCTACACTTGACCATTTTTCCCCCTAATTATGAGGTTCACCAAAAGTTTTGCTGTTTCTTGTTTGTAGTCCATCTTTAGAAAGCGGACCTTTCCGACAAGGCAAACATCATTTTGGTTCGGGAACGACAAGTAAAAAAACTTAAAAAACTAAAAAACAGTCAACTTCCCTTTGATCAAAACTCTGTACAACTTGGAGCTTCATCTGAATCATTCCTCCTCCGTACTCTCTGAAAAATCCTTATCTGGGTTTTTCATTCCTCAACCTTCAATCTCTCTTTAGTAGTTTCATGCTTTCTCTGCAAATTAATCTTAATCTCAGAGTTGTTGATTTTGATCAAATACTCATGGTCTTGAGTCTTGACTTTCATAAACATCATAGCTCAGCAGTGATCTCTTGATTCTGGGGTGGTAACAACAAATGGGTAGTGGTTTATCCAAAATTCGACACTCAAAGCCACATGATAAGAGTTATGGCAGCACATCACAAGCGAACACAGGCGTCGTTCATAACCGTAGAATGCAAGAACCTGCAGCGCCGGAAGCTCAATTTTCCGGCCCAGAACCACTACCTCTCTCTCCACATACAATTCTTGGTAAACCTTATGAAGATGTTAAGTCCCACTACACTATGGGTAAAGAATTGGGTAGGGGTCAATATGGTATTATTTATTTATGTATTGAGAATTCAACCGGTAGGCAATTTGCTTGCAAGTCAGTTGCTAAGAGGAAACTTGTGACTAAGACTGATAGGGATGATATCAAAAGAGAGGTTCAGATAATGCAACATTTGAGTGGGCAGGCTAATATTGTTGAGTTTAAGGGTGCCTATGAAGATATGCGTTTTGTGCATATTGTTATGGAGTTATGTGCTGATGGTGAGCTCTTTGATCGAATTATAGCTAAAGGGCATTATAGTGAGAGAGCTGCAGCTTCTGTATTTAGAGACATAATGCACGTAGTCAATGTCTGCCACACCAAGGGTGTTGTGCACAGGGATCTCAAACCTGAGAATTTCTTGTTCACTAGTAACGATGAGAATGCTATTATGAAGGTCACTGATTTTGGGTTCTCATTTTTCTTTGAAGAAGGTAAGTTCTCATCCTATAATTTGTCATTTCCATTGGTAAATTGAATCGACTAAAGAAAGCGTTTCATGAAATCTATTTTAAGATTGCCCTTGTGAATAAATATGCCTTGATCAAGAAAATGTTGATTCTCAATTGTTTTCAAAGTTTCAAGTTTATTCTAGTCTTCATCTTAGGAAGGGAATGTATTTGATGTTCACCATTAATTAACATAGGCTGTTTTTGTCTGTAGAATGTTTGGTAGCATTTTGTCTTAAGTTTTCAAAAGGCATGTTACTGATTATCTCTTGGTAAACTTTCCAGGAAAGGTATATAGTGACAAAGTTGGAAGTGCTTACTATGTAGCTCCTGAAGTATTACGGCGCAGATATGGGAAGGAGATAGACATTTGGAGCGCAGGAGTTATTCTGTATATTCTACTGTCTGGTGTACCTCCATTTTGGGCTGGTGAAGATATTCATTGTGCACCCTACACGATCTCTTTGTCACTTCAACACGCACTTCATGTTTATTATTATTAAGTATAGCAAATGTAAATATATAATCACGCACTTGATAACGTGCCCTGCAGAAACGGAGAAGGGAATTTTTGATGCAATATTGCAAGGAGATATTGACTTTGACTCTGCTCCCTGGCCAACCATTTCAAGCGGTGCCAAGGACTTGGTTCGCGGGATGCTGACACAGGATCCAAAAAAGCGGATCACAGCTGCTGAAGTTCTAGGTAGAAAGTTTCTCACATCTATGATGCTTTGATTATTATAAGTTCAAAATTTATTTAGTCCTTTAATTGTACCAACAGTATAGATGCCAATGAAAACTGTTTGTATGATAACTCTATGCAGAGCACCCTTGGCTTAAAGAAAGTGGAAAAGCATCAGACAAGCCAATTGACACTGCCGTTGTCTTCAGGATGAAGCAATTTAGAGCAATGAACAAACTAAAGAAACTTGCACTAAAGGTAAGTCTTAAAAGATTAGGATTCCCTCCTTTTGACCTTGCACTTGCAAATATAAGATGTGATTACAAGTTCTGTGATAAAAAGTAAAAAATAAAAAGAACAGATCTTGACCACACCTGAAAATTAATATAATGTGTCAAAAGATTCTTCAAAAGCTTAGTTAAGCTGAGATTAGCGGAGAATCCCAACTTAAGTGTGAGAATGTACATATTTTCATGGCGACATTGTATTTTGAATACTATGATAGAATCTACAAGACTCTGAGAATCATGATTATATGCGTTTCACTGAATTTTTGCGCCTACACTTCCTCATCAACAATGTTCTATGGTAGACTGTTTATTATTTTTTCATAAACTTGTGTGTGCTAGCCAATAAATTTATGTATTTGATTGTGCTTTCTACCTTCACCTACTGATAAACTGAGTGGTTCTTTAGGTCATTGTGGAAAATCTTCCAACCGAAGAAATACAAAAGCTAAAGGAAAAATTTACTGAGATGGACACCGACAACAATGGCACACTTTCTTACGATGAATTAAAGGCAGGATTAGCTAAACTTGGATCGATGCTTACAGAATCTGATATCAAACAGTACATGCAAGCTGTAAGGAATTTGTGAGCTCTGAATTTATCCCATTGCTATGAATTTGCATTATATGCTCAGCTAATATTTTTGGCTCTGCATTTCTGCAGGCTGATATAGATGGAAATGGGACTATTGACTATATTGAATTTATAACTGCTACAATGCAAAGACACAAGCTAGAAAGATTTGAACATCTTTACAAAGCCTTCCAATACTTTGACAAGGATAATAGTGGGTGAGATTCTCATTTTGTTTTCACTATTGTGCAATAATGTTGAGCATACTTTATCCTCAGTTTTATCTTGGACTGAATGGGGCATATCCCAAACATACCCACGTCTGTTACGGACAGGACTGCTCTGAGTCGTTGAATTAATTACTAAAGTTCTCCTGTGCAGATATATCACAGTAGACGAACTGGAAACAGCTTTTAAAGAATATAACATGGGTGATGATGCCACGATTGCCACAATTAAAGAAATAATGTCTGAAGTTGATAGAGATAAAGTAAGTTGATTTTTATTTTTCGGCAACATCATTAATTTGTCTGCATTTTTTACATATAACATAATATTTATAAGCCGGTTCTTCTTGTGTTTCCTGTGTTTACAGGATGGTAGGATCAGCTATGATGAATTTCGAGCAATGATGAAAAGCGGAACCCATCTGCGAGCAGTATCTTCTAGATCTTTAGCTCATGTTGTTACCATAAGACGACGCAAGATTTTCTCGTAGGTAAAACTGTGTTATTCAAAGTGCTTTGGTATAGGTTCGGTAAATTTTGTGTGAGTTTATAATGTCTATGATGTACATATACATTTGTATCAATTTTTTTAACCCTCACTGTAATAATAAGTGAAATCAATGCCGATATATTCCAATTTTTTTTCAAATAAATTGGATTTTTATGTAACAATGAAATATCTGTAATCTTGCTTTCTTGTTTGAAAATTGATGATATAGAATTAATAAAAAAAAATGCCATGCAAATAGATCGATCTGACTGAATAGAAGAAACCTTGGAAGATATAAAATTTAGTAGCATGAATGGATAAATTTTTGCTAATTATTGGAGGTTACCATGATCAAGGGCAGACCCTAATTCTTACATTAGGCCAAGTTAAATTAGAGTTCCAGATAGAGCGGGGGCGCCGCAGCGGGGGGTGGGTTGGCGCGAAGGTAAAGGTATCTTGAGCCATACTTTTAAAAGACTCATTCTTCTAGACTAAAAGGCATATTTTATAAAATAAAAATTACCACTTTTAAGAAAAACTTGCAAAAATGACTGAAGTTATTTATACCATATAAAATCTGTTGAAGTGTATTTTTTGTTAAAAATAAAGTTAATAAAAATTATTTTTTTAAAATTTTATTTCAGCTACCTTTCGCCCCACCTCTCACATGCTAAAATAAAATATATTCTTTATTTAACTAGTTTATCCTAATAATATAAAATGATCAAATTGTCCTTAAAAATATATGTCTTGTATGCTATAGTCAGGTACTTTATTTTATTTGATTAAGTGTCCAAACTTATTCTTGTTTGGATTTTCAAAAATAATGTTAACTTATTATGGTTAGTTTTTTGAAGTAGGGTGAGTTTACAAAAATTATAGACCCCATATATTAAATGGATAATAATATTCTAGCCTCCAAGTTTTCTTATTTTCTGTAACAAGAATATTGTTTGTTTATTTATATCAAATCCAGTTAAAATGACCAAATTAATCCTATAAAATTAATTCCAACCAGCCAATCAACATACAGCTATAGGAGAAATTGTTTCATCAAAATTTATGTTTAAGATATGCCTTTATCAAGAAATCTCGATCTTCAATTCCTTTTTTGCTTGTGAATTTTTGGTATCATTTTGTATTTATTTTTCAAAAGCATGCTATCCTCTGATCTCATGGTAAACTTTCGTGAAAAGTTATATAGGGTTATAATGTTTGTTATAAAAGAGAATTTAAGGATGAGATTGACGTATTATGTTATATTATTTTAATATAGGTGTATTATATTATTATGTATTGCATTAGTATTGTGTTACAATAATATTATATAATATTTGGTGTTATATTGTGTTATATTAATTTTTAGTTATATTACTTTTGATGTTGTACTGTATTAATTTCTTTGGTGATTAATTTACTTTATATATTTAGAATATAATTTCAAAATATTTAGAAAAGCACTAAATATAAGATCTTTTTTTTTTTGAAGAAAAGAAGAAATTCATTAAACAATCAAATGAGAAAGTAACCAGGGTGGTGGAACATGTCTCCATTCACCCGAACCTGATAAAGAATACCCCACCTTAGCCACAACATAGGCGGCGGTGTTCGCAGATCTCCTTACAAAAGAGAAAGTCACATCTTTTAGGCAATGAGCCAAGGCTCTACAATATGAAATAATAAGACCAAAACCATTATGATTGTCCTTGAAATCAATCAAAGCATTGAAAACTTGTAAACAATCAGTCTCAATAATAACAGGAAAAAATTGGGTGTTCTTAAGCCAACTCAAGACTTCTCGCACACCCAAAGCCTCTGCCTGGCAAGCTTCAAAATTTCTAATCAAAGAACCACATTTTGCAGCAAGGAAGTTACCCTTAGAAGACCGGATAACTGCTCCGTAGCTTATCCTAGCAGTAGCTTGGGAAGTGGCAGCGTCCATATTGCATTTAAACCATCCAAAGCGAGGGCGTTTCCAGCAAATAGAGCCAAGGTTTAAATCTACAGGTACCTGAGTAAAGTGACTCAGTTGACGAGCCTTTTGCCATTGGAACAAGTCTTGGCTAGCTTTGTTGAGAACTTGAGGCACTCTACCTACTACATTCCTCAAAACCTTATTATTCTGATTCTGCCAAAGGCCCCAACAAACCATTGCAGCAAGACGGCTATCATCAACACTGCACCGAGTAAATAGAGTATCCAACCAAGCACCAAAACTAACAAAACTTCCGGCAAAACCAACCAAGGAAACCATCCAACATTGTTTGGCAGAATGACAATCAACTAAGACATGATAAGTTGTCTCAGGAGATGCATTACAGATAGTACAATAAGGGTGCACCTCGACTTAACGACTAATAAGGTTATCAGCAGTGGGAACCACATTTGCCATAGCTCTCCAAAGAAAGTTCTTAACTTTGGCAGGCACATATATCTTCCAAATCTTACTCCAAACTCCACTGCTAGGCGGTTCAATATAATGTCCATCCACTTATAACAACTTTGAACTGTGTAAATTCCTTTGGCTTCGGGGAGCCAATACAAGTATCACAATCACGCCGAGAGCTAAGAGGAATTTGGAGAATGTAGTCTCGATCTCTACTGTTGAACACATCTTTCACAAGATCATAGTCCCAACTTCGGTGATTAGAAACCATAAGACTACTCATAGGAGCTTACGCTAACGTCGCTGGAAGGTTAGTTGTAATGAAGCCACTCTCCCGATCAAGCAGCCAGGGAGCCGAGCCAATAGTAATGCTCTACCCATTCCCAACTTGGATACGACTCCCTTGGATTAAAATCTTCTGAGTAGCCAAAATTGATCTCAATACATAGCTCGGATCACTTCCCAGCTTTGCTTGAGTGAAATCTACATTAGGATAATACCTATCTTTAAAAATTCTACCCACCAACGAATACAGATTTGTAAGTAACCTCCAGCCTTGTCCCTAACATAGCAACATTAAATTTGTGAATGTGTTTAAACCCAATACCACCATAAGCTTTTGGTTTACAAAGTCTATCCCATTGCATCCAATTGATTCCACCACTACCATATCTTTTACTGCCCCACCAAAAAGAATTCATCATCCTTTCAAGCTCCCGACAAAGATCGAGAGGGAGGAGATAAACTTGCATAGCATAATTAAGTATGGCCTGTGCCATAGTTTTAATCAAAATTTCCTTTCCAGCTTTAGAGAGGAGTTTCTGGTGCCACCCTTGAATTCTCTTCCAAACTTTATCTTTTATGTATATGAAAATATCTATCTTCTTGCGCCCAACAGATGATGGTAATCCAAGATAGGTATCATGGTTTGAAGTAGCTACAACTCCAAGCTGCTCACAGATAGTATGAATAGTATCTCGGCCACATTCCTATTAAAAGAAACTAAAGATTTATTGTAGTTCACCTGCTGCCCCAAAGCTGCTTCATAAATTGCTAAAATCTTTTTTACCAGGTGAGCCTCCTGGACAGTAGCTTTAAAGAAAAAAAAACAGTCATCAGCAAAAAAAGATGAGAAACCAAAGGAGCACCTCTAGCAACTCTAACCCCATAGATCATCCCAGCCCCCTCGTAATGATTTATCAGCAAACTCAGCCCCTCTGCACATATGATAAACAAATATGGCGATAACGGATCTCTTTGTCTTAGACCTCAGCTTGGTACAATATGGCCCAACTCCACCTCTGCTCGGTTAATCTTATAGGTAACTATAGTGACACAAAGCATAATAAGATTCACCCAACCAACTGCAAAGCCCAACTTCAGCAAAATCGATCTAAGAAACCCCCACTCAATCCGATCATATGCCTTGGACATGTCGATTTTTAAAGCATCAATTCCCTCTTTTCCTTGACGTTTCCTTTTTAAGAAAATGCATTATCTCAACCGAGATAAGCACATTATTAGAAATAGCTCTGCCTGGTACACAGGCACTCTGAGAATTTGATATTATCGATCTTAAAATCATCTTCATGCGATTAGCAAGCATTTTGGCTACAATTTTATAGAGTACATTGCATAGGGAAATTGGTCGAATATCAATTAAAAATTCTATTTGTTTCTTCTTAGGAATAAGGACAATGGAAGTCTTATTAAGACCATCAGGGAAAGAACAATCCCGAATAAACCTAAGACACGCCTCAATGATATCAGTACCCACAACATGCCAAAACTTTTGGTAAAATGCTGGGTTCATCCCATCAAGACCAGGGGATTTATCAGGGTGCATATAAAAAATGGTAGATTGAATATCTTTAGCAGTAAAAGGTTCCAGAAGAGATTGATTTTGAGCATCAGTAATTTTAGATTCCACACGATTAATCACATCATCATATGAACAAAGCCCAACAGTAAATAAAGTCGTGAAATACTCACAAATTAAAGTATTTACATCCTCTGGTTCAGTACACCATTGCCCCTCTTGGTTGCGAAGCTTGACTAAGTTATTCGTACGCCTCCTTGTTGAGGCCATGGCATGGAAGAACTTTGAGTTTGAATCCCCATTTCGAAGCCAAAACGCCTTCAAACGCTACTTCCAATAAACTTCGTGGCTATGCAGGAGCTCGTTGTATCTGTCCCGAGCTTCAATAAAATCGATCAAGCTAGCTTCATCACGCTTGCCCCAAAGCTGATGCATTTTATCCTTGCCTCCTTAATTTGAGTTTTGAAATCCCGAACACGATGATAGCCCCACCAAAATAAATCTGAGCTGCAGGCTGAGAGCTTATTTAAAATGGGAAGCCCATCAACCATAGACCAACTCTTCTCAACAATATCAGCACAATCCGGTTCTCTAAGCCATGAATTCTCAAAACGAAACTTCATAGACCGACGTCTCAAATGCACATGAGTCACATCCAAGAAGATAGGGAGATGACCTGAACTTGAAGCTTCAAGACACAAAACCTTCGCATGCGGGAAAAGATAAACCCAAGCTGAAGTAGCAAGAGCTCGGTCTAACCATTCTTCAACCCAAGTATCAGTACCACGAGACCTTTCCTACGTGAATTGGTATCCCTCCATACCCAAATCAATGAGGCCCGAATCAGAAACGGCAGCCCTGAAATTGTTTATCTTCCATTGCGAGTGGGCATAAGTCCCTCGCTTCTCTGAGGAATTGAGAAGGTCGTTGAAGTCCCCAAGGCAGGCCCATGGTAACGACGAAGTAGAAGCTAGACACCGGAGAAGATTCCAAGAGTTATGCCTGCGAAATGACTCTGGGAACCCATAAAAACCAGTAAGTCTCCAATTGCCCCTTTCACTGTCCTCAACTGCAAAGTCTATAAAATTACGGCCAAACTTAAATAATTTAACTTTATAACTATTTCTCCATAACATAGCAAGCCCACCACTTTGGCCCTTTCTATCCACTACAAATAAACCCTTAAAGCCTAATTTAATTTTAATAGTTTCTAACTTATCTCTGTAACATAAAGTCTCAATCAAGAAAATAAAATCTGGTCTTTTATTATGGACCAACTCAACTAGAGCTTGAACTGATCATGGGTGGCCCAACTCACGACAATTCTAACTTAAACAACTTATTGGTGTCGGTGGGCCTGGAATACAGGGCCCACCGCTGGTCCATTTTTTGAGTGCTCACCAATCTCCATTATCTCAGTATTAGCATGCTTTTCTAAAGTCAAATTGATAGAAGGCCCACCTCCTGATCTTCTCCGTTTTGCATCAACTAAAATTAATGCAAAATTATACTCTACATCAGTTTCCTTCACAAGCATCGAATGATTAGCTATTAACTCCTCTTCATTTCCATTTACACACGTTGACTTACAGCCTGTTACAAGGATATTAGCTTCCATATTAGAAACCACCGTGTCTTTAACACTTTCCTTCCCAAGATCTTCGTGGCTAGCTGTCCTATAATTCACGCCATTTTCCAAGTCAATTGCCATTGCAACATCGGAAGTTGAGGAATTTCCAAATTTCATCTCATCTAGCTCCCGCACTCCTGACCTCATCCAACGGTCACCAGTATTCATCAAATTTCTCCGATTGGGAGCCTTCATCTAAGGGCCATAAGGTTTAATAACAGGGGCATCATCAGTTTCATATATTGAAGGGCAATTTTCTATCAGCGTGTCCTAAAAGGCCACAAATAAAACAAAAATTGTGCAGTCGCTCGTACTTGAAGTCCACCCATAGCCATTCCCCGCCTCCCTTTTTGAGACGCATTCGGTGTTTAAGGGGTTTCCTAACATCAATCGAGACCCTCAACCTCATGTAATTACGCCATACTCCTGTAAGATTAAGCTTATCAGATGCCAAAAATTCACCGTTATAGTTGCCAATGCTCTGCAATATCTCCTCGGATTGAAATCCAATAGGCAGATTATACACTTAAACCCAGAAAGATGTGTGGAATAGAGGGACACTTTGCGGTTGTTCATCTACCCCAAGTCTCCGAATTTTAAGAATATGTTGATTAAAGATCCAGGGACCAGATTCAAGAATCCTCCTCACATCAATTTCATGGAAGAACTGGAAGAGAAAAAGCGTGGGAGATAAATCCTTAATGCAAACACCATGCCAAAGACACCATAATGAGGCCATAGTATTTTTCATGGCAGCAAAGTTCACCACTTTGTCCGTGACAAATCTTCCCACAAGGTAGAATTTAGAATCAAGTCGGATATCCCCAGGGTCACCAATCTCCTCTCCAGCCACAATCAAACCACACTCCTCCTCCTCCTCGTCAAGTTGCAGGCGCGCATAAATGTTGCTCACCTCAGATTCTATAGTATCGTTTGAGTTGGCCATGGAAAAAATAAAGAAAAGGAACGAATTCGTAGAGAGCAAATGAATAAACAAAAAGAGACCAGAATTTACTTGTCAAAAGACAAGACACACACACTTGTCAAAAGACAAGACACTAAATATAAGATCTTAAATTTTAAAAACTCAACATTATTTTTTTTTAAGTGCTAAAAAAATAGGGTTAATATTACTTGAATGACACTTGTTTCAATATTTATTAAAAAAGTAATAAATATTTTAAAAATAAGCACACAAGTGACAACACGACTCTATTAAAATTAACATATTTAAATACCAAAAATTAAATTAATGATTTTATAAACTATTAATTGATCTATAATTCTTATAGATAATTAATTTTTATATATGTGAAGCTGTTAGTTTGATTCTGTTATTAATCTGCTGATGTGGCGAGCTGAGTTGAAGAATGTGGGTCCGCTGTTAGTTAAAAGCAGTTATATCTAGTGGCTGATTCCATAAATAGGAGCATGCATTTTAAGGGCTGGCTTGTGACAGAAAGAGTGTGTGATTTTGTGAACGATAGAGTGAGAGATAGAAAGTTATGGAAACCAGAGATTTAATCGCATGCATTTGAAGGGTTGGCTTGTGACATAAAGAGTGTGTGATTTTGTGAACGATAGAGTGAGAGATAGAAAGTTCTGTAAACCAGAGATTTAACCTGTGCACTCCACTGATTCTGTTTGTAATCGTCTCCATTAATAAAAGCTTTAGCCTCCTGCTGTTTTTCAGCCGTGGATGTAGGTACTTTGGTACCGAACCATGTAAATCCTTTTGTGTTCTTCTTGGTCCTTAGTTAAATCTTGCTACTGCTTTTTGTTTCTGGTTCTTTGGTCTTGGTTGTTTTTAGTCAATCCGAGTCGATTAACTGGTTCAAGTTAATTGTGATTCGCCAATTAGCATTAACAATATACAAGTTTTATTGAGAAAAGATCACAACAATTATCTTTTTTTAAACAAAATTATAAACTCAAATTTAATTTCCAATATCGATTGCACAACAATTGTCCTTTATCAAACAAAATTCTAAACAAAAATTTAATTACCAATAGCATTTACCATAGCACGGTAAAATAAAAATTTTGTAAAGGTATAAAGGCATTGACTCTCATTTCAAACAAATCTCATTCATTATTGCCTTTTTCAATCAATCTACAAAATGAATCCCTGTTAGGAAATTAAATTTCATCCCAAAATCACTCAAAGCAATTTGTCAAGTAATAAATTTTAAAAAAAAATTAAATAAAGAGCACACCAATTACACAACACAAGATTTACATGAAAATTTTGAAATTCAAAAAAAACCACGGCCATTATTAAAAGACAAAAAAAAAAAATATTCACTATGTAAAAAATTATTACAACCCCACTTTTAGAAATAATTTCCTATCACCTAATTCCTACATACATAATCTTAAGAAATATTATTTAATAAAACAAACCCGTAATACCTGAGAGTCAAATACTACTACAATATAACTAAATATTTTTCTCTCTCAATTCCTCACCAACACTTGGATTATTTCTCTTAGATTTGGGATACAAAACTGAGGAGATTTATAGCCAAATTGTGGCTTCATTTTCTTCGTCTTTTCCTTCTTTGCATGGACGGCACCCACCCATTTTTTACTTGTTCAATGATAATGGCTGGCTCAGCCACCCACCGTCTTTGAATTCAAAGATAGTGGCTCAGCCACCCATCATTTTAACCTTTTTTTTTATCACATTTTTCAACAGAATCAAACCTAAAAAGGAACTAAGGGGGGCAGAGGAGGCGGCTATTAGCGGTTATATTAAGATGATGATGAAAAGGAGGAGAAGAAGACGAACAAGAAACAGAGAAGACGAAGAAGAAGAGTGGAAAGGAAAAAATAAAAATAAAAGAAAATGAGAGAGACAAATAGAGAAGACTAAGAAGAAGAGGGGAAAAGGAAAAAAATAAAAGATAAAAAAGAGAGAGTGAGAATCAGAGAAGACGAAGAAGAAAAGGGTAAAAGGAAAAAAATGAAGAGAAAAGTAGGGGAGATGAAAAAGAAGAGGAAAAAGGATTAAAAAAATAAAGGAAAAAAAAGAGAGAGAAAACAAAGAATACGAAAAAGAAGAGGGTAAAAGGATTTCAGTTATGCGGGTTTTTTTATATTATTTTGTTATGCAAATACGGAGTAAGTGGCAAACATTGTATTTGTAATACTTCAATACAATGCAGAGCTCTTAAACAATATAAGGCGGCGAGACAAGTATGGCCCAATTGTGAAATAACAAGGAAAAATGATAGAAACCATATAATAATTGACTAATCGTGAGGCTGACAAAAAAGTATTTCAAGTTGTATTTAGTTCATTTTTCCAGGAAGAGTGCCAGACCTTCCCGACAAACGTCAACTCTGAAGTCGAAAAATTGCACTTTTCCTTTTGCACCTTCATTTGTAATTCATGTTGTATCTTCATCTGAATTACACATCCTGCAGTTTCTGTTTTGTTATCCGTGGTTTTTCTCTATGCATCTCATCCTATACCAAAACACTCAAGGTCTTGTTTCCATAAACATCATAAACAGTTCAGCAGTCTATTGATTTCTAGGTGGTAAAAAGAAATGGGTAGTGTTTTAACCAAAATTCGATACGCAAAACCACAAGATTATTGTCATGGCAACCCATCACAAGCGAATACGGGCGTTCCTCTTGATAATAGAAACCAAGAGCCTGTAGCGCCTGAAGCTCAATTGTTAAGCCCAAAACCGCCATCTAAGACTTCAGATACAGTTCTTGGTAAAGCTTATGATGATGTTAGGCTATACTATAATCTTGGTAAAAAGTTAGGTAGGGGTCAATTTGGCATCACTTATTTATGTACGGAGAAATCAACCGGCAGGCAATTTGCTTGCAAGTCAATTGCTAAGAGGAAACTTGTGACAAAGAATGATAAGGATGATGTCAAAAGAGAGATTCAGATAATGCAACATTTGAGTGGGCAGCCCAGCATTGTTGACTTTAAGAGTGCTTATGAGGATAGGCATTTTGTGCATATTGTCATGGAGTATTGTGCCGGTGGTGAGCTATTTGATCGGATTATAGCCAAGGGGCACTACAGTGAGAGAGATGCAGCATCTGTATTTGGGGATATTATGAATAGTGTGAATGTCTGCCACTCTAAGGGTGTCATGCACAGGGATCTCAAACCCGAGAATTTCTTGTTCAATAGCAAGGATGAGAATGCTCGTTTGAAGGTCACTGATTTTGGCTTGTCATCATTCTTTGAAGAGGGTAAATTTCTCGTACTTCACTGTGTAATTTGTCATTTCCGTTGATAATTTAAATGGACCAAAGAAATAGTTTCGTGAAATCTACGTTTAGGCTTTTAAGGGTAGCCCTTGACATGAAATATCAACTTTCAATCATTTTTCTAAAATTTTGATTTGTTCTCATCTTAATTGTAGAGAAAGTTTGTATTTCATGTTCGTGCATAAACACGGATTGTTTATGTTTGTGTAATGTTTTGCAGTATTTTGTGGCTTGTTTAGAAAAGGCATGTTTAATCTAGGTATTAACATTCTTATTGATTATTCCTTGATAAACTTTCCAGGAAAGGTATACAGGGATAGACTTGGGAGTGCTTATTATGTCGCTCCTGAAGTATTATGGTCCAAATATGGGAAGGAAATAGACATTTGGAGTGCAGGAGTCATACTATATGTTTTACTATCTGGTGTACCTCCATTTTGGGCCGGTAAAAATATTCATTTTGCAGTTTGCACACTACATGAACTCTTTTCCCCTGTACATGCTTATTACTTTTGACATAAAGTATTGGAAATTTAATGTAATCACTCTCTTGTGATGATGTATCATGCAGAAACTGAGAAGGGAATTTATGATGCTATTTTGCAAGGAAAACTTGACTTTGAAACTAATCCTTGGCCAACTATTTCAAGTGGTGCCAAGGACTTGGTTCGCAAGATGCTGACAAAGAAACGAAAAAAACGGATTACTGCTGCTCAAGTTCTAGGTTGAAAGGCACTGGATCCTGAACTTATCAGTGTTTCTTATGATGTTTTGACATATATATATATATCCAATAGTATAGAACATTGAAAACTGTATGAATGATATATATGCAGAGCACCCTTGGCTTAAAGAAAGTGGAGAAGCATCAGACAAGCCAATCGACAGTGCTGTAATTTTCAGGATGAAGCAATTTCGAGCAATGAACAAACTAAAGAAACTAGCACTAAAGGTAAGTCTAAGGGATCGGGATTCTCTCACAATGGGCTTAATTTCATCTGCTAATACAAGATGTGATGATAAAAGAACAGATCTTGACCACACCTTAGTAATAATGGATATAGACACGTCAAAATATTCATTAACATGACAACATGTAGGTAATATCAGATTAGTAGAGGATCTAACTCAAGATGGAAATCTATATGACAACATTGTCGTTTAAACATTATAATAGAATTTTATATGACAGTTAGAATCACGTGGAAATGTTTAATTGTAGGGTGCTTATAAAGTGTGTGTATACATATATAGGCAAGTCCAATGATTCATGCGTTTGGTTCGATTGTGCTTCACCTGCTGATAACTTGTGCATGGATCATTTCAAATAAATATATATAGGTCATTGTGGAAAATCTTCCAATCAAAGAAATACAAAAGCTTAAGGAAATATTTACAGAGATGGACACTGACAACAATGGCACACTTACGTATGATGAGTTGAAGGCTGGATTAGCTAAACTTGGATCGATGCTTACAGAAACCGATGTCAAGCAGTACATGGAAGCCGTAAGGAATTCATGAGCTCTGAATTCATCCTATTGTCTGTCTGTTTGCATTATATGCTCAGCTGATATTGTTGGCCATGCATTTCTAAAGGCTGATATAGATGGAAACGGGACTATCGATTACATTGAATTTATAACTGCTACGATGCAAAGACACAAGCTAGAGAGGTTTGAATGTCTTAACAAAGCCTTCCAATACTTTGACAAGGATAATAGTGGGTAAGTTTATTGTTTAATATATTTCTATGAATGTAGAAGCATGTTTAGCATACTTTGATCCTCGGTTACAGACAGAACTGCATTGATGAAGTAATTACTGAGGCTGTTCTTATACATTCTGAATGCCTGTGCAGATATATCACAGTAGATGAACTGGAAACAGGTTTTAAAGAATATAACATGGGAGATGATGCGACAATTGCAGCTATTAGAGAAATAATGTCTGAAGTTGATAGGGATAAAGTAATTAATCTGGTTTTTGTTTTTCGATAACATCATATTTATGATCTGTATGAATTACTCCATACAAGCCCTGTTCTCATGTGTTATGTGTTTAATTACAGGATGGTAGGATCAGCTACGATGAATTTCGAGCAATGATGAAAAGCAGAACCCATCTGCAAGCAGTATCTTCAAGATCTTTAGCTCATGTTGTTGCCATAAGAAGCAAGATATTCTGGTAGTGGTAGCTAAACCCCTGCTATATACAAAAGTGCTTCCACATGCGTTTGCTAAATTTTGTCATTCATAGTTCAAATATTGTGAGTGTATAATGACCATAATGTACATATATTGAATTGCACAAAAATACAGTATTTCTATTTAAATTTGTTTTTCTATGATAATAAAAATTACAAATGAAATACATAAAATTAGAGTGCGGAACTCCCCCAACATGTCGTCTAAACAGTCAACACCCCCACTTTAGAGGGTAATTTTTTTTTAAAAATTCTATAAATTAATCAATTCAAGTTCTACATACTTTCTTCCTCCCCCCCCCCCCCAAACACACTTGGCCACCTATGACCCTAGAAGGTTAATTTGTCTGTTTTTCCTTTATAACATAAAATGAACAAAATTCTCATAAAACATGTGCCATTCTGCCTTAATATTTTAATTATGTAAGTATAACTTGTAATCTTGTATAATGCAATTTCCCGAATATTAATAATGAAATAGATAAATTAGTAATTTCCCTTAAATTTAAATTTTATTTGATAGGTTTTCAGTGTTCTTGGAAACAGTTTTAACTTCTAACTAGCATGAGCTTTGATGAAGCGTTGTAGGGAAGGGCCAGAGATACCAATAAAATGAAGCGCAAAAATTAATTAATGAACCTAGAATAAAACTTTGCAAAGAAGAAGAAGAAGAAGAAGAAGAAGAATAGATAATATTGAACATAATAATCCTAGTACAGTAAAAACAAAGACAACGAAAAAAGGAAAAAAGTTTTGAAAGTTATAATAATTTTAAGGTAAATTTTGTCCTTTTACATGTCATGGTAGAATAAACAAATTAATCTCATTCAAAGTCAACTCTAGCGGTCAAAAGATTCGAGGGACCTAATTGACAAAAGGAGAAATTAAATGATGACAATCATGCAAATTACTAAAGGAATTAGAGAGTTCTTAAATGATTAATTACGAAAAACTCTAATTTGTTCGAATTTAAAATTTTAAAGGAGTTTATAGTAAATTATTCGAGTAAGTGGGATGTAATTAACCAAGATTAGGAAAAGAACAGATACCTCCCATTAAGTTAGTAAGAAAGACTAGTATTTATCTGCTTATTCTGTCAAATGATAGAATAGGTTGGTCCCCAAATCTATAGTGATTATATGAATAAGACTCACTAAATAAAAAAATTTGTGGAAAAAACAATATGTGACTTAAGTCTCTCCTTCGAAAAGCTCTCTCTTCTTTAGAGAGGCTTGAATGGAAGTATTGAGGGGTCGTAAGGACTCATGTTGTCACTCCCTGTAAGTGGAAAGTAATTCAAATCAGTAAGCTTTTGAGATTGGTGAGCTGGTTGAGAAAGCTTCGAAAAGTAATAGTTAGTGTAGAGCGTTGGGGCACGATTTAAAGCTAGTGAGCCGAAATAACTCACTCCTTGCCCTAGCTTAAACTACCATGGATACTAAAGAGCTAATCCGCAAATGTCAAGCAATAACTATCAGAGAGGAAGAGAAAGCCAAAATAACACTGGAGGTGAATTTGGGAAAAAAAAAAGAACAAATGATGGCAGGATGCTTAGTGGACAAAGTATTGCTCACAAGGGGAGTAAATAAAGAGGGTCTTAAGGCTGCGTTACAGCAGGTGTGGAGGACTTTCAAAGAAGTCAAAATCGAAAGTGTGGGAAACAATATCTTCATGTTCAAATTTGCTGAAGAAGCAGACAAAAAAAGAGTGCTAAAAGGGGGACCATGGCACTTCGACAGGGCATTGATTGTTCTCGCTGAGCCAAGAGGGATTGGGGAAGTCGCAAAACAATCTTTTACTCATACATCCTTTTGGGTGCAGATTCGTAATGTCCCACTAGCGTGTATGGATAAAGATTTTCTCTGGGACTTGGGCGGGAAGATTGGATCAGTAGAGGAGGTTCATATTGATGATAATGGAGATTGTGTTGGGGAATATGCCAGAATAAGAGTCTCAATTAATATAACACAGCCGCTAGAGAGGATTCTATTTCTAAAGTAAGAAAGTGAAACTGATATCCCAATGCCGGTGGTTTATGAACGCTTGCCGGATTTTTGTTATTGTTACGGAATTATTGGACATCAATACAAAGAGTGTGGCAAGTACCAAGACCAACCAAGAGAAGATCTACCATATGGGAGTTGGATGAAAGCGATTACGGTAGGGGGTTTTACAAAGAGGAATCAGAACAAGGGAAGGTGGCACTATGGGGCTAGAAAATCGGGTGAAAAATCAGCAAGCTCAGAAAATCACAGCTTCCCGCAACAGCAAGGCCAAAACCAAGAAAACCCGATAGGGGCATACGGATCGGTACCAAGTGAGAAGGAAATGGGGCAAACTATGGAGCATGCTAAGAATGATGTGATATGAGGAGTAGCTGAGCAACAATTAATGCGAGGAGTGATACATTCTGTGGACAAAGAGTAAAATGACAGCCACAAGCAAGCTGAGAAAAGTGGCAATGCAACAGCCCCAAGTAAAAAGGGCACACAAGCAAGAGACAAAAAATCTAAAAATGATGTGATATGAGGAGTACGAGTGAGAAGGAAATGGGGCAAACCATGAAAACCCGATAGGGGCATACGGGTCGGTACCAAGTGAGAAGGAAATGGGGCAAACCATGGAGCATGCTAAGAATGATGTGATATGAGGAGTAGCTAAGCAACAATTAATGCGAGGAGTGATACAGTCAGTAGACAAAGAACAAAATAACGGCCACAAGCAAGCTGAGAAAAGTGGCAATGCAACAGCTTTACTAACATCAGCTAAGAAAAGTGCCTCGAGACAAAAAATCTAGTGCATGTCTCTCCAACAACAAGACTTCAGTTGGGGTGGGAACCGCTGGTGTTGGAAGAGGTGGAAGTCATGGCAGCAAACAATATGGAGATATCGGCGGAGGCTGGTGGCCAGCCCTGCCGGAAGCTATGAATATCCTCAGCTGGAATGTTCGGGGTCTGGGGAATCCTCGAGCATTTCAAGCCTTAAGAAAAATCCTCCAATTGCATGGTGCTCAACTGGTGTTTTTGTGTGAAACAAAGGTATCAACCATGCAAATGAATGTGATTGCAAATAAACTGAGTTTTGAGAATTACCTTACGGTAAACTGTAATGGAAGAGGAGGCGGAATAACAATGCTCTGGAAGTCAGATATTGAGGTGCAAATCAACATATACAAAAAGTGCCTCGAGACAAAAAATCTAGTGCATGTCTCTCCAACAACAAGACTTCAGTTGGGGTGGGAACCGCTGGTGTTGGAAGAGGTGGAAGTCATGACAGCAAACAATATGGAGATATCGGCGGAGGCTGGTGGCCAGCCCTGCCGGAAGCTATGAATATCCTCAGTTGGAATGTTCGGGGTCTGGGGAATCCTCGAGCATTTCAAGCCTTAAGAAAAATCCTCCAATTGCATGGTGCTCAACTGGTGTTTTTGTGTGAAACAAAGGTATCAACCATGCAAATGAATGTGATTGCAAATAAACTGAGTTTTGAGAATTACCTTGCGGTAAACTGTAATGGAAGAGGAGGCAGAATAACAATGCTCTGGAAGTCAGATATTGAGGTGCAAATCAACTTATACAAAAAGTGCCTCGAGACAAAAAAATCTAGTGGATGTCTCTCTAACAACAAGACTTCAGTTGGGGTGGGAACCGCTGGTGTTGGAAGAGGTGGAAGTCATGGCAGCAAATAATATGGAGATATCGGCGGAGGCTGGTGGCCAGCCCTGCCGGAAGCTATGAATATCCTCAGCTGGAATGTTCGGGGTCTGGGGAATCCTCGAGCATTTCAAGCCTTAAGAAAAATCCTCCAATTGCATGGTGCTCAACTGGTGTTTTTGTGTGAAACAAAGGTATCAACCATGCAAATGAATGTGATTGCAAATAAACTGAGTTTTGAGAATTACCTTGCGGTAAACTGTAATGGAAGAGGAGGCGGAATAACAATGCTCTGGAAGTCAGATATTGAGGTGCAAATCAACTTATACAGTCAGCACCACATTGATGTCGAAACTCAAATGCCAAATAGAAATCAAATGTGAGTTACAGGAGTGTACGGACATCCGGAAACAAGTCAGAAAAAACGCACTTGGATGCTCCTTAGGCGGCTGGCGGTTTTATCTTCTAGCCCTTGGTTGTGTTGTGGAGACTTTAATGAAATTTTACATCCGGATGAAAAGAGGGGCGGCAATGACAGGAACGTGAATTCAATTAATGATTTCAGAGAAGTTTTGAGAGATTGTGGCTTAAAGGATGTCGGGTATCAGGGGTATGCTTTTACTTGGAATAATAGATGATATGGGAAGGGTTTCATGGAAGAAATGATGGACAGATTTGTTTGCTCTAAAGCTTGAAGTGACAGCTTTGTGGAATGTGAAGCAAGCAACCTGGACACCTGGACTTCGGATCATTGTCCCATGTTGATGGCTGTTCAAGAGAGAATGGAGGGCATGGACCAAAGGGGTAGACATTCCTCGCGAATCCATTATGAGGATATGTGGAGCTCGTATGACGTATGCAAAGAGATAATTAAGGAGGAATGGAGGTTGTATAGAAATTAGAGCAGTGAAGATCCAGCCCAATCCTTTTGACAAACAACAAAAGCTTCGATGGGTAGGTTGTTGGGGTGGAGCAAGCTGGAATTTAGAAAGCGTGACAGAAAATTAGAGAAGCTAAAGAATCAGCTGCGGGAGTTAAAACAAAGAAGGGTGCAGTATGTAAATGGTGAGGAAATTCGGAAGGTGGAGAAGCAAATCCAAAATATTCTTATGGATGAGGAAATCTTTTGGAAGCAACGCTCAAGAGTAGATTGGTTCAAGGAGGGGGACAAAAACACAAAATTCTTTCACGGCAAAGCAACAGCAAGAAGGAAAAAAAAAAGAATTTGGGGGATTGAAGATAATTTCGGGAGATGGATTAAGAAGTCAAATGAAGTAGAGTATGAGTTTTGCAACTATTTCACCAATCTTTTTACATAAACCCAACCGAGCCAGGATAAAATTGTAGCAGCCTTGGAAGGAATAACTCCGAGAGTTTCAGCTAGCATGAATGAGAGTTTGGGGGAGCCGTTTACAGCCGAGGAAGTTTTGGAAGCTCTGAGTCAAATGTGCCCAACGAAGGCTCCGGGGCCGGATGGCTTGCCAACAATGTTTTACCAAAAGCATTGGCATACAGTTAAGGAGGGAGTGCTCACCACTTGTCTGAATATCCTCAATTCACAAGGTACCATAGGCCCTCTAAATCACACTTACATTGCTTTGATACCAAAAATCGGAAAGCCTAAGAAAGTGACAGATTTTAGGCCTATTAGTTTGTGCAATTTTATCTATAGAATTGTAGCTAAAACAGTTGCTAATAGATTTAAGCAAATTTTGCACAAAATTATCTCTCCGTCGCAAAGCGCCTTCATCCCCAATAGGTTGATCACTGACAACATAATAGTTGGCTACGAATGTTTGCACAAGATAAGGCATAGTAAAGGCAAGCGAAATGGTTTAATTGCATTAAAGCTTGATGTTAGTAAAGCTTATGACAGATTGGAATGGAACTTTTTAAAGCAAACTTTGAAAAAACTAGGCTTCTCGCATCAATGGATTAGCTTGATTATAAGGTGCATTAGTTCGATTTCATTTTCAGTGTTAATAAATGATTCAGTGAAAGGCTTAATTAAACCTCAAAGGGGCTTAAGACAAGGTTGCCCCCTCTCTCCGTATTTGTTTATTACATGTGCAGAGGCTTTTTCATCCTTGCTGCAGCAGGCTGAGCAACAACGACTTATTCATGGGCTATCTTTTGGAAACGATTTGAAGATTTCGTACCTTTTATTTGCTGATGACAGCCTTGTCTTCAGCAGAGCTTCCATGGCTGATTGCACAATTTGAAGATGATCCTTGAGCGCTACTCCACAGCTTCCGGTCAAATTTTTAATTTCGAGAAATCTTCCCTTCTTCTCAGTGGCAACGTACAGCAAGATCAAGCTGAGGCAATTGGGAATCTCTTTCAGCTCAATATTGTGTCGAGACATAAAAAATATTTAGGCTTGCCGTCTATGATCGGGAGAAAGAGAAGTAGCTTTTTCAATGACATCAAGCTGAAGGTTTCTAATAAGATCTCAAGCTAGCAGCATAAATTTTTTTCTTGCGGAGGGAAAGAAGTCTTAATCAAAGTGGCTGTTCAAGCCATCCCAGCCTACGCAATGAGCGTTTTTAAAATTCTGATGGGTGTGTGTGATGATATTCAAAAAATGGTGGCCAAGTTTTGGTGGGGCTCCAAGAGGGAAGGGAGGAATATTCACTGGGCGAAGTGGGAAAAGATGAGCCAAGCAAAGTGTTTGGGAGGGATGGGTTTTTGTGACTTTTCAAGTTTTAACCGAGCCCTTCTAGCAAAGCAAGGCTGGAAGATTCAGCAATGTCCAGATTCGTTGGTGGCAAGGGTCCTGCAAGCCAAATATTCCAGTCAAAAGATTTCTTGGATGCTAAACTCGGCTCAAACCCTTCATATATTTGGAGAAGCCTTTTGTGGGGAAGGGAAATTATTTGCTCGGGCTCTAAGTGGAGAGTTCGCAATGGTCAGAAAATTCATGTTCATACGGCTAATTGGATCCCACAGCCTTCAACTTTCCAGCCAGTGTTTAAGCCATCGTTGCCTCCTGATGCTATGGTCTCAGAATTAATCAATGAGGCAAACTGCTGGGTTGAAAAGAGGATTTATGAGCATTTCGACAAAATGGATGCTGATTTAATTACTAAGATTCTTCTGCCTCGAAGACCAAGGGAGGATGAGCTGATTTGGCATTATGGAAAAAATGGTCAGTTCTCGGTTAGAAGTGGGTACCAGACAGCTCTCCAAATAAAATTTCCATCTATGCCTTCAAGCTCAGTGGTTTCCAAAAATGAGTGGAATATTATTTGGTCCCTTTCTTTGCCCTAAAAGATCACAATTTTTGTCTGGAGAGCAGCCAAAAACCAACTCCCCTCAGCTGAGAATCTGTGGAAGAAAAAAATAATCCAGGAAGCCACTTGCCAAGTCTGTAAAATGGGAATGGGAACGGAAATTGTCTTTCATGCTCTAGTGGCCTGCAAATCGGCTGAGAAGGTATGGAAGCTAATCCATTTTGAAGATGATATTCATGCAGCTCACAGTCACGATATTTTAAGCTTGATGCATGCTATGAAAAGAATGAGAAGTAGAGATGACCTGGAGCTGTTGGTAACAATTTTATGGATAAAATGGAATGCTAGAAATCAGTTGATTTTCAAAGGAAAAAGGGGGAACCCCCAGATCATGGTAGCTAAAGCTGAAGCTATGATTGCAGCTTATAAGAGGGTGCATTCTCCAGCTGAGGCCTGCAGCGAATCAGAGCAGAGGGTACCTCCCAAGACATGGAATCCCCCTCAAGATGGCTTTGTAAAAGTAAACATTGATGCAGCTATCAGCTTCGAAAAGAACATTGTAGGGCTGGGGGCAGTGATCAGAGATGATTTGGGCATGTTACAGCAGCTGCTATCAAGGTTTCTAAGTTTCATGGAGATGTCTATTATGTGGAAGCAGAAGCTATGGAATGGGGTTTGTTGGTGGCGAGAGATGCAAAAGTGAAAGCTATAATCGTGGAATCAGATTCTCAAGGTGTGGTCAATTTAGTTAACAACAAGTAGGGCAGCATATCTGAAATCTATTAGGTTGTTTCAGAAATTCAGAAGTTAGTGGAAAACTTCGAACGTGTTAGTATTAAGTATGCGCCTAGATCTTGTAATGTTATTGCCCACTCTCTAGCTAAGTTAGCTTTAGAGAAGTGCGAGACTGTTGTGTGGAATGATTCATACCTTTCACAAGTGATGTATCTATTTTCTTCGTTGATTTAATTGAAATCTCTTTTTAAAAAAATAAAAAAAATAAAAAAATTTGTGGCATGCTTCCATAAAACCAGTGGCAGAGCCTAATGAAGGAACAGCCCAGCATGCAGAGATGAGTTTTTTTCTCCAAGTTAGTTCAGTACTTGTTAATAACGAATGATTTCAATTATTATTTTAAACCCAAGAGATCCAAAGTCGTTGTTGTCGAATGATCCCGAGACCAGATCTGAAACCCACAACTCAAAAGAAGGGCAAAATTGTCAAACTGTACAAAAGTTTACATGCCAGGCGTACGGGTGTTTTTTCAAAAAGTAAAGGGGGAATGGGGCATTAAGCCAAACATCAGGGGGCATTAAGCAATTTACTCGCAAATTATTATAAACAACACAGATTTTGCTTGCGGTACCTTCCGAAGTTTGAGTGGGATATTAAAAAAGTGTTACGGTAGAATTGGCTTCGCAGCAGTCTTCTTCTAACAAGTCTCATTGTAGATTTTAAAGAATCAATTTAAAGTCAAAACTATGATGTATAGTTGTATGCATCTCGGGTCCTGCATATTCTTTGAAACTGCCCATCTCTGAAAGTCAAATCCTGAGGTCCTGTCTTGCATCCTCTGTGGTGGTGGCGGCCAGAAATGGGTTGCATTTTCAGCAAAGGCCAAGACTCAGACCACCCAGCAGCACGCCAACTCCATGACAAAGGCCAAGATGGAGACCACCCAGCAGCACGCCAACTCCATGATGCAATTCTTGGTAAAGCTTATGAGGATGTTAAGTTACATTATACTATTGGTAGAGAATTGGGTAGGGGTGAATTTGCTATAACCTATCTTTGTACTGAGAATTCAACTGGTTTGGAATTTGCTTGCAAGTCTATTCCTAAAAGAAAACTGGTAAAAGATGTTGAAAAGGATGATGTAAGAAGAGAGATCGAGATAATGCGACATTTGAGTGGGCAGCCTAATATAGTTCAATTCAAGGCTGCTTATGAGGATGACCAATTTGTGCATATTGTTATGGAATTATGTGCTGGGGGTGAGCTATTTGATCGAATTGTAGCCAGGGGCTATTATAGTGAGAGAGCTGCGGCTTCTGTATTCAGGGTAATTATGAAAATGTTTGCCACTCTAAGGGTGTTATGCACAGGGATCTCAAACCTGAGAATTTCTTGTTCACTACCGGGGATGAGAATGCTGTTGTGAAGGCCACTGATTTTGGGTTATCAGCGTTCATTGAAGAGGGTAAATTTCTCTACCTTCCTTGCACATTTTCCATGTTTAGATTTTACTGCATGTAGTAGTCTTTCATGCCTGTAGAATTTTCCGATACATATCATTTGAGTAAGCTATAACTCACTTAATGTATTGATTTTGGTGAAATCATAAGAAAATAATACAAAACTCTTAGGATCACCATGAAGGCATATTTGATTAATCGAGCTATTAATGCATCTTTTTTGATTATCCTGTGATACATTTTCCAGGAAAGGCATATAGAGAAATAGTTGGAAGTCCTTACTATATTGCTCCTGAAGTATTATCGCAAAGTTATGGGAAGGAAGCAGACATTTGGAGCGCAGGAGTTATATTGTATATTTTATTGTGTGGTGTACCTCCCTTTTGGGCAGGTGAAAATCAATATTCATTTTGCACCCTACAGGATCTCTTTTCACTTCAACAACGTACTTTTATTTCTTACTGTCAACCAGAGTGTAACTATGACCACTCTGAATATTTTATGTGCTCTGCAGAAACGGATCAGGGAGTTGCTCAGGCTATATTAAAAGGAGAAATTAACTTCCAACGTGATCCATTTCCAAGTATATCAAGCAGTGCCATAGAGTTGGTTCGCAGGATGCTAACACAGGATCCAAAAAGGCGGATTACTGTTGCTCAAGTTCTAGGTATAAAGCAGTAGATCCTCATGTTATTAATTTTTCTCATTCATTCTATCTATGCTGCTTTGATTACTGTAAGTTAAAATTTGTTAGTCGATTTAATAACATGAATAGTATAGCTACCATTGAAAATGGTATATAATGCAGAGCACCCTTGGCTTAAAGAAAGTGGAGAAGCATCAGATAAGCCAATCGACACTGCTGTTATTTTCAGGATGAAGCAATTTACGGCAATGAATAAGCTAAAGAAACTTGCACTAAAGGTAAGTCTAAGGCCCATTAATCCCCCCTATTTGAGCTTAAACTTGAGAAATACATGAATAGGATTCATAGATATAAAGGGAAGTGACAATGCTTATATCTCAAGCACACATGATAAATAATATCCACAGGTCAAAAGATTCTCCAAAAAACATGTACGAGAATCTGTACGTGATGTCATTGTATAGATGTTCATGATGACATTGTATTCTGAACATTATAACAGAAATTTATATGACTGTGTGAATTATGGGTTACCTGTTTGATTGAAATTTTGCATCTACACTTCCTCATCAACAATGTTTTATTGTATTATTGTATTTTGAAAACTTGTGCGAGCCAATAAAAATTTATGTATTCCATTGCGCTCCCCCGAATGATAACCCAAGCATTCTTTAGGTCATTGTGGAAAATCTTCCGACTGAAGAAATACAAAAGCTAAAGGAAAAATTTACAGAGATGGACACTGACAACAGTGGCACTCTTACTTACGATGAATTGAAGGCAGGATTAGCTAAACTTGGATCGATGCTTACAGAATTTGATGTCAAGCAGTACATGCAAGCTGTAAGTAATTCATGAACTCTGGGTTTAGCCCACTGTCTGTCTAGTTGCTTGATACCCAGCTGATATTGTTGGCTCGGCATTTCTGCAGGCTGATATAGATGGAAATGGGACCATTGACTACATTGAGTTTATAACAGCTACAATGCAAAGGCACAAGCTACAAAGATTTGAAAATCTTTACAAAGCCTTTCAGTACTTTGACAAGGATAATAATGGGTAGGCTTCTCATTTTATTTTTATTATTATGGAAGCATGTTGAGCATTATTTGCATCCTCAGTTTTATCATGATCTGAATGGGGAATATTGAAAACATACTCCCTCCATTAACTTGCTTAAATTTAATGGGTTATATCTGGCGTCAATCAACTAATTAATGAAGTTCTTATTCTAAATGGCTATGTAGATATATCACGGTAGATGAACTCAGAAAAGCTTTCAAAGATTATGGCATGGGTGATGATGCCGCAATTGCCACAATTAAAGAAATAATGTCTGAAGTTGACAGAGACAAAGTAAGTTGATTTTCAGTTCTCAAGGGCATTGGTAATTTGTCTGCATTATTGGAAGCCAATTCCCACGCTTTTAATTTGTGTATACAGGATGGTAGAATCAGCTATGATGAATTTCGTTCAATGATGAAATGCGGAACCCAACTGCGAGCATTGTCTTCTAGATCTCTAGCTCATGTTGTAACCGTAAGACGCAAGGTATTCTGGTAGGTAAACTGTGTTGTTATTCATCGTATTCTGTACATCTTTGTAAATTTTGTTACTGCAGTTTTGTGGGAGTGTATAAGAACAATAATAGTCATATATGGAATTTTACGAAACTACCTTCTTCCCTTTTTCTTCTTACAGTCAAATAGATAAATATACGGAAGTGAACAAATTTGTGATGCACACGTAGGCTCTGAATTTTGTAGGATCAAAAGATTTATACATTACTTCTATTAAGATTTGTTTCTATGAAAAAATACAGTTGAAACAAACTATACGCTTTATTCTATGAATTTCCTTTGATGAAAAAAGGAAAATGCAGAGAGGCGAGAGGGAAGACATTGGCAAATCCCCACCATCACAGCAGCAAACGGGCACTTAATAAATTAGAAAGTCTTTGTTCTCGTCACAATAATTAACCTTTCTTGATTTGCCCAGTTTTGTTAAAATGTTATGCCTAGAGAGAGCTTCGTCACTTCGCCATTGCAACTTGGGGGTTTTCATTGCACTCGAATCGCCATTTCAGCCTCTGTGGAAGACGAATTAGAGGACAATGCCTGTGGGTCAGTGTGTTAACATAACCAAAATTGTAAACGGCAGTGATCCTTCAACAGCTTTGAAAACTCGCTCTTTTTATCAATCAATTTCTTCAAGCTTAGACCTTGTTCAGAGATGGAGAGGGGAACAGCAAAGAGAGAAAAGGCCTTGAAAAAAAAAAAAACCAAAATTGTTTGCTTTAAATTATTTGCAAATCTAAGGTTATTTTTGTCTTTTTACAAATAGTTGATAATATTAGGAGTACATTCATCGGTCAACTATGGTTTGACCTTAAAGGAAAAAAACAAAAAGCTAATGACGTGGGGGGTGGAGTGATGACTTTTCCAATAATTGGGCCATGGCATACGAAAAAAAATGCATTTTTACGAATTATTTTAAATATTAAATATAATTATCTTCCTATTATTAATCTGTTACAAATTTTTCATTGATAATATTAATTTTAGTACTATTTATAAAATTTTTTAATAAAAATAATGAATTATGTGGGCTACGTGTATATTTAAACTTTTAAAGTGTTACGCAACTTCTGAAAGTTGGAACTTGAAAGATATTATTTAATTTGTTGATTTTTTTTAATTTATGGAGAGAATAAAAATATGAACGGAATCTTTGTTATTCATTGTTCGTGTCACGGGGAAGGTTCCATAATTCCAATTTTATTATCAAATTTCTGTCCTACAGACATTATTTACAACCTCATCATTTATTCAAACTTCTATCCTATCCCACGCGTTTCTTTTTCGCTGACCATTTCCAACAAAAGCCAATAAATTTCTTACCAAAAACAAACCTTGCAGCAGCGCGACAACAGCCACCACTTAGGGTACGTTTGGAAGTACAGTACTGTATTTTTTAAGTTACAATTGTTATGAAGTAAAAGCTGATGGTTTTTTATAAAGGTGTTGTAATTTTTAAATTGCAATTGTTATTAGTGTTTGTTAAATTTTAATAGCTATGGAGTGGATGAATATTTGTAATAATTAATTTTAAATAACATTATTTTTAAACCTTAAGAAAACAACCTGTTAGAACTTAACCAATTTGTCACCGATTTAATTCTCCCAAGATCCACCTTTATTTGCTCAAGATTTCAGAATCTACTTAGTTTTATTGGCTAATGAATAAGTGGTAATTCACTCAAGCAACTAAAAGAAAACAGAAAAGAAAGTACACACACTTGACACCAGTGATTTATAGTGGTTCGGCCACAAGGTGAGCCTACATCCACTGTGAAGGAGAAGAAAAGTTTCACTATCAGAGCTTATTAAAGATACAAAGTTCTTGAGAAGATAGTACAAAATCACGCTACACAAGATCTCATCATAGGGCTATATATGTAGTAAGGAAAGGATCTAGAAGGACCCTTCATTAGTCAACTACTAACGCCACCTGGGTTTGTTCATAACAAACCCAGTCTTTTGCCCTCGTGATAACAGGCTTTAACGACTTTTTGCACCTCTGGTAGCCATGTGTTTCATCTTCTTAAGCTCCTGAGTACAAAGCGGTATTCACCTTTGTCGTTTTGAGTAAGTGATACACGTGTTTCATCACGTGAGTCACTTACTTATTTTACCGACAAAGTAAAAATGTCATACAACTCCCTGAACTCCTGCGGCTTACATGTCATACCCAATGCAAGGTTTAAGTTGACTTGTCGTATACAGTCTCGAGTTTAGATTTTGAGCTTCATATCTAACATTCTCAATCTTGAACTCAAATCTGCTGCTCCCCTTCCTCACCATCACTTTACATCTATAGTCTATATCCTGCAGATCCCAGCTGAGTTCAAACAGAACTCAAACTTGGCACAGGGTACAACCTTAGTTAGGAAGTCTGCAAGGTTATCATTAGTGTGAATTTTCTCTAACTTCACCACTCCTTTTGATACCTCTAGTCTCAGAAAATGAAGCTTGATATCTATGTGTTTAGTTCTTTCGTGATGGACTTGATTTTTACTCAAACAAATAGCACTGTGATTGTCACAATGAACCAACACCTGCTCTTGTTTGAATCCTAGCTCAGTTACCATTCCTCTGAGCCATATTGATTCTTTAACAGCTTCTGCTGCTGCAATGTACTCTGCTTCAATTGTTGATAATGCTACAACATTCTGCAATGTGGCTTTTCAGTTGACAGTACAACCATTTAGAGTAAATAGGTAACCTGTCAGGGACCTTCTCTTATTCAGATCCCCAGCAAAATCAGCATCTACAAAGCCTTCAACTCTGACTTCCTCTTGTTTTCTGATTCTATAAACCAGACCATAATCAAATGTACCCTTTAGGTATCTTAGCACCCATATTACAGCTTTCCAATGTTCTTGTCCAGGGTTTGCCATTATTTGCTTACCACACTTACTGCATAAGATATATCTGGCCTGGTTAGAACCATTGCATACATTAGGCACCCAACAACACTTGAGGAAGGAACCATGTTTATTTCAGTCATCTCTTCTTTAGTTTTTGGGCATTGCTGACTTGAGAGTCTAAAATGAGCTAGTAGTGGTGTTTGGACAGGCTTTGAGCTCCTCATCCCAAACTTCTCGAGTACTTTCCTAATGCATTTCTGTTGAGTTAAGTATAGGATACCCTGCTTTCTATCTCTAATTATTTCCACCCCAAGTATTTCTTTGCTGTTCTTAAATCCTTCATTTCAAAGACTTCTATCAGTTGTTGTTCAAGGACATTTATTTGCTCCATGTTCTAACATGCAATCAACATATCATCAACGTATAACAACAGATAAATCTTGGTGTCATCCTCCACCTATTTGAAATATACACAGCAGTCAAAACTACTTCTTTGGAAACCATGTTCTGACATAAACCTGTCAAATCTCAAATACCACAGCCTTGGAGATTGTTTAAGTCTATATAGTGACTTCTTTAAATGAAAAACATAATCAGCCTTTTCTGGATTCACATAGCCTTCTAGTTGAGCCATTACAATCATTTCATCCAATTCACCATGAAGGAAGGCAGTCTTGACATCCATCTGCTCAAGGTGCATGTCTTTGACAGCTACAAGTGCTATTAAGATTCTTAAGGATAAGTGTTTGACTATTGGAGAAAACACCTCTGTGAAGTCAATACCCTCTTTCTGTGTAAAGCCTTTGACAACAAGCCTGGCTTTATATCTTTGAGATTCAACACCTGGTATCCATTCTTTAATCTTATAGGCCCATTTACAGCCCACTACCCTCTTATTTGCTGGTTTTTCAATCAGCTTCTATGTCTGGTTTTTTTATCAATGATTGCATTTCCTCATCCATAGCTTGTTTCCATTCCTTTGACTTATTACTCTTAACAGCTTCTGAATAAGTTCTTGGTTCATCAGATTCAACTTCATGTGCTGCTGTCAATGCAAATGCAATAGGGTCTGCATAAGCATATCTCTTTGGTGGCTTTATAACCCTTTTCTCTTTGTGTCTCACCAACTGATAATCCCTTACTTCCTGATCACCTACTGAGTCAGGTATAGACTCAGGAATCTGCATATCCGATTCTAACTCAGGTTTAGCTCTTGGTTCATATCTTGCATTAGAAGTTGAAAGCTCCACCTCAAAGTGAAACTTCTGGTTTCTGTCTCCAGGCTTAATGATTATAGTTTTTGGCTGTGTTGTATTTTGAAGCATTTCAGCTTCATTAAATACAACATCCCTACTGATAATAGCTCTTGGTGGTTTCAAATCAGTACACCAGAGTTTATATATCTTCACCCCATCTAGATAGCCTAAAAATACACCCTTCAAGGCTCTAGGTTCTAGTTTCCCATGCTTGATGTGTGCATATGCAGGGCATCCAAACACCCTTAAATTGGAATAGTCTGCTGGTTTACCAGACCACAATTCAATTGGAGTTTTAAAGTTGATTCTAAAAGAAGGACTTCTGTTTACAATGTAACAGGCTGTAGATAAAGCTTCTGCCCATAGAGCCTTTGACAGTTTTGAGTGTATTAACATGCATCTCACTTTGTCAACCAAAGTCCTATTCATCATTTTTGCTAATCCATTATGTTGAGGGGTATGCCTAACTGTTTTATGCCTCATGTTGTGTGTTAGAAAGTGCATATTTATAAAGGAGAAAATCGTTATTTTACATATCAAGTATTACTAACAACCCTTACTTTTATGTGTTTAAGTTTATTGTACTTTAATTATGTGTATTTTATTCTAATTGAGTATTTTATGTATTTTAGGGGCATCATAGTCATTTCACAATAAACGAGAGATCAAATGGCAAAACGGACATCATTTTTGAACTCAGGACGGTCGAAAACCTTAGGAGGAGTATAAAAGGAAAAATGACACTGTTCACATGTACGATACTATTCATATGTACGGGTACTGTTGGCGTTACTGTGCAAATAGTGGTTGTTGACTGTACTGTGCAAATAGTGGCTGTTGACTGTACTGTGCAAATAGTGGCTGTTGACTGTACTGTGCAAATAGTGGCTGTTGACTGTACTGTGCAAATAGTGGCTGATGACGTGGCGAAATCCTGAGCGTCCAAACTGTTTTTAATCCGATGGCCATGATTTACTCGATGTAACTATAAAAAGGGGGCCTCCCCCCCTAATTTGGCACCTCTGAATCCATTTTTGGGATTCATTTTCTGTAATTCTCTCTCTATCTTGTATTTTCTATGTATTTTAATAAATTTCTATTTTGCCCCTAGTTCAACTATGAGTGGCTAATTTTCTTTCAAGCTTGGGTTGAAGGTGAAGTCTCAACATGTGTCATGGACTTGATTTGGTAAATTTATTTTCTCTTCCCCTCTAGTTTTTGTGGATGTTTTGACTTCTCGTCGACAAATAATACTAATCTTGTCTAGTACTGCCCTGGTTTCACCGGCTCCCTAGTATAAGGTTATTATTATTTGGCACGATAAGCCCTTAGCACCATATTTATTAGAGCGTGGTTCATGAGGTGTGGATTCCCCTCTCATGATTTAATTGATATTAATAAGGAATATTTAGCCCATGATGCATGTTGATACGGATCCAGATACCCAAGTACGTCATTTCAATAGAATTCACTTCAATTTATTCTTGCCCTTTTAATTCCAATTCCAGAATTTATTCTTGTTATTTTAATTTAAGTTTTAGCATAGTCTAAATCATTTTCCAACTTAAATCCAATCACCCATTCACTAAATTAATTTTATATATAATTAAAATCCACCTCCTTGTGGGATCGACACTCGTCACCATCAGTCTATACTACAACAGATTCGTGCGCTTGCGAGTTCAATAAAATTTGCACAACAAGTTTTTGGCGCCGTTGCCGGGGAGGTAAGTAATTTTAATTCTTAGAATTAATTTTTGTGAATATTTCTATTTAATTGTTTTCTTGTATTTTTTTTTATTATTAAAAAAAAAAAGAAAAAAAAAGTGAATCTACATTTAGAGGTTAGTATTTCTTTTCTTTTTCTCTTCTTTAAATTTTGTAATTTAATTTTCAAGTTATTTTTTTTATTTCTTTTTTGTAATTTTTATTTATCTTATTAGTTTATTTTTAATTAATTTATTTCACGTATTTTTTGTGTGTGTATTGTTATAGTAAGGTTGTAATAGCGCAATAAGGTTAGTATCATAATTTATCATTCTTCTTTATTTTTATTTGTTTTGTTCCTATCTTTATTTTTATTTTTTATTTTATTTGTTTTGTTCCCATTTATTTTTATATTTCTTGCATGCATGGTCGTAGGTCATTATTACCTAATCTTGAACCTATAGACCTTGAATTAGAGAAAACACTTCGCACACACAAAAACGTTAAAAACAAAATGGATTTACAAGAACCACAGGAGAGACCATTTAAGGACTACTTCAGTCCTTTAGCCAATTTGAGCACATCATGCATAAGGTACCCTAATGTAGCTGCTAGGAGTTTTGAATTAAAACCTAGCGTGCTAAATTGTCTCTCCACGTTCTATGGCCTAGAAAATGAGGACCCATATAATCATTTGAATGATTTTCATGCTATTTGTCAAACATTTAAATATGAAAATTTTTCAGACGATGATGTAAAACTTAGATTATTCCCATTTTCTTTAAAAGATAGAGCTCGTTCATGGTTAAATACTTTACCTGCTAATAGCATTTCATCATGGGAACAAATGGTTACAAAATTTTTGAATAAATATTTCCCAGTGCATAAAACCAATGCTATTCGCAGGGAAATCTCGGAGTTTACCCAGAGAGATGACGAGCAATTTTTCGAAACATGGGAGCGATTCAATGGGCTACTCTTGAAGTGTCCACATCATGGGTACGAGAAATGACATCAATGCCAATACTTTTTGGAGGGATTATTACCGAATGTGCAAGAATGGCTAATGGCAACAAGTGGAGGAGAGCTAATGTCCAAAAGTGCATCAGAGATTTGGGAATTCTTCCAGCGACAAGCAGATAATTCCCAACAACGGAGTCGATCACTCAGAAATACTAGAAGGGTAAAGGGAGTAAATGAGGTTCACATTGGCGAATCAAATTCAGAAATCAAAGAAGTCAAAGAGATGGTTGAAAGTCTCTCTCGACAAATAGCATCGTTATCGACTGCTAAATCAACAGAGCCACATGACCTTGACTCATACTCAGACCAAGCCAATGCCATAGGTGTAATGAGAAAACCATCGAATTATAACCCATACTCCAACACATATAACCCTGGATGGAGAGACCACCCCAATTTTTCATGGTCTCAAGGATTCCAACAAAATGGACCAGCAGCTCCAGCTCCACCAATGCAGCCAATTCCTCAAAATCCTCAAGCCTCTCAGCCCCCATTTAGACCATTCAATCAGAACCAGAACTACTCTCAACCCAGACCATGGGAGGATTCATTCCAGAATCTCAGGAGTGTTACTCACTCCACGATTGAGCAACAGAACCGCACCATTGATGGACTACGAAATGAGTTGAGAGCGGGCTTCAACTCACAAGCTCAATCAGTTTCAAGCCTAGAGAAGATGGTGGGACAACTTGCTTCTTCAGTTCAAACCTTGGCAATGACCGTTGAGAAAGGTAAATTCCCAAGTCAACCAGTGCCTAACCCTAAAGGAGTGCATGAAGCAAGTACCAGTTCACCACAGCCGCATGGAGAGGTCAAAGTCGTCATGACCTTGCGAAAAGGAAAAGAAGTCGACAATAAAGTGGAGATGCCAAAAGAAAATCAAATTGTACCTGTGAATGTTGAGGAATCATCACCGGAGGAGAAAGAAGAAACCAACCCACGAGAGTATGTTCCCAAAGCTCCATTTCCTCAGAGGTTAGCTAAAGGAAAGAAGGGAAAATCCACAGGTGAGATTCTCGAAATCTTCAAACAGGTAAGTGTTAACATCCCATTGCTTGATGCTATAAAGCAAGTTCCATCTTATGCCAAGTTTCTTAAAGATCTGTGTACTAAAAAGAGAAATATGCATGTTCAAAAGAAGGCATTTTTAACAGAAAACGTTAGTTCTATACTCCAACATAAAATTCCTTTAAAATGCAAAGATCCAGGCTCCCCCACTATCTCATGTAGTATAGGGAACCACACAATTGAAAATGCCTTGTTGGATTTAGGAGCTAGTGTAAATTTGTTGCCTTACTCTGTTTTTGTGAAACTTGGATTGAGAGAATTACACCCAACTCCAGTGGTGTTACAGCTTGCAGATCGGTCCACGAAAATACCTCGTGGTATTGTGGAGGACGTGCTTATCCAGGTAGACAAGTTTTATTTTCCTGTTGATTTCATTGTAATTGACACTCAACCCATACAGGATTCAAGGAAGCACATCCCCATTATCCTAGGCCGACCTTTCTTGGCAACTGCGGATGCTCACATTCAATGCAGAACTGGAAATATGCAGTTGTCCTTTGGCAACATGACTATGGAGTTGAACATCTTCAACATTGCCAAACAACCTCACAATGCAGATGATGGAATTGTTGATGTGGATTTAATTGAAGCATTTATTGATGACACTTTTGTTTCAAACCTTAGTGATGACCCTTTACAAACATGTTTAACTCACTTTGGTTTGAATTTTGATATTGACAGATCGGTCGAGGAGGTCAACGCTCTACTTGACTCAGCACCATCCATGGACACTAATAAATGGAAGTCAAGAGTTGAACAACTAGCACCCTCAGAGAAGAAACTCATTCCATCATCAGAATCACCACCGAAACTCGAGCTCAAACCATTGCCCAACACTCTGGAATATGCATTTTTGGGGGAAGAAAGTACTTTACCGGTAATCATCTCATCATCCCTCAATGACGAACAAAAAGGTAAGTTGTTGGATGTTTTAAAAGAGCACAAAGGAGCATTAGGATGGACCCTAGCAGACATAAAAGGTATAAATCCAGTAGACTGCATGCATTATATTCACCTTGATGAAAATGCTAAATCTACTACGGAAATGCAACGTCGGTTAAATCCTAATATGAAAGAAGTTGTTAGAACAGAAGTCCTTAAGCTATTAGATGCAGGTATCATTTACCCCATTTCTGATAGTTCATGGGTCAGTCCTGTACAAGTTGTCCCCAAAAAGTCAGGAGTCACTGTAGTTGCAAATGCTGATAATGAATTGATACCAACTAGAGTAACTACAGGATGGCGTGTATGCATTGATTATAGGAAGTTGAATTCTGTCACACGTAAAGATCATTTTCCTTTACCATTTATCGATCAAATGCTTGATAGATTAGCAGGCCATGAATTTTATTGCTTTCTAGATGGCTACTCAGGATATAATCAGATTCCCATTGCACCAAAAGATCAAGAGAAAACCACTTTCACTTGCCCTTTTGGCACTTTTGCATATAGGAGGATGCCATTTGGATTATGTAATGCACCTGCTACATTTCAAAGATGCATGTTGAGCATTTTTTCTGATATGGTTGAACGATTCCTTGAAGTCTTTATGGATGACTTTTCAGTCTTTGGTGATTCATTTGATCAATGTTTACGTCATCTAACATTAGTTCTGCAGAGATGTATCGAGAAGAACTTGGTCTTAAATTGGGAGAAGTGCCATTTTATGGTAAAACAAGGTATTGTTCTCGGTCACATCATTTCGAGCAAAGGTATTGAGGTTGACAAAGCCAAGGTGGATCTCATTTCCAATCTTCCTCCACCCAAAACGGTCAGAGAAGTAAGATCTTTCCTTGGGCATGCTGGTTTTTATAGACGTTTCATTAAAGATTTTAGCAAAGTTTCTAGACCCTTATGCAATTTACTTGCTAAGGATGCACCTTTTATCTTTAATGATTCATGTCTTGTGGCTTTTGAAAAATTAAAGCAATTGTTGACGTTATCACCCATCATTCAGCCCCCAAATTGGAGCTTACCATTCAAGCTCATGTGTGATGCATCTGATTATGCAGTAGGAGCAGTATTAGGACAAAGAGTTGATCGGATTCCCCATGTTATTTACTATGCTAGTATGACATTAAATGATGCACAGTTGAACTATTCGACTACTGAAAAAGAAATGCTAGCAGTAGTGTTTGCATTGGAAAAATTTCGATCTTATCTTATTGGTTGTAAAATAATTGTGTTCACTGATCATGCTGCTCTTAAATACCTTTTTACAAAGAAAGATGCAAAAGCTAGACTAATTCGTTGGGTGTTACTTTTGCAGGAATTTGACTTGGAATTCAAAGATAAGAAAGGCACAGAAAATGTTGTGGCAGACCATCTCTCTCGTCTTCATTTTGACACAACTACAGAGCCTTTAACATTAAATGAGTCATTTCCAGATGAACAATTAATGAGTATGGAAGTATTACATTGGTATGCTGATATAGTTAATTATCTTGTTACAGGTAAACTTCCAGAGCATTGGACCAAGCAAGACAAGGCTAAATTCTTTGCAGAAATAAAGAATTTCTTTTGGGATGACCCGTACTTATTCAAGTATTGTGCAGATCAAATTGTCAGACGATGTGTCCCAGAAAATGAAATTCAGAATATCCTTTCATTCTGCCATGAACAAGCTTGTGGAGGCCATTTCAGTGCTAAGAAAACAGCGACTAAAGTTTTACAATGTGGTTTCTATTGGCCAACTATATTTCGAGATGCTTACACTTTCTGTTCTTCATGTGATAGGTGTCAACGAATGGGGAGTATTACACGAAGGAACATGATGCCACTAAATCCAATATTAGTGGTTGAGATTTTTGACGTATGGGGTATCGACTTCATGGGACCCTTTCCCACTTCTTTTGGCCATCAATTCATACTGGTTGCTGTTGACTACGTATCGAAATGGGTAGAAGCAATTCCATGCAGAACCAATGATCACAAGGTGGTGATAGGGTTTTTGAAAAGCAACATTGTTTCGCGCTTTGGATTCCCTCGAGCAATAATCAGTGATGGTGGTGCCCACTTTTGTAATAGAGCATTCAAGGCTCTTTTGACAAAGTATTCAATCACTCATAAAGTGGCGACCCCATATCATCCGCAAACCAGTGGTCAAGTGGAGATCTCCAATCGAGAAATCAAGCACATATTAGAAAAGACGGTGAGGCCGGACAGAAAAGATTGGTCATTAAGACTTGATGATGCATTATGGGCATATCGAACGGCTTTCAAGACGCCGATTGGGATGTCACCCTACAGGCTAGTGTATGGAAAAGCTTGCCACCTACCTGTGGAACTCGAGCATCGTGCATATTGGGCCATCAAGAAATTCAATTTTGACATGCAGCAAGCCAGCTCAGAAAGAAGATTACAACTGGCAGAGCTTGAAGAAATTCGCAATGATGCATACGAAAATGCCAAGATTTACAAGCAACGAATGAAAGTCTTCCATGACAAGCATATTATGAGAAAATCTTTCACTCCAGGTCAGAAAGTGCTTTTATTCAACTCTCGTTTGCACCTATTCCCAGGTAAGTTACGCTCTCGATGGTCTGGTCCATTTATTGTTCATACTGTTTTTCCACATGGGGCAATTGAAATTAAGGACCCAAAGAACGGTGTCACGTTTAAAGTTAATGGTCAAAGATTAAAGCCATATCTAGAGTACCAACCACATGGAGAAGACACCGAAATAAATTTGAGTGACCCACCAGATTTGAATTGATTTTTTCTTTTCAGTGGTTTGATTTTTTTTTTCTTTCTTTTTATCACTCTTTTGCTAATTGAAATTATTTTTTGCATAAGTGTGTTTATCATTAAGTTTTCTCTTATCATTGTTAATCATGAGTCTCTTACTTAGACCGTTCCTCCTGAACATTCTTAAACCACTTCAACGTGTCAAAAATCATCTCAAAAGGCAGATTCAATTTTGTAAAACAAATCGCATTTGGGCTCTACAACCACCAGAGTTAGTAGCCTATGTTGAAGGTTTAGAACGCCAACTCAGAGATATTGAGAAAAGTGTTTTCGACATCCAGTTGGAGCTTGAGGTAAATTCAATAAGAGGACGATTTTGATTTTCTTTGTGTGTTTTAATTTGTTTTTCTGTTTGTGTGCTTTAGTTTGTTACCCCGGTGAAGTGGCGGATAACGGTACTCCGTGACAATTAAGTCGGTTACTTCAGTTTCCCATAATAACTGATATTCTGAGGCGAAGGTATGGACAGATCCGAGATTCTAGCAAAACTTCACAAGCGATTCCCTTTACTCCCTCAGAATGCCCTCCTTACGATCTATAAAGCTCGGTCCGAACGCATGCGATTGCTCATGAGGAATAACATACCTGCTGACATCCGTTGGTTAATTGAGGCGAAAGTACGATTGGCAGGTGAGTTACCTCCAAAATTTATTGCATACATGCCTGGTTGTGGAAAAGGAAATTATGCAAGAAAACGACGAGCTCGAAGAATTTCTGTTGCTTGTCATAAGTGTGCCAGAATGAGTTGCAATAAAAACCGATGTTCTTTAGGAATGGTGTCTGATAACAGAGAAGATAAGATTCAATTCATTAGGGATGGCTTGAATAAGGAGTCATTGGATGATATCCTTCTGTCTCTTGAAACGCATCCCAGTGGATATGTGCAAGGAGCGATTCTCCAGTTATGGTCATTATTCCAGAAAGAGCATGAACGATATAGTCTCGGGAATCTGACTTTAAACGACCCTGTTTGCCAGTTTATAAGAAAACTTGATGGGAAGCCTATCCTCGACCCATAGAGGGCGTTCAAGCCGTTTCTGGACGTAAAACCAGAGGAAGATGTGAGCCACAGTCGCAACTACCTGTAAATATCCTTTTACTTTACTGTTATTTTATTTCATTTCACTGTTGTTTTATCATTTGCATTATTGTCTTTAATAATTTTATTACTGTTTGTTTTTACTGTTTGCTTTTTGACTATCGAGCCATGTGCTTTACGCATTATTTGACATTGACATGTCACCTCATACACAGTTGTGATCCACTATCACCAAGATTCTTAAATATGACTTTTTGTTAAGCACTCACGAATTGTTTTTAAGAAATATTCCAATGGCAGCTACTCCCAATAGACATTTCAAGAATATTTGTGTGCTTTCTGGATTTACCTATGGCAAACATAAAGAGTTCGTTGATGCAGCCATAGATCTTGGTCGAAGCATAACAGAGAGAAAATTACACTTGGTGTATGGAGGAGGTAACCGAGGGTTATCAAAATTGGTCTCAGAAGCTGCTTTTATCAGAGGAAGCCAAGTGTTAGGCATCATCCCTAGAGTCCTAAAACCTTTGGGCAGTGTGTCTGACTCAACGACTGGAGAAGAGTTAGTCGTCTCAGGTATGCAAGAACGAATAACTGAAATGCTTAATCATGCTGATGCTTTTATTTTCCTTCCAGGAGATCTTGCAACACTAGAGGCACTTATCACACTAGCATCTTGGGCCCAACTGCACATTCACCAGAAACCCATCGGTTTGTTAAATGTCAATAATTTTTATGATGGCTTTATCGCATTTCTTAACCATGCAATAAAAAGCTACTTTATTCCTTCCAGTGCGAAAAAACTTTTTATTTGTGCTCACACTGCTAATGAGCTACTTGATATGTTACTAGCTTATAAACCGGAGCCAGACCCCTGGAGCTTTCTGTTGGAGCGTTCAAATGATGACGGTAACAGTAGCCGCAGTAAGAAGTATAAATTAGATTTAACTCTCCGCCTGTAAATATTTTCTTCTGTGTTGCACCACCCAGGTGATGTCTTCTAAACTCTACTTCTGTCCTTTAAAACATTGAGGACAATGTTTCGTTCTGGTTGGGGGGAGGGAATAGTCGACAATTGTGGAATATTGGTTAAGTTTTTACTAATTTTTTGTTGTAGAAACTAATTGTTGCTAACTTTTTGTGTTGAAGATGGCTGAATATGGAGTGTAGTGACTCTAGAAACGCATCTTCATTGATAAAAAAAAAATGAAAAAAAAAAATGAAAAAAATCTTTTCCTTTATTATGTTTTGATGTTTATTTTTCTTTTTCCTTTTTAATTTCTCCTTTATAAATATACATTTTCAAACAAAAATTTTTGAGTCAAAGATGGCTGAATATAGAGTGTAGTGCCTCTAGAAACGCATCTTCTTAAGTTAAAAAAAAAAAATCGTTTTCTATCATTTTCTAATTAGTTTTTCTGCATCATTTTTACATTTCTGCATGCATATTTTCCTTTCACGTTTAGAATAGGTTGGGGGGTAGACTGTTGTTTAAAAAAAAAAAAAAATTGTGATTTGTTTTAAGATTAGATGACATGATGATTTCAAATTTTAGTATTTGTATTATCTTTAGTATGAAGTGATGTTACACTATGTTTGCTACTCTACATGTTGATGTCGGAGACAAATATGAGTTGCTTGAAGGAATGGACATGTCATAATATATACCAAGTGAGTTTTTGAGCCTATCATTTTTCTTGGAGAGTACCCCTTTTGCCCATTCTTTATACAGCTTAGCAGTTTATTATTGTACACGATCTCTAGATTTCTTTTGAGTTAACCCTAAAAAAAAAAAAAAAAAAAAAAGAAAAAGAAAAAAATGTGTGTTACTACATTTGGAAGCCCATTTAATTAGTAGATATGGAAGATTATTTAGAGCCCTAAAAGATGATGGAAAGGCCGTCTTTGATCCGTTTGAGCCTTTCTAGCCATCCCTTTTATGAATATCCATAGTTAGCCCTTTTGAACCTTTAAAAAAAAAAAAAAAAAAAAAAAAAAAAAAACTTTTCTTTGTCAACTTATTATCTTGACCCACTCCGATTTGGAGTATTACCCAATAAGATCCATCACCTATTTATGTTTGAGAAAAATGTAAATAAACATTTTGTATAGTGAAGTTATGCCTAGTTCAAAAAAAAAAAGAAAAAAAAAAACAATTGTTGCTTCAAAAAATAAAAATAACAATAATAGGTGAAATCCATCTTGTAACTTCCAAAAAAAAAAAAAAAATTCTGCATTTTTCTCAAACATACATTTTGTTTTTTCTATTTCCCTTCTTTGTTAGCCATGTCCCTAGCCTACGTTACGTCCTAATAAAAATCCTTCTTGATTTTAGGGAACTATAATCTGAAGTAGAAGCTAGTTATATGGGCTAAAAAGATGTAGTGATGCATAAAAAATAAAAATAAATAAATAAATAAATTGGGTTGACTATCATTTTTATTTGACTAGAGATCGTATTATTTCTAAGCTAAGGGCATATTTCTTTCATTTTGGTGAGAGCATGTGAGATCACTTCTTTATTATTTTCTCTCAATTATCATTCATTGGAGTGACTATTTTTATTGGGTTTAATTTCTTTGTGAGAGTGTCACTACTTCCAGTGAGATTTTGGGGTTTGACATATCATTCTTGAAGGTAGCTACGACAAAGTCTACTGGGCTAATTCATGTGGATGGTTGATGTGGGTGTGATGTTTCTTTAGACTTGAGATAATGCTTATACTTTTATTTGATTGTTATCATTAATCTGATTGAATAAACAAGAGTGTTTAAAAATATAAATAAAAAAAATAAAATCATTTTTGAATTTTGTTTTCGCTTTATTTGCTAGGGACTAGCAATAAGCTGGTTGGGGGGTGTGTTGTGTGTTAGAAAGTGCATATTTATAAAGGAGAAAATCGTTATTTTACATATCAAGTATTACTAACAACCCTTACTTTTATGTGTTTAAGTTTATTTTACTTTAATTATGTGTATTTTATTCTAATTGAGTATTTTATGTATTTTAGGGGCATCATAGTCATTTCACAATAAACGAGAGATCAAATGGCAAAACGGACATCATTTTTGAACTCAGGACGGTCGAAAACCTTAGGAGGAGTATAAAAGGAAAAATGACACTGTTCACATGTACGATACTATTCATATGTACGGGTACTGTTGGCGGTACTGTGCAAATAGTGGTTGTTGACTGTACTGTGCAAATAGTGGCTGTTGACTGTACTGTGCAAATAGTGGCTGATGACGTGGCGAAATCCTGAGCGTCCAAACTGTTTTTAATCCGATGGCCATGATTTACTCGATGTAACTATAAAAAGGGGGTCTCCCCCCCCTAATTTGGCACCTCTGAATCCATTTTTGGGATTCATTTTCTGTAATTCTCTCTCTATCTTGTATTTTCTATGTATTTTAATAAATTTCCATTTTGCCCCTAGTTCAACTATGAGTGGCTAATTTTCTTTCAAGCTTGGGTTGAAGGTGAAGTCTCAACATGTGTCATGGGCTTGATTTGGTAAATTTATTTTCTCTTCCCCTCTAGTTTTTGTGGATGTTTTGACTTCTCGTCGACAAATAATACTAATCTTGTCTAGTACTGCCCTGGTTTCACCGGCTCCCTAGTATAAGGTTATTATTATTTGGCACGATAAGCCCTTAGCACCATATTTATTAGAGCGTGGTTCATGAGGTGTGGATTCCCCTCTCATGATTTAATTGATATTAATAAGGAATATTTAGCCCATGATGCATGTTGATACGGATCCAGATACCCAAGTACGTCATTTCAATAGAATTCACTTCAATTTATTCTTGCCCTTTTAATTCCAATTCCAGAATTTATTCTTGTTATTTTAATTTAAGTTTTAGCATAGTCTAAATCATTTTCCAACTTAAATCCAATCACCCATTCACTAAATTAATTTTATATATAATTAAAATCCACCTCCTTGTGGGATCGACACTCGTCACCATCAGTCTATACTACAACAGATTCGTGCGCTTGCGAGTTCAATAAAATTTGCACAACACCTCACAATACCATTTTCAATACAACAATCATCAAACTTCTTATTACAAAATTCTAGCCCGTTATCAGTCATTAGCCTCTTGACTTTCCTATTTGTTTGAGTTTCTACTAGTGTCTTCCAAGCTTTAAATTGATCAAATGCATCATCCTTGGTTTTCAACACATATACCCAAACCATTCTAGAAAAATCATCAATGAGAGATAAGAAATATTTTACCCCACCTAGTGAAATTGTCTGTGCTGGCCCCTACAAATCAACATGAATGTAGTCTAGAGTTCCCTTTGAGTTATGAATACCAATACTGAATTTTACCCTTGAAGACTTTCCTAGGACACATTCTTCACAGAACCTCAAAAACTCTATCTTGTCTACACCTAGAACTCCATGTGTTGTTAGTTCTTTTAAGCCCCTTTCACTCATATGGTCTAATCTTATATGCCACAACATAGATTTGTCTATATTCTGATTTGTCACAGCAACTTCACCTGTTACAGTTGAACCCTGAAGCGCATACAGGCCATTGCTCATATTCCCCTTCATCACAACCATTGACCCTTTCATAACCTTTAAAATGTCTGATTCAAGTTTAACTAGACATCTCATTTTATCAAGCATCCCAAGAGAAATAAGGTTTCTTTTTAATTCAAGAACATGTTTAACATCCCTTAGTTCCCTAATCATGTCATCAAACATTTTCAGCCTAATTAAACCCCTGTCAACTACCTTACAACTAGCATCATTACCCATTACAATTATTCCACCATCATAGGCCTCATAGTTCATGAATAGACTCTTATTAGGGCACATGTGAAAGGAACAACCAGAATCTAGAACCTAATTACCTCTTGTTTGACCATCAGTTGCTATTAGAACTCCAGCTGAGTCATAGCCATCAGATCCCTCAAATTTTGATGCAACAACAGCATCTCCACTCTTCTCTTTTGCATCTTTATTCTTGTATTTCTTCTCAGGACAATCCCTTTTGAAATGACCCTCCTTATGACACTGAAAACATTTCCTTGATTTCGATTTGGATCTTTTCTTCTTTCCCGTGTTCCCTTCTCTTTTTTCAGTCATTCATTTTACTGTCAAGCCTTCTCCATCTCTGGATTCTTTCTTTGTTGCAGCCTTGGAACTCAGAGTCTTCTTTACATCTACTATGGTAAGAGTTTGCCTTCCACACATAAGTGTGTCAACTAGATGTTCATATGAGCTTGGTAGTGAACAAAACAAGATCATAGCTTTGTCCACATCATCAATTTTCACATTAATGTCTTCAAGATCTAGTATGATCTTGTTGAAAGCATCAATGTGATCAGTGATTGAAGACCCATATTCCATCTGAAGGGTATAAAGCTTATTCTTTGTGGCTAGACGTTTGGCCATTGATTTATTGGTGTAGAGATCCTCAAGTTTTTTCCACAGACCTGTTGCTGTCTTTTCACCACCAACCTCTCTGAGTACACCATCTCCAAGGCTTAGAATTATTGGACTGTGAGCTCTGTCCAGTACATTTGGTAAATCTTCATTAGCAATTTTTCTTGGTTTCTTGGATGATGAAACCTCCCTAAGTGCTACATCCAGACTTTGATGTACCAGCAAGGCCTTCATTTTAAGCCTCCACATGTGAAAATCATTTTCACTTAAAAATTTCTCTACCTCAAGCTTTGGTTCAGCCATTCTGAGATCAAGAATTCAGTGGACTGGCTCTGATACCAATTTGTTAGAACTTAACCAATTTGTCACCGACTTAGTTCTCCGAAGATCCACCTTTATTTGCTCAAGATTTCAGAATCTACTTAGTTTTATTGGCTAATGAATAAAGTGATAATTCACTCAAGCAACTTAAAGAAAACAGAAAAGAAAGTACACACACTTGACACCAGTGATTTATAGTGGTTCGGCCACAAGGTGAGCCTACATCCACTGTGAAGGAGAAGAAGAGTTCCATTATCAGAACTTATTAAAGATACAAAGTTCTTGAGAAGATAGTACAAAATCACGCTATACAAGATCTCATCATAGGGCTATATATGTAGTAAGGAAAGGATCTAGAAGGACCCTTCATCAGTCAACTGCTAACGCCACCTGGGCTTGTTCATAACAAACCCAGTCTTTTGCCTGCGTGATAACAGCCTTTAACGGCCTTTTGAACCTCTGGTAGCCACGTGTTTCATCTTCTTAGGCTTCTGAGTACAAAGCGGTATTCACCTCTGTCGTTTTGAGTAAGTGATGCACGTGTTTCATCATGTGAGTCACTTACTTATTTTACCGACAGAGTAAGAATGTCATAAAACTCCCTGAACTCCTGCGGCTGACATATCATACCCAATGCAAGGTTTAAGTTGACTTGTCGTATACAGTCTCAAGTTCAGATTTTGAGCTTCATATCTAACACAACCTATACCATTCATATGTGCATACTAAATATTACAATTTCTACATGTAAATATAAATAAAATTGAAACTTGTTATAATATCAAAACATGAACTCTGCTCAAATAAATTTGAGATGGATTTTTATTAGGGGAATTTCATCAAATAAGGGTTGTGTGTGTCTACAAAAAGCAACTACTACAATAAAAATGGTGGGTACAAGCAAATAAATCAGGCATGACCCATCACCCATCAATTTATTCTGCACAAGCCCCGAAAATATTATGAACAAAAATGAAGAAAATGAAAAATTGCATGTGATAGAGCAAAGGAGCATTAAAAAATGAACAAGGGGTAAAAGAAAACGCACCACTGACAGAGGGTATGAGAGTGGTCGGTGTCGAAATCGCGTCGATGAGAATTATCGGTGTTAGAATTGCATCAATTAGAACTGCCACAGTTGGAACCATGCTGATGAGAATGGGGGTTTAGGGTTTGTTTTATAAAAAAAAAATCGATTTGAAATGAAGATTAAAAATGAGGATAAATTGAAATTGAATAATATATAAGACTAATTTAGTAATTTAACCTACAGTTGGGAAAAAAAAATCTCCTAAGCTGTCAAAGTCCAACTACAAGTGTTACCAAATACTTTAATACTAGCACAACTACCTCACCACACTCCCAAATATATCCATAAACTAGACGGTGCAATTCTTGGTAAACGTTACAAGGATGTCAGGTTGCATTACACTATTGGGAAAGAACTGGGTAAGGGAGCATTTGCTGTTACATATCTTTGTACTGAGAATTCAACCGGTTTGCAATTTGCTTGCAAGTCCATCTCTAAGAAAAAAATTGTGGCGGCGTATGAAAAGGATGACGTAAGAAGAGAGATTGAGATAATGCGACATTTGAGTGGGCAGCCTAATATAGTTCAATTTAAAGGTGCTTATGAGGACATGCATTATGTGCATATTGTTATGGAGTTATGTGCTGGTTCTGAGCTATTTGACCGAATTATAGCCAGGGGCCATTATAGTGAGAGAGATGCGGCTTCTGTATTCAGGGTAATTATGAATGTTGTGAATGTTTGCTACTCTAAGGTGTTATGCATAGGGATCTCAAACCTGAGAATTTCTTGTTCACCACCAGGGATGAGAATGATGTTTTGATGGCCACTGATTTTGGGTTATCAGTGTTCATTGAAGAGGGTAAATTTCTTCACTGCATATATTACTTAATACTTATCGTTTCCGTTATAGGCACCACGTACATGTTTGTATTTGAAATCTTATATTTACATACGTTGCGTGAAGCTAAGTTTCTTTGGTAATTAATTTACATTATATATTTAGAAAATAATTTCAAAATATTTAGAAAAATATCAAATATAAAAAGTCTAAAATTTAAAAAAAAATTAATAGAAGTGCTAAAAAATAAGGTTAATATCACCTAAATGACACTTATTTCGACATTTATTAAAAAAGTAATAAATGTTTTAAAAATAAACACACAAGTGGCACTCTAACTCTAATAAAATTAACATATTTAAATACTATAAATTAAATTAATGATTTTACCCTCCATTAATTGATTTATAATTCTTATAGATAATTAATTTTTGGGTGGGGCTATTTGAACCCACTAATTTACTCAATAAACCCACTTTAAAAATAATTTTTTATCATTAAAATACCCCTAAATTAAATTACAGGTATGGACACTAGAATATAATTAAAAAAAAACAGAATTTTTACTCTTTAAACCCATCTTTATATTCAATATAGTTTTATAGAACCCTAATTAAATTTTCATTAAACCCTAATCAATCAAGAAGTGTGATTCTTCTCTCAAGCCATATATATTGTTAAATAGGCACATGTGAGTTGATTCAGAGTAACAAAATTAATTGTTATTGATTTGATGGATATTGATTTGATGGAGGATTAATTGTTTAATTGTTATGATTCGTTTGGGAATGACCCCTCACTCAAAATTGTTTAATTAATATTGATGATTAAATTTTCAATTAATAATCAATTATTGTTTTTTCCCAAATTCTGAAAAAAAATATTTTTTCTCAAATTCCTCATATTAGATTTTCATACCATCATACAATATTTTTCTCACAAATATAATATAACTCAAAAAAATAATTTCATGATGACAACTATTTTCTCCATTTAGAATGTTTTGATTTATTTGTCCTTAAACGAGGGCCATTCACTCAAAATTGATTATTAAATTTTCAATTAATAATCAATTTCCAATCTAATGGGTTTATAAATGAATATTATGGGTTTAATGAGTAAAATCACTATTATTATAAAAACTGGGTTTAGAAAGGGCATATTAGGTATTTTAGTGGGTTTACTGAGTAAAATTTAAAATTTTAAAATTTAAAGATGTGTTTATTTAGTAAATAGGTTTATTGAGTAAATTGGTGGGTTCAAATAGCCCCACCCTTAATTTTTATATACAAGTCTTATTGATGAAAGATGAAAACAATTATTTTTTTGAACTAAATTGTAAACTCAAATTTAATTACCAAGAAGAAGAAGAAGAAGAGAGAGAGAGAGAGAGAGAGAATCAGAGAAGACGAAGAAGAAAAGGAGAAAAATAAAAGAAAAAAGAGAGAGAAACGGAGGAGACAAAAAAGAAGAGGGCATGATCAAAACTAAAGAAAAAAAGTGAGAAAAACAAAAAAGACGAAGAAGAAGAAGAGGGTAAAAGGTTTATGCTACGTTTACTTATCAGTAATCAGAATATTCTGTAATGAGAATATGTTGGAATGAGAATGAAGAATAAGAATTAGAATAAGTTGTTTACTTGAGCTGCATAAATCGAAATCATAATGAGTTAGAATCCCATTGATGTGTTTAATTTATCTTAGAATCAGAATTAGAATAACTTTAATTGTTTCAAGTTACTGAAATGTTCTAAGTTAATTATAACCACTACTATTATCATCATCATCATTATTATTTCTGATTTTTATTATCATAAAAATGATTGTTAATAATAATAAAATAAAAATAATATCATTAATAATTTATTAAAATAGCCTTTGTTAACTATTGTCATTTGATGATGATGATGATGATAATAAAACTAATAAAATAAAATAAATAATAGTAATAGTTAATAAATTAATAACACTAACAACAACAACAATAATAATAGTAATAATAAAATGAATTCCATTATAATAATAAATTTTTCAATTTTGTCTTCTTTCAATTTATATTTTTTAATTTCCAAAGAGGGTATCCTGGGTATATTAATAGTGTAGTGGAGATAATTTTGTCATTCTAAGAAATGAGGTTCTCATTGCCAACCCCCTCCGAGAATCACAACTCTAGCAATCAATCCAAAATTTATGTGGGGCCCACGAAATTCATTTTCATTCCCAACCTTAATTTAACAAGTAAACATGTTATTCTTTCTAATTCTTCCATTCTAATTCTCATTCTGGATTAGTAAATACAACATTAATACAATGTGGTATGAACTCGAGTCTCAACCAGATTTCAAATATGTGGGTTTTCCACATTCTTTTTTCTTTTTTTTTAATACAATACCGGATAAGTGTCAAACATTGTATAGTAATATTTTAATACAATGCACAGCTCTAATATAATATAATGAGGCATGCCAAACATGGCCTAAGTGAATTATATCTGAAAATTTTGGCTCATGAATTTATATTGAGAAACAACAAGGAATCAAATGATAAAAGCGACATAAATAATTGACTAATTGTGAGTCTGACCAAAAAGTATTTCATGTTGTTTACAGTCCATTATTCCAAGAGTAGCGGACCTTCCCCATAAACCTCAACTCTGAAACCGAAAAAATCCCCTTGCTTTTTTTATTCGTTTGTAATTCATGTTGCATCTTCATCTGAATTACACATCCTGCAGTTTCTGTTTTGTTATCTGTGCTTTTTCTCTATGCATCTCATCCTATAATAAAATACTCAAGGTCTCGTTTTCCATGAACATCATAAACAGTTCAGCAGTCTATCGATTTCTAGGTGGTAAAAGGAAATAGGTAGTGTTTTAACCAAAATTCAACACTCAAAACCACAAGATTATGTTATGGCAGCACATCACAAGCAAATACAGGCGTTCTTCGTGATCATAGAAACCAAGAGCCTGTAGCGCCTGAAGCTCAATTGTTAAGCCAAAAACCACTATCTAAGACTTCAGATGCAATTCTTGGTAAAGCTTATGATGATGTTAGGTTATTCTATAATCTTGGTAAAAAGTTAGGTAGGGGTCAATTTGGTGTTACTTATTTATGTATGGAGAATTCGACCGGCAGGCAATTTGCTTGCAAGTCAATTGCTAAGAGGAAACTGTGACTAAGAATGATAAGGATGATATCAAAAGAGAGATTCATATAATGCAACATTTGAGCGTGGGCAGCCTAGCATTGTTGACTTTAAGTGTGCTTATGAGGATAGGCATTTTGTGCATATTGCTATGGAGTACAGTGCTGGTGGTGAGCTATTTGATCGGATTATAGCCAAGGGGCACAATAGTGAGAGAGCCGCAGCATTGGTATTTACGGATATTATGAATAACGTGAACGTCTGCCGACCTAAGGGTGTTATGCACATGGATCTCAAACCTGAGAATTTCTTGTTCACTAGCAAGGATGAGAATGCTCGCTTGAAGGTCATTGATTTTGGGTTGGCGTCATTCTTTGAAGAGCGTAAATTTTCTTGTACTTCACTATGCAATTAATCATTTCCCTTGATAATTTAAATGCACCAGAGAAACAGTTTCAAAATCTACGTGTAGAGCAATCCAGAGCAAACACGACAGCGTATGGAGCAACGAAACTGTTTCGTTATGAAGCCAAGTGAGGAAGCTCGTGACCTCTATAAGTGAAACGACGCTTAGACTTGCGTTTTACTGATAACGGTATTAACGAAGTTGCTCGTGCCAAGTCACGTGCTCGCTTGAAGCTCGTCTGGCCCGGACACGTGGGAAGCAGCTGTGCATTCTGGGTTCAAAGTTTGTTATTCATCTGTAATATAAAGCTGGTTCACCAGCTCATTTCACGCGAGATTCGAGAGTATTCTAGAGAGTTTTCCGGTAGAGATAAAGTTTATTCTTGTGCTCTGTAAACTCATCTCTGAATGATTATAATTTTTCTTCATGAATCAATCAAAACAGGCTCTGATATTTTCACTCGTTTGTGTAGGTCTTGAAAAAGACTGAACCACGTTATCTCTTGCTTTCTCTGTGTTTTTGTTTCTGATTCATCTTTATCTTTCGTCTTGATTCTATTTCTTGAGTGTTTAAGTCTGGTTAATTGAAGGTTGAGTTGATTCAGATTTGATTCTCTGCCTGTGCAACTTGTGTTGATCTTATTCAAGATCTTGGGCAGAGTCTTTGGTTTGATAAGATAATTAGACCAACCAAAGCTCTACACTACGTTTAGACGGCTAAGGGTGGCCCTTGATCATGAAATATCAATTTTCGATCTTTTTATAAAATTTTAAATTGCTCTAATCTTAATTGTACAGAAAGTTTGTATTTCATGTTCGTGCATAAACATGGATTGTTTATGTTTGTGGTATGTTTGGCAGCATTTTGTGGCTTGTTTAGAAAAAGGCATGTTTAATTTAGGCATTGACATTCTTAATCTGATAATGCCTTGGTAAACTTTTTAGGAAAGGTTAGAGGAATAGACTTGGGAGTGCTTACCATGTCGCTGCTGAAGTATTACGGTGCAAATATGGGAAGGAAATAGACATTTGGAATGCAGGAGTTATATTGTATGTTTTACTATCTGGTGTACCTCCATTTTGGGCAGGTAAAAATATGCATTTTGCATTTGGCGCACTACATGATCTCTTTTCCCCTGTAAATGCTTATTTCTTTTGACTTAAAAGTATTGGAAATTTAATATAATCACTCACTTTTGATGAAGTATCCTTGCAGAAACTGAGAAGGGAATTTATGATGCTATTTTGCAAGGAAAACTTGACTTTAAAACTAATTGATGAAAATGAAAGTTTTGGAAAATGCTATCACATCTTATTGCCTTTACATCATAAAATACAAGGAATTATATACAAAATTCTAGTTGACTTCTAAAGATTAATAAAGGAAAGCAAGTAAATGCAAAGCTGTACAATCCCTAAATTAAAGAAATAAAAGTAGGAAAGTAAATAAAATTAGAGAACAGAATGTCCGGTAATTGAGAGGAAAATCTGCAGTGCATCAAGGTAATTAATTATATTCTCCAACACTCCCCCTTCAAGATGGCAGGTGAAGGTCTTGAACGCCCATCTTGAAAAGCATTCGATGGAAAGAATCAGCTCCAAGAGGTTTAGTAAATATGTCTGCTAGTTGTTGTTGTGAATGAATGAAGGCTGTGCGAACAATTCCTCTCTGAATTTTTTCTCGAATTAAGTGGCAATCAATTTCGATATGCTTAGTTCGTTCATGGAAAGTGGGATTAGCAGCAATGTGTAAGGCAGCTTTATTGTCACAATAAAGAAGTGCAGGTTGAGGATGATTAACTCCAAGGTCTTTAAGTAAATATAGTAGCCAACTGATCTCACAGCAAGTTGTTCCCATTGCTCTGTATTCCGCCTCAGTAGAGGAGCGAGATACGGTTGATTGCTTCTTAGATTTCTATGATACCGGAGAATGACCAAGAAAAATACAATAACCAGTGACAGAACGCCTGGTATTTGGGCAACTTGCCCAATTTGAGTCACAATATGCTTGCAAATGTAGTGCACTAGATGATGAGAGAAGTATTCCTTATCCTAGACTCCATTTTAAATAATGTAATATCTTGATTGCAGCAAGGAAATGGGGTTGACGTGGTTCATTAAGGAATTGACTAAGAGTTTGAACACAATAGGCTATGTCTGGCCTGGTGACGGTAAGGTAGAGTAATCGTCCAATTAATCGCCGATAAGAGGATACATTTGAGATAAGTTCACCATCTAAATTAGTCAACTTTAAATATTGTTCCATGGGAGTTTTGGATGGACAAGAGCCAAGAAGACCAAAATCCTCAAGTAATTCCAGAACATATTTTCGTTGACTTAAATAAATCCCACTCTTATTACGAGCAACTTCAATGCCAAGGAAGAACTTTAAGTTGCCAAGATTCTTTACTTTGGAATTGCTCTGTAGCCTGTCTTTGAGTTTTTGTATTTCGATAGTATCATCACCTGCAATGATGATATCGTTTACATACACAAGAATCACAGTGAAGGAATTATTGACTACCTTAGTAAACAAAGAATAGTCTGCCTTTGACTGTCGATATCCAACATCTAGCAACTTATTGGAAAGTTTTGTAAACCATTGGCGAGAGGCTTGTTTAAGACCATACAAGGACTTTTGAAGCCTGCATACTACAACTCGATTTTTTGATTCTTTGTAACCAGGAGGGAGTTGCATATAGACTACTTAATTTAGGTCTCCATGTAAAAAAGCATTACTAATATCAAGTTGGTGGAGACTCCAATTTTTCACAGCTGCAATAGCCAATAAACAACGCATGGTAGTGAGCTTTGCAACTGGAGCAAAAGTTTCTTGGTAGTCAAGTCCCTCTTGTTGATCATATCCTTTGGCCACTAAGCGAGCTTTATAACGTTCAATAGTCCCATCTGCTTTATACTTGATTTTATACACCCATTTACAACCAATAGCCTTTTTATTTGGTGGTAGAGATGTAAGGTTTCAAGTCTGATTATCCTCCAAAGCTTTGATTTCTTCGGACATTGCATTCCTCCAATTTTCATCAAGCATTGCCTGTTTAAAGCTTTTTGGTTCTGTGGTGGATGAAATTGATGCTAAAAAGGAACGATAAGAAGGAGAAAATTTGTCATAGGAAAGATAATGATGTATAGGATAATGTAAAGATTTACTTACAAGACATGAAGAAGATGCTGGAGATGATAAATCACATAAGGCCAGCTTGCAATGATAATCCTTGAGGGAAGAAGAAGGATGAGTGTCTCAAGTGGATTGTCGAATCATTGTTGGTGGGTCATCAACTGGCTGGTTATTTTCCTGACACATTGGTTCATCAATAAGAGTTGGACTAAGGTCATCATGATTTTGTTCAACAAGTGGTGGACTAGGGTTATCATGATTTTGTTCAACAATAGAATGGGGCACGACAATTTTATTAGAAGGTGGGGACAACTTTTGAAGGAAAGGAAAAATATTTTCATGAAATTGTACTTCTCTGGATATGAAAATTTTTTTGTTATTTAAATCATACAATTTATAACCTTTTTGAGCATATGGATAACCAAGGAAAATACAACGAGTGGCTCTAGCATCAAATTTTGTCTTTGAAGTATTTGTATTGGTAGCATAACACAAACACCCAAAGACTTTTAAATGTGAATAAGAATGATTTGCTTCAAAAAGCATTTCATAAGGTGTCTTACCATTAAGAAGAGTGAAATACAAGTGTACAACCCAAGAGGGGGGGTGAATTGGAATTTTAAAACTTATCCTAGCAAATCCACACAACAAGCAATCTAATGTCTTAATAAAACTTGAAAGCAATAAGTTCAATAAAAGCACAATAATTAAAGAGTAAGAGAGAAGAGAAACAAACACACGAATTTTTACGTGGTTCGGCAATCCCCGCCTACGTCCACGCCTCCAAGCACACCGGGCTTGAGGATTTCACTATCCAAGCCTTTCCAAGGCTTCAACCGATTACAATTGACTTCAAGGTGTCAATAAACCTTTACAACAAAGAGATTATCTCCTAATCTCTTCACTCAAGTGTTTCACACACTCAAGCTCTTACAATTGAGATGAATAAGTGAAGGTTACAATGAAACTCACTCAATGAGTAGATATTCAAAAATGAAGAACAAGAAATGATTCAATCTTTTGTGTTTTGCAAGTTGAAGGCTCAAGATATCTCGTGTGCTTTTTGTTTTTGCTTGTTGGAGAGATTGAAAATGAGTTGGATTTGAGTTCTTATAGTTTGAGCTTAAAAACTAGCCGTTATGCACTTGTCAGCCCGAAAACGGTTAAAGGTTAACATATAAACGGTTAACCGTTTATCTGGTCAAAAGTTACTGTTTGGCCAAATTTCAAGTTACCCTTTCACCGTTTAGGCTTACCCTTTCACCGTTTAGGCTTACCCTTTCGCCGTTTAGGCTTACCCTTTCACCGTTAACTTCCAGAGACTTGCAAGATGAACACTGGGCCAAATTTCAAATAAACGGTTTACCGTTTAGGGTTACCCTTTCGCCGTTAACTTCCAGAGACCTGCAAAACAAATTTGGCTTAACCGTTCTTACTAAACGGTTCAAGGTTAAAATAAACGGTTAACCGTTTTCCGTAAACGGTTCACCGTTATGTTCCAGAATCATCATTTAAACAAAACTTTGCAGAACATACTTTTTGGACATTATCGGTTAGCCGTTTTAAATAAACGGTTAGCCGTTTGCTACAGTGAAATTATTTTTTAAATTTATAGTTTGACTCCAAAACTTTATAAAACTGTATTATGACCCAAAACGTTATGAAAGTTTACAAAGAGGTCCAATTTCAGAATTTTCAAATAGTACTTTGTTAATCTCAAAACTTTCTGAAATTATGATATAGCCCAAAATACTATGAAACTTTTCAACTAAGTCCTTCTCCAAAATTTCAAGCAATACTTGTTGATTTCAAAGATTTCAAAAACTCTTTCAATTAAATCATAACTTGAAAAACAACCAATTTCATAAAATCATTTTTTTTCATTAAATATAAAACCTTTATAATATGAAAATAATGATTTATTTAAAATGTATAAGAAATAATTTGAGCTTAAAAGATTAATCATTCTTAATCTTGTTTGTTATCATCAAAATCAACATTATGTAAACATATATGTTAACAAAGAGGAGTTGGCATTCGATTTATAAGATAAGCAGCAGTCAAAACACATTCTCCCCAAAACTGTAAAGGAAGTGCTGCTTGAAATCGTAAAGCACGGGCTACATTCAATAGATGGCCATGTTTTCTTTCCACAATCCCATTTTTTTTGGGTGTGTTAACACAACTCTTTTAATGAATGATTCCCATAATATGATAAAAATCTATTATGTTAAATTCCAATCCATTATCAGAATGTAAAACTTTAATTTTCTTGTTAAATTGGGTTTCCGCATAAAAATAAAAGGATTGTATAAGTAAGCAAGTCTCACTCTTACACTTCATGAGAAAAATCCAAGTACATCTTGTATGATCATCAACAATAGTAAGAAAGTAATGAGCACCGAATAAAGAAGCAACATGATATTTTCCCCATATGTCACAATGGATTAAATCAAAAGGCTCTAGAGAATTTTTATTACTTAAAGCAAAAGGAAGACGAGTCTGTTTAGCTAATGGACAGACTTCACAAACTTGATTTAGATTAGAAACATTCAAATTAGAAAGTAACTGAAGACGTTGATGGCTTGGATGTCCCAAGCGTTGGTGCCACAAATTAGAAGAAAACGTAGATTGTAGACATTTTGGATGAGTGACTGGTAATTGAAATAAGAAAAGGCCATCATGTAATTTACCCGCTCCAATCACCTTTCTCGAGGACTGGTCCTGTATAAGACAAGAATTGGGTAAGAAAGTTACAATGCAGTTTGCATCATAAGTGAGTTTTCCAACAGAAATTAAATTAATTTGGAAGCTGGGAACACAAAGAACGTTATTTAAAACGATATTCGGTGTCAATTGAATTGTACCAATATGAGTAATTGGGGCATTTACCCCATTAGGCAGTTTAATTGTCCTTGAACAGTGAGACGCGATATGTGAAAGAATTGAGGGAGAACTGACTATATGATCAGTAGCTCCAGAATCAATAATCCAAGAAGTAGAGTGTGGTAAATGAACAACATTGAGGGAAATACCTGTCAAATTACTTTGGGGAACATTGTTACTCACTAGATTTGATCTTGATTGAATGTTGATCAAGGCCAAGATCTGTTGATATTGTTCTGGCATGAAAGGAGAAGCTTGCAATGCTAGAGGATTCACAGAAGTTTGATTGGCAGTAGGCTGATTTTGGCCCTTATACAACTTATGGCCAGGAGGATATCCATGCAATTTGTAGCATTTTTCTTTCACATGTCCCACCCTTCCACAAAAATCACAAGTTGGTTTATTATAATTAGATGTATTCTGCCTTGGAAATTTACCTGAAACATTATTTCCTTTGGCAACCAAAGCAGCAGATTCTTGTGTCTGCGCAGGTTGCGTACTAATGATGCCGCGTTGTCGCTCCTCTTGGAGAACCAAAGAGAAGACTTTCCCAATGGGTGGAATTGGATTCATCAGTAAAAGTTGGCCTCTCACGACTGTGTATGTTTCATTTAAGCCCATAAGAAACTATATGGTGCGATCTCTGTCTCTATATGCTTCAAAGGTTTTGTTAGAATCACATGTACAAGTGGGCATGGGAGAATATATATTTAATTCATCCCATAAACCTTTCAGCTTAGAGTAAGAGGCTGTAATGGAGTCCAAACCTTGGGATATAGAACTGATTATTTTTTGTAGTTCAAAAATACGCGGCCCGTTAATTTAAGAAAACCTTTCTTGAAGATCTACCCATAAATCATAAGCTGTCTCTGCATAAATAATATCTCCTGCAAGCTCTGGAGTAATAGCATTCACGATCCAAGAGGCTACCATGTCGTCACATTGTTTCCACAATTCGAAGTTTGAATCTGAAGTGGAAGGCTTTTTTATTACAACATTGATAAAACCAGATTTGTTTTTGGCACTTAGTGCTTTGATCATGGCCCTACTCCACATGGTGTAATTTTCTTCATTTAATGTAAAGGAAACCAAAATAGTTCCAGGATTATCTGAAGGATGTAAAGTAAAGGCAGCATTTTTGTTGTCCTTTGTGGCATCCGATTTTTCAGTCATGATGACTAGTATCCAAAGTTTGGAAAGAAGGGGAAATGAATAACAATAAAAATTACTGCTCTGATACCATGATGAAAATGAAAGTTCTGGAAAATGCTATCATATCTTATTGCCTTTACATCATAAAATACAAGGAATTATATACAAAATTCTAGTTGACTTCTAAAGATTAATAAAGGAAAGCAACTAAATGTAAAGCTGTACAATCCCTAAATTAAAGAAATAAAAATAGGAAAGTAAATAAAATTAGAGAACAGAATGTCCGATAATTGAGAGGAAAATCTGCAGTGCATCAAGGTAATTAATTATATTCTCCAACACTAATCCTTGGCCAACTTTTTCAAGTGGTGGCAAGGAGTTGGTTCACAAGATGCTGACAAGGAAACGAAAAAAAAAAAAGGATTACTGCTGCTCAAGTTCTAGGTTGAAAGCACTAGATCCTGAAGTTATCAGTATTTCTTACCTATGATGTTTTGATGTATGTATATGTATGTAGTCCATTTAATAGTACCAGTAGTATAGAACATTGAAAACTGTATGAACGATGTATGTGAAGAGCACCCTTGGCTTAAAGAAAGTGGACAAGCATCAGACAAGCCAATCGACGATGCTGTCATTTTCAGGGTAAAGCAATTTCGAGCAATGAACAAACTAAAAAAACTAGCACTAAAGGTAAGTCTAAAGTTCAGGATTCTTCTACAATGAGCTTATTTTCATCTGCTAATACGAGGTGTGACAAATAAGTGAGATGATAAAAGAACAGATCTTGACCACGCCTTAAGTAATAATTGGTATAGACATGTCACGTTATTCGTTAACATGACAACGTATAGGTAATGTCAGATTAGTAGAGGATCTAAATCAAATATGGAAATCTAGATATGTTCATGAGAACATTGTATTGTAAACATTATAATAGAATTTATATGATAGTTAGAGTCATGTGGTATATATTTGATTGAATTTCTGCATCTACACTTCCTGATAAAAAATGCTTAATTGTAGGGTGTCTATAAATATAAAGTGTGTGTATATATATATGAGCAAGTCCGATGATTCATCTGTTTTATTGTGCTTTTGCCTACTGATAACCTGTGCCGGGTTCATTTCAAATTAATATATATATATAGGTCATTGTGCGAAGTTTTCCAACCGAAGAAATATGAAAACTCAAGGAAAAATTCACGGAGATGGACACTGACATCAATGGCTTACTTATGATGAATTGAAAGCAGGATTAGCTAAACCTGAATAGATGCTTACAAAAACCGAAGTCAGCAGCGCATGCAAGCCGTACGTAAGGAATTCATGAGCCCTGAATTTATCCTATTGTCTGTCTATTTGCATTATATGCTCAGCTGATATTGCTGACCATGCATTTCTAAAGGCTGATATAGATGGAAACAGGACTATCGTTTACATTGAATTTATAACTGCTACGATGCAAAGACACAAGCTAGAAAGATTTGAACGTCTTTATAAAGCTTTCCAACACTATGACAAGGATAATAGTGGGTGAGTATTTTTTTATATACTTCTATGAATGTAGAAGCATCTTTAGCAAACTTTGATCCTCGGTTACAGACACAACTGCATTGATGAAGCAATTACTTAGCTTGTTCTTCTACATTCTGAACGCCTGTGCAGATATATCACAGTCGATGAATTGGAAACAGCTTTTAAAGGATATAACATGGGAGATGATGTCACGATTGCAATGATCAAAGTAATAATGTCTGAAGTTGATGGAGATAAAGTAGTTAATCTGGTTCTTGTTTTTTGATAGTATCATATAATGACCTGTGTGCATTACTCCATATAAGCCTCGGCCTCATGTGTCATGTGTTATGTGTTTAATTATAGGATGGTAGGATCAGCTACGATGAATTTGGAGCGATGATGAAAAGCGGAATGCCATAAGACGCAAGATATTCTGGCAGTGGTACCTAAAGCCGTGCTTTATACAAAAGTATCTGTATTTGTTTTTTTATGATAATAAAAATTAGAATTGAAATACATAAAATGAGAGTGCGGAACCCCCACATGTTGCCTAAACACTAGACACCCCCACTTTAAAAATTCTATAAATTGATCATTCGTAAATTAATTAATTTAAGTTTTTTTTTTGTCTTAACCACGAGGTATCCTAGGGTGGGCTCCAACTGTGGGGACACTTTTAAGCCCGTACCACAACCTAGACTAAAAGTCCCCGCTCGAACTGGGAGGCACAAGTTCTCCCAACAAAGGCAACTTCCCTGCGACTCGAACTGGGGAGCAAACACAATCAAGCCACTTAAGGAGACTCCATTACCAGTGGAGCCAACACTTTGTTGGTATTAATTAATTTAAGTTATACGTACTTTTTCCCCCCACTTAGAGTCATTGGCCATCCTGGACTCTATAAGGTTAATTTGTCTATTTTACTTTTATGATATAAAATGAATAAAATTATCCTAAAACATGTGCTGCTCTGCCTTAATATTTTAATGATGTAATTATAACTTGTAATCTTGCATAATGCGATTTTCTAAATATTAATAATGAAATAGATATATTAGTAACTTACCTTAATTTTAATTTTACTTGATAGGCTTCCAGTGTTCTTGGAACAGTTTTAACTTCTAACTAGCTAGCATGAGATTTGATGAAGTGTTGGAGAAGCGCCGGAAATACAAAGAAAATGAAGCGCAAAAATTAATTAATGAACCTAGAATAAAACTTTGCAAAGAATAATAATAATAATAATAATAGATTATATTGAATATAATAATCCTACTACAATAACGACAAAGACAAAAAGAAGTTTTGGAAGTTATAATAATTTTGAGGAGAATTTTGTCCTTTACATATGATGGTAGAATAATCAAATTGATCTCATTTGAACTCAACTCTAGCGGTCAAAAAATTCAAGGGACCTAACTGACAATAGGAGAAATTAAATGATGAAAATTATCCAAATTACTAAAGGAATTAGAGAGCTCTTAAATGATTAATTACGAAAAACTCTAATTTGTTTGAATTTAAAATTTTTAAAGGAGTTTATGGTAAATTATTCGAGTAAGTGGGATGTAATTAACTAAGATTAGGAAAAGAACAGATACCTCCCATTAAGTTAGTAAGAAAGACTTGTATTTATGTGCTTACTCTGTAAAATGATAGAACAGGTTGGTCACGAAATCTATAGTGATTATATGAATAAGACTCAATAAATAAATAAAAATTATGACATGCTTCCGTAAAACCAGTGGCAGAGCCTGATGAGGTAATTGTTAGGAAATTGGTGGTGAAAGCAGACACGCAGCTAAAGTAAAATTGTAAGAAAATAAAGAACAAGTGTAAAAGTGGACACCAGAAATTACGTGGTTCGGCTTTGAGCCTACGTCCACGGGGGAAGACAGAAGGAAATATTTTACTAGTAAAAAGGAGTTACAAGTATTGTGGTATTTTAGCTCACTTCCCAAAACCCCAATACACCCAAACTCTCTAAACACTAATAACTCAAGAGTTTATTAAACTCTTATAGACTCTCTCTCAAACTCTCTCAAATGGAATTGAGATATCAAAATTGGATGATCAAACGAAATGAGATCTCTCCCCTTTTTATAGCCAAAACTTAGCTACTGTTCATGTATTATTTTATTTATATTTTTTTCTTCATTCAAAGCCGTGTGCTTTGCTCATTTCTTCTTCCACTTCTCTTTGAACAGCTGAATTCTTCATTCTTCTGCTTTGAACAATTGACCATCTAGATGGCAGCCATCTAGATGGTCACCTTTTTGACATTTCTCCCACTTGGAGATTAGATTGAGGATCAATCAATCTCCACACCATCCTTTCTGCATCGCCATAAACATGTTGCCTACGTTTCTGCTAGGCCACAAGAGGATCTACTCCAGATAAACTTGTCAGCATTTACTGGCTTGGTCAAAACATCTGCTAGGTTCTCCTTCGTATGGATTTTCTGTAAATCCACACTTCCGTCTTCCACTACTTCTCGAACGAAGTGATATTGTACTCCTATGTGCTTTGTCTTTGAATGAAAGGCTGGATTCCTTGCAATGTGCAAGGCACTCTGACTGTCACAAAACACAGAAATTTTCTCTTGTTTGTGCCCAAGCTCCTCCAATAACCTTTGTATCCAAATAGCTTCCTTGCAAGCTTGTGTAGCCGCCATGTATTATGCTTCTGTTGTAGATAAAGCCACAACGGTCTGCAGTTTCGAAACCCAGCTTACAGCTGCTCCCGCAAGTGTAAACACATAACCAGTAGTGGGTTTTCTTTTATCAAGGTCTCCTGCAAAATCTGAATCCACATAGCCCCTGACAGTAAATTCTGATCCTCCATAACATAATGCAACATCTGAGGTTCCTCTGATGTATCTCAGAATCCTCTTCACAGCTATCCAATGCTCTCCACCAGGATTCGCCATGTATCGACTAACTGCTCCCACTGCTTGTGCAATGTCCGGTCTTGTACATATCATAGCGAACATTAAACTTCCCACTGCTGATGCATACGGTACTCGAGACATCTCCTTCCTCTCCGCTTCATTGCTAGGACACATACTTGAGGATAATTTGAAATTAACAGGAAGTGGGGTAGAAATTGACTTACAATCTTGCATGTTGAAGCGCCGCAAGATTTTCTTCAAGTAATTCTTCTGCGAAAGCCAAATCTTCCTGTTATTTCTGTCTCGGTGAATTTGCATCCCTAGAATCTTGTTTGCTGGTCCCAAGTCCTTCATTTCAAACTCCCTAGCCAACTGTGCCTTCAATTCTTGGATTCGATCTTTGTTGGGGCCTGCTACCAACATGTCATCCACATACAACAACAAAATAATGAAATCATTATCTTCAAACCTCTTGTAATATGCACAATGGTCTGAACTGAGTCTGTTGTATCCAAGGCTCATAATGAAGCAATCAAATCTCTTATACCAACACCTCGGCGCCTGTTTGAGACCGTATAGAGATTTGTTCAACCTGCAAACCAAGTTCTCCTTTCCTGTTTCTGCAAAACCTTCTGGTTGGAGCATATATATTTTTTCTTCAAGTTCTCCATGAAGAAATGCAGTTTTCACATCTAACTGCTCTAGATGTAGGTCAAATGTAGCACACATTGCCAAGACTACTCTGACTGTTGTGAGTCGAACCACCGGAGAAAATATCTCGTTGAAGTCAATACCTTCTTTCTGAGCATATCCTTTCACCACCAATCTCGCACGATACCGCTCCACTTGATCATTGCCATCACGTTTGATCTTGTAGACCCATTTGTTTCCAATGGCTTTTCTTCCACGTGGTAGTGGTACAAGTTCCCATGTCTTATTCTTGTGTAGAGCTTCAATTTCTTCCTGCATTGCTGTCATCCACAAAGCAACATCTGAGCTGTGTAAAGCTTCATGGAAAGTTGAAGGCTCTCCATCCTCTGTTAGAAGACAGTATGCAACGTTGATCTCTGTGACATACTCCGAGTGCCACGTTGGCGGTCGTCTCTCACGAGTTGACCGATGAACTTCTGGAGCCTCAGACTCGACTGGTTGTTGTTCCTCGTGCTCTGGTGCTGCTTCAGAAGAATCTGAATCTTCTGGATTATTTTCCACATATACCGGTACAGTCTCTGACTTTTCTTTTACAGTGCTATCATCCTCATCTTTCCTCTGCAGTTGATCTTCTATAAAGATCACATCTCTGCTGATGACGATCTTGTGGGCAGTGGGGTCCCACAGACGATACCCCTTTACTCCATCAGCATACCCCAAGAAGATACATCTTCTAGATTTTGGATCCAGCTTTGTTCTTTCTTGGGCGTTGTACATCACGTACACAGGACATCCAAATGCATGTAGGTAGGAATAATCAGTTGGCTTTCCAGTCCACATCTCCATTGCCGTCTTCAACCCAATAGCTGTGGATGGCGACCGATTTACTATATAACAGGCAGTTTTGGCCGCTTCTGCCCAAAATGAATTAGGTAGACCAGCAGTCTTCAACATAGCTCTTATTCTTTCTGTAAGAGTTCTGCTCATCCGCTCTGCCACTCCATTTTGTTGAGGAGTGTATGCCACCGTGAATTGCCTCTGAATACCTTCTTGCTTACAGAAAGCAAGAAACTCGCCGTCTGTATACTCTCCACCATTATCCGTTCTCAAGCACTTGATCTTTTTACCAGATTCAAGTTCCACCCGCACTTTGTATTCTCTAAATACTGGAAATACATCTGACTTTTTCTTAATTGGATACACCCAACATCTTCTGGAATAATCATCAATAAAAGTCACCATGTACTTTGCACCTCCCATAGATATATCCGGTGATTCCCAAACATCAGAATGAATCAAGTCTAGAATGCATTTACTTCTAGCAATAGATCTACTAAACTTTAATCTATGCTGCTTACTAATAACACAATGCTCGCAAAATGGTAAACTTACCGATTTGAGCCCCGGAAGCAATTTTCGCTCAGAGAGAATATTCAAACCTTGTTCCGACATGTGGCCAAGTTTGAGATGCCACATCATCGTTGACTCTTCTCCACTTGATGCGACACACGCATCAGCCTCCTGTAGTGTTTCTCCTTTAAGCATGAATAGATTAGCACCGATCTTTTCTGCTTTCATCAATATAAGCGCGCCTTTAACGATCTTCATAATTCCATTCTCCACATGAGTTTTGTACCCATGACTATCCATTTGTCCCAAAGACAATAGATTTTTCTTCAGGCCATTGACATGTCGTACCTCCCCAATTGTGCGAATTGTACCATCCAACATTTTTATTTTGATAGTACCAATACCAGCGATCTCCAAGGCATGATCATTACCCATATATACAGATCCTCCTGAGATAGGTTCATATGTGTGGAACCATTCTCTCCGAGAGGTCATGTGCCAGGTAGCTCCTGAGTCTATAAGCCAGACATCAGATAGTCGTTTTCTGCCTTCTGAAACAGTTATTGCCTCGCTGTAAAGAATTTCACCATCATCTGAGGTACTTGCTACACACCCCTGAGCATTTGATGTCTCAGGTTCTTTGCCCTCTTTTCTCTTACTCCAACACTCTTTCTTGACGTGCCCTTTCTTGCCACAGTTGTAGCATTTCACATTCTTCTTACTTCTGGATTTTGATCTACCATGATTTTGACTCCCACTGGGGCCACGTTCCGTTGATCTCCCTCTCGTCACCGATAGCGCCTCCGCTTGCTGCGAACTTGCTTGTCTGTTTTCCTTATTTTTCCGCCTGCTCTCCTCATTTAATACGGAGGCTGCAACATCATCGAAAACTAGACTGTCCACTGGATTGTTGTTCGTCAGGTTGATGATGAGTTGATCATACGAATCTGGTAGACTTTGAAGTAGAAGCTTTGCACGTTCATTTTCCTCTATATTATGACCCAACGTTGTGAGTTGTGAAAATAGAGTCTTCAAGGTGTTGATATGGTCGGTCACCATTGTAGATTCCGCCATTCGCAGAGTATAGAGTTTCCTCTTTAAGAAGATTTTGTTGTGGAGTGACTTGGCCTCGTACAATTTTGTGAGAGTATCCCATATTTCCTTCGCCGTGTTTTTCTCTGCCACACTAGATAATACTCCATCTGCAAGTGCCAAGTGTAGATCAGAAATGGCATTGCCGTCTACCTCGTTCCACTTGTCATCAGTTATCTCCATGGGCCTTTCTCCAATTGCTGTCAAGCAATTATTTTTCCTCAATACAGCTTTCATCTTCATTTTCCACAACGAAAAATTATTTCCGTTAAACTTTTCAATTTCATACTTTGCCGCCATCTTGTTGATAAATACTGCACACAAGCTAGTATACCACCTTGAATAGTTGTGAGTATGTGTGAGAATGTACACCAGGAAAGTTCCCAGGAAAGACTGGAGGGGTCACAATGGTCCCACTTAAAACCCAGACTCCTTAAGCTCTTATCGCCTTTGTGACAGAACTTTCCTAGACATGTACAAAAAATCACACAGTTGTTTTACTCACACCACTATCCCCTGCTTTGCACCGCCAAATTCTTGGATCGCTCCCACCGTTTCTTGTGAACAGTACCGTATACGTGAACAGTACCGTATACGTGAACAGTACCGTATACGCGAATAGTATCACTCCCACCGTTTCACGTGAATAGTACCGTATACGTGAATAGTAACGTATACGTGAACAGTATCGTATACGTCAGTACCCCGTACGTGAACAGTACCCGACTCCAAAAATACAACCAATAGCTCTGATACCACTGTTAGGAAATTGGTGGTGAAAGCAGACACGCAGCTAAAGTAAAATTGTAAGAAAATAAAGAACAAGTGTAAAAGTGGACACCAGAAATTACGTGGTTCGGCTTTGAGCCTACGTCCACGGGGGAAGACAGAAGAAAATATTTTACTAGTAAAAAGGAGTTACAAGTATTGTGGTATTTTAGCTCACTTCCCAAAACCCCAATACACCCAAACTCTCTAAACACTAATAACTCAAGAGTTTATTAAACTCTTACAGACTCTCTCTCAAACTCTCTCAAATGGAATTGAGATATCAAAATTGGATGATCAAACGAAATGAGATCTCTCCCCTTTTTATAGCCAAAACTTAGCTACTGTTCATGTATTATTTTATTTATATTTTTTTCTTCATTCAAAGCCGTGTGCTTTGCTCATTTCTTCTTCCACTTCTCTTTGAACAGCTGAATTCTTCATTCTTCTGCTTTGAACAATTGACCATCTAGATGGCAGCCATCTAGATGGTCACCTTTTTGACAGTAATAGCGCAGCATGCAGAGATAAGTGTTTTTCTCCAAGTTAATTCGGTACTTCGTGTCGTGGTTTCGATTTCAGTTATTATTTTAAGCCCAAGATATCCAAACTTGTTAATAACGAATGATCCCAAGACCAGATCTGGAACCCACAACTCAAAAGAAGGGCAAAATTATCAAACTGTACAAAAGTTTACATGCCAGGGGTAAGGAGGTTTTTTCAAAACGTAGAGGGGCAATGGGGTATTGAGCCAAATATCAGGGGGCGTTGACCAATTTACTCGCAAATTATTATAAACAATCCATGTATTATCGTTTTGTTTATGGCACCGTCCGAAGTTTGAATAGGATATTAAAAAAGTGTTTTTAATAGCGGACGGTACAATTGCCTTCGCAGCAGTCTTCTTCTAACAAGTCTCATTGTAAATTTTAAAGAATCAATTCAAAGGCAGGAACTGTGATGTGTAGTTGAATACATCTCGGGTCCTGCATATTCTTTGAAATTGCCCACCTGCAAAAGTCAAATCCTGAGGTCCTGTCTCGCATCCTCTGTGCTGGTGGCGGCCAGAAATGGGTTGCATTTTCAGCAAAGGCCAAGACTCAGACCACCCAGCAGCACGCCAACTCCATGATGCAATTCTTTGTAAAGCTTATGAGGATGTTCAGTTACATTATACTCTTGGTAGAGAATTGGGTAGGGGTGAATTTGGTATGACGTATCTTTGTACTGAGAATTCAACCGGTTTGGAATTTGCTTGCAAGTCTATTCCTAAAAGAAAGCTGGTAATTGATTGTTATAAGGATGATGTAAGAAAAGAGGTTGAGGTAATGCAATATTTGAGTGGGCAGCCCAACATAGTTCAATTCAAGGCTGCTTATGAGGATGACCAATTTGTGCATATTGTTATGGAATTATGTGCTGGTGGTGAGCTATTTGATCGAATTGTAGCCAGGGGCCATTATAGCGAGAGATCTGCGGCTTCTGTATTCAGGGTAATTATGAATGTTGTGAATATTTGCCACTCTAAGGGTGTTATGCACAGGGACCTCAAACCTGAGAATTTCTTGTTCACCAGCACGGACGAGAATGCTGTTTTGAAGGCCGCTGATTTTGGGTTGTCAATTTTCATTGAAGAGGGTAAATTTCTTGTCCTTCCTTGCATATTATCTATGTTTAGACTTTACTGAATATAGTAGTCTCTCATGCCAGTAGAATTTTCCAATATGTATCATTTGAGTAAGCCGTAACTCAGCTTAATGTATTGATTTAGGTGAAAATCATAAGAAAATAATGAAAAACTCTTAGGATCACTATGAAAGGTGGATTTAATTAATCTATCCTTTTTTTATTATCCCGTGATACATTTTCCAGGAAAGGCATACAGCGAAATAGTTGGAAGTCCTTACTATATGGCTCCCGAAGTATTATCGCGAAGTTATGGGAAGGAAGCAGACATTTGGAGCGCAGGAGTGATATTGTATATTTTATTGTGTGGTGTGCCTCCCTTTTGGGCAGGTGAAAATCAATATTCTTTTTGCACCCTACACGATCTCTTTTCACTTCAACAACGTATTTGTATTTCTTACCGTCAACTAAGAGTACAGAGTGTGACTATGACCACTCTGAATTTTTTGTGTGCTCTGCAGAAACGGAGCAGGGAGTTGCTCAGGCTATATTAAAAGGAGAAATTGACTTCCAACGCGATCCATTTCCAAGTATATCAAGCAGTGCCATAGAGTTGGTTCGCAGGATGCTAACACTGGATCCAAAAAGGCGGATTACTGCTGCTCAAGTTCTAGGTATAAAGCATTGGATCCTCATGTTATTAATTTTTCTCATTCATTCTATCTATGCTGCTTTGATTACTGCAAGTTAAAATTTATTGGTCTATTTAATAATACAAATGGTATAGCTACCACTGAAAAATGTGTATGCTATGCAGAGCACCCTTGGCTTAAAGAAAGTGGAGAAGCATCAGATAAGCCAATCGATACTGCTGTTATTTTCAGGATGAAGCAGTTTACGGCAATGAATAAACTAAAGAAACTTGCACTAAAGGTAAGTCTAACTGTCTAAGGCCCATAAGTCCCTCCTAAATGAGCTTAAACTTGAGAAATACTTGGATAGGATTGATAGATATAATGGAAAGTGACAAAGCTTGTATCTTAAGCACACGTGACAAATAATATACATGTGTCAAAAGATTCTCCAAATTATAACATGTATGTGAATCTATACCTGATGACATTGTATGCATGTTCATGACGACATTTTAATTCTAAATATTATAAAAGAAATTTATATGACTGACTATAATGAGTTACATGTTTGATTGAAATTTTGCATCTACGCTTCCTTGTCAACAACATTATATTGTATTGTTGTATTTTGAAAACTTGTGCAAGCCAATAAAAATTTATGTATTCTATTGTGTTCGCCCTACTGATAAACCAGTTGTTCTTTAGGTCATTGTGGAAAATCTGCCTACTGAAGAAATACAAAAACTAAAAGAAAAATTTACAGAGATGGACACTGACAACAGTGGCACTCTTACTTATGGTGAATTGAAGGAAGGATTAGCTAAACTTGGATCGACACTTACAGAATTTGATGTCAAGCAGTACATGCAGGCTGTAAGTAATTCATGAACGCTGAGTTTATCACACTGTCTGTCTATTTGCATTATACCCAGCTGATATTGTTGGCTCTGCATTTCTGCAGGCTGATATAGATGGAAATGGGACCATTGACTACATTGAGTTTATAACAGCTACGATGCAAAGGCACAAGCTACAAAGATTTGAAAATCTTTATAAAGCCTTTCAGTACTTTGACAAGGATAATAATGGGTAAGCTTCTCATTTTATTTTTATTATTATAGAAGCATGTTGAGCATTATTTGCATCCTCAGTTTTTTCATGATCTGAATGGGGAATATTGAAAACCTACTCCCTCCATTAACTGGCTTAAATTTAATGGGTTTATATATGGAGTCAATTGACTAATTAATGAAGTTCTTATTCTAAATGGCTATGTAGATATATCACGGTAGATGAACTCAGAAAAGCTTTCAAAGATTATGGCATGGGTGATGATGCCACAATTGCTACAATTAAAGAAATAATGTCTGAAGTTGACAGAGACAAAGTAAGTTGATTTTCAGTTTCAAGGGCATTAGTAATTTGTCTTAATTATTGTAAGTCAATTCCCACGCCTTTAATTTGTGTATACAGGATGGTAGAATCAGCTATGATGAATTTCGTTCAATGATGAAATGTGGAACCCAACTGCGAGCATTGTCTTCTAGATCTCTAGCTCATGTTGTAACCGTAAGACGCAAGGTATTCTGGTAGGTAAACTGTGTTGTTATTCATCGTTTTCTGTATATCTTTGTAAATTTTGTTATTGCAGTTTTGTGAGAGTGTATTAGAACAATAATAGTCATATACGGAATTGCGCAAAATTACCTTCTTCCCTTTTTCTTCTTACATTCAAATATATAAATATTAGGAGGTGAACAAATTTTGTGATGCATACATAGGCTCTGAATATTGTAGGATCAAAAGATTTATAGATTATTTCTATTAAGATTTGTTTCTATGAAATAAAATACAGTTGAAACAAATACATGGATGAGTATACGCTTTATTCCATGAATTTCCTTTGATGAAAAAAGGAAAATGCAGAGAGGCGAGAGGGAAGACATTGGCAAATACCCACCATCACAGCAGCAAACGGGCACTTAATAAATTAGAAAGTCTTTCTTCTCGTCACAATAATTAACCTTTCTTGATTTGCCCAGTTTTGTTAAAATGTTATGCCTAGAGAGAGCTTCGTCACTTCGCCATTGCAACTTGGGGGTTTTCATTGCACTCGAATCGCCATTTCAGCCTCTGTGGAAGACGAATTAGAGGACAATGCCTGTGGGTCAGTGTGTTAACATAACCAAAATTGTAAACGGCAGTGATCCTTCAACAGCTTTGAAAACTCGCTCTTTTTATCAATCAATTTCTTCAAGCTTAGACCTTGTTCAGAGATGGAGAGGGGAACAGCAAAGAGAGAAAAGGCCTTGAAAAAAAAAATACAAAATTGTTTGCTTTAAATTATTTGCAAATCTAAGGTTATTTTTGTCTTTTTACAAATAGTTGATTATATTAGGAGTACATTCATCGGTCAACTATGGTTTGACCTTAAAGGAAAAAAAACAAAAAGCTAATGACGTGGGGGTGGAGTGATGACTTTTCCAATAATTGGGCCATGATAAACGAAAAAAATATGCATTTTTACGAATTATTTTAAATATTAAATACAATTATCTTCATATTATTAATCTGTTAGAAATTTTTCATTGGTAATATTAATTTTAGTACTATTTATAAAACATTTAAAAATAATAATGAATTATGTGGGCTACGTGTATATTTGAGACTTTTAGGTTATGTTTGGGAGTTAGGATTAAGCATGGGATTGGATTAACTTTGGGATTAAATATTTTATCCAATATTTGGTTATTTGCTTGGATTGAATTAGGGAGGATTAAATTTAAATTTAGTCCTTAAATCATAGGATTAACAATCCCAATTTATAAGTGGGTTTAGATGGGATTAGGATAAGAGAAAAAGATTTTTTTCATATTTCTTTCATAAATAACACTATTTTTTACTTGTAACCTAAAATTTAATTAATTAATTAATTATTTTATTCATGAGTTACTTGAATTTATTTTTTATTTTGTTTTTATAGTCTAATTAAATTGGTACTTTTACTCCAATAAAATTAACTATTTAATAATTCGTTATAATAATTGATTGTATTAAATTTAATAATCACCAATGTAATATTTAAAATAAACATGAAAATTAATAATACAAGTAAATAATTGATTTTATTTATACATTATTTGCTAACTTTTTGATAAAATAAAATATATCTAAAATATCCAATAAAAATTAATTAAATAGTTTTATTAATTTATATTTGTTTATTATAATTATGACTACCCAATAACTAATTTACTACATATTTAATGCTCTTGTTAATTACTTTTAAATTAATTTTAATTATTACTCTTAAGTATTCATAAATATTTTTTTTGTATTTAAATATGATTTAATATTATCCAATCCGATATTGTACCAAACATAATACAACACATAATATAATCCAGCTTAATCCAATCTAACTTAATATAGTCTAATCCTAATAATTTGTTCAATCCAATCCAACGTGTCAAACGTAATCTTGAGGTGTTTCGCAACTTCTGAAAGTTGAAATTTGAAAGATATAATTTAATTTATTAATTTTTTTTAAATTTATGGGGAGAATAAAAATATGAATGGAATCTTTGTTATTCATTGTTTGTGACATGGGGAAGGTTCCAAAATTCCAATTTTTATTATCGGGTTACACCACCATCATTTATTCAAACTTCTATCCTATCCCACGCGTTTCTTTTTCGCTGACTATTTCGAACAAAAGCCAAAAAATTTCAGAATCTCTTACCAAAAAAAAAAAAAAGGGCCAATAAATTTTAACCATAATGACGCATAGTTTGATAGTTAAAAACTTAAAATACAAACGCGTACCAATATACAGTTGATATCTCCGAAGTGGGCAAGCTGGAATTGCTCTTTGTATTTTATTTTACTTTTCCTTAAAATCTCACTTGATTCCCTATAATTTATCTTTGATCTCAAGTGGATTTGTTCCAGTTGACTTCTGTAAAGATCCAGGCATCCAGAGTTGAGCTTGAGCTGAGCCTCTTATGCAGAAATGGGTGGCTGTTTAAGCAAAATCCCGGGCTCCTCAAAGCCAGCAGCAGCCCGACAGCAGCAACCACCTAAACTAGATGATGCAATTCTTGGTAAACCGTACGAGGATGTCGGGTTGCATTACACTATTGGGAAAGAACTGGGTAAGGGAGCATTTGCTGTTACATATCTTTGTACTGAGAATTCAACCGGTTTGCAATTTGCTTGCAAGTCTATCTCTAAGAAAAAGATTGTAGCTGCGTATGAAAAGGATGATGTAAGAAGAGAGATTGAGATAATGCGACATTTGAGTGGGCAGCCTAATATAGTTCAATTTAAGGGTGCTTATGAGGACAGGCATTCTGTGCATATTGTTATGGAGTTATGTGCTGGTGGTGAGCTATTTGACCGAATTATAGCCAGGGGCCATTATAGTGAGAGAGATGCGGCTTCTGTATTCAGGGTAATTATGAATGTTGTGAATGTTTGCCACTCTAAGGGTGTTATGCACAGGGATCTCAAACCTGAGAATTTCTTGTTCACTACCAGGGATGAGAATGCTGTTTTGAAGGCCACTGATTTTGGGTTATCAGTATTCTTTGAAGAGGGTAAGTTTCTTCACCATATATATTACTTAATACTTAGCGTTTCCATTAAAGTCACCATATATATGTTTGTATTTGAAATCTTATATTTACATGTGTTCATGTGAACCAAAGTTTCGATGTTCAATTATGTCTGATAAATGATTGGCATTTCCATTTAATTTCAATAGTGAATTAGACATGCAGTATGCCGTGAGGCTTCATGTATTACTTTAGATGAAATCATCAGAAAATAATGTGAAACTCTTAGGATCACCATGAAAGGCTTGTTTAATCTAGCTATCAACTTATCCTTGTCTGATGATACCATGGTGCACTTTCCAGGAAAGGTATTCAGGGATTTAGTTGGGAGTGCTTACTATGTTGCTCCTGAAGTGTTGCGGCGCAAATATGGGAAGGAAGCAGATATTTGGAGCGCAGGAGTTATACTGTATATTTTACTATGTGGTGTGCCTCCATTTTGGGCAGGTGAAGATATTCGTGTTGCCCCCTAGAGGATCTCTTTTCCCTTCAACACACTTTACTTTTTCGTTACTAATATCCAGAAGTGTAGCATTAATCACTAATCACTCACAAGTTATGATGTGCTCTGCAGAAACTGAGAAGGGCATTTTTGAAGAAATATACCAAGGAGAAATTGACTTTCAAACTGATCCATGGCCAATTATTTCAAGCAGTGCCAAGGAGTTGGTTCGCAGGATGCTGACACAGGATCCAAAAAGGCGGATTACCGCTGCACAAGTTCTAGGTATAAAACATTAGATTGTGAAGTTATTAGTTTTTCTGGCCTAGGCTGCTTTGATAATTATAAGTTAAACTTTATTTAGTCCATTTAATGTTACCAAGAGTATAAGTACCATTGACAGCCATATGCATGACATGCAGAACACCCTTGGCTTAAAGAAAGTGGAGAAGCATCAGACAAGCCAATTGACACTGCTGTTCTTTTCAGGATGAAGCAATTTAGGGCAATGAATAAACTAAAGAAACTCGCACTAAAGGTAAGTCCAAGGGCATATGATCCTGTCCTTCTAAATCTTATGGGAGTGTGATCTTGAGTTACATGTTTGATTAAATTATTACAACTTTACTTCGTCATCAACATGTTTTATTTTAGAGCTTTTATTATATCTTATGAACTATGTGCAAGTCCAATGAATGAATGCATTTGATTGTGCTCCCCTGGCCCTACTGATAAACTAATTGGATCGTAAATGTAATTGTAAAGGTCATAGTGGAAAATCTTCCTACCCAAGAAATACAAATGCTCAAGGAAAAATTTACAGAGATGGACACTGACAAGAGTGGTGCACTTAGTTATGATGAACTGAAGGCAGGATTAGCTAAACTTGGATCGACACTTAGAGAAGTTGATGTCAAGCAGTACATGCAAGCTGTAAGCAATTCATCAACTCTGAATTAATATTTTAGTCTGTCCATATGCATTATAGTTGGCTGATGTTGTTGGCTCCACATTTCAGGCTGATATAGATGGAAATGGGACTATTGACTACATTGAATTTATCACTGCTACAATGCAAAGACACAAGCTAGAAAGATTCGAACATCTTGACAAAGCCTTTCAGTATTTTGATAAGGATAATGATCGGTTAGTTTCTCGTTCTAAAATGTAAAATTAGAAAACGACCCTTTGGCACTTTGACTGTTCTGTATACAGCCCAAGAAAAACCTTTGTTATGCTTTTTGTATAACATGAACTGAAACATATATAATATTATCAGAATTTAAAACAAAAGAAAAAATATTTTTGTGGTGGCTTCTGTAATTGGTTAAAAAGAAAACTTACCCCAAAATCAATATCAGAAGTGAAGTTAGGGAATTAAGTACTGCAGTTCTTTCTCAAAATGCTGTGCAGCTATATCACAGTCGATGAACTGGAAACAGCATTTAAAGAATACAACATGGGTGATGATGCGACAATTAAAGAAATAATGTCTGAAGTTGATAGAGACAAAGTAAGTCGATTCTTACTTTCGAACATGTTTAATTTGTCTGCATTATTGTTGTTATAAGCCTAGTTCTCACATCTTTTGTGTTTATAGGACGGCAGGATCAGCTATGATGAATTTTGTGCAATGATGAAAAGGGGAACACAACCGCGAGAATTCTCTTCCAGATCTCTGTCTCATGTTGTAACCATGAGACGCAAGATTTTATGGTAGATAAACTGTACGTGCCATTCAATAGTTTTCCAAATACATGGTGTTATATTTGTCTAAACTAAACAGGGCATTACGGTGCCACTATCCGAGCGGTGAACTTTTGTCTTCAAATTTGAATTGAGTCCCATGCGGCTCAAATTGCCACCCTTACTATGGTGAGTGCAGCAATTCCCTTAAGTCCAGTGGTGCCATGATGTCTTGTTTAGTTTAGATAAGTACAACATCAAGTTCTTGGAATCTTGGATCCAATTGTACAGTACGGATTGAACCTACTACTCGATTACTTCGACGATATCGATGTATCGTCATTTTTTTTTTGTGAATAATTTGAGCTGTAAATAATTATGCAACTTGAATGTTGTAAGGAATCGGGTGTTTACGTGATTTATTATTATTTTTGTAATGAGACGAGAAGAATAAATATGAACAGAAAGAGTAACTTGCTGTTGATTTTTATCAGTTTTTAAATTCATTTAATTAATATGTGCTTTTACAGATTTTATTCAATTCCAAATGGATTTGGTTGGTATTGTGCAAATTAACATTTGGCACGTATAATTATGTTAACGGAATTGAATGATAAAATTTGAAAGAATAAATTGTATGGAGTAATTATCAGAAATCTTAACTCTTAAGTGACTGTACGAACCTTGGATCGAAGACATTGAAATTTGAAGAACCTGTTTGGTTCATAAATTAATTAGTAATTATGAAAGTAAAGCTGGGTGTAGTGCAGGGTTTTGTGGAAATTCAAGGTCGTGTTGAAGTATTGTTGAAAAATAAGGGGCCTAGTGGGGTATTAGTCTAAAAAACAGGGGCGTGGTGTGATAACTGAAAACATTATTTTTGGACCTTTTTTTCGTGAGGAGGAGGCCAGACAAGACAAGTGGACAACAGGACAAGTGTAACTTGGCCAATCTAATCTATTGAGCGGGTGGGGTTGAACGCAGCAAAGTGAGTCACCTCAGTCAATTCTTTCCTTTGTACTTAAGAAAGATTTGAGATTCTCTGGGCAAAGGCCAACAAGACTCCGCCCGATCTTCTTCTCCCTCATCTCTCTATTTTTATTTTTTTTCATTTTTCCTTTTTCTTTCCCCTCATAGTTAGTTTGCATTTTTAAGCAGAAGTTTGAACTTGGAATATTTTCAATCTTCTAACAAGCTTTGCAGTATGATAAAGACTACTTTTGAGGATAACTTTGTAGATAGAGGGGTCATTTTGGTTGAATGAAACAGGGGCGAAAATACAAATAAGATATACACGGGCCCTGCCTTCAATATTTTTTGCTATTTTTTGATTACACAGATATTGTAATCAGAAGCTTATTGATATACAATTGATATAAAATCAGACACTTATCGGGATTTTTTTTGTCTTTTGCTGCAGTTGTAGGACACAGTCTGAATATTCTTTCCTCACATACTATTGGAGGACACCCGACTCTGCTTTTTTTCGTCTTTTGCTACACTTTTAGGACGAAGTCTGAATATTCTTTCTTCACATACTATTGGAGGACGCCCTACTCCCAAACAAAGTGTTAAGAAATTTGGTGGTGAAACAGACACGCAGTTAAAGTAAAATTACAAAAAAATAAAGAATAAGTATAAAAAAGGACACCAGAAATTACGTGGTTCGCCTTTTAGTCTACGTCCACGGGCGAAAACAGAATAAAATATTTTACTAGTGAAAAGGAGTTACAAGTATTGTAGTATTTTAACTCACTTTCCAAAACCCCAATACCCCCAAACTCTCAAATTACTAGACTCTTAAAATTACTCTCTAAACAAAGAAAAGAACTGAAGAACTCGATGGAATTGGATGCAAAAACCAAAATGCAGAGCTCCCTTTATATAGCCAAAAAATGGTTACTGTGCATATAATATTAAAATTTTTTTTCCTTCTTCGGCCCGGCTCTCATTTTCTTCTCTTTTTTTTCTTTCTCTTCTTTCTCTTTTGTTTCTTTCTTTGGTTCAAAATCTTGTGCTTCTAGATGCAGTTTTCAAAGCCGTGTGCATCTAGAAGCACATGACTTTTCACATTTCTCCCACTTGGAGATTAGATTGAAAATCAATCAATCACCACACCATCCTTTCTGCTTCGCCATTATCATGTTGCCTACGTTTCTGCTAGGTCACAAGAGAATCTACTCCAGATAAACTTATCAGCATTTATCGGCTTCGTCAAAACATCTGCTAGGTTCTCCTTGGTATGAATTTTCTATAAATCCACACTTCTGTCTTCCACTACTTCTCGAACGAAGTGATACTGAACTCCTATGTGCTTTGTCCTGGAATGAAAGGCTGGATTCCTTGCAATATGTAAGGCACTCTGACTATCACAAAACACAGAAATTTTCTGTTGTTTGTGCCCGAGCTCCTCCAATAACCTTTGTATCCAAATAGCTTCCTTGCAAGCTTGTGTAGCTGCCATGTACTCTGCTTCTGTTGTAGATAAAGCCACAACGGTCTGCAGTTTCGAAACCCAGCTTACAGCTGCTCCCGCAAGTGTAAACACATAACCAGTAGTAGATTTCCTTTTATCAAGGTCTCCTGCAAAATCTGAATCCACATAGCCCCTGACAGTAAACTTTGATCCTCCATAACATAATGCAACATCTGAGATTCCTCTGATGTATCTCAGAATCCTCTTCACAGCTATCCAATGCTCTCCACCAGGATTCGCCATGTATCGACTAACTGCTCCCACTGCTTGTGCAATGTCCGGTCTAGTACATATCATAGCGAACATCAAACTTCTCACTACTGATGCATACGGTACTCGAGACATCTTATTCCTCTCTGCTTCATTGGTAGGACACATACTTGAGGATAATTTGAAATTAACAGGAAGTGGGGTAGAATTTGACTTACAATATTGCATGTTGAAGCGTCGCAAGATTTTCTTCAAGTAATTCTTCTGTGAAAGCCAAATCTTCATGTTATTTCTGTCTCGGTGAATTTGCATCCCTCGAATCTTGTTTGCTGGTCCCAAGTCCTTCATTTCAAACTCCCTAGCCAACTGTGCCTTCAATTCTTGAATTCGATCTTTGTTGGGGCCTGCTACCAACATGTCATCCACATACAACAACAAAATAATGAAATCATTATCTTCAAACCTCTTGTAATATGCACAATGGTTTGAACTGAGTCTGTTGTATCCAAGGCTCGTAATGAAGGAATCAAATCTCTTATACCAACACCTCGGCGCCTGTTTGAGACCGTATAGAGATTTGTTCAACCTGCAAACCAAGTTCTCATTTCCTGTTTCTGCAAAACCTTCTGGTTAGAGCATATATATTTCTTCTTCAAGTTCTCCATGAATAAATGCAGTTTTCACATCTAACTGCTCAAGATGTAAGTCAAATGTAGCACACATCGCCAAGACTACTCTGACTGTTGTGAGTCGAACCACCGGAGAAAATATCTCGTTGAAATCAATACCTTCTTTCTGAGCATATCCTTTCACCACCAATCTCGCACGATACCGCTCCACTTGGTCATTGCCATCACGTTTGATCTTGTAGACCCATTTGTTTCCAATGGCTTTTCTTCCATGTGGTAATGGTACAAGTTCTCATGTCTTGTTCTTATGTAGAGCTTCAATTTCTTCCTGCATTACTGTCATCCACAAAGCAACATCTGAGTTGTTTAAAGCTTCATGGAAAGTTGAAGGCTCTCCATCCTCTATTAGAAGACAGTATGCAACGTTGATCTTTGTGACATACTCCGAGTGCCACGTTGGCGGTCGTCTCTCACGAGTTGACCAACGAACTTCTAGAGCCTCGGATTTAACTGGTTCTTGTTCCTCGTGTTCTGGTGCTGCTTCAGAAGAATCTGAATCTTTTGGATTATTTTCCACATATACCGGTACAGTCTCTGACTTTTCTTTTACACTGCTATCATCTTCATCTCTCATTTTCAGTTGATCTTCTATAAAGATAACATCTCTGCTGATGACGATCTTGTGGGCAGTGGGGTCCCACAGACGATACCCCTTTACTCCATCAGCATATCCCAAGAAAATACATCTTCTAGATTTTGGATCCAATTTTGTTCTTTCTTGGGCATTGTACATCACGTACACAAGACATCCAAATACATGTAGGTAGGAATAATCAACTGGCTTTCCAGTCCACATCTCCATCGCCGTCTTCAACCCAATAGTTGTAGATGGCGACCGATTTACTATATAACAGGCAGTTTTGCCTACTTCTGCCCAGAATGAATTGGGTAGACCAACAGTCCTTAATATAACTCTTATTCTTTCTGTAAGAGTTCTGTTCATCCACTCTGCTACTTCGTTTTGTTGAGGAGTGTATGCTACTGTAAACTGCCTCTGAATACCTTCTTGCTTACAGAAAGCAATAAACTCGCCGTCTGTATATTCTCCACCATTATCTATCCTCAAGCACTTGATCTTTTTACCAGATTTAAGTTCTACCCGCGCTTTGTATTCTCTAAACACTGGAAATACATCTGACTTTTTCTTAATTGGATACACCCAACATCTTCTGGAATAATCATCAATGAAAGTCACCATGTACTTTGCACCTCCCATAGATATATCCGGTGATTCTCAAACATCAGAATGAATCAAGTCTAGAATGTATTTTCTTATAGCAATAGATCTACTGAATTTTAATCTATGCTGCTTACTAATAACAGAATGCTCGCAAAATGGTAAACTTACCGATTTGAGCTCCGGAAGCAATTTTCGCTCAGAGAGAATCTTCAAACCGTGTTCCGACATGTGGCCAAGTTTGAGATGCCACATCATCGTTGACTCTTCTCCATTTGATGCGACACACGCATCAGCCTCTGGTAGTGTTTCTCCTTTAAGCATGAATAAATTAGCACCGATCTTTTCTGCCTTCATCAATACAAGCGCGCCTTTAACGATCTTCATAATTTCATTCTCTACATGAGTTTTGTACCCATGACTATCCATTTGTCCCAAAGACAATAGATTTTTCTTCAGGCTGTTGACATGTCGTACCTCCCCAATTGTGCGAATTGTACCATCAAACATTTTTATTTTGATAGTACCAATACCAGCGATCTCCAAGGCATGATCATTACCCATATATACAGATCCTCCTGAGATAGGTTCATATGTGTGGAACCATTCTCTCCGAGAGGTCATGTGCCAGGTAGCTCCTGAGTCTATAAGCCAGACATCAGAAAGTCGTTTTCTGCCTTCTGAAACAATTGTTGCCTCGCTGTAAAGAATTTCGCCATCATCTGAGGTACTTGCTACACACCTCTGAGCATTTGATGACTCAGGTTCTTTGCCCTCTTTTCTCTTCTGGTTACTCTAACACTCTTTCTTGACGTGCCCTTTCTTGCCACAGTTGTAGCATTTAACATTCTTCTTACTTCTGGATTTTGATCTACCATGACTTTGACTCCCACTGGGGCCACGTTCCGTTGATCTCCCTCTTGTCACCGATAGTGCCTCCGCCTGCTGCGAACTTGCTTGTCTGTTTTCCTTATTTTTCCGCCTGCTCTCCTCATTTAATACGGAGGCTGCAACGCGTCGAAAACTAGACTGTCCACTGGATTGTTGTTCGTCAGGTTGATAATGAGTTGATCATACGAATCTGGTAGACTTTGAAGTAGAAGCTCTGCACGTTCATTTTCCTCTATATTATGACCCAACGTTGTGAGTTGTGAAAATAGAGTCTTCAAGGTGTTGATGTGGTCGGTCACCATTGTAGATTCCGTCATTCGAAGAGTATAGAGTTTTCTCTTCAAGAAGATTTTGTTGTGTAGTGACTTGGCCTCGTACAATTTTGCTGAGAGTATCCCATATTTCCTTTGCTGTATTTTTCTCTGCCACACTAGATAATACTCCATCTGCAAGTGCCAAGTGTAGATCAGAAATGGTGTTGCCATCTATCTCGTTCCACTTGTCATCAGTTATCTCCATGGGCATTTCTCCAATTGCTGCCAAGCAATTATTTTTCCTCAATACAACTTTCATCTTCATTTTCCACAACGAAAAATTGTTTCCATTAAATTTCTCAATTTCATACTTTGCCGCCATTTTGTTGATAAATACCGCACACAAGCTAGTATACCACCTTGAATAGTTGTGAGTATGTGTGAGAATGCACACCAGGAAAGTTCTCAGGAAAGACTGGAGGGGTCACAATGGTCCCATTTAAAACCCAGACTCCTTAAGCTCTTATCGCCTTTGTGACAGAACTTTCCTAGACATGTACAAAAAACCACACAGTTGCGTTACTCACACCACTATTCCCTGCTTTGCACCGCCAAATTCTTGGGTCGCTCCCACCGTTTCTTGTGAACAGTACCGTATACGTGAATAGTACTGTATATGTAAACAGTATCGTATACATCAGTACCCCTTACGTGAACAGTACCTGACTCCAAAAAATACAACCAATAGCTCTGATACCACTGTTAGGAAATTTGGTGGTGAAGCAGACACGCAGCTAAAGTAAAATTGCAAGAAAATAAAGAACAAGTGTAAAAGAGGACACCAGAAATTACGTGGTTCGCTTTTTAGCCTACGTCCACGGGCGAAGACAGAAGAAAATATTTTACTAGTGAAAAGGAGTTACAAGTATTGTAGTATTTTAACTCACTTCCCAAAACCCCAATACACCCAAACTCTCAAATCACTGGACTCTTAAAATTACTTTCTAAACAAAGAAAAGAACTGAAGAACTCGATGGAATTGGATGCAAAAACCAAAATGCAGAGCTCCCTTTAGATAGCCAAAAAATGGTTACTGTACATATAATATTAAATTTTTTTTTTCCTTCTTCGGCCCGGCTCTCATTTTCTTCTCTCTTTCTTCTTTTTCTTCTTTCTCTTTTGTTTCTTTCTTTGGTTCAAAACCGTGTGCTTCTAGATGCAGTTTTCAAAGCCGTGTGCATCTAGAAGCACATGACTTTTCACACAAAGGAATACCAACTCCATTCTAAGAGATAATCGAGTCCTATCAAAGCTAGGACTTGAACCTAGGCACTTTCAAGTCACTCGAAGTTGAGTGGCTGGACTGTTGCCAATGGACTAAGAGCCTATTGGAAAATTGGGAGATGTTTAGTAAATAATCATTGATCATTGAAGGTTCTGTTTTTAGTTTTAATTTGTAATAACAAGCTTCGATCATATAATTTGATCTCAATCACTTAAGTCAATATAGAGTTGGCTTAATGTGACCAAAAATAAAACTCTAATGTTACTTACATTTTCTGGTTATGGTTTGTTGAAGTTTAAGAGCTTTTTTAATTTAAGTTATTTGATTGAGTGAGCAATTAATCTGATACTGAGGAGTTTTATGGCAGCTGAATTTGGTACAGATTACAAAGGATCGATCGTGGATCAAGAATTACCAACAACCATGGACCATGAACTACTCAATGTATTAAGACGTGGGGATGAACATCAAATCAGGCTACTCGTAGTTCGAATGCAAAATATTTTCAGCACAATGAGTCCCCGAGGCAACATAGTGCTTCATATGGCTATCAGATTTCAAAAACATAAAGTGACGCAGGAGATTCTCTGGCGACAGCATTCACTCCTCCGGAAGAACAACTGGAAGGGAGAGACTCCATTGCTTATTGCTGCCAGGGCTGGTGACCCTGCTATCGTTAGTACAATCTTGAATTATGTGCCGGCCATTGAAAATGGAACGGAAGCAGAACCAGAGAGCCTTTTAAGGATAACAGACGATGAAGGCAACACTTCTCTGCATAATGGGGTACGGGGTACTTTATCAAACTGTACAAAAGTTTACATGCCAGAGGTACGGGGGTATTTTCAAAAGATAAAGGGGTAATGGGGTATTGAGCCAAACATCAGGCAGCATTGAGCAATTTACAAGCAAATTATTATAAGCAACACATATTATCGTTTTGTTTAGCAACTCGGAAGTGTTTTTAATAAAGGACTACAATTGGCTACACAGCGGTTTTCTTCTAACAAATCTCATTGTAAATTTTAAAGAATCAATTTAAAGGCAGAAACTATGATGTAAGCTGCATACATCTTGGGTCCTGCATATTCTTTGAAATTGCTCATCTGTGAAAGTCAAATCCAGAGGTTCTGTCTTGCATTCTCTGTGGTGGCGGCGGCGCCAGAAATGGGTTGCATTTTCAGCAAAAGCCAAGGCTCAGACCACCCAGCAGCATGCCAACTCCATGATGCAATTCTTGGTAAAGCTTATGAGGACGTTAAGTTACATTATACTATTGGCAAAGAATTGGATAGTGGTGAATTTGGTATAACTTATCTTTGTACTGAGAATTCAACCGGTTTGCAGTTTGCTTGTAAGTCTATTTCTAAAAGAAAATTGGTAAAAGATTATGAAAAGGATGATGTAAGAAGAGAGGTTGAGGTAATGCAATATTGAAGAGGGCAGCCTAATATAGTTCAATTCAAGGCTGCTTATGAGGATGACCAATTTGTGCTATTGTTATGGAATTATGTGCTGGTGGTGAGCTATTTGATCGAATTGTAGCGAGGGGCCAGTATAGGTAGAGAGCTTCGGCTTCCGTATTGAGGGTAATATGGATGTTGTAAATGTTTGCCACTCTAAGGTTGTCATGCACAGGGACCTCAAACCTGAGAATTTCTTGTTCACTAGCTGGGATGAGCCAATCGACACTGCTGTTATTTTCAGGATGAAGTAGTTTATGGCAATGAATAAACTAAAGAAATTTGCACTAAAGGTAAGTCTAAGGCCCATGAATCCCTCCTAAATGAGCTTAAACTTGAGAGATACACGGATAGGATTGATAGATATAAAGGAAAGTAACTTAAGCACATGTGACAAATAATATACACATGTCAAAAGATTCTCCAAATTATAACATGTATTTGAATCTATACATGATGACATTGTATACATGTTCTTGATGACATTTTAATTCTAAACATTATAGCAGAAATTTATATGACTGACTATCATGAGTTACATCTTTGATTGAATTTTTGCATCTACGCTTCCTTGTCAACAACGTTTAATTGTATTGTTGTATTTTGGAAACTTGTGCAAACCAATAAAAATTTATGTATTCTATTGTGTTCCCCCTACTGATAAACCATGCGTTCTTTAGGTCATTGTGGAAAATCTTCCTACCTAAGAAATACAAAATCTAAAGGAAAAATTTAGAGAGATGGACACTGACAACAGTGGCACTCTTACTTACGATGAATTGAGGGAAGGATTAGCTAAGCTTGGGTCGACGCTTACAGGATTTAATGTCAAGCAGTACATGCAAGCTGTAAGTAACTCATGAACTCTGAGTTTATCCCACTGTCTGTCTATTTGCATTATAACCAGCTGATATAGTTGGCTCTGCATTTTCTGCAGGCTAATATAGATGGAAATGGGACTATTGACCACATCGAGTTTGTTGGACCAAAACCAGCAAGAAACCGATTTTAATTCCCCAAGACCCCCGCAATCAATCTTTAATCTATGAATGGCTGATAACCAACACGAGCTTGATGATGATACTGATATGATAATCAAGAAACACAGAAACCAAGCCAACGATAAACTGAAACAATCACACACATAAACACAAAAGGATTATACCTACATCCACTGTGAAAAGGAAAACAAGCTTTCACTGGTTGGTTTGGCTTTTCCAGATACAAATGCTGTAGAGAAACCGTCACACTCTCGATCTAGCCACATAACAAATCAGAAGGCTTAATAGACAACAAAAGATTGCTCTAGAAACAGCCGCCAAAAGCCAGCACGTCGTTACTGGCCTACTGGGTTTGTTTGAAACGAACCAGAACTTTCCCGCTCTTTTTAACAGCTTTACCAGCCGTTTAAAACAGCCACTGGACACGTGTTACAATCTCGTCTGAAACGCTGCCTCGGCCTGCCAATTTTCCTTTTTAGCACGTAATTCACGTGTTTCATCACGTGCCCAACTTATTCAACCAGCTGACTGAGTAGACTCGTCATACAGCTTCCTAATTCGAGATAACCGACATGTCATCTACATCTAGATTAAAAATCTGACACGTCGTACACGGCCACAACCTCAGATTTGTGGTTCATTTCTCAATAGAGTTTATAACGGCTACGATGCAAAGGCACAAGCTACAAAGATTTGAAATTCTTTACAAAGCCTTGCAGTACTTTGACAAAGATAATAACGGGTAAGCTTCTTATTTTATTTTTATTACTGTAGAAGTATGTTGAGCAGTTTTTAGGTCCTTAGATTTATCATGATTAGAATGAGGGATATTGAAAGCACATGCCCTCTATTAACTTGCTTGAATTGAATGGGTTATATCTGGAGTCAATTGACTAATTAATGAAGTTCTTATTCTAAATGGCTATGTAGATATATCAGGTAGATGAACTCGGAAAAGCTTTTAAAGATTATGGCATGGGTCATGATGCCACAATTGCCACAAATAAAGGAATAATGTCTGAGGATGACAGAGACAAAGTAAGTTGATTTACATTTTTGGAGGGCATTAGTCATTTGTCTGCATTATTGCAAGCCAATTCCCACGCCTTCAATTTGTGTTTACAGGATGGTAGAATCAGCTATGATGAATTTCGTTCAATGATGAAATGCGGAACCCAACTGTGAGCATTGTCTTCTAGATCTCTAGCTCATGTTGTGGCCACAAGACACAAGGCATTCTGGTAGGCTGTGTTGTTATTAAACCTTTTGTGTATATGTTTATAAATTTTGGTATTGAAGTTTTGTGAGTCTAAAAGACTAGTAATAGTCATACACGGAATTGTACAAAATTACCTTCTTCCCTTTTAGTTAGTATAAATAAATATTTCTAGTGGTTTTTTCAAGATGAGAATTTGATTTTTAGTAATATTTTCAATTTTTAAATATTTGTATGAGTATTTAAATTAGTTAATTCTCAATATTTTGTGAAATAAATGAATTAATCCCTAAATTCACTAAATTTTTTTAAATGAATGTGAATTTAATTTTTTTTTTATTTCGATATTTTTTAAAATCAACGGAATATTAGAATCTTAAAATTTCGATGCACCTTCTTTTCATGACAATGATTAAAGCTTGCTTGATTTGCCTAAAATGTTAAATGCTAAGTTGCGTGTTGCCGTTGCATTTGAATACGCCACTTAAGCTTATGAGGAAGACGAATTAGAGGACAATGTCAAGTCAGTCAATATGCTGACATAAGCAAAACTGTAAACGGCAATGATTCTTTAACGACTTTGAAAACTTCCTCTTTTTATCAATCAATTTCTTCAAGCTTAGGCTTCGTTCAGAGATGGAGACTGGAGAGGAGACCAGCAAAGAGAGAAAAAAGATTAGGAAAAAAAAACTAAATTGTTTGTATTAAATTATTTGCAAATTTAAGGCTGTTTTTGTCTTTTTCGGTAATAGTAGATAACATTAGGGGCAAATACAATACATTCATCAGTCAACTATGGTTTGACCATATAAATAAAACAAAAAGCCAATGACATGAGGGTGGAGTGGTGACTTTTCCAATAATTGGGGTGTAATAAAAGAAAAAATATGCATTTTTATAAATTATTTTAAATATTAAATACAATTATCTTCATATTATTAATCTATTAGAAAATTTTCATTGGTAATGTTAATTTTTGTATTAATTATAAATTTTTTTAAAAATAATAAATTATGTAGGCTACGTGTATATTTGAGACTTTAAAGTGTAATGCAACTTCTGAAAATTAAAACTTAAAAGATATTATTTAATTTATTGATTTTTTTAATTTATGGAGAGAATAAAAAAATGAACGGAATCTTTTGTTATTCATTGCTTGTGCCATGGGGAAGGTTCCAAAATTCCAATATTTATAATCTCCTTTTGGATCCAGCTGCCTTCCCACCGTTGCAAGGTACTACAACTTTTCTTCTGAAAAAAAAAAGGTACCACAACTTTTGTCTTTTTTGTGTTAATTTTGATTTGGCCCCTTTCTTTCCCTTTTATTTTCCATTTATTTATAACTGCAATTTTTTTTAACCCTACTCCATAGGTGGCCCAATTTTTTCTGTTTTCAAATCATTAATCAACAAACGCCAACTTGACATCATTTATTGTAGAAATTGAAGAACCCTAACCTTAATCTTAAACCTGTTTTGGTGAAATCCTATAACAATTAAAATTAAAACATATAATTCAAAAAATATATATGAATTGAAGGTGGCAAAAGTAAATTTATCAAAAAAAGCCACTGATAGGTACCTAAAATGTGATGTTCTTGGTGAAAGTACATATGATGTAGTTTACAAAGGAATTGGTACTGAGGTAAAATTCTAGTTCTTTTTAAAAATTGATTGAATTTTTTCTTAATTGACCATTTAATTTGTAAACTCTCTCTCTCTCTCTTTCTCTCTCTCTATATATAAGAATATAAGATTATTTCCTAAATTATTTTTATTTTATTTCCTAAATTATTTTTATTTATGGATAGTGGGTAATAGAGTTAGCAATTGGGATGTACTAATCGAGATTGACCAATACCAAGCCCTTTCGATTGTTTGATTGGAATACAAAATTGTACTAAATCTATACTGATTATTTCATCAGGACAAAAAAAGTATTGAATTCCTACTGGTCAAAATACTAATATCGTCTCAGTTATCCCGAATTTCTAATTATTCCAAATGTAAATTAGCTCAAATACAATTAATATAAAGAAATTTTATGTAGTCACTTGTATCAATTTAATTTACACATCAAGCTGAAAAAAAAACTAAAAGTAACAAGTTCTATCACCAACAAAAACAAAAACATCCAAAAGTTTCAAGGACAAACCAAATCAAACATCCAAAAGTATAAGAATAAGTTGACAATAAACGAAACCATTCAAAAGTGTTGTCTTCAACTTCAAATTTTAACTTCAAAGAACATGAAACCTTCACTTTCACAAGGCATCATCAACTTTGTGTATCGACTGGGAAAAAAAAAAGCCATTTGTTAATTGGTATGCTATGTCATGGCACTAGTGGTGCAAATTATGCAGTGACGTGAGATGGTGGAGTGACCATCGTGTGAAAAGGCTGCTTTTGGGTTTCAATTTGAGAATTAGGTCGCAAATTTCTTGATGGCTTTTAAGAATTGTGTTGTTGTTGTTATTTTCCTTAATTTTTATTTTAATTAAAATAGGTTAATGAATTAATTAAAAAAATATAAACCATAAGCTATTAATGATTAGGTTGTAGGAGTATAAAAGCAAGCATTGGGTTTGTGCTTTAGCCAAATTTTGATGGGTTTTATTTTTAAAACTTTAATTAAATTAGAAAATTAAAACAATTTGATACAATTAGGATTCCATTTGGATCTCGATCGAAGTCTCGACTAGTATTGAGTTTTAATAAGAATAAATTTAGTCTCAAATCCCTATATATCTATTTTATCATTTTTTCAAATCATATACCATATCATGTACCGTTTGGCACGAGATTTGGGATTCCAATTGGAATTCAGTTTTTTCTACCAAACTTAATTGGCAAAAGAGTTTTAATTAGCTGTTTGAGAATGTTACGTTAATTCACAAAGTTATAATAATCTACAATGTATTACTTAGGAATAGTAAAGCTTCTAATATTTAGCTTATTTGGGTGCATAGATTCATTGAATTAATTACTATCAATATAATTTAATTAGAATTGAAGCATCGTAATTGCAAATTTTATTCTTCTATTCTTTTGAAAATGTTAACATGGTAAACATTACCATCATAAAAAGGAGTAGCAATTGGGAAATCTCACCACAATTTGGGTCGAAACTTAAATTAGTAATTTGAAATTGTATTTTTCTATCATTTTACATTGAAGCTCTAGCCTTCAGGTTCTAAACCAAATCAATGGCTTAGGCTAGTGAAAAAGAAGTTGGTTAATACTTTTCTAACTTGAACTAACTATATCTTTTATTTGATTCTATGATTCTTTTTTTTTCTTTTTTGGATTACTTTTAGTTCCAATTCATGGCACATGAGATGGATGAGATGAAGATATTGGGGATGATTTTTTAATTAACTTTTATTATTTTAATTTTTAATTTTAAGTTCATTCAAAAAATTAAAATTAATTTTCTTTCTTTATTTTGTATTTTTAATAATGAAAATGTAAATGAAATTTCTCCTAATTTTAATTGTCTAATTATTTACAAACTTGAAACAATACTGACTTATATGTTAAAAGTATTAACTCTTCAAATTTTTAAAATTTTCAACATAGAGGGACTATAATGTTAATTACCAAATAGACACATCCTTACCGTTGACACTGCTTTTCCATTAAAAGACAAAAAGACAAAAGTTGGGTACCTAGCAACCCAAGGTAGCTAGATCCTCATTTAGAATGCATTTATGCAAACTGCTTGTCCCGCGCGTTTCTTTTCGCAGACCATTTCTAACAAATTGCTTTTAGAGCAAATAAATTTCTTACCAGAAAAAAGAAAAAAAGCCAATAAATTTCATATATACAGTCAGTGTGGTTAAAATATATTATATACACATAAAAATATACAGCTGATGTCTCCCAACTGGGCAAGCTGGAATTATTCTTTATGTTTTATTTCACTCTTCCTTAAAATCTCATTTGATTCCCTATAATTTATCTTTGATCTCAACTGGATTTGTTCCAGTTTACATTTGTAAAGATCCAGACATCCAGCAGTTTAGCTTGAGCAGAGTCTCTTTGCAGAAATGGGTGGCTGTCTAATGAAAATCCTAGGCTACTCAAACCCAGCAGCAGCCCCACAGCAGCAACCACTTGAAGTACATGATGCAAACCCAGCAGAAGGCCCACAGCAGCAACCACTTGAAGTACATGATGCAAACCCGGCAGCAGCCCGACAGCAGGAACCACTTGAACTGCGTGATGCAATTCTTGGTAAACCGTTCGAGGATGTCAAGTTATATTACACCATTGGGAAAGAACTGGGCAGCGGAACATCTGCTATTATATATCTTTGTACTGAGAATTCAACCGGTTTGCAATTTGCTTGCAAGTCTATTTCTAAGAAAAATATTATAGCGGCGCTTGATAGGGACGATGTAAGAAGAGAGGTTGAGATAATGCAACATTTGAGTGGGCAGCCTAATATAGTTCAACTCAAGGCTGCCTGCGAAGATGACCAATGTGTGCATATTGTTATGGAGTATTGTGCTGGTGGTCCGCTATTTGATCGAATTATATCAAGGGGCCATTATAGTGAGAGAGATGCAGCTTCTGTATTCAGGGCAATTATGGATATTGTGAATGTTTGCCACTCGAAGGGTGTTATGCACAGGGATCTCAAACCTGAGAATTTCTTGTTCACCAGCAACGATGAGAATGCTGTTTTGAAGGCCATTGATTTTGGGTTATCATTGTTCATTGAAGAGGGTAAATTTCTTCGCTATATGTTACTTAATCCTTATCGTTTCCATTATTGTCACCATATATATGTTTGTCTTTCAATTCTTACATTTACATACGTTCACGTGAAGCTAAGTTTCCATGTTCAATTATATCTGATAAACGAATGGCATTCCAATTTAATTTCAATAGTGAATTAGACATTTAGTATGCCGTGAGGCCTCATGTATTACTTTAGATGAAATCATCAGAAAATAATGTGAAACTCTTAGGATCACCATGAAAGGCAAGTTTAATCTAGCTATTAACTTATCCTTATCTGATGATACCATGCTGCACTTTCCAGGAAAGGTATTCAGCGATGTAGCTGGGAGTCGTTACTATGTTGCTCCTGAAGTGTTACGGCGCAAATATGGGAAGGAAGCAGATATTTGGAGCGCAGGAGTTATACTATATATTTTACTATGTGGTTTGCCTCCATTTTGGGCAGGTGAAAATATTCATTTTGCCCCCTAGAGGATCTCTTTTCCCGTCAACACACTATACATGTTTGGTACTATTATCCAGAAGTACAGCAGTAATCACTAATCACTCCCAAGTTATGATGTGCTCTGCAGAAACTGACGAGGGCATTTTTGAAGAAATACGCAAAGGAGAAATTGACTTTCAAACTGATCCATGGCCAATTATTTCAAGCAGTGCCAAGGAGTTGGTTCGCAGGATGCTGACTCAGGATCCAGAAAAGCGGATTACTGCTGCACAAGTTCTAGGTATAAAACATTAGATTGTGAATTTATTAGTTTTTCTCGCCTAGGCTGCTTTGATAATTATAAGTTAAAATATATTTGGTAAAATAAAATATATTTAGTCCAGAGTATAACCACCATTGACAGCCGTCTGTATGATATGCAGAGCACCCTTGGCTTAAAGAAAGTGGAGAAGCATCGGACAAGCCAATTGACACTGCTGTTCTTTTCAGGATGAAGCAATTTATGGCAATGAATAAACTAAAGAAGCTCGCACTAAAGGTAGGTCTAATGGCCGCCTCTGATCCTGCCCCTCTGAATCTTATAGGAGTGTGATCATGGTTTACATGTTTGATTAAATTTTTACAACTCTCATCAACATATTTTATAGTTTAGTACTTCCTCATCAGCATGTTTTATTTCAGAGCTTTAGTATATCTTATAAACTAAGTGCAAGTCCAATGAATGTATGCATAGGATTGTGCTCCCCAGCCCTACTGATAAACTAATTGGATCATAAACAAAATTGTAAAGGTCATTATGGAAAATCTTCCAACTGAAGAAATACAAAAGCTCAAGCAAAAATTTACAGAGATGGACACTGACAAGAGTGGTACACTTAGTTATGATGAACTGAAGGCAGGATTAGCTAAACTTGGATCCACGCTTAGAGAAGTCGATGTCAAGCAGTACATGCAAGCTGTAAGCAATTCATCAACTCCGAATTAATATTTTAGCTGTCTGTTTTCATCATACTTGACTGACGTTGTAGGCTCCACATTTCAGGCTGATATAGATGGAAATGGGACTATTGACTACATTGAATTTATCACTGCTACAATGCAAAGACACAAGCTAGAAAGATTCGAACATCTTGACAAAGCCTTTCAGTATTTTGATAAGGACAATGACCGGTTAGTTTCTCGTTCTAAAATGTAAAATTAAAGAACGACCCTTTGGCACTTTGAATGTGCCGTATACAGCCCAGGGAAAGCCTTTTTCATGCTTTGGCGGTGGCTTTTATAATTGCTTAAAAAGAAAACTCACCACTAAATCAATATCAGAAGTTAATGAATTGATTACCGCAGTTCATTCTGAAAATGCCTGTGCAGCTATATCACAGTCGATGAACTGGAAACAGCATTTAAAGAGTACAACATGGGTGATGATGCCACAATTAAAGAAATAATGTCTGAAGTTGATAGAGACAAGGTAAGTTGATTGTTACTTTTCAACACGTTTAATTTGTCCGCATTGTTATTGTTATAAGCATGGTTCTCACATCTTTTGTGTTTACAGGACGGTAGGATCAGCTATGATGAATTTTGTGCAATGATGAAAAGGGGAACACAACGGCGAGGATTCGCTTCTAGATCTCTGGCTCATGTTGTTACCATGAGACACAAGAAGTAGACAAACTGTACGTGCCATTCAATAGTTTCCAAGAACATGATGTTATACTTGTCTAAACTAAACAAGGCATCACGGTGCCGCTAGCCCTGTGGTGAATTGTTGTCTTCAGATTCTAAGCGAGTCCCCATGCGGCTCAAATTGCTACCCCTACTATAGTGAGTGCAGCAATTCACTTGAGTCCAGTGGTGCCATGATGTCTTGTTTAGTTTAGATAAGTATAACATCAAGTTCTTGGAATCTTGGATCCAATTGTATAGTACGGATTGAACCTACTTCACGATTATTTCGACGATATCGACGTATCATCATTTTTTTTTTTTTGTGAATAATTTGAGCTGTAAATAAATTATGCAACTTGAAAGTTGTACGGTGTCGAGTGTTTACCTGGCTTATTATTATGTTTGTAAAGAGAGGAGAAGAATAAATATGAACAAAATCTTTTTATACCTATGCTGCCAGAATTTTAAAATTTTTAGAGACTAACGAAGAAAACACGAAGCAAAGCGGACAAATAAGACGAATTTATCAGCTTAGTGGTTAGAATCCAAGCCTCACAATTGTGAAGTCATGACTTCGAACCCCCACAGCGCATTGTGAGAGTTAATTTTCTTCCTCAATTTGAGAGAAGACAGTCCTCCCTCTTTCGAAATGTGAGTGGAGTGGACGTCCCTCGAATATTAAAGAGGGTTAAAATCTAAGATGTGCTATTTGAGGTTAAAATCTATATTGTACTATATTGTCTGATTGTAAACGTCAATATACTAATATCATTAAATATGAGTTATAATCTGAGCATTAATCTCATGTAATTAAAAAAAAGAATTTATCAAAATAACAATCCAATCGTCTACATATCAGTAAATTGTTGTGGGTATTTATCAGTCTCTAAATTCATTTAATTTATTCAACCCCATATCGATTTGATTCGTATCGTGCAAAATAGCACTTGAGCCGGTATAATTGTGTTAACCGAAAAGTAATTGAACCACAGAATTTGTGGAAAAACAAGGCGAATTGAAATATTGTTTCAAAATAAGGGCCCTAATGGAGTATTCAGCTAAAAAGCGGGGGTATGTGATAACTGAAAATGGACTTAAATTAATATTATTTTTGGACATTTTTTAGTGAGGTGGCGGCCCAGACAATGCAACTGGGCAAGTGCAACTGGCTAATATATCGACCGGGTGGCGTTGTACGCGGCAAAGTGAGTCAACTCAGTCAATTCTTTTCCGTTTTACTTAAGCAAGATTTGAGACTTCCCGGGCAAAGGCTAACCCGACTCCGCCTGATCTTGTTCTCCCTCGGCACTCTATTTTCCTTTCAAAAGTGTGTTTTCATTCTACTTTTTTTTTTTCATAGTTAGTTTGCATTTTTAAAGAGTAAGTTTGAACTTGGAATCATTTTCAATCTTCTAATAAGCTTTGTTAACTACTTAATTCAGTCGTTTAGAAATAACAAATAATTGATATCAATGAGGAATTTGAAGTTCTCCAACGTTTCTATATGCTGTCTCTTTACCGTCTGCAACCAGCGGCCGAATCAAAATCTTTGATTTGATGGTTATTTTGTTATAAATAATAACTAACAGAGGTTACAGTATAATAAAGACTTACTTTAGAGGATAACTTTGTATGACATGGAGGGGTCATTTTGTGGCAAATGACATCTAACGGGGGTCAAAATAGAAATAAGATATACATGGGTCCTGCCTTTAATATTTTTTTTCGCTACAAAATTGAGAGACGTTAAGTTTATAATCATTTATCGTTGATGCGTCTGTTTTTAGTTTTAATTTGTAATAACAACCTTGTTGAGTATGAAATACAAATTAGTTTGTAATCAAGTGTGACAAGTCGGTTAAAGATCTGTCAAGACTATGACATGTCAATTGAAGTCCCTGAGAAGGCTATATGACAAGGATATCGTGTCATCTGTGTATGCGAGAAAGACATGTGATTTCGCACGTGATTCACTTAAAGGAGACGACAACTTAAGCTGCCATTTCATCACTTAGAATCAACAAGATGAAGACACATATCTTGGAGGTTGATCAGAAGTCAGTTAAAGCTGTTAACCAGCGTGGGAAGCTGTTGATCTTTGTCACTAAACAGGGGAAACTTGCTGGTGATTAAGAGTCCATCTTGATCGAGTATTACTTGTATATATAGCTCGGTACTTTGGAGTAACGAAGTGGTGTTAGTTGTTATCTTCTCTAGAAAGCTTGTACTCTGTAGACACTCATTCAATACAAACTTGGATTTACCTTTTCACAGTGGACGTAGGCTTCCATAGCCGAATCACTATAAGCTTTCTCTGTGTTGTTCTGTATTGTTCTGTATTGTTCTTTCTGTTCATTGATTCTTGTTTTGGTTTGCTTTGGTTGTTTAGATTGTTTAACGACTCCATTAAACTAAGTACATATCATCTTTGCTTTTAGATCCAAGAACCTTTCTTGAGTGGATCTTGGTGAGCCATTATCAATTCTTTACTGGTATTTGGCACAACAAATTGGTATCAGAGCCTCTCTCTGAAGTTCTTGGTCTAAAATGGTTGGTCCTAAACTTGAAGTAGAAAAGTTTACGTGTGAAAATGACTTTCACCTGTGGAGACTCAAGATGAGAGCACTGTTGGTACATCGAGGCCTAGATGAAGCCCTTGCCGAAGTCACATCATCCAAGAAACCCAGAAAGATATCAGAGGATAATCTTCCAGATGTGCTTGATAGGGCTCATAGTGCAATTATCTTGAGTCTTGGAGATGGTGTACTCAGAAAAGTGGGAGGAGAGACAATTGCTGCTGGATTGTGGAAAAAGCTTGAAGACTTGTATACCAAAAAGTCCATGGCTAAGAGGTGAGTCACTAAAAAGAAGCTTTACACATTACAAATGGAAGATGGATCATCAATCTCTGATCACATTGATGCATTTAACAAGATCATTTTGGATCTTGAAGACATTAATGTAAAGATCAATGATAAAGATAAAGCCATGATTCTGTTGTGCTCTCTACCAAGCTTTTATGAGCACCTGGTTGACACTCTCATGTATGGGAGACAATCTCTCTCAATAGTGGATGTGAAAGAGACATTGAGTTCCAAGGCTGCAACCAAGAAAGAAACAAGTCATATGGAAGGATTAACAGTTAGAGGGAGGCCAGAAAAGAGAGAAGGTGGTAAAGGAAAGAAGAAAAGATCTAAGTCCAGACCCAAGAATATGAAGTGCTTCCACTGCCACAATAAAGGCCACTTCAAGAAAGACTATCCAGAGAAGAACTATAAAAGGAAAGAAACAAAAGAGAAGACTGGTGATGCTGCTGTTGTATCAGAAGGACAAGAATCTGATGGTTATGACTCTGTTGGAGTTCTTATAGTCTTTGATAGTGCATCTAGAGGTAACTGGGTATTAGATTCTGCTTGTTCATTCCATATGTGCCCTAATAAAACTTTCTTTAAGAACTATGAAACCTATGATGGTGGGATAGTTGTAATGGGAAATGATGCTAGTTGCAGGGTGATTGGCAGAGGGACCATTAAACTGACAATGCTTGATGGCACTATAAAAGAATTAGCAAATGTTAAACATGTCCCTGATTTAAAGAGAAACTTGATTTCTCTCGGCATGCTTGTCAAAATAGAGTGTGTTATCAAGCTTGAGTCAGGTACTTTAAAGGTGCTGAAAGGGTCTATGGTGTTGATGAAAGGAAACTTAGACGGCCTGTATGTTCTTCAAGGGTTTGTAGTTACATGAGATATTGGAGTTTCAAACCAGAATCTAAACAAAACTTTATTGTGGCACTTTAGATTAGGCCATATGAGTGAGAGAGGCTTGAGAGAACTATCAAAACAGGGAGTTTTGGGTGAAGATAAAATAGAGTCCTTGAAATTTTGTGAGGAATGTGTCCTAGGCAAATCCTCAAGAGTTAAATTCAGCACTGGTGCACATGTTTCAAGAGGGAGTCTTGGGTGAAGATAAAATAGAGTCTTTGAAATTTTGTGAGGAATGTGTCCTAGGCAAATTCTCAAAAGTTAAATTCAGCACTGGTGCACATGTTTCAAGAGGAACTCTAGAATATATACATGCTGATCTATGAGGACCTGCACAGACAGCATCCTTAGGAGGGGCAATGTACTTTCTATCTCTAATTGATGACTATTGCAAAATGGTTTGGGTGTATGTGCTGAAAAACAAAGATGAAGTGTTTGAACAATTCAAAAACTGGAAAACACTGATTAAAACTTAGACCAACAGGAAGGTTAAGAAACTCAAAACTGATAATGGCTTAAAATTCTGCAACAAGAGGTTTGAAGATTTTTGCAGTAAGCATGGAGTCATGAGGCACAAAACAGTAAGATATACACCTCAGCAAAATGAATTAGGTGAGAGGATGAATAGAACTTTAGTTGACAAAGTAAGGTGTATGCTCATTCACTCTAAACTACCCATGTCCTTATGGGCTGAGGCTCTATCAATAGCTTGTCACATTGTGAACAGAAGCCCTTCAACTGGAATTAACTTCAAAACACCATATGAACTCTGGTATGGTAAACCAGCAGATTATTCCAGTTTGAAGATCTTTGACTGTCCAGAATATGCTCACATCAAACAAGGCAAATTAGAGCCCAGGGCATTGAAGTGTGTGTTTCTTGGTTACCCTGAAGGGGTAAAGGAGTATAAACTATGGTGCACAGACATGAAGCCTCCAAAAGCAATCATCAGCAGAGATGTAGTATTTAATAAAGCTGAGATGCTTTAACACTCAGTATCATTAAAGACTACCAATGCAGAATTGGAAGATAAAAATGAAAGATCTTATCTTGAGGTGGAGCTGTCAAACTCAAACTAGAAACAGAAAACAAGATCAGAGGCTGAAGAAGTAACAGACATGAAAATACAAGATACTGAAAATGAAACAGCAAGTGATCAGGAAAGAAGTGAAGATTATCAGTTAGTGAGGGACAAAGAAAAGAGAGTAATAAGACCTCCTAGAAGATATGCATATGCAGAACTAATTGCATTTGCATTAATAGCAGCACATGAAATAACAGCAGATGAACCTAAAACATATTCAAAAGCTATTAGCAGTGATAAGGCAGAAGAATGGATCAAGGTTATGGATGAGGAAATGATGTATTTGAAAACAGATCACACCTGGAATCTCATTGAAAGACCAGTAAACAAAAGGGTAGTAGAGGGTAAATGAATTTACAGGATTAAAGAGGGAATACCAGATGATGAGCCACAAAGATACAAAGTCAGTTTGGTTGCAAAAGGCTTCACTCAGAAAGAGGGAGTTGATTTTACAGAAGTTTTCTCCCCAGTGGTGAGACATGCTTCCCTGAGGATCATGTTATCTCTAGTGGATGTACAAGACATGCATCTTGAACAGATGGATGTGAAGACTGCCTTCTTGCATGGTGAAATAGATGAGATGATAGTAATGTCACAACCTGAAGGGTATGAGGATCTAGAAAAGGCTGATCATGTATGTCATCTAAGGAAGTTACTATATAGACTAAAACAGTCTCCAAGATTGTGGTACCTAAGATTTGACAGGTTTATGTCAGAACATAGTTTTCAAAGGAGCAATTTTGACTGTTGTGTTTACTTTAAAACCATAGAAGGTGGTGACAAGATATATCTACTGCTCTATGTAGATGACATGTTAATAGCTTGTAAGGAGATGGAGTTCATTAATGAATTAAAACAACAGTTGAGCAATACATTTGAGATAAAGGATATGGGTGCTGCAAAGAAGATCCTTGGTGTTCAGCTGAAGAGAGATAGAAAGAATGGTATTTTAAGCCTAATACAACACAAATACATCAAGAAAGTACTTAAGAAATTCAATATGGATAAATGTAAACCAGTACAAACACCATTGCCCTCTCATTTCAGACTGTCCTGTCAGTAGTGTCCAAACGCTGATGCTGAGAAGGCTGAAATGAATAAATTTTCATATTCAAGTGTTGTTCGATGTTTGATGTACGCAATGTCCTGACTAGGCCTGATCTCTCTCATGCAGTGAGTGTAGTACGCAGGTATATGGGAAACCTAGGGAAAGATCATTGGAGGGTTGTTGTAAGGATCTTAAGATACCTTACTGGTACAACTGGTTATAGTTTGATCTATGGAGCTGAGAAATATGCAGAGGTTAGTGTGGAGAGCTATGCAGATGCAGATTATGAGGGAGATCTGGATAAAAGAAGGTCTTTGACAGGTTTTCTGTTTATGTTAAATGGTTGCACCATAAACTGGAAAGCTTCACTGCAGAGTGTTGTTGCTCTATCAACAACTGAGGCAGAATATACAGCAGCTGCAGAGGTAATCAAAGAAGCTATCTGGCTCAGAAGGATGGTGAGAGAGCTAGGATTTGAACAAAAACAAATTACAGTTCACTGTGATAGCCAAAGTGCTATATGTCTGAGTAAGAACCATATACATCATGAAAAGACCAAGCATATTGATATCAAGCTTCACTTTGTCAGATTGGAAATATCAAAGGGTGTGATTAAGCTGGCTAAAATACACATTGATAGCAACATTGCTGACATGCTCACCAAAGCTGTACCAAGAGCTAAGTTTGAGTTCTGCTTGAACTCAGCTAGTATCTACAGGGTATAGACTGCAGAAAAGGAGTGGAAGTGTGAACCTGAGGAATGGATGATTTGAGTTCAAGGTGGAGAATGTTGAGTATGAACTACAAATTAGTTTGTAATCAAGTGTGACAAGTCGGTTAAAGATCTGTCAAGACTATGACATGTTGGTTGAAGTCCCTGAGAAGGCTATATGACAAGGATATCGTGTCATCTGTGTATGCGAGAAAGACATGTGATTTCGCACGTGATTCACTTAAAGGAGACGACAGCTTAAGCTGCCGTTTCATCACTTAGAATCAACAAGATGAAGACACGTATCTTGGAGGCTGATCAGAAGTCAGTTAAAGCTGTTAACCAGCGCGGGAAGCTGATGATCTTTGTCATTGAACATAGGGGAAACTTGCTGGTGATTAAGAGTCCATCTTGATCGAGTATTACTTGAATATATAACTTAGTACTTTGGAATAACGAAGTGGTGTTAGTTGTTATTTTCTCTAGAAAGCTTGTACTCTGTAGACACTCATTCAATTCAAACTTGGATTCACCTTTTCACAGTGGACGTAGGCTTCCATAGCCGAACCACTATAAGCTTTCTTTGTGTTGTTCTGTATTGTTCTTTCTGTTCATTGATTCTTGTTTTGGTTTGCTTTGGTTGTTTAGATTGTTTAACGACTCCATGAAACTAAGTACATATCATCTTTGTTTTTAGATCCAAGAACCTTTCTTGAGTGGATCTTGGTGAGCCATTATCAGTTCTTTACTGGTATTTGGCACAACAAACCTTCGATCATATAATTTGATCTCGGTCACTTATGTCAATATAGAGTTGGCTGGCTCAATGTGACCAAAAATAAAACTCCAACGTTAATTACATTTGCTGGTTATGGCTTGTTGAAGTTTAAGTGCTTTTTTAATTTAAGTTATTTGATTGAGTGAGTACTTAATACAATACTGAGGAGTTTTATGGCGGCTGAATTTGGTACAGATTACAAAGGATCGATCATGGATCAAGAATTACCAACAACCATGGACCAAGAACTACTTAATGTATTAAGACGTGGGGATAAACATCAAATCAGGCCACTCACTGGTCGAATGCAAAATATTTTCAACACAATGAGTCACTGATGCAATGCAGTGCTTCATATGGCTATCAGATTTCGAAACCATCAAGTCTGAAGTCGACAGAGACAAAGTAAGTTGATTCATATCTTTCGAGGGCATTAGCAATTTGTCAGCATTATTGTAAGCCAATTCCCACGCCTTTAATTTGTGTATACATGATGGTAGGATTAGCTATGATGAATTTCGTTCAATGATGAAATGCGGAACCCAACTGCGAGCGTTGTCTTCTAAATCTCTAGCTCATGTTGCAACCGTAAGACGCAAGGTATTCTGGTACGTAAACTGTATTGTTATTCAAGGTTTTGTGTATACATCTGCAAAATTTTGTTATTGAAGTTTTGTGAGAGTGTATAAGAACTACGTTTGGCACGCAGGATTAGATTTGATTGGATTGGATTGGATTATATTTAGTTAGATTAGATTGAATTATATAATATTGTTTTATGTTTGGTACAATATTGTATTGGATTGGACTATATTAAATTATATTTGAATAAAATTAAATAGCATTTAAGTTGACATTTAAATATAAATATGAACTATTTATGAATATTTAACAATAAAATAATTATTAGTATTAATTTAAAAGACAATTAATTAAAACTAAACATATAGAAAATTAGATATAGAAAATTATTTATTAGGTAATAATAATAATAACAATAATAAACAAATATAAATTAGATAAGGTTAAATAAAATTAAAAATTATGTAAATATTTAATTTATTTTTTATTAATTATTGTAAATGTATTTTATTTTATCAAAAAGTTAGCAAATAATTTAAAAGCCACGAACACTATATTAGATATTCTAGTAATAATTAATTGAGTAGACAATTGGTTTTAAAGTTAATCCTAAATAAGCCCATGTTTCAATTGGGATTGCTAATCACATAATCTTAGGAAATTTAGTCCCATAATTTAATCCAAGGTGGAGCTTGCCAAACATAAGATAAATAATTAATTCCACATTAATCCAATCTTACATTTAATCCTAGCTCCCAAACATTAGAGTTGGCAAAATTTGACATGAACACAACACGAATAAATGGGTATGAGTCGTCAAATTTAACAAAATTATTAAATGGGTCAAATCGGGGTTAATATCATTTTTTTTGGTGTTGGGTTACCTATTTACCCAACTAATATATATATATATATATATATATATTCTTTTCTAGATTCTTTTTACTAAAAATAAATATATAGATATTAAATGAGTTATTAGATAACTGATTTATTTTTCATGTTAGATTTGGGTCTTAATATTTTGACATGATTATTAAATGGATCGTATTTCGGTCGACCTCAATTTGACAAGAGACGAAATTAATACGACACGAACACGACTCGATGACCCGTTTTATCAATTCTACCAAAAATAGTCCGATAGTCGTCTACAGAATTTTACGAAACTACCTTATTTCCTTTTTCTTCTTACAGTCAAATATATATAAATATGCGGAAGTGAACAAATTTTGTGGTGTGCATGCGTAGGTTATGAATAATTGTAGGATCAAAAGATTTTACAGTATCTCTATTAAGATTTGTTTTCATGGTAAAATATAATTGAAACAAATACCTAAACGGGTATATCCTTTATTCTATAAATTTCCTTTGATTGAAGAAAAAAAAAATTGCAGAGAGGCGAGAGAGAAGACATTGGCAAGTCACCATCATCACATCAGCAAAGGGGAACTTAATAAAATACAATGTCTTTCTTCTCATGACAATGATTAAGCTTGCTTGATTTGCCCAATAATGTTAAATGCTGAACTGTGGGTTGTCATTGCATTCGAATCCGCCATTTAGGCTTATGAGGAAGACGAATTAGGGGAGAATGTCGGTCAGTCAATATGTTCACATAAGCAAAACTGTAAACGGCAATGATTCTTCAACAAATTTGAAAACTTGCTCTTTTTATCAATCAATTTCTTCAACCTTAGACTTTGTTCAGAGATGGAGACTTGGAGAGGGGAAAATCAAAGAGAGAAAAAGATTAAGAAAAATAAAAATACAAAATAGTTTTATTAAATTATTTGCAAATTTAAGGTTGTTTTTATCTTTTTTTTCATTAATAGTAGATAATATTTAGGGGCAAATACAAATTATACAATACTTCATCGGTCAACTATGGTTTGACCATAAACAAAAAGCTATGACATGAGGGTGAAGTGATGACTTTTCCAATAATTGGGGTGTAATAAAAGAAAAAAAAAGCACTTTTACAATTTATTTTAAATATTAAATATAATTATCTTCATATTATTAATCCGTTTGAAAATTTTCATTAGCAATCTTAATTTTTATGCTAGTTATAAATTTTTTTAAAAAATAATGAATTACGTGGACTACATGTATATTTGAGACTTTAAGGTGTTATGCAACTTCTGAAAGTTGAAACATAAAAGATATTGTTTAGGATATATTTGAAATTAAGGTGTTGTACTTTTTAAGGTACAATTGTTGTGGAAAAAAAACTGTAACTATAAAATAAAAATTAATAATATCTAGTAAATATAAAATTTAAATAATAATTTTGATAAAATTATTAAAGATATAATAGATTTTTTATTATACAAGTGAAGAATCATATCAACGTAACTTTCAAGTTACAGTAGATAGTGTTTATCAAATATTTTAGTGTTGTACATTTTAAGTTACAGCTGTCCAACCTAAATTTTAAATACACCCCTAATTTATTACTTTTTTTTTTTAATTTAAGGAGAGAATAAAAATATGAACGGAATCTTTTGTTATTCATTGCTTGTGACATGGGGAAGGTTCCAAAATTCCAACTCTTACAATCGGGTTACGCCGTCATCACTCATTGCATCCAGCTGCCTTACAACAATTGTAAGGTACCATGACTTTTGTCTTTTTGTGTGTTAATTTTCCTTTGACCCCTTACTTTCCTTTTTATTTTTAATTTATTTATAACTGTAAATTTTATTTTCCTCTTTCATTTTCCCCTCTGCTTCATAGGTGGCCCATTTTTTTCTATTTTCAAATCATTAATCAACAAAAGCCAACTTTGACATCATTTATTGCAGAAATAGAAGAACCGTAACCTTAATCTAAAACCCATTTTGGAGAAAAATCATATAATCTAAAATTAAAACATATAATTTAAAATATATATATGAGTTGAGAGTGGCATAAGTAAATTTATCAAAGAAAGTCATTAATAGGTACCTGAAATGTAATGTTCTTGGTGATAGTAAATATAGTGTAGTTTACAAAGGCATTGATATTGAGTTAAAATCCTATTTTTTTTTTCAAAATTGATTGAATTTTTTCTTAATTGACCTTTTAATTTGTAACATATATATTATTTTTGTTTATGGATAATGGGTAATAGAGTTAGCAATTGGAACGTACCAATTGAGATTGACCAAACCAATCCCTTCCAATTATTTATTGGAACATCAAATTGTATTGAATCTATATTGATTATTTATTTGAAACAATAAAAAGTACTAAATTTCTACTTATCAAAATACCAATATCATCCCAATTATCCCGAATCTCCGATTATTCCAAATGTAAATTAGTTCAAATACAATTAATATAAAGAAAATTTATGTTGTAACTTGTATGAAATATTTAATTTACAAATCAAACTAAAATAACATTGAAAAGTTACAAGTTCTAACACCCATAGAAAAAAAAAACATCCAAAAGTTTCAAGGGCAATTCAAAGCAAGCATCCAAAAATATAAGTATAAATTGACAATAAAAAAAACCATTCAAAAGTGTTGTCTTCAACTTCAAAGGACGTGAAACCTTCACTTTCTCAAGGCATCATCAACTTTGCGTATCAATTGAAAAAAAAAAAGTCATTTGTTAATTGGCATGCTGTGTCGTGGCACTAATGGTGTGGACTGTGCAATGACGTGAGATGGTGGAATGGCCATCGTGTGAAAGGCTGCTTTTGGGTTTCAATTTGAGATTTAGGTTCGCAAATTTCTTGATGACTTTTAAGAATTGCGTTCTAATAATAATAATAATTATTGTTATTGTTGTTGTTGTTATTGCTTAGTTGTTATTTTTATTAAAATAAGATAATGAATTTAAAAAATATAAACCATAAGTTATTAATGATCATGTTGTACGAGTATAAAAGCAAGCATTGGGTTAGGGCTTTAACCAAATTTTGAAAAGTTTTATTTTTTAAAATTTTAATTAAATTAGAAAATTAAAACAATTTGATACAATTAGGATTCTGTCGGGATCCCGATTGAAGTCTCCACCAATCTTGAGTTTTAATAAGAATACATTTAGTCTCAAATCCCTATCTATTTTTTTTTTATCATTTTTCAAATCTTATAGGTTTGAAAAGCCAATTAGGTTTTTACATCATGTACCGTTTGGTACGGGATTTGGATTCCGCTTGGAATTCGGTTTTTTCTGACAAACCTAATTGGCAAAAGAGTTTTAATTAGCTGTTTGAGAATGTTACGTTAAATAACAAAATTATAATAAACTACTATGTATTACTTATGAATAGTAAAACTCCTACTATTTAGCTTATTTGAGTGTATTGGCTCATTGAATTAATTAATATCAATATAATTTAATTAGAATCAAAGCATCATAATTGTGAATTTTATTCTTCTATTCTTTTGTAGATGTTAATATGGTAAACATTACCATCATAAAAAGTAGTAGTCATTGGGAAATTTCACCATAATTTGGGTTGAAACTTTAATTAGTAATCTGGAATTGCATTTTTCCTATTATTTTACATTGAAACTCCAGCCTCCAGGTATTAAACCAAATCAATGGCTTAGACTAGTGAAAGAGTAGTTGGTTAATACTTTTCTAACTTCAACTAATAATATCTATTATTTGATTCTATGATTTTTTTTTTTTGGGATTACTTCCAGTTCCAGTTCACGCCTTCATAGTAAATGAGATGGATGAGATGAAGAAATTGGGGACGATTTTTTTAATTAGTCTTTATTATTTTAAATTTTAATTTTAATTTGATTAAAAAAATTAATTTACTTACTTTTTCTTTATTTTGAATTTTAAATAATGAATATATAAATGAAATTTCTCTTAATTTTAATTTTTAATTATTTACAAATTTGAAACATTGGACTTATATATTGAAATTTTTAACTCTTTAAATTTTTTTGTATTTTCTAAACAATAAGGACTATAATGTTAATTACCAAAGAGACACATCTTTACCGAGAATGCTTTTCCATTAAATCGGACGGTGAAGAGCTGAAGTCACAAAAAGACAAAAGTTGTGTATCTTGCAACCTTTTCAAGGTAGCTAGATCCTCATTTAGAATACATGTATACAAACTCCTTATCCCGCGCGTTTCTTTTCGCAGGCCATTTCTAACAAATTGCGCTTTTAGAGCCAACAAATTTCTTACCAGAAAAAGTTTTTTTTTTTTAAAAAAAAAGCCAATAAATTTCATATATACAGTCAAGTCTGGTTAAAATATATACACATCCAAATATACAGTTGATGTCTCCCAAGGGGGCAAGCTGGAATTATTCTTTACCTTTTATTTCACTCTTCCTCAAAATCTAATTTGATTCCCCATAATTTATCTTTGATCTCAACTGGATTTGTTCCAGTTTACTTTTGTAAACTTCAAGACGTCCAGCAGTTGAGCTTGAGCAGAGTCTCTTTGCAGAAATGGGTGGCTGTTTGAGGAAAATCCTAGGCTTGTCAAACCCAGCAGCAGCCCCACAGCAGCAACCACTTGAACTCCGTGATGCAATTCTTGGTAAACCGTACGAGGATGTCAAGTTACATTACACCATTGGGAATGAACTGGGCAGTGGAAGATCTGCTATTGTATATCTTTGTACTGAGAATTCAACCGGTTTGCAATTTGCTTGCAAGTCTATTTCTAAGGAAAAAATTATAGCGGCGCATGAAACGGATGATGTAAGAAGAGAGGTTGAGATAATGCAACGTTTCATTGGGGAGCCTAATATAGTTCAATTCAAGGCTGCTTATGAGGATGACCAATGTGTGCATATTGTTATGGAGTATTGTGCTGGTGGTGAGCTATTTGATCGAATTACAGCGAGGGGCCATTATAGTGAGAGAGATGCAGCTTCTGTATTCAGGGTAATTATGAATATCGTGAATGTTTGCCACTCGAAGGGTGTTATGCACAGGGATCTCAAACCTGAGAATTTCTTGTTCACCAGCAAGGATGAGAATGCTGTTTTGAAGGTCACTGATTTTGGGTTATCAGCGTTCATTGAAGAGGGTAAATTTCTTCGCTATATATTACCTAATACTTATCGTTTCTATTACAGTCACCATATCCCTGTTTGTCTTTGAAATCTTATATTTACATATGTTCACGTGAAGCCAAGTTTAGATGTTCAATTATATCTCATAAATGAATGGCATTTCAATTTAATTTCAATAGTGAATTAGACATCTAGTATGCCGTGAGGCTTCATGTATCACTTTAGATGAAATCATCAGAAAATAATGTGAAACTCTTAGGATCACCATGAAAGGCTTGTTTAATCTAGCAATCAACTTATCCTTGTCTGATGATACCATGGTGCACTTTCCAGGAAAGGAATTCAGGGATTTATGTGGGAGTTCTTACTATGTTGCTCCTGAAGTGTTACGGCGCAAATATGGGAAGGAAGCAGATATTTGGAGCGCAGGAGTTATACTGTATATTTTACTATGTGGCGAGCCTCCATATTGGGCAGGTGAAAATATTCATTTTGCCCCCAAGAGGATCTCTTTTCCCGTCAACACACTATACATGTTTGGCACTATTATCCAGAAGTACAGCAGTAATCAGTAATCACTCACAAGTTATGATGTGCTCTGCAGAAACTGACGAGGGCATTCTTGAAAAAATAAGCAAAGGAGAAGGAGAAATTGACTTTCAAACTGATCCATGGCCAATTATTTCAAGCAGTGCCAAGGAGTTGGTTCGCAGCATGCTGACACGGGATCAAAAAAAGCGGATTACTGCTGCACAAGTTCTAGGTATAAAACATTAGATTGTGAATTTATTAGTTTTTCTCGCCTAGGCTGCTTTGATAATTATAAGTTAAAATATGTTTGGTAAAATAAAATATATTTAGTCCATTTTACAAAGAGTATTAGTACCATTGAGAGCCGTATGTATGATATGCAGAGCACCCTTGGCTTAAAGAAATTGGAGAAGTATCAGACAAGCCAATTGACACTGCTGTTCTTTTCAGGATGAAGCAATTTATGGCAATGAATAAACTAAAGAAACTCGCACTAAAGGTAAGTCTAAGGGCCGCCTCTGATCCTGCCCTTCTGAATCTTATAGGAGTGTGATCATGATTTACATGTTTGATTTAATTTTTACAACTCTCATCAACATGTTTTATTTCAGAGCTTTAGTGCATCTTATAAACTAAGTGCAAGTCCAATGAATATATGCATAGGATTGTGCTCCCCCAGCCCTACTGATAAACTAATTGGATCATAAACATAATTGTAAAGGTCATTGTGGAAAATCTTCCTACTGAAGAAATACAAAAGCTCAAGCAAAAATTTACAGAGATGGACACTGACAAGAGTGGTACACTTAGTTATGATGAACTGAAGGCAGGATTAGCTAAACTTGGATCGACGCTTAGAGAAGTTGATGTCAAGCAGTACATGCAAACTGTAAGCAATTCATCAACTCCGAATTAATATTTTAGTCTGTCTGTTTGCATCATACTTGACGGATGTTGTTGGCTCCACATTTCAGGCTGATATAGATGGAAATGGGACTATTGACTACATTGAATTTATCACTGCTACAATGCAAAGACACAAGCTAGAAAGATTCGAACATCTTGACAAAGCCTTTCAGTATTTTGATAAGGACAATGATCGGTTAGTTTCTCGTTCTAAAATGTAAAATTAAAGAACGACCCTTTGGCACTTTGAATGTGCCGTATACAGCCGAGGGAAAGCCCTTTTCATGCTTTTTGGATAATATGCACCGAAACATAAGTAATATCATCAAAATTTAAAAGGAAAAAAGAAAAAAATCTTTTGGTGGCGGCTTTTATAATTGCTTAAAAAGAAAACTCAGCACTAAATCAATATCAGAAGTTAATGAATTGATTACCGCAGTTCTTTCTGAAAATGCGTGTGCAGCTATATCACAGTCGATGAACTGGAAACAGCATTTAAAGAGTACAACATGGGTGATGATGCCACAATTAAAGAAATAATGTCTGAAGTTGATAGAGACAAAGTAAGTTGATTGCTACTTTTCAACACGTTTAATTTCTCCGCATTGTTATTGTTATAGGCCTGGTTCTCACGTCTTTTGTGTCTGCAGGACGGTAGGATCAGCTATGATGAATTTTGCGCAATGATGAAAAGGGGAACACAACGGCGAGGATTCGCTTCTAGATCTCTGGCTCATGTTGTTACCATGAGACACTAAGAAGTAGATAAACTGTACGTGCCATTCAAGGGTTTTCCAAGTACATGATGTTATACTTGTCTAAACTGAACAGGGCATCACAGTGCCGCTAGCCCTGTGGTGAATTGTTTTCTTCAAATTTGAATCAAGTCCCCATGCGGCACAAATTGCTACCCTTACTATGGTGAGTGCAGCAATTCACTTGAGTCCAGTGGTGCCATGATGTCTTGTTTAGCTTAGATAAGTATAGCATCAAGTTCTTGAAATCTTGGATCTAATTGTACAGTCCGGATTGAACCTACTTCACGATTATTTCGACGATATCGACGTATCATCATTCTTTTTTTCTTTTTTTCTTTTTTGTGAATAATTTGAGCTGTAAGTAAATTATGCAACTCGAAAGTTGTACGGTACCGAGTGTTTACCTGACTTATTATTATGTTTGTAAAGAGAGGAGAAGAATAAATATGAACAAAATCTTTTATACCTATGCTGCCAAAACTTTAAAATTTTTAGAGAGACTTACGAAGAAAGCACGAAGCAAAGCGGACAAATAAGAATAATTTATCAGAATGACAATCCAATCCTCTACATATCAGTAAATTGTTGTGGATATTTTTCAGTTTTCAAATTCATTTAATTTATATGTGGTTTCACAGATTCTATTCAATTCTAAATGGCTTTGATTCATATTGTGCAAATTAACATTTGGTCCGTACAATTGTGTTAACGAAAAAGTAATTGGATGATAAAATTTGAAAGAATAAATCGTATAAAGTAAGGTCAGTGCTACGTTACATTGATCGTAACGTACGTTACACATAGTAACAATAGCGGGTCTCACCATAAATATTATTACTGAGTATGGATGTACGTTACGATTAACGTAACGTAGGGGCTCCCATAAAATAATTGTCAGGAATCTTAAGTGGCTGCATGTACCTTTCATAGAAGACATTGAAATTTTCTTTTTACCTATTACCCATCAATTGGGTACGTGAAATTTGAAGAACCTGTTTGGTTTATAAATTAATTAGTATTTTTGAACGTAAAGCTGGGTGTGGTGCAGGGCTTTGTGGAAACTGGAAAAACGAGGCGCGTTCAAGTTGTTGAAAAATAAGGGGCCTAATGGGGCATTAGGCTAAAAAACGAGACGTGTTGAAAGTGGACTCATTTTTTAGTGAGGTGGAGGCCCAGACAAGACTACTGGACAAGTGCAAGTGGCTAATTTATCGAGCGCGTGAGGTTGAACGCGGCAAAGTGAGTCAACTCAGTCAATTTTATATCCTTTATACTCAAGGAAGATTGAGATTCTCCAGGCAGAGGCCAAGCCAACTCCTCCTGACCTTCTTCTCTCTCAGCGCCCTATTTTCTTTTCAAAGGTATGTTTTCATTTTACTTTTTTTTTTTTCTATAGTTAGTTTGCATGTTTAAGCAAAAGTTTGGACTTGGAATCATCTTCTATCTTCTAATAAGCTTTGTTAACTCAGTTGTTTAGAAATAACAAATAATTGTTATCAATGTGGAATTTGAAGTTCTCCAATGTTTCTATATGCTGTCTCTTCACCGTCTGCAACCAGTGGCCAAATCAAGATCTTTGATTTGAGGGTTATTTTGTTATAAATAATAACTAACAGAGGTTACAGTATGTTAAAGACTACTTATAGAGGACATCTTTGTATGATATGGAGGGGTCATTTTGTGGTGAATGACATTTAACAGGAGCCAAAATACAAATAAGATATACACGGGTCCTGCCTTCAATATTTTTGCTACAAAATTGGGAGAGGTTGAGTTCATAATCATTGATCATTGATGGTTCTGTTTTTAGTTTTAATTTGTAATAACAAGCTTCGATCATATAATTTGATCTCAGTCACTTAAAGTCAATATAGAGTTGGCTCAATCTGACCAAAATAAAAATCTAATGTTAATTACATAGTGTCTGGTTATGATTTGTTGAAGTTTTAAGTGATTTTTTAATTTATCTGATTGAATGAATACTTAATATGATACTGAGGAGTTTTGAGATGACTGAATTTGGTACAGATTACAAAGAACCAACAATGGATCAAGAATTACCAACAACCATGGACCACGAACTACTTAATGTATTAAGGCGGGGGGATGAACATCAAATCAGCCTAATTGCAGGTCGAATGCAAAATATTTTCAGCACAATGAGTCCCCGAGGCAACACAGTGCTTCATATGGCTATCAGATTTCGAAACCATAAAGTGATACCAGAGATTCTCAGGCGACAGGATTCACTTCTCCGTAAGAACAACTGGAAGGGTGAGACTCCATTGCATATAGCTGCTAGGGTTGGTGACCCTGCTATCGTTAGTACAATCTTGAAAGATGTGCCGGTCATTACAAATGGAACAGAATCAGAACCAGAAAGCCTTTTGAGGACAACAGACGATGAAGGTAACACTCCTCTGCATAACGCTGTAAGAAACAAACATGAGAACGTTGTTCGGATGCTGGTGAAAAAAGATAGGATTCCTCTTGGCTATCTTAATAATGCTGAGCAGACCCCACTCTCAATCGCCATCGATTCAAGTTTGACTGACATTGCATGTTTCATCATCGATCAAAGACCAGAGTCTCTTAACCACAGATTGCCCGAAGAACTGACACTTCTCCATAGTGCTGTCATGAGACAAAATTATGGTGAGCCCATGATTTTCATTTCATTAAATAAATGTCTCAGTATAGTTTGAGATTTAATCTGAAAGCAATTCTTCTGAATTTATTGCAATTTAGAGATCATGGTGAAGATACTTGACAAAAATAAAGGACTCATCAATTTGCCTGACTGGCACCAGAGAAATCCTCTTCATTATGCTGCAGCCTTAGGTAATGTTAGAATGGCAAAGCGCTTGTTAGAAGAAAACAATGAACTTGCTTATAAACGCGACCGCTATTTTGAGACACCTCTTCACTTGGCTGCGGAGAATGGCAAGCTAAATGTTTTGAAAGAACTTATCGATGGTTACCCAGATGCCATTGAGATCCTCAACAAAAAAGATCGCAGTATCCTCCACCTTGCAGCTGAAAATGGAAATATGAATATAGTCTCATTTATTCTGAAATCACCTGAGATGGAAGATTTGATCAACTCGGCTGATGAAGATGGGAATACTCCTTTGCATCTGGCTGCAATGAACTTCCATAGTGACGTGGTTCACATTCTCTGCAAACACAAGAGTGTGAACATCAGGGCAAAGAACCACAGCGAGAATAGAAATACTGCTCTAGCAATTGTTGAGTCATCTAAAGCTGAGGGAAGGGATATCCAAAAGGTACAATCACTTTCTTAATTACTGCAATTACTGAGGTTCGTGCTTGTTGATACTTGTTTGGTAGGCTCATACAAACCGAGAGGATTGCGTTTCTTAAGAATCCAAAAGAAATCATTTATGCTAGATTTGTTTGATCTACCACCCAAACAAGGACATAAAAAAAATCATGGATTATGTTCGTAGATGATTCTACGCCATATGTAAATCATTTATGCTTGGCTTGCTGGATGTTCATTTAATTAGAATTCCACATCTGTTTACTATGTCTTTGGCACGACAATGCCACGTGTTCATCTAGTTTGAAAACTACCGGACAGGTTGGTGTAGCTATCACTGGAGCATTACCTCCGATGCATTTCAGAAACTGGAAGAGTCCTTAGCCAAAATTGCTGTATCTTTGAGCAAATTAATTACTTGCTAATCCTTTAAGCCACTATTTGACATGCTCTGATATGCAGCACTTAACCATAAAGGCACTGAGGGCGGCCTATGCAAAACGAGCTCTATATCCAGAAGACATTCGTGAGAATAGGCGGTTCTACAAAGAGGAAGGTGAGAAAGGCAAAGAAATGGCTCAAACACTCTCAGTGATGGCGACACTTATTGCCACATTCACGTTCACAGCAGCCTTCACAATTCCAGGGGGTTTCAAAAGCGATGATCCTGATGCAGGCATGGCAACTCTGCTTGGAAGAGCAAGTTTCCAAGCATTTGTCATCACGGATGCCATAGCCATGACTTCAGCCATGACTGCAGCCGTTACCGTATTTTGGTCATTTTGGAAAGGCAAAAGTGAATCTTTTATGGACGCACTTCCGCTGGCCATTGGCTTCACTTGGATTGCACTCATATCCATGACACTAGCATTTGTGACAGGTTTGTATGTAGTGTTGTCAAACAATTTGGCCCTGGCTATTTTGGTTTGTGTGATTGGTTGCTTTTTGCCCTTCGTGTTTTATGTCTTTGCTCCTTTCTTTATGATTATATTTGATCAAACTGAAGCCAATCCGTTTGCATTCGTTGTACGCTTCGTGAGGAACACTTTTTAATTGTAAATTTGTTACACAGAATAACAACGATGCTCATTATTATTTGTTATCTTGTTTTGTGATTGAGCCACTTGTAGCTTTGCAATCACTTCCATTACACTCGTATCAATGACACTAGGCTTCGTGTGAGATGCTTTTCAAATGCTATTGAATCTGCTTGGGCCGCATGATCGATCGAATCCCCGTTGATCAAGAGCTAACACAATCAATCAAGATCGAACCCAAGAAACATGATTAAACATATGAAAACGATCAATCACACAGAACACACAAAACAGAACACATCAGAAGCAACAACATTACATGAAGAAGAAAAGAGCTTCATGCTCTTCCCTTATTAGAGAGAATTTTTAAATTTACAGAGAATGTTACAAGCTTCAAAACAAGCCTAAATTCACTACTTAATTAGTCCTCAAGTATTCAAATGAGATCTTGTACAGCTTATAAAACCAGTTTGGTAACATAGTCAACCTAATCTGTTAGCCACGTCAGCATCTTTTTGCAGCATTTCCCCGCTAAAATTGGGGAAGGCAAATGGCACCCTGATCAGAATTTACGAAGTGAGACCCGAAAGTTTACTCACTTGTCAAATACATCCCCGCTTCAGAATATTGAATCGTACTCAACATCATGAATTAAGTGTTTTTTTATTAGATTTATTTTAAAAAAAAAATCAAAACATGAAAAAAAAAATCAGTAAAGAACTAGAAAATGAGACAAAAACATGTCAGTTGCGAACACGATGCTTGTAGTACACGCGTTTACCAAACTTACACTTTCTACACAATATTTTAACTAATTGGATTTAGAGACTTATCTTTTGTTAAATATGTATATTTTATTCAAAATAAGGTTGTCGTGTTACTTAATATGTGTCTTTTTCTACTTATTTATAGACACAGTTCTAATACAAATATATATATATATATATAATAACTTTATAATTTAGCGCGATATCAATTATATAACAAAGATTTACACAAATTTACATCCACGGTTAACATGACATTTTTTCCCATAAAAAAAAAAGAATGTGAACATGATATTTAAAAATTGTGGACTACGAATTGAATACCTTTTTTTAAATTATATATGACTTTCCGTCTCGGGAGATATTCAGTTCATGACCAATAAATAACCTATATGAATAATTTTACTATATTTAATTTAATTCTTTTTAAATTTATTAAAATAATCTCTATAAATTCATGAACTCATAAAATTTTAAATTTAACTCCTGAAAATCATGTTACATTTTTACTGAACATACCACCAACTTTCACCCATAAATGAAGAGTTGTATTTTTAAATACATCATTTGAAAAGATAAAAAAAAATATATGGTACAGGTCCATATCACGACTGACCCAGCTGTACCACATTAAATTTGTACATATTCCCCGGAATCATGATTCATAGATATATACTGGAATTATAAATATTTAATAGTGAAAATATATAAAATATACATCTTTTGACAGCTTCATTTCAATAAATTTGTTTTTTTTTTTCTTTTTTTTTTTGGGTCTTATGTGGGTTTATGGGCACTGACAATAACTCTTTGGTTAGTCCGTCTCCTCTTTCCTCACTTTAAATTGAACCATTTGAATTTTCCTAGCGATTCTAGAAACAATTTCCTATGTTAAACTTGGCGGACTTTAATTATATACTTTACGTTTTAGTTTTGGAAAATATTAATGGACTGATTTGATTCTATATAATATTACAAAAATAATATTATTGGCTCTGGCTGATTGATTATTTTTCCAATTGAAATGGAGTTCAGGACAAAATTCTGGTTAGTTTCTCTTTGTCCTGTAACTAAGATAGTATTTTTTTTTTTTTGAAATTTAGATGAGTCTGCAATTAACTGAATTCTAAATAAATCTAAATATATAAATTTAAATGATTTCTTTTCAATATATACGTTAATTTTTTTGTTTTTCAAAAATAAACAATTTAAAATATAATTTTTTGACATATATAATCTTATAAATATTGACAATACTTATATTTTATTAGTTAAAATATGACAAGTTATAAAAAAAATTGTTTGATTAATAAAAAAAATAATAATGTATACCTTAACAAAACATGAAAAATAAAATAAAATAAAATAAAAATATATATCTAGCATATGTATTTTTTAAAATTAATATATGATAAGAAATGGTGACCTAGCTTTCTTCTTCTTCTTCGTCTTCCTTTGGACGGGTCCATTGGATAAAGTTTGATAATTTAATTTTTTTTTTCTTTGGTTATCATTGATTAATTTCAAATAATTATATATATCACTTTAATTTATATATCTCAGGTCCTACTATACTCCTAGAAAATCATTATCCCTGTTTTATTCCTTCACTTACCTTAACCCTCTACTGGGTTTCTAGTTTAGTTTTAATTTCTAAAGATCAGTACTCGAGCAGTCTCTAGCAGAATCAATGGGGTGTTGTGTAAGCAAAAGCCAACGTAGATGAATGATGATACATTTGTCACCTTTTGGCTTTAAATCTACAGCATTGAAATTTTAATACATCTCGAATTTAAGTAATAAGTTTAGGTTAAGAATTTAAGTTGAACCAACCATATCTAAATCCTCTATCTTTTGAATTGTCAACTGGTCCCTTAACGTCTTTGACACAGTTGCATTAGCCTATAGCCCAAAAAAAAAAAAAGTTAAATTTGAGGGTTATGAGACTTTTGATTTTATCCGCTGGAAAGATAATTTTTACAATTTTAGTCTTCCATTGTGCCAATGGGGTGTGACTTTTTATATGAAGTTAACAATTTTAATAATTGTAGGCCGTTACATGGGCAGAGCGATCGAGCATTTATATTATGGCAGGATGGGGTGGAAAATCTATTATTTGTTATTGATATCTGTTGTGCGTGGAATGCGGAATCAAGCGCATCAAATAATTATAGAAAAATAAAGGACACAAAATTTACGTGGTTTGACAATATGCCTACGTTCACGGGAGTAAGAGAAAAATAATTGTATTATTAACAATTATTTGAGTAAAAATTTAAGTAAAGAAATCTCACTTTCCCAGAACCCAAATACGCACAGTACTCTCACACACACTCTCCAATTGCTCACACTCTCAAAACTCTAAAAAACTTAAAAACTTATAAGCTTAACAAATTTTGAGATGCTTAACAAATGAAAAACTCCCTCTATTTATAGGAGTATTTTGCACTATTACAAATTCAGCGCTCACCAATAATTTGCCAAATTGTCAAAGTTGTTGTGAATTTTTCAAACTGTCACATGCTTCACCAACTCCTTTGCCTTCAATTTCCATAATTCCAACCACATGCTTCATCTAAATTTCTAAGGGTTGGTGCCAACTTTTCAAGCTTTGCATGCTTAGCCACATGCATGTGTCAAATTTTCAAGGTTCAGTGCCAACTTTGGCCAATTTGTCACCATGTTTTGTTAACTTTTCAACAATTATCCACCTCGGCGAAGATTTGTCCAAATGTGAGCCGACTTACCAACGGATCATCATCCCCAAAGTGGTTGCATCTCTGTGACTGCCTACGTATCCAAAATTTGGGATCAAGCCAACCGTAGTTCAAAATTCTCGAAGGACATAACTTAACACAATCAGAGGATTTGAATTAGTTTCAAGCAATGTTGAAACTTAACTCCAGAAACTACCTTCGTCAACATATCTAATGGATTATCTTTGGTATCGATCTTTCTCAACAACACAACACCGCTCTCGATAATCTCTTTCACATAATGATATTTCACATCTATGTGCTTCGTCCGAGCATAATATGTTTGATTCTTCATAAGGAATATCGTACTTTGATTATCACAGAAAACTGCAATGTTCTCCTGGATTACTCCCAAATCACTTAACAAGCTTTTCAACCAGATAGCTTCTTTTATAGCTTCAGTTGTTGCCATATACTCTGCTTCTATAGTGGACAGAGCAATTGTCGACTGCAAAATCGACCTCTAACAAACCAGACCTCTACCCAACGTGAATACGTAGCCTGTTGTTGATCTACGCTTATCTAGGTCTTCAGCGAAATCAGAATCACAATACCCAACACATTGTTGACCACAATCTTTCTTGAACAATAACCCAACATCAACTGTCCCATACAGATATCGGAGAATCCACTTCACCGCAAGCCATTGATTTTTATCCAGATTGTGCATGTATCTATTAACCATGCTCACTGCTTGAGATATATCGGGCTTTATGTATACCATAGCATACATAAGACTATCCACAACACTAGCATATGAAACACGAACCATATAATCGCGCTGCTCTTGAGATGTAGGACATGAAGAAGAGCTTAATTTGAAATGAGGAACTAGAGGTGTACATACCGATTTAGTTTTGTCATCTATACCGAATCTTTTTAGTACTTTCTTCAAATAAGACTTTTGAGTCAATCATACGCTCATATTCTTCTTGTCTCTACAAATCTCCATTCCAAGTATTCTCTGTGCATCACCCAAGTCTTTCATCTCGAACTCAGAAGCCAGCTGCTTCTTTAATCTTTCGATTTCATTTCCATTCTTCGAAGTTATAAGCATATCGTCAATATAGAGTAACAAATAATTGAAAGCTCCATTTAGTAGTCTTCTAAAGTAAATACAATGATCGTGTTCACTTCTAAAGTAAATACAATGATCGTGTTCACTTCTAAAGTAAATACAATGATCGTGTTCACTTCTAGTGAATTTTTTCCCTAGTATAAATTGATCAAATATTTTGTACCATTACTTTGGCGATTGCTTAAGTCCGTACAAAGATTTAATCAACCTACACACATGATTTTCCTTTCTAGCAACTTTGAAACCACAAGACTGAGTCATATAGATTTCCTCTTCTAAATCTTCATGTAAGAACGTCGTCTTAACATCTAATTGAGCCAACTCTAATTGATATTATGCAACTAAGGCAAGTAGGATACGAATGAAAATATGTTTTACAACTGGAGAGAAAACTTCATTGTAGTCAATACCTTCCTTTTGAGCAAAATCTTTTGCCACGAGTCTTGCCTTGTATCGAGGAGTTGTTTGATTTGGAGATCCTTGTTTCTTTGTGTAGACCCATTTATTGCCAATAGCCCTTTTCCCTTTTGGTAACTTCACAAGTTCCCAAGTCTGGTTTTGATGGAGAGATTTCATCTATTCTTCCATGACTAACTTTCATTGATCACTTTCACTACTGCGTAATGCTTCACCGAAAGTGTTGGGGATGTCATCATCAATAACTGGAAGTGCATAAACTACCACTATATTTTTAGTAAGCCATCCGGGTTTCTTTATCTCTCTTCTTGACCTCTTTGTTGTTATAAAATCATCATTATCTACATCATCAATTAGTTCTTCATTTTGTGGGACATAAGAAGAAACAACATTTTCTTTAACTCTAAGTGTCACCTCTATAGTTGAACCATTCTCTAATGTAGAACTAACTGATACATATGGAGTTACATTAAACTCCACCTGCTGCAATACCTTTGTGGTCTTGTTCTCCATCGACTGAGAACTTGAAGCTTTCATCATTGAAGTTTCATCAAACGTAACATCTCTACTATACACAAATTGTTTATCTTCGAGATCCCAAAGCTTGAAGGCCTTTACTCCACCTTTGAATCCCACAAATATAACTTTTCTAGTACGAGGGTCCAGTTTACTATCTTTGACATGATAATAAGATAGACACTCGAATATACAAAAAGAATTATAGTCTTGTGCATGCTTTCCATATCACATTTCTATAGGAGTTTTTCCTCCAATTGCAGTAGACAGCAATCGGTTTATCAAGTGACTTGCGTAACTCATAGATTCAGCCCAAAACTTTTTATCTAAACCAGCATTAGATAACATACATCATACATTCTCCAGTAAAGTACGATTCATACGCTTAGCCACACCATTCTTTTATGGAATATGTCTCACCGTAAAATATATTTTAATACCCTCATTCTGGCATACTTGCAAGAATGGATCAGAAGTATATTCACCCCAATTATCATATTGTAATACTTTGATCTTTTTGCTAGTTTGAGTTTCTACCAATTTCTTTCATTTCATGAAAATCTCTAGAACTTCATCCTTTGCTCGCATAGTATACATCCACACATATCTAGAGAAATCATCAACAAATGTAACAAAATAATAGCTTCCACCAATTGATGCAGTCTTGGTTGGTCCACATACATCACTGTGAACATATTCAAGGATCTCACGAGTATTGTGATTAGCCATACCAAACTTGACCCTTGTTTTCTTGCTTATTACACAATACTCAAAATGAATTTAATTTACAGGTTTTGGTATCTTTTAAGAGTCTGTGCCTCATTCGAGTTTGTAAAGACTTCTCTCCAACATGTCCCAATCGTACATGTCATAGCTTGGTGGTGTCACTGTGCACCTCAACAACATTTGCTTAATCAATTGTACCTCCCTTTAAATAGTATAGATTGTGACGCCGAACCCCTTGCAGAATCACCATAGCCATATGTGTAACTTCATTGTGTCATCTTCAATGGTAACCTTGTAGCCTTTAGCTTCCAAAACACCTATAGAAATTAAATTTTTCTTTAAAGCTGGAACAAATCTAACTTCTTTGAGTTCTTTGACCATTCTATCAAACATTTTGAGCTGAATTGTTCCTATCTCCATTGCGCGACAAGGTTGATAATTCCCCATCACAACTGCACCGGATTTCAGATTACGAAAATTCGTAAACCATTCCTTAATCGGACACAAATGGTAGGTTGCTCCAGTATTAAGTATCCACTCGCTCGAACTAGCCACGTATACTACAGGAGTAATACTTAGTGAATAATTAAAGTCCCCATCTTTCCGTGCCATGTTTGCCGCTGTTGGTTTCTTCTCATCTCTCTTTTGAGCCTTTGGACAATCTTTCCTCCAATAACACTTTTCATGACAAAAGGCACACTCGTCTTGAGCTATATTTTTGCTTCTCGATTTGGATTGAGAATTCTTTCCACCACGCTTCTTCTTTTTCTCTATCGCCCAGTCTCTACTTACCAAAGTTTCAGACGATGTTCGTTCAGAATTTTTATCATTATTCTGAATCTCCAAGTTAGTCAATGTTGTGCAAACATCTTTGAATATGATCACACTCTTCCTATATATCAAGGTAGTCACAAAATGGCTATATTCTTTTGGTAATGAGTGTAACAGAATTATAGCTTTGACTTCATCCTTAATATCTTCATCAAGATTCTTTAAATCAGTATGTAACTTTTCAAATCTTGAGACATGATCGTGCATTGACACCTCATGCTTCATTCGAACGCCATATACTTGGCTCATTGCATGAAAGCGATTTTCAGGACTTTTCAGCAAGTACTTCTCCTCCAATGTACGCCATAAAGTCATCGTACCCTCCTCATCTTTCACCAAGTATTTCACCACCTTGGTCAAACAAGATCTGATCTGACCACAAGCTTTCTCATTTATACAATCCCAAATTTCTTTATCATACAAGTGCCTTTTATTTTTCAAGACAACATCGAGATCGATTTGAATAAGGGCATCCATAACTTCGCGCCTCTATATGCCAAATTAATTTTCCCATCAATCTTTTCAACATCGATCTTCTGGCCTCCTATAACAGGTGTTGAATAACTGATAAATCAAGGAAATGAGAGTTATTACATCAATTCTAGACTTGAATCAAGATCACTTAGAGAACAAATAAGGTGTTTTTATTACATTTTGCATAAACATTCATTTTAGTTGAGTCTTAATAAGTTTTGCTTGAATCAAAGTAATTTATGCTAAAAGCATATGCATAATTGTAGGTTCTCAGAAAGTCTTAATTCATGAGGGGATGTTGCGACATTAGATGAGCAAGAGTAGGAAAGAAGATGGTCACAAAATAAGAAAAGCTCAATCGAGAATAATGCAGTGCTGTTGCGGATGTTAGAGAAACTCGTGCTGTAGCAATCTGGGAGCAATGCAGGAGAAAACTTAGGCGCTGGTCAGCCACAGAATCGCAATATGCATGTTTCCTAATTTAACACATGCACGCTCATGGGCTTTTGTTTATCTTAATTTGCAATATAAAAGGGAGGCGTGCACCACATAGAAAGACGGCAAGGGAATTATCATTAGAATAATTACAAAGGAATGAAGAAGAAGATCATAATTGAAGAGTGTTGTTTCGGCAACATTGGAGAATCGTACATAATTATTTGGATTTGTCTTTCACCGTGCTCAACTTATATTAATCTTCTTCCTTTAATTGTTTTGATGTATCCCGAGATCAATATATTTATGTTTATTTTTCTCAATCAGATTATGAACTAAATTTACTTGTAGTTGCATGATAAACAATCCAATGGGTTCTTGACTGTTCTTATGAGTTGTTATGGCACTGCTGTAGTATTTTACTCTAGTAGTTTTTATGAATATAACTGTTATTTCGGTTGACCACCCATTTAATAGTTTCAGTTAAGATGGAGCAGCAAAATGACATGTCTTAGCGGATATTATTAGAGTATTACTTGATCTTAAGTTGAGTTTCCTGAATTAGGTTATCTTGAATCCCGTAAGGGCAATACTTAAAATTAAGATTTGTGACACACTAGACATAGGTGTTTACCCTGTAGGGTGGAGAGACTAAAAGTTATAATGCCATACCATAAGTATATTAGCAACTGGTCATTGTTAATAGATTTAAGGGTATGAGACTTCCAATATGCGATAACTAAGGATGCAAATTTATTCTGCCTAGTGCTGCAGCATTTGCTATAACAACTGGTGCTAACTTGATAAACAACAGTCACCCCATAAGGAGAGTTTGATCATTCAACTACTATAATCTCAATTGAATCTTAGACACATTTAACCTAGTTTATTTCGTTATGGTATTATTTTATTTAATTCTTTCACAATCCTTAATTATGTTAGAAATCACTTTACAATTATTTGCTTCGGTTCTAAGTTGATTTGCACTATTGTGATTGCTTTAACATTTTGAGTAACATCAATCCCTGTGGAGACGATCTTGAATACTCATCACTTTATTACTTGTTGTGTATACTTGCACATTGGCATCGGTAGTAATTGCTTATAAAAAATAACCAACAATAGCGATTTGACAAATCTCACCTCCCACCTGAAGTGTCTCCTGAAATAGTCTTGGTAGATCTCTCTCTAATTCTGGAAGTTTCATCTTCTACCATTTTCTCAACGAACTATGTCCACTTAAAAACAGTCTCTATTATGTTAATTTCGCGTGAATAAATGCACCAGGAAAGTTCCCAGGAGATTGGATGGGAACTCGGTCCCAATTAAAAACCAGAATCCTTAGACTCTTATCGCCTTGTTGACATAACTTTCTTAGACATGCAAAAATACACATGACTTACAATAGACTGTCTCCCAAGTATAAATGGTCGTCTCTACCATATTCGTGAACAATACCGTACGTGAATAATACCGTATACGGGAATAGTACTATATACGTGAACAATACCATATCCCCCAAGTACGAACCGTCGGCTCTGATACTACTTGTTGTACGTGGAATACGGAATCAAGCGCACCAAATAATTATAGAAAAATAAAGGACACAAAATTTATGTGGTTCGGCAATATGCCTACGTTCACCGGACCAAGAGAAAAATAATTGTATTATTAACAATTATTTGAATACAAATTTGAATAAAGAAATCTCACTTTCCCAGAACCCAAATATACTCAGTACTCTCACACACACTCTCCAATTGCTCACACTCTCAGAACTCTAAAAAACTTAGAAACTTATAAGCTTAACAAATTTTGGGATGCTTAACAAATGAAAAACTCCCTCTATTTATAAGAAGTATTTTGCACTATTACAAATTCGGCGCTCACCAACAATTTGCCAAATTGTCAAAGTTGTTGTGAATTTGTCAAACTGTCACATGCTTCATCAACTCCTTTGGCTTCAATTTCCACGATTCCAACCACATGCTTCATCCAAATTTCTAAGGGCCAGTGCTAACTTTTCAAGCTTTGCATGCTTAGCCACATGCATGTGTCAAATTTCCAAGGTTCGGTGCCAACTTTGGCCAATTTATCACCATGTTTTGTCAACTTTTCAACAATATCAGCAATGATTAAGTTATTCTTGAGTTTTAATAATTTATTCTTATAAACCATATGTCAAGTCCAATGAATTAATTTGTAAATTTGATTGTTATTATATTCAGTAAGCTATATATGTGCAAGCCAATAAATTTATGCATTTAATTGTGCTTCCTCTACCGATAAAACTGAGTGGATTTTCATATCATTGTGGAAAATCTTTCAACAGGAGAAAAGCAAAAGCTAATGGAAAAATTTAGAGAGATGGATACTGACAACAGCGGCACTCTTACTCTCAGTGAGTTGAAGGCAGGATTAACTAAACGCGGATCAGCACTTGAAGAATCTGAAGTCAACCAATATATGGAAGCTGTAAGGAATTCATGAACCCTAAATTTATTTTAGTGTCTGTCTATTCGGATATTATATATACTCGGCTTTGCATTTCTCCAGGGTGATATAGATGGAAATGGGAATATTGATTTCATTGAATTTGTAAATCTCATGACGGATATATACAAGCTAGAAACTCCTGAACTTCTTGAGAAAGCCTTTCAATACCTTGATAAGAATAGTGATCAGTAAGTTTCTTGCTCTAATAAATTACTATATCACTCTTTGGCACTTTCCAATAAATTACTGCATCATTCTTTGGACTTTTAAAATCTATATATGGCCGCCTCCAATGGTTTGGTCGAGTGGTTTTTAAGCAGTTATAGTTAATTGGTTACTTTTTGTAATCCTGAGAAGATAGAGGGCTAAAAGAAATTATTTGGGTTTTGGAAAGCTAAGTTGATTTAATTACACACTTGTATGATAAAAAATTTAAGACATCTTTATTATTTTTACTAAAATTATTATTTAAAATTTATATTTATTACACACTATCGATTTATTTATTTATTTATCATTTCATACCTTCGGTATTTTTTTTCCCATAACAGCTATGGTTTTTTAATAAATGAAGTTTTTTCTATTTTATTTTTATTGTTGTTATGATTATTATTTTTTTATTTTGGAAAGGACACTGAAATTCTTTTTGGGATGTGTAGATTTATCATTGTGAATGAACTGGAAACAACTTTTAAAGAAAATAATATGGGTGATGATGCTACAATTAAGGAGATAATCTCTGAAGTTAGTAGAGATCATAAAGTAAGTTGATCTTTAATTTTTTGACAACATGTTTGACAATAATATTATATTTACTCAGTTGAGATACTCAATTTGTATGATAACCGATGTATTCTCAATTATTTGTTTACATATGCTTGTCATTAATTGACTTTATTTGTATAAACTCAAACAATGAATGGCACATAAGATGCTCCATAAATTCAGTTATAGACTAATTAAGGATAGCATTACATTTGTCTGCATTATTGTTTTGATGGCGATTCTCACATCTTTAATTTTTGTTTTAAGGACGGAAGGATCAGCTTTGATCAATTTTGTGCCTTCGTGAAAGGCGGAAGCCAACTGCGAGCACATACTCTCGGAAATCTGAATTATATGTTGAAGGGAAAAGGCCAAAAATTTCCCGTCGGGTAAATATTGGAAGTTACGTGAATTTTTTGAAATAAGAAATCTTATAAGTGAGTTGTATTCTATAAAATATTTAAATTTTTTTGAGTAAATGATCATTTAATTCTTATATTTTAGTTTAAGTATTAATTTAGTTTTTATATTTTGAAAAATACTTTAAGATACTCTTATATTAAATATGTTGTACTTATGTCTTTACTTTTTCTTGACTTTATAATAGTGATATTCTTGCAACAATCTTTCGGACATTATTGAAAAGTAAATTAATAACAAAAGATTTAGATTAATTTTTATTTTACTTATGAGGTTAGTTTGATCGATTTATAGAGAGAGAGTGTATATATATATATATATATTTCAAAATGTCTCCAAGATTTTTGTAATGGTATTATTGCAAAAGTTAAGAAAAAATAAGGGTACATTATATAATCAGCACAGCACAACAAAATCATTATAGATTGGGTTGGCACCCTCAACCCCACAGGCTTTTTCCCCTTTCAAACAGATTTGAAGCATGTTAGATTGTAAATTAGCCCTAGGCCTTTTGCTCTTTACAGCCAAGCAAGTCTTGGATTATCTTCTTATACATACGTTATGGCCGGTGCTCGATTTGTATTTTTTGTTACTTCGCTCAACAGAATAAAATTGCTGAATTGAATTTCAGAGCTAAAATGGCTAAATGCTAATTTTATTTTTGTACAAGATGATCAGACATAATAGAGTAAACTTTCTTAACCAATGATTTTTTTTTAGTAATGTTATGTTTACATAAATAAAATATTTAATTAGAATTCTTACTGATGTGACATTTTATATGGATCATTTATTGATTGGATAATAGAAATCAAATGTAAGTAATTAATAATGAAATCAATTTATACATGATCACGAAATCTATCAATGAAATAAGCATAACAAATAAGCATAATGATATTATTGTAATTTGATAGAAGTGGCTCTGTCTCTCTCCTTTTTTTTTTTTTTTAAGTTTCTCTTTTGAGAAGAGTTTTTCTAATATAACAAATCTTCTTAAACAACGAATTTTAATTTACGTTCTATTTTTTTTATTAAATTAGGTTCTAATTTTTTTATTATTAAATAACATGCTTATGGGACTAAATGACATAACCCACCACATCAACTGAAAATGCGGATTGTGAGTTAATCCCACCTATAACAAATAATAGATTAACAATCGTTCTGAAAAAGTCAAAAGAATAATTAATTTAATAAATGCAATTTGAGCGTTAAGCGCTGAAAGTGACCAAATTACAAATTAACAATTAAATTACTCACTGCTAAAGTGCTAATCATATATAGCCGACCATTTGGTTTATTATATATTAAAATCAGTGATTGAATACGCTATGTTGAGGGCCGACATACCTTATAGTGCGCGACGAGATGTGTGGTGTGTTCACCAAGCATTTCATCGTGCATCATAAAATGTGCGGCAGCGCGTATTTGATCAAAATTCACATTACGTTTATTTGTGAATAATTATAAGCACAGCGACAAAACTATTACATAGGATGATAGTTACATCATTTCTTCGTTTTCATTTTGTTTGATATTCTGAGCTGTTAAGAGAGCATATAATGAATATACTATTCCTTGACACCTGCATGTTGCCAGATGCCAGTGGTTGAAAGGATACCGTTAAACGCTTGTTAAAATGAAGTAGTCTTAGTTATGAGGAGAAAATTATGATGCAACGGTGATATCGTGCCATCATTGCATCCAGCTGTTGAATCTCAATAGATTCGTCCATTCAAGTGAATCTAACGGTTAGATGCAACAGTCCTACCGTACCATCGTTGCACCATAATCGAATCCTATTTCTAATTCGGTAATAGGCAAACAATTTTGGATTAGAATTTTCTCCCCATGAGTAAAGACGATCGCATAATTGATATTTAATAAATATATTTTAACTATTTGCTAACAAAAATTGACATGTATTAAAAGATTTTTTAAAAGTTCAATGATACTTATTCAAAAATTTCACTCATAATATTTTAATATTTGATCATTTATGTAACATTTTTTAGTCTACCGAAATAATTTGTTTTAAAATAAATCAAAAAATTCAATTTTTAAATCTTGTTGGCATTGAGATATAGATTATGACGACATTTTTAATTGTTCATACCGTATTGATTAATGTTATATGAATATCAGAACAACCACGTCTTTATATAATTAGTATATAATGTTTTAGTAATACTATGTTTGTTCAGATGGAATATAAAATAATACTATACAAATTATCTCCATACGAAGCAGGATCAAAGAACGAAATTTTAAATTAATTTTGCAATCATTAGATTAAAAAACATTGAAGAGATTAAAAAAAAACTGAAGGGTGATGATTAAATGAGATGGATCGTTAATTTTATTAATATTTTTTTATCCCTCTCTCTCCTGTCTTCGTCTTCAATAATATTTCTTTCCTTCAATGTTTTTTTAATCTCTCCACTGCCTCTCTCTCCTTCTTTCTCTATTTGTTGTTAATTATTTGTTTATCTTTCATGTAATATTAAAAAAAAAAAAAGCGATTATTTTTCCTTCTTCCATCTATTCTCTCCTTTTCTAGAAAAATATATTTACTCTATTCATGTGCACAAACAAATTTCTCCTTTTTTTTTTCAGAGAATGAGGTCGGCAGTGATTTTATCAATTGTCATTTGTTCGATTCCCCTGTGGCCTAAATTCTAAAGCGCGGTAACATTGAGAAGAGAGAGAGAGAGGAGGGAAAAGTAAGAGAGAATTGAGGAAAATAATTTATTATCATAGTATAAGATTCACGCTAATTTATTGGTATTTAAAATTAAAAAAAATTAATAATAGTTTTAAACTTAAGTATCTTCAAATAAATTTTAACCAATGATTGTACAACGATCCAATACATTAAAAGAAAATAAAACATTATTTTTAATTCCGGTTTATTTTTATTTTGAAGTGGTTCCACTCAAATTAGGGATGACAATGAGGAGGGGAGGGGAGAGGACCGACATCCCCGAACCCATTCCCGATATTTTTCATATATCCCCGTCCCCTCTCTGTCCCCATCAGAATTGCTTGAGAGGATCCTCATCTCCTCTCCGAATAATAAGAAGAGATCCCCGAGGGGTCTCCGATCCCCGAATAATAAATATATATTTTTATTTCTGGACTTGATTTAATCATATTAAAAATAAAAATTTAAACAAGGGTAAGGTTTGACAATATATCTTAGATTAACATTAATTCATTACAAAAATTACACAACATAATACAAATAATTAGAATAATTATCTTCCTCAACCTTCATAATTTTATAATAAAAAGAAATTACTCTTATATCAATAATGAAATAAATGAAATGGGTATAGATACTAAAATTAATATTTTTTTTAAAAAGCATTTACTCTTGTATCTCATACTCATCCTATTCTTCCTCGGGGAATGTTGGAAATTGAGAGAAAACATCAAGTTTCAAATCTAAAACAATAAAAATAATATAAACAATATAATTCATAATTTAAAATAGTTCTGGGCCAAGACATTTGAAATAAGGTATGGTCAAATAATAATAGGACTATAACTAGTTAACTAAGCTTGAAATTTTTATAGTAGATGCGTATAAATATTTTGATATTTGTTATTTATACTAATATTTAGCATTTTATAATTTAAATTTTATTATTCATTTATTAATAATTCTAAAAAATAAAATCAAAATAAAAATTAATATGAGGAAATGGGGAAATGGGTAGGGGATAGGGATTCCACCTCATCCCCATCCCTGCCCTGAATAAAAACCTGAGTAAAAAATCGTCCCCATCCCTTCTCCAAATAAAAAATTGGGTATAAAATTATCCTCATACCCTCCCCGAATAAGGAAAATCCCCAAAGGTCTCTGTCCCCATGGGAATTTTTACCATCCCTAACTCAAATAACCATATTGCCCTTTTAATTAACTATGCTATGATAGCTATCGTGTTGTTTTATTGGGGGATTGTGGACTTGATCAATGCGCCAAAACCATTAAGGCATAACCAATATTAACACACCTACTTAATAAAATATCATTAACGTCAACTGAGACACCAACGTATTGGTATAATGGTTGATTTGAAGAAGGGAAAATTCTCGGGTATCTTAAGAGCATTGTTCTTTTTTCACCAACTTTTTGTCATGGATATACTAAATAAAGACTTGGAGTGTGATGGGCGCTGGGTTCGATTTTATCCTACGCACAGCGGTATTTTGGTCAAAGTCATTTTTTTTTTAATTGAAATGTATCATTTAAAGATTAAAAAAAAGCGAGTGATATTTTATCCTATAATTTGTGTAAACAAATTCCACTTAAAAAAAGTTCCCCAAAAAAAAAGAAAATTCATGTCACAGGGATAGTTTGTTTGTTTAATTAAAAATTAACAATCAAATTAATAAATAGCTAGCATTTCTCCTTGTGACTGCGGGAGTAAAATTTCTCATAATATAGTAATAAATCTCTCCTTCCTTAATAAATTTTCAAGGTGGACTTCAGATGAACTACATCAATGACATGTAGTACCAATTAATCATATAGGAATATTTATTCTCGTATAAGTCTTTTTTTTTCAGTAAAAAGAAGGTTTTAAAGTCCTCTCTTTCGGCCAAACCGATTTCGTCTAGTCTCCTCTCCTCTGGTCTACGCGCTGTGCACTGCTACTTTGCCCTGAGATTCTTGCTTTTGTTGTGTGTGGTTCAAGACTCTGGAAGGTATGCAAGACTCTGGAAGGTATGTTTTCATTTAACTTAATTTTTAACTTCAAAATTTCGTAAACCGATTTTGGTTAAACTTTAGATCAACAATAGTCCACCCAATTCCGAAGCTTCCTCCTCCATCCCCTCTCTTATCCTATCCTTTTTGTCTCTCTCACTTACTCTTTCCCTTTTTCACAAACTCCTTGAAGCTTTTAACAATTTTCACACTCAGGTAATTTAAATTCAAGTTAGACTTGAATCTTTCAAAATCTAGAACAATGTAAACGTAATGTTTTGAAATAACAAAAAAAAAAATCTTTTAAAGTCTAGTAACCTATTTTTTCACACCTAATTTAAAT